>CM040827.1:30413286-31147542 GCA_022828995.1 Vimba vimba | reverse complement strand
CAATAAAGCACCTAAAAGCTGTTACAAAGAACTGGCGAAAGTGGCAAAAAAATAACAACCGCGTCCGGTGTAGACACAGTGTTAAAGCTCATTCTGCTACGTTACAACATCAAGCAATATTCCAATAATTTATGTAATTATAACACTTTATATAGGGCCATTTTGCATTAAAAGTAGCCAGATGGAGACGCGACACGTTCAGAATTAATACACTTTTAGTAAACTACAGAACAGCGTGAGCGGGAAGTGGCGCACCTCACGCGGCAGAGAACGCGTCCGAGAACGGACACTGTCAGTGATATAAAACGCACACACACAGGTCTGTTAAATTAAGCAATACTTTTAAGGTAGTCTAATATTTTTCTGACTAACAAAATTACTGACACAGTAAAGGGTAGATTTAAATAAAGAAAAACGAAATTTAAATAAAGAAAAACGAAATTTAAATAAAGAAATTAAACGAAATTTAAATAAAGTAATTAAACGAAATTTAAATAAAGAAATTAAACGAAATTTAAATAAAGAAATTAAACGAAATTTAAATAAAGAAAAACGAAATTTAAATAAAGAAAAACAAAATTTAAATAAAGAAATTAAACAAAATTTAAATAAAGAAAAACGAAATTTAAATAAAGAAAAAACGAAATTTAAATAAAGAAAAACGAAATTTAAATAAAGAAATTAAGTTAAATTAAAAAACGAGATTAATTTAGATTGATAATAACAGGTAAAAAGGCTAATACATTTTGTTTCTATTATTCTATTTTCCACAATGTCAAAGCAACACAGCTTAATCCAAAACACAAGCTCAGGCATGCACTTCGGTCCATACAAACTCCGCTGTTCTGCGCTCTTGCCAGAGAAGACTCCCGTTGCTGGAACACTGGCGTCGGTTCTATTTCTAGCATGGACGCGTTTTCCACGTGGCTCGAGCCGTGCCTGAGAGACGCGTGTCTCACGCAGGCAGTGTGCAAACTCCAACCTGTTAACATGGGAGCCGAAATAAAAACGGCCATGCCACGCAGTCAGTGTGTCGCCGGCCTTATTCAAGCGCGAATGAGAACCGTTTCGCGGGGGATCCCAGATGTAAAAAAAAAATAAAAACATTCGAATGTCAAATTTTCAAATCGAATACCAACCCACCGAACGAATATTCGGGTCCAGCCCTATAGCCTAGTTTCACATTTAGTACATTTTGCTTACTACTTATTTAAAATAGTATAAAACTACTGTACATATGTAATTATAAACGTTTTCATTATGATATTATTAATTTTACTTTACTAAAAAGATCTGAGTTCTTCCTCCACTGGTAGATATTAGAGAAATTAAGATTAAAAATAGAAGAGTATTTAGAATATAATATAATATAAAATGCAATGCAAACTAGCTTGGTTACAGCTCAAATTCTCATTCTATCATTCACCCTGCCTCCATTACATATCTTTGTCACACAAGTGTTTAATCACCACATTCAAGTTATCATTGCAAAACGTTTATATATTTATTCTGTTTATACTGTGTATTCTATATACAGTACCCATCAAAAGTTTGTACACACCAATTGGAAAGTGTGTCCAAACTTACTGTACTATAATACACATAAATAATATTGCTACTGTATTATAATATACACATAAATAATATCGGCCGATATATCGGTATCTGGCTTTTTTTTATCGGTATCGGCATCGGCGCCCAAAAATCCATATCGGTCGGGCTCTAATTTAATTATTCGCTTATTGACTCATTAAAATCGCAGTATTTGCTAAAATAATTGCAATGCCTTCTTCACGTTTTCCCCTGCAGATTGGAACAGCAGAGGTTGGAGCAGCTAGAGAAGGAGAGACAGGAAAGAGAAAGACAAGAGAGAGAACGACAGGAAAGAGAAAGACAAGAAAGAGAACGACAGGAAAGAGAACGGCAAGCAGCTTCAGGTCAGTAGAAAGTGTTTCACCTCAACGGAGAAACTCTGTGTATCGATTATTGCGGTCTTCTGAGTGTGTGTGTGTGTGAGCGTTATTGTAACTTAAGTACACTATACAAGTACACAGTTTCATGCGTTTTTAGTATTTACTAGTGTTTATTATTTCTAAATGCTCCTGTCGTCCGTTGTGTTCAGACTTAAGTTGTGTACTTTCATGGAGCAGATAAAATAAAAAGGAGTTCATATATCTGACTGTTTGTATTCATTGACCAGTGACGATTCACACCCCTAAAAAACAAACCTGTCTATCCCCATTTCTGAGCTTATACATATTTAATTAACACGTAATTTGTTGTGTGTGTGTGTAAATGATGTGCTGTTGTTCTACTGTAGTCATTCCTCCTCCACCACCACTGGCCCCTGGAGGCCCTCCGGCTCCCCCTGGACCCCCACCTCCCCCTGGGCCCCCTCCGTCTGGACCCCCCCCACCACCTGGGCCTCCCCCCATGGGAGGAGGAGGAGGAGCTCCACCTCCACCTGCTCCTCCACTGCCCTCTTCTGGAGGAGGTGGAGGTGGGGAAGGAGGAGCAGGTGGCGGGGGTCTCGCTGCTGCTCTGGCAGCTGCTAAACTGCGCAAAGTGGCCAAGGTGAGACAATGAGTGACATGAGAATCACAATAAGAGAATTTCCAGAGGTTGAAATAATGTATCACATCCTTGTAACATTATTTATGGCCTTGGTGGAGTCACCCACAAATGAAATTCCTTTCAGAGGACTAGAAGGTTATCACATTTTAATGAAACACTTTTCTTTTTTTTTCCGTGGAATAACGTTCCCTTGTGAATCATGCATGCGCAATTGAAAGACCAGGAATGTGTGTTAAGTAGAAGTAGAAAATAGAGAAACGGAGAATAAATTACTGGCAAATCTAAAACTTGTGTACTAAAAGTTTACAAAAATTATGTAGACAGTGGAAATAGGGTAGAAGGTGACAACCAACTCTGAATCAACATGCACCAATACAAACAAGTATTCATTTCTTAAATGAGCTCATTGTTTCTTCCTTAAATTATTACGTTGTTTAAGTTAAATACATTTTTCGCTAACTGATTTTGTATATGTACATTTCTGAAATACATAGAAATTAGTTACCTCTGATAACAGCTTTCTGTAAAGCTGCTTTTGTAAACGATGTGTATTGTGAAAAGCACTATACAAATAAAAGTCAGTTCAATTGAACCAATCACATACAAAGCCAGATGTGAAATAAGAGCATAAAGGCTCGTTCACACCAAGAATGGTAACTATTGCGATAACTCTAAAGTTTTAATAGTTGTTCTAATTGAATGAGAATAGGGAAGTCCACACCACAACTATAACGTTAATGACACAGAGGAACGATATTTTTTGGATTCACTTTCAGAACGTTTAATTTTTTCCAGCTGATGAACGAAAAAAACACTGACAGCCAATCAGAATCCTCTCCACTTTGATGAGCTAAAGCATTTAAAGCGGCAGATGACGTAACCGCAGCGCACTCTTATAATAAATAGAACTTTATGGGTGCATCATTGTGGATGCTAATATAATTATCTTTATAGTTATCGTTCTTGGTGTGAACAGGCCTTAATGTTCCCCCTGGTGGAACTTTATGAAGACCGTGAAATGATGAATAATGAAATAAGACATCCATTCACAAAGATGAAATTACAAACAAATGTACATGTTATTCAGTTTGTTCAGTAGTTGAAATTTAGAGACTGAACTCCTATAACATTTTGCGGTTACACTTTATTTTAAGGTGTCATTGTTACAGTGTAATTCTATATTTAAGTACTGAGTAATATTAAGCAACTACATGTAGTTACTATAGGGTTAGGGTAGGATTAGGGTTTGGTTGAGGGTTAGTTGCATGTAATTATGCCTAATTTACTGTTATTCCTACGGTAAGTACATGTAACATGTGTAACAAGGACACTGTGAAATAAAGTGTTACCCATTTTGCACACGTATTCATGGCTATCTGCTGTTATTGACTCAGTGCTTCCCCCTGCAGGATGAGGCTGCTGCTGCTGCTGGAGGAGGCAGTGCTGCGGTCAGTGTGGCGGCAGCTCCTAAAGCAGACAGCAGTCGCAGCAGTGTATCTCTGCCCAGCGGAGGAGGAGGAGGAGGAGGCCTGATGGGAGAGATGAGTGCAATTCTAGCACGACGGTCAGTAAAAAAAAAAAAATTAGAAAAAAGCATACAGTACATGTGAAGATCACAAACATATCCCCCCATTAACATTGGAACATGTCTCAGTTTTAAGGAGTTTGACGGAATTTTTTAATGCTTAATGATGATGTGATGCATGAGTAGCAGGCTCGGTTACCACGATAATTTCAGTTCGTCCCTCACATTACGGTTGTGCGATTAATTGAATTTAAGTTTCGATTTTAATTTGGGCCTCCAACGATTATGATAACATGGTAATTGAGATAAACCGATTATTCTGCCACATACCGTTCCTTTCCTTTAAAGCAGTGCACTTTCTCCCCACCTTAACGTCCGAATCAGTCAAATCATGTAATGTGACTGGCGTGAACCTTACTTCCAACAAAATATACTTGATGTATATCGCTATTGTGAAAAGATTATGTAAGATATGCAAGCTCATATAAGATTTTGGTTCTAATCGTGTTAAATAATCGTGATTACAATAACAAATTGACCAATATAATCGTGAGTATAATATTATATAATATAACAATATAATCAGCTCTATCTCAGATTGTAAAAAAGGGCAGGAACTGAGCTGTCACATTAAAAGATTCTCTTAAATAGAAAGATATCAAACTCTGCTGCTCTTCCATGAGATGAAACAGCGGCCAACTTGGATCACATGTGCCTTTTGATAACCAAACACAATATTGCTTCAACGTCATTGAGTTGCTGTCAGAGTTGTACGATAGTACAATGCTGTTTGCAGATATTAATAGTAAAACAGAATCCTACCTGTCGCAAAACGATCAATCCAAACTGAGTATTTAATGGTAAATATGTTGAAGAATAGCCGATTGGCTGTTCAGTGTACTGAAGCCTCTCCTCCATTGACATCCATTTCTCGGCAGTGTTCTTACGCTAACTGGTGTTTATTTTGCTAATCTTCAAAGACTCCCCTGACTCCAATGCTGATTCCATTTATTTAGCAGTTCCTTAGCAGTTCTGTTTTTGTTTTGTTTTTGAAAATTACATTTGTATTTACCTCCATCAGCAATTAGAAATAAATACTATATAGCTCTTTCAAAAGGTATCTGTTTACAGATACATTTAATCACTTTTAACAGACCTTTTTAGAGGTGCCATAAATGCAATCCAGTCATTTGTTCTAACTACATACGGACACATATAATACAATAAATACATAATAAAAATATTAAACATACAAAAATGTAGTAACAGTATTTCTTTCATTCAACCAGCTCATAAGAGTCATTTGAACTGGGCTGCACTCTTCACACTTTGTTTTTGTCTTACAAAATAAGAATCAGACAGATTTATTCGGCACTGTTTCACTCCATAGATTCAGTAGAAGTGTTGTTCCACCGATTCGATTCTAAATCGAGAACCAAATGACATTCTGTTCTGGTATTTTTTATTTATTTAAAGGTGGAACCAGTTCTAAATAAGAACAGATTCTCAGTTTCTGAATTAATTTCAAATGCATAAAGTGACCACATACTATAAAACTAAACAGATAGATTACATTATTGCAATTTAGTCTTGTTAGTCGGTTTTGGATTTTTTTGTCTTTCCCTGATCAACCTGAAAGATGTTCTTGTGTGATTAGAAAATAACAGCCTGAGGTGTTTCCAAAATGGCTGTTTATCAAAGTACTTTCGTAATGACCTTGAAATGTAAAGGGTGCTGGAGGCTTTAATAGCAGCAATGTGAAGCACTTACATGAATTGCTCATTAAATGAATTGCTCATTACAAAAATATTTCATATTTGAGCTGTGAAGAGGCATGACTAGGTGGATGAACTACTTGTTCTGCATTACTGACATAATTCCTGTAGTTCGAGGTGCAGAACTCAGCTTTATTGAGTGCATTAGTGCGTCGCCAGCACTGGTTCAGGAAGTATTTTTCCATTCATTTTTTCCCATAGGGATTTTAAAGTCTTTGTTAAAGCATTATAATAAGCCATGAACTAAGCCAACCAGCTATGATGTGAATCATAACATCACAAACTTTGATTTGAAGTAAAAAGTATTTCAAAATCAGACAAAAAAATAAGGGTGCAAGATTGTATACTTAACAGCTATAATGAGGGAAATAACTACAAATCCCATCAAGCATTGCGAATGACAATGGAGACAAAAAACAATGGAGAAATATAAAACAATTCATTTAAAGTTGTTGATTATATCTATAGAAACTATATAATTTTCTTGCAAAATATGCAAGGCCTATATATACAAATATTTTGAGACAAAAGCGATATTTGTATAAATAAATATTTAATTTATTAGGGTAAATTGACAAATGCCCTCTTGAAGGGTTAGTTCACCCAAAAATGAAAACTATAATTTACTCACCTTTTGTTGTTACAAATTTTCCTAAACATAATCCATACGTTCAATCTAAATCTTCTGGAGAGAGACAATCGCTTTATATGACAGATTTAAAGGGTTAGTTCACCCAAAAATGAAAATTAGCCCATAATTTACTCACCCTCAAGCCATCCTAGGTGTATGTGACATTATTCTTTCAGACGAATACAATTGGAGTTACATTAAAAAATGTCCTGGCTCTTTCAAGCTTTATAATGGCAGTAAATGGCTGAAGTCCATCAAAGTGCATCAAAGTGCATCCATCCATGATAAAAGTGCTCCACACGGCTCTGGGGGGTTAATATAGGCCTTCTGAAGTGAAGCGATGCGTTCGTGTAAGAAAAATATCCATGTTTAAAACTTTATCGACTAAAATATAAGTCGATTTCAGCCAAAAGAGTAACACTGGACGATGTATGACGTAGGATGTAGGGCGGTGTAGCGCAAGGTTTGACGCCTCTCGCAGTTCAAACAATTCTGGGCAACAAACTCAAACTCCTCCAACATTTCTCTTTAAAAATTCTCGTTTTAGACTTCTAATTCGTGACTGGTGTTTTGTTTTGCTCTATCCTCTGAGCTTCTGCGTTCATCATTACATTGTGCGTCGGATCAGGGGTTAGTCTTCCACTGTAAATCGATGCGTACGGCCGTCTGCCGGAAGCTAGTTATTTTAGTCAATAAAGTTGAATGAAAGCCTTGGTTTGGAATGACACAAGCATGAGTAATTGGGTCAACTATTAATTCAAGTAATTCATCCTTGCGCCAAATTTATTACTGTTAATGCTACTTTCATTTTATTTTACAGACTTGCTACTAATGCTATCTATAGATATTAAGTTGTAAATAACCCATGATATTTCTTTGGCTTGTGTGTTAAAATCTATTGTAAATGACTGATTTTTATTTTTTAAAAACTACTGTTGTTGTGTCTGCTGACACAGGAGAAAAGCAACCGATAAAGGGGAGAAGCCTCCTCCCAAAGCAGAAGAGCCCAGTAATGTAAGAACACCTTCTATCTTTTAAGGCTCATTATGGGTAAATGTGTCAATTCCCAAACAAAGCATTTGCATGATTTTTCCCACAGTTAAGCACTAACACACTGATTCTAAAAATGTCATTAGTTATGTTAGTCACAGTCCTGATTGCCTACACAATGCTACCCTAAACCATGACCATAACCATAACCATAACCTTAGTATAGCGTTGGTAGCATATTCTGATAGACAGCATTACTGGTTGTCGGGATCAGATTCATCTAAAATTTTCTGAAAGTCTGAAATTTTCTTAACAGGAGACTATGTGTTCAGTTGACCAATGAAATGGGTTGTGAGGCGGGGTTTGTGCTTAACTGGTTTTGAGGGGAAAATCCTGCAATTTTTTTTTTTAGAATTTCCTGTAAATCAACCATTTAAAGTGCATGCAAAAGTCTTAAAAGATTTATAGAGCTTGTCCATAGACTTGAGATGGAATATAGCTGCTATTACTGTAAATGTAAGTAAGTAAAATTGAGTTAGACTAGAAACACCATCACTATTACTGAATGCTGTAGAAACACTCTTTAATTCTACTCTCTGTTTCTATTCCTCTACCTGTTGATCTTCAGGATGATTCCGACAGTCAAGGCCCAGGCGGTAAGAATACAATGCATTTGTGATTGATATTTGTGACATTTAGATACTCAGAGTCTTTTCTCATCCGTGATTTTTCATTAACAGACTTTAGGAGACCATGGGAAAAATCCGCCACCATGCCCAGGTAAACACTCATTTAGAGACACATATTGAACTGTATTGAATATTGAATTGAAAACTTTTGTCTAAATCATGTAACAGACCTGAATCTCCGTTAGTCTGGTGTTTGAAGAACTCCAGCTGTTGAGTGAGTATGGACAGTGTGACTGTCCATAGGGCACTGTAGTTTAAAGTGAAGTATATATACAGTACATGTCTCAAACAGGACTAACTCGGCACCCAGAAGTCTGGAATCGCCCTCTTCCACTAGCCCACTTACCAGGTACTTTTACTACAGTAAGCTCTCATGTGGTTATGGTCTAACACTGTCAGCGCGCCTGGTTCCTCTGCTTTTCACATACACATTTACCTAAACATGCAATGCATGCATTTCTATTTCAAAATGTTTTCAAATGCAATTTATTCCTTACTACTCCAAAGCTGATGTTTTAGCAGCCATTATGCTGATTTGATGCAATATGCTGATTTGATGCTGAAGAAACATTTCTTCTGAGCCCCTAAAGGGTTCTGAAACCCCTGAAACTGTTCTCTCGCAACGGTTTCACATTCCCCCGAGAAACTTTGCGTTTGGTAATGGCGAATGAAACGTGTCTCGAGAACGCTAACGCATTATAAGACATAATTTTTCCTCCCATCTCATTTTTTTTCCCATCACTATGTCCCATTAAGGGCTCCATACATTTCTTATCAATGTTAAAAACAGTTGTACTGCTTAAAATTTTTGTAGAAACTATAATATATTTTTTTCCAGGATTCTTTGAATAGTAAGTTAAAAAATCAGCTTTTATTCGAAATAGAAATTTACTGTCTATTAGTCATTACTGCCACTTTTAATCATTTTGATTAGTGCTGTCAAATGATTAAAAAAATGAACTAATTAATCTCACATTTTTCTGTAATTAATCGTCATTAATTGCGCCTTAAAATTAAAGTTTTTAAAATATTTGTAATATTTAATCTCCAAATTAATGTAGAAACAACATAAAGACAGTATATTTTAATTATTTGTTTACTTGCATCTGAATGAAGGCCAGAATAATCGATACCAATACTGATAATGTCTCTATTAATCAGTTGTAGCCATTCAACATTACAATATATTTGAAAGATTTCAATTTTAAAATTAAAAAATGTAATAACTTTTAATTTAATTGAACTTGAAATAATCTTCACATAAACCCATTATAATAAATGTCACATTTGACTGTGCCTTTAATATATCGAGGCTCAACACTAAGGATTTTTCTCTTGGCCCAGTCAGGCAAATGTCAAAATGCACAAAAAAAGTTATTGTTTTTGTTGGTTTTGACCCATATATCCTTCACGTTAACAGTGCTTTAAGGTTTTTTAGGTACGTCTAATAGGTAGGAAGTATACAGAAATTGATTAAATATCCTATTATACATTAAATATAGAATACTCCTTATTAAAGCTACTAAGGTTATTCAGTCAAGAGCAGTGGATGATTTTCTTTTTTAACATTAATGACACAGACAGCAGCAGGTTTATTAGGCCACTGTCACTTTAAGACATGCCGCTGCTGCACATGTCGCGGATCTGACACGCATCTTTACGTTCATTTAAGACTTCATTTAACTCATTTAACTCTTGCTTGTGAGGATACTCGACAAAACGGTTTGCATAACTGAGTTTTTTTTGTCCTTTCAAGTGCTGTCTGAAGCAGCTATAAAATAGAAAATAGTTCTTGCATGCCATTTAACACATTAATTTTGACAGCCCTAATTTTAATGCATCCTTGCTTATTAAAAATATTAATTTCTCAAACTTTTAAATGGTACTCGGTATTTCTGTTGTATTAATGGGAATATACCAATATTGCATAGACCTCTATTCATTTTACAACTAGTTATAATTTCTAAAAACACAATGAGACGCTGCATTTAGTAGAGCACTGCCTCATAGGGCAGCGCTTGCACCATTAGCCAATGAATTGGTGAGATTCATGAGCTTCAGAAAATTGTCACACCTGGAGAGTGTTTCCATAGTGTCAGCTACAGATACAGTGTCAAGTGACCCTATGAAAGGGAACATTTACTTTATGAAGCCCTTTTTTCTTTTTTTGTTGAGGACATGCCCAAAATTAGTTATCATAGTGACAAGACTTGGCTAACTTGTAACTTCTAAACAGATTGTCAGCAATTTTGTCACCAAAGTATGGATAGATTCTAACTAGTCTATAACTCACACACACACACACACACACACACACACACACACACACACACACACACACACACACACACACACACACACACACACACACACACACACACACACACACACACAGTGTTGGTTGTTCAGGGAGACTGGACTTAACTTGACCCATCATGAGACTGGAGTGGATCTGAGTTTCTGATCTTCTTTTGCTTCATCTTTGCTGGTTTTGCCATCTATAAACTTGTGGGCTTTGGAAAACACTTTGGCTATCTGTAGTGTCTGTAGATCTGTGCAACACTGTCACAGTATTACATGCTTTTTTCAACAGTATTACAGGATTTATTTAAGGGTCTTCTTTACATTTATCTTCAGGCTTGGGTTTATTGCTTTGATTCTGCTGCTATTCTCTTAATGTCCACAGGGGGCTCCATGTTACTGACTTTATTACTCCTGTTTCCAGCAGATCTGTGTAAGAGCCAGTATTAAAGCTCTCTCCACATCCATGACTTAAATTCTAAAACCACAGCATTACTTTGCTGCATTAAAAAAAAAAAAAAGATTAGAATTAACACCCACAAATTGTTCAAAGGTGCACAGATTATCACTTTTTCCAGTGGATTTTTGAAGTGTGTATCCTTGCTTTTTTCCTGCTAATATTGCCCACAACCTCCTTCACATTGGAAAAGGATGGTTATTCACTTTCGACTTTTTCAAAGTAAATGCATAGCTATAGAAATGAACTGCAGTCGTATTTGTGAACAGCAGTTTTTTGGCAGTGACGTTGTTCCAGTTGAAGCCATGGAAGTGAATGAGACTTTGATATTGGGGTTTTCCTCTAAATAACTCAGTCATTTTGGACTTCTTTTAAGCTGGTCTATTGCCGTTTGGGATGGTGTATAGGCCGTTGCTTTCTCCTTTCCATTTTTCCTTTTCCCTCCTCTTTTTACCTATTCCCTTTTATTAATTACTTGTCTTTCTGTCTTTTCAGGATGAAACCTGTTAACCAATCAGCAGAGCAAGACAGTGGAGAAGGAGAGTCAGAGATGGAACGAATTAAACAGGTCAGAATTGAAGTCAATAAACGAATAGCTAGCCATACGGGAATGTCAAAAATACCAGTGTTTTATGGAGACTTGATTAAAAAATAAAAAAGGTAATTGCGACTTTTTATCTCACAATTCAAAGATTTTCTCCATTGTGAGATATAAACTCACAATTGCAAGGAAAAAAAGTAATAATTGCCTATTTATATCTCACAATTCTAACTTTATAACTCTCAATTGTGAGTTTATATATCGCAATTCTGATTTATTTCTCTTTTAACACAAAATATATAGCATAGCCTACATAGTTAAATACACTATATTTGTTTCCATAGCCTTAAATATGAGCATTGTTTGTAGGACAACATTGGGCAGGAAAAAGTGTTTTTTTTGTTTTTTTTTAAATGAAGACAATTTTTTTTTATCCAAATAGAAAAAAGTAGAAAATGGCAAGATATATAGCCGTATATCGCCACAACCCTAATTTAAATAGAAAACGGTTATTTTAAATTTGACAATATTACTGTTTTTACTGTTTTTTTGATCAAACACTAACTATGAGTGAATTGTTAATTGAATTAATTATGTTAAATTATGAATTTTGGTCACATCACTTAAGGTGAGTGTCGGATGAGTTTATCCTCCTTTTAACTTGAGGCACCAGCTTAGGAATCTCACCTTAACCGTAAAGACCAATCAATGAGGATTGTTGAATAAAAACAAATATTGTACATTTTTGGGAGTTTGTCCTGAGGGATTTGTGAGATAAACTAATCCAACTACTAAATTAATACAATGAATGGATAAAAAAATGGATGCATAGAACGTAAATGATTAAGTTTGATCTTGCTCTTGATTTTTCTCTTAAAATCTCTTAAAACTCTTAAAGTTTTCTTCCCTATTTGTGATGCATGTCTGAGTGAAACAGCTTCTCGAACAAAAAACGGTCTTGAGTTTATCTATTGGGAATTGATTGGATGGTTGTGGTTTGCTATTGCTGTGATCTCGTGCGAGTGACAGGATGTCCCGCCCTCATGCCAGTAAACGTGTCATCAGAGAAGAGATTGCGTGAATAGAGGTTGGGGGACGTGAGGAAAAAAAGTTTGAGAACCACTAGGTGAAGTGATATTTATGTTCCACGTGGTTGAGAGAGCAGTCTGGTGGCGGTGACGTCTTCCACTGATTGTGCTGGGAAACAATGCAGGGTGAAAGGAGTCCGAATGAATTGGAAAATTCATTCGGTAACCAAAAGCTGTCGGGTGGTTTACTTGATAAAAAAAAAAAAAAAACTCAATTAACTATTTATTTAAAAAAGTTTTTTTGGGTCAAAAAAACAAACAATTGATTTAAATAAGTGAATATTGACTGGTGTTACTGGTAATACATTTGTTAAAGTCACCATGAAATTATAAATGATTATAAATGATTTATCTGTGCACATCATATTTTAATATCGCATTCCATGATATTGACAACTGAAAGTTTTGTATTTCGACAATCCTATAACCTTGATGTCACCATGGATGTGTTTATATGTGTCTCTGATTCTTTAGGAACTGCTAGAGGAGGTGAGAAAAGAGCTTCAGAAGGTTAAGAATGAAATCATCGGAGGTGAGAACAAGTTTTTCCCTTCCCTGTCCCTGCTGTGTTTAAAATGAAGATTATTTTTGTATTATAACATCTGTTCTTTCACAGCCTTTATTCAGGAGTTACAGAAACGAGGATCTACATAGTCCCACAGAAATGGATGGGAAGGGCTCGCTCGGTCCTGAGAACCCAGGGATACACACGCACACATAATCACCAAGGGACTTAACCCTAAATCATTACAATTCAACCCAAGATGAGCTTTGTTGTACCTTTACCTGCCATCGTTTTCTTTCACATTCATCCATTTCTTTTCTCTCCACATATAGTTTTACGTATTTAGTTTTCCACTTAATGATTTACCTACCGTACACGTCGTCACCCTCACACTTGATTCCTGTTATACATAAATGGTCACCGTAAAACTTGCCTAAGGTTATTGTATTCAGGGAATAAAGCATATCACTTATCCCAGTGACTGTAATGGCCATATACATATAAGTTATGATGCAGCACTAAGGAGGCAAAAACGAGACGGATCTTGGAGAAAAAGACCTGCAGTACGCACACTCTCTACCACACGTGACCGGACCACCATGTCAGGTTCCACTCTTGGGCTTTCAGCTGGGAGATTTTCATGTCAGGCCTGATTTAGCACCTCTTTTTCTGTATAGGGAAAACAATAGCATATTTAACACATTCATTTGAGGCTCTGAGCATCATGTTTTGTGTGCGTGGTTGCATGTTTGCGTGTATGGCTGCACTTGCCTCCGTTTATCGGTGCCATCTTGAACGTGGTCACCTGACCGCCACTATCCGTTGGTGTGAAACAACTGTTTTCATAACTTCAGCCCTCATTTGAAATGTTTTTAAACTTTGTGTTGCGATATGAAATACTATGGCCATGATCATTTTTGTCTGTTGGCCATGCCAAACTGCCTTGGAAAATACATATAAATATAAATATATATATATAAGGTATATATATTTGTTTTGAGGGAAGATGATAGAAAACTTGATAATGTTTCTATTTTAATTGAAATAATTGGTGAATGGGGACTTATTGTGATTTATAATGTTTTCTTTTTCAGAGATTGTTATTTTCGGTTTTCTGTTTTCTTTTTTGTTTCTTTTTCTATAGAATATAGGCTTTTTACACTGAAATATATAAAGAAAATTGCGTAGAGACACTGGATTAGATGTCTTTATAGTCAAATACAGATGCTTCTTCTACTGCACTTGTGTCTGCCTCGTTTTTATTACCACCATATACCCATATCACAAGAAAAATGATTTTAATCTATTATTTAGCCTTGTCACAGAACATATTTAGCTTATTCATTTTCTCGGTTGATTCAATTGTTTGGGGTGTTTCAGATACAAAAATGGATATGATAATACAGGTTAACCTATAGGATGGGAAACATTGAAGTGAAACCTGAAATCAGCTCTTAAATAGGTTTCAACGCAATAATATATAGTAGCCTACATATGACAGGAGTAAACCTTACTCTTGAGTTAAGGAAACATATTTGCAGCCCACGTATTGTCATCACACGTACTGGACATAATAAAAACAAGCTGTTATGAAATCCAGGAAACGATTTCTTTGACTATATAAATGTTTATTTAGCCGTGGCTAAGAGAGCAACAGCAGAAGGATAATGAGCTGTTGTTTCCTGTTATGAATGGACCCAAGCAGAGTTGTCAACAACTGCTATCTCACTCTGCTTTTAGAAGCCAGCCCTGATAAACACATTTGATTTTTAGAATAGAGGATTAGAATAACCTCAACAACAGGGCAAACTGAGCGCAATAACAATACACAAATGTTACAATTCTGCAGATAATATCTGTTCTTTAGAAATTGTTTTCTTTGTCACGCATGTTTTCCAATTTCCACTGGCCCCGTCATATGGAAATAAATAAGGTCATTAAAAAGAACCATGAACATATGTTACATGAATATGATCATTCAGTTTAAACATATCAGATCAAATTAAAGTCGCCATGAAATCAAAAAGGACAAATCTTTCTTTCTTTTTTTTGTACAGGATGTTGCAGTGTTTTAAAATTATTTATCTGTGCACATCATTATTTTTTTTATTTTATTCATATGCTCTTGTAATCTGTAATCAAAAACGTTAACCTCCCCTTCCCCTCGACATCTGTTCTCTGATGTATCTCTCGGCAGAGGGTGGGACTAAATATCCTCCTCAACTGACTGCAAACTGGCATTTAGATCCAAGTGGTGCTCACTGCAGAGCCACGTGACGTCCAGCTCCACCTCAGTGGATCTAATGGGTGGAGGGATATAGTTATGGGTAGGGTGGTTGGATCTTCTAGTTCCACCTATTACACCCAAATTACATCCAGAGAGGGGGAGCTGGACTTCACGCTTCACCCATGGCTCTGCAGTGGGCAGTTTTTTCAACGATCTGCCTCCATTTAGGTAGCAACGCCCAACTTCCTATGATCCAATCAATTCCTGAGGATGAAATCAAGTCCCACTCCCGAGGACGAAATCAAGTCCCGCCCTACATGAGTTGGGGGCGCCACTAGCAATTTTGGGCCCTATGAAAGAATATGAGGTTGGGCCCCCTACTGGACCCATTCCGTTACTAAAATCGATCTCTGGGGGCCCCAAAAGTGCGTGGGCCCTTAGAATCGTCCTAACTTCCCATTGGGAATTGATTGGATCGTTGTCGTTTGCTGCTGTGATCTCGTAGGTTGATGACAGGTTGTCCCGCCATCACACCAGTGAACACATCATGTCACTGTAAGAGGGAGGTTAAGTTATTTTGATTAAAGATTACAAGGGCACATGAATTATATAAAATAATAATGATGTGCATGGACAAATCACTTTTAATACATACTGTAATATTCCTTGAAATATATGAATTGTCCTTTTTGATTTCATAGTGATTTAAAAGAATGCTCTATTATGTCTGTAGTATGAATGAAATCCAGACTACATTCGTCATGTTGTCATTATCATATGCTTTACTGCCATTTACAACTCCTCTCCCTTGGCCTCATGGGATAGTAAATTGTCCACCAGATGCATGCTTCAGAATACTGGCAGTAGTAGTTAATTTGGGTACTTTTCACCTACTAATTTATGAATACTATCTATTTGTGTACTACTTTTTCCTACTATGAGGCCATAACCATGTGTTGAACATTTTATGAACATTATTGTTATAGTTCTCAACAAACGGTTGGTTGAGTGAATAATTAAAAGACCCACTCATAAAGACAGTTACTTGTCGCTATCTGTAACTTGCAGAAAAAAAAAACGAGGACCGGAACTTTATTCTATTCTATTCTATTCTATTCTATTCTATTCTATTCTATTCTATTCTATTCTATTCTATTGTGATGCAGCAAATACCAGTGACCAATTTTTTCAAAGGTTTCATCAGAATTTATTTATGTAGGTGGTACCATGGAACAATAACGGTATCCGATAATACCATATTATCTAAGTATTACCATATTCAGTACCATGGTAATTGTTTGATCCTCCAATGCACTTCAAAAATAGCAACAAAATGGTAGTACCATAGTGCTTTTTGATTTATTTTCATAAAATCAGCTACAAATCCTTATAATCAGGCTATATGAAACCATACTTATACTGGAGTACAATATTATTCTCTCTTAACCTCAAGGCTTTAACTTTGAAAAATGAATATCGTAGAGGAACCGTGTGACACATAAGCAGTAGGGTAACAGGGCGCATGCAGGGTAAATGTGTGATGAAATAGTAATCGATGAAACAATCCGGACATTTATGATTTCACTCTAAAATCACACCCTCGATATTAGTATATTACGTATATTACTGACTGACGGCAACACAAAAAGCGAACCTTTTCAAATTTCGGACGTTGCATGTGACGTCGCGCCGAGCGTGCGCTGAGGTCATTTCCTGTTTGTGCTCCCGTTGAGTCGCTAGACGGAGGCCTAATCGCGATACCACCACCACCACTACCAACGCCGTAACATCACACACAGACCTACAAAGGACGGGCACGACGAGGTTTTAAAAGCCTTAAACGCGTCAGATAAGCGCTGTGGGATGAGTTTGGGCGACCGGGCTCGTGCTTTGGGCCACTGAGGGGCGGTTTGTGAGGATAATCGGGCGGTTGGGTGTTGTTATTTTTGGGGCAGCTGAGTGGTCATTGGCAGAGCTCAATACACAGCAGCTCGCGAGAGGAATAAATACACACTTCACGTCTTGAAATACCCTCGTTTCACTCCACTTACATGGGCTTTTGAGGATTTTTATAGTTCGGTTGACCAACACAACGCAGGAGAATAAAAGTGGAGGTAAGGGACTAAAGCGTGCATCGATGATTGATGGCTAGCGTGATGTTTAGCCTAGCCCGAGTCTCTATATTTAAATTGCACTTAAATGTTATGTGCCGTTGACCATTGGGATCCATTGCCAGACAGAATCTCTTTACAAATATGTCTTATGCTTCTTATGCTTTCTTATGCTTACTGGATAGATAAACATCATCTCCCGTCATAACACACGTTTGTTCTCCGTTTCCCTTTACACATCAGTTTAATAAATAAAAGAACGCTTATAGATCCATTTAAACCCATTTGGCGCGTATGCTTATCTCTCTCGCCGGGTCTTTGCATGTTATCTTCTTGTAAGTGCATTAATGTGTCTTGACGAAAATCTCATTATATTAACGTTAGGTAAATAAAAAAAGAATCGCTAAATTAGTGTAAATGAAGAGTATATTATAGATCAGGCCCTTTACACGTTGTACAGATGTATGTGAATCTATAGGGCGAACTCACTGTACATGCTGGATTATCGATCAGATTTATGCCACTTTGCCTTTGGTTTTATTAATAGAGCTGCCATGCTGTTCCACGTGGAGTTCAGTTCAATTCTGTTTGCGTGTGTACAATATTTAAACTTTAAATTTAAAGTGGTCAGATGTTTGACACATATGAAATAATGCATCTACCAGTTTAGTGCGCGAGTGTGAATGAGGCCTGAAGGTTATTGGGGTTGAGAGGGGTCAGTTTTAGGACTGGTCAGTTTTAGGACTTCTCAGTCTGGAATTATTCCACTCGTCACAGAAAATGTGTAATCATTACATTAGTTTGTTGAAATGGTCACAGCTCTTGTTTGTCTTTCTCTTGTGGACTTCAAAGTGCGTATGTGCGCGAGAGAGTTGTTGAAAAAGAGGAACAGTCAGACCACTGACCAACTGATATACACGCACACTAGATGCAAGGCACGTATATGCCAGCGATAGAGACAGTCGGTGTGTTTTTAATGCCAGTGCATGTGTTAAGCAGTTGTGTAATGGACTAGCAGGGGCGTCACAAGGTGGGGATTTTATTTTGCAGGGATAATCCAGTGTTGTGCCCATGGTGATAGGACAGCATGCCAGATCTGTGCCAGAGGCACTGCTGTGCCAGGAAACTCCTCTGGCACAGACTGGTCTTACTCGCCTCACAACAACAATGATAGAAAAAGCTGAAAAACAGCTTTCAGTTACTTCTGTTTATATTGGGTTAGAGGTCTGAACAAACACCTTACACTAAACGTTAAACCGTAGCATACATTTTGTCCTGCACCGTGTGTGCTACAAACATGAATGATCCCTCAAAATATGTGTCTTGCTGAGGACTGGAGAGTTGTTTTCTCTGTGATCAGCTATAGATAAACTTAAAGAAAATCCCACAGACTTGCATTATAGGAGCCATATCAAGACACCAAAAGTTAAAGCGACTCAGAGATGGGCTTTTTGGACTTTTGACCACATTGCAAAAAAAAAAATATATATATATTTTCTGGTAAAACTGGTAAAAAAAAAAAAAAAAAAAAAAAAATATATATATATATATATATATATATATATATATATATATATATATATATATATATATATATATATATATATATATATATATATATAGAGAGAGAGAGAGAGAGAGAGAGAGAGAGAGTTTTGCTTATCAAATTTAATAAAATATTACACTTTATTAGATGTGTATATATATATATATTATATATATATATATATATATATATATATATATAATATATATATATATATTATATATATATATATATATATATATATATATATATATATAATATTTTTGCATATTATAATATATCTGGAGTTAATTTGTTCATTAATACCATTCAAGATTGATTCTTTGTCAATACCTCTTTTTATCTTACACATTTTTACTTCTTAGATTAATATTTCATGCAATTTAAGCCCTGAAGGCATTTTTTAGAGTTGTTTTGTCTGAGTGACACACACAAAAGTAAAGACTCATAACTCCAAAACTAAAGCAGGGAGTTTTTATTTTATTTTTTATTTTTAGAAAATATAATTAACATTATATTTGGACATTCTCATGCTGAGAAACTGCTGAGAAAAGACAAAAAATATATAGGCTACAATTTTTATTATAATTTTACATATTTTTCTTATTCGACATGCAATAACTCAGGGAGGAATCTGTGATGTTTTGACACATTGTAGTACACAGTAAAAAAAAAAAAGTCATTCATAAATTATGATTTTTTCCCACTCCTATTTATCAGCAAATAATTCAGCACTACTTAGGAAGCTTTCAAATGAAATGACACCTATTTTGTGTTCATCAAGGCAGTATTTTTGAAAAATATGATTATTATTTTTTCGTTGCTAGGTGGCGCCCGGGGGCGGTACACTCCGGTTTAGAGGGATTACTCAGCACTCGTTAAGAGTGGATCGATATGGTTAGATGCATTAAAAATCTGAGTTTCTAAGCTTTAAAATTATACCCTTTTTTGTGTTATTCCATGTTGGAAAACAAGCATGGACGGTTCTGGGAACATTGGATAACACATTGCATCCCGGAAAGATGAGAGACATGTTTTTAGCCAAGTATGTTTACATCACTTTTTAATTTTGAGAATCTGCTGTAAATAATGATGTGCCATTCTGCGTGTGGCACATACATGTTTCATGAAGTTATGAGCGAAAACGCCACGTGAAAAATTTGTTTTTTGTTAGTGCCTGTGCGCTGTTTTTGTTGTAAACAACAAAAAAGCGTGTCATTTTACGCAATTTGTGCAGACTCATTAGACGGTGAAAACAACGCAACAGGAGCATGTTGGAGGCTTGATCTGAATGTGTAACGTCTCTGATTTTGTATGCAAAAAGAATGATTGTACTACCCATTTGGTTTCAGTTTCTATTGACTCTTAAACACGCAAACACGGTTAAGTAGATTGATCTAATACCTTGGTGCATGTTTGTTTTTGTTTTTTACACAAAGGATGCACCAATATTAACATTCTGACAGATACTACAATAATTATTATAATATTATGGTCAAAAACAGATTGAAGGACAATGTTAAAAATAATGTAATCGTTTACCCCATAATGATACCTGTATGACTTTCTTCCACGGAACATAAAAAAGAGATATTGTGAATCATGTTCTAATCTATGTCAATCAAATCTAACATGGGGCATCTAGTGGTTCAAGATTGAATTTTATGGCAGCAACCATTAAATTGGTATATATAGTAGGACTCGTGAGTCGCTATTAATGGTTGTCCGGGACAAATGGATTTTTTGGAGGGGCAAGTGAAAGATAATTTTATTTGCCCGACCGGACAAAATATGGAGTTACGGTAGTGTTGGGCGATATGCTCCATTTTCATATTGTCCTATCGTCAGCCTGTGAAATTGGCGATACATGATATTATCGTGAGAGAGGTGGGGCTTAGCCTACTTATTTGATTATTAACTTGCTTATTTACTCAATTTGCTTGTTTTATTACTTCGTTTTATATATGAGAATCTTTTTCTGTTTTGCTAGCAAAGGTTGGAGTGTTTATTAATAGGCTATATCAGGTTATTTCCCGGTATAGTGAGGTAAAAAAAGATCCTATTAATTTTTGTATCTGACTCAGAGTATTTCATCAGCGGGAAATTATCACACATTATCCTCTCATGCCGTTACAGATGCAGCATTTTAACTGTAGGCTACTTCTGCACGAGGTGAGAACATGTTTTAATAATTTCTTGGGTCAAGAAAGAGTCTGAGTTTGCGATTACGAGTGCTCTCTCTGTCTGAATGCACTTCATATTATATGTGCACTTCAATAAGCCCAAAGAACGCGGGTTAATGTGTTTTAAATGCCAGGAGAAATCAGAGTAAGGGGCAAAAATCTAGCTTATAGATTTTCAGTTTATACTTAAACTTTTGACTTGACTCCGATACAGGAAAACGGGTTAATGTGCTTACATGACCACATGCATTGTCAGTTTATTCAGCGTTCGGGTTAAGAACGTGCATGTAAACGTGCTCATTCCCAGATGCTTTCCGCATCTGTCGCTGCATTAACGCCACATTCACTCAGAGACGACGATGGATGTATAGCAACTATCTTAAATTTACTGGCTTAATATTTCTCTTGTGGACATACATTAATGACAGTGAAAAAGTTTGAAGAATATTTCTTGTTAAACAAGTGTTTGAAGCTGATTTTGATTTTCACAGATGTTGTGCTGTGTTCGTGAACTAAAGACTGTTATTAGGCCTGAATCATTTTAGTGATATTATTATTAATATTTTGTAATTGTATTGTTTTTAGTGTTATTAGTGTCATTAAATGTTTTGCTAATGTACTATGGAAACAAAATACTGACGAACAACGATGCCGTTTTCATCTTGGATCTGTATAAGGATGATGCATCTGTTAAAACAAGCACTCTTGACAATTTGTGAATGGATCACCTTGCAATTACATTTTTATATGGGATGTAGTTTTTTAGTCTGTTTTAAAAATATTTTCTTAGAGGAGTCCTCATACGCGCGTATCGGTGATGTCGCAAGTGTTAGGCTATGTGGTGATGTCGTTATGAATTTAGGCAAGGCAAATTAATTGTAGTTCCTAATAATTTAAGAACAATACTAGCTTTATTATAATAATAATTTAATACATTAATGGGAAAACGAGCCAATTATCGTCAAAGGCATCTGTCATCAGCGACATCTCTGACTGTCGTCGATATACGATACAGTGAGCAATATCACACCACCAAGAGTGCTGTTTTCCTGAATACCAATTCCTGAATCATGATTGAAAATGTGAGGCTGATGTCACACAACAGCTTAATAAACAGGTAGTTAATATGAAGTCACTTACATTTTAGATGCAATATTGACTCTTTTTGTTCTATTTCAGCAGCAAAAATTGTACCGAACAAAGATCACAACAGAACTATAGCACATCTCACAGCAACACAGCCATGTTTTTATTACTGAATAATTCAGCCTTCTGAACGAAGCCTTCCCTTGAATTAGGGATGTCAATTTACACAAATTCCCATTATTGATCATTGTTTAGGCTAAATTAACGATTGATTAATCGTTAGCCTAAATACTGCAATATTCGTCTACTGCAGTGGCATATAGCCAACAGCATGACAGGGTGTGCAAATGCTGCTCAAAACACCACAGTCTTCACTAGAGCCTGACCGATAGGGATTTTTTGGGGCCAATACCGATATTAGGGAGTAAAAAAGCCAGATATTATCTATGTGTGTATTATAATACAGTAGCAATATTATTTATGTGCGTATTCTAGAACAGTACCAGTCAAAAGTTTGGACACACTTTCCCATTCGTGTGTACAAACTTTTGACTGGTACTGTATATAGAATGCAGTATACATAAACAGAATATAATATATATGAACAAATTTGAACAAATTCTCCAAACGTGGAGATCAAACACTTGTGTGACAAAAATATGTAATGGAGGCAGGGTGAATGATAGAATGAGAGTGATACATTTGAGCTGTAACCAAACTAGTTTGCATTGCGTGTTCTATTCTACAGTATCTCACGAAAGTGAGTACACCCCTCACATTTCAGCAAACATTTCAGTATCTTCTCAAGGGACAATACTATAGAAATGAAACTTGGATATATTTTAGAGTAGTCAATGTGCTGCTTGTATAGCAGTATATATTTACTGTCCTCTGAAAATAACTCAACACACAGCCATTATTGTCAAAACAGCTGGCAACAGAAGTGAGTACACCCTAAGTGATAATAGCTGGATGTCGTTTAACCATACAAAGCCACATGTCCTATTCATCATTTTCATGTTTTTGTCTGCTTGACAGGACCATACAAATTTGTGAATCTTGATTTAGAGCAGTTAAAATTTGTGCTTTGAGTACAATTCTCTCATACTGACCACTGGATGTTCAACATGGCACTTCATGGCAAAGAACTCTCTAAGGATTTGAGAATTAGAATTGTTACTCTCCACAAAGTTGCACTATAGGATATAAGAAGATTGGTAACACACACCCTGAAACTGAGTTACAGTACAGGCCAGGGTCATACGGCGATTTTCCAAGACGGGTTCCACTCGGAACAGGCCTCGCAAGGGTCAATCAAAGAAGTTGAGTCCTCGTGCTGTGCGTCAGGTGCAGAAGCTGGCTTCAAAAAACAGACGCATGAGTGCTGCCAGCATTGCTTTAGAGGTCACAGAAGCGGAAGGTCAGCTTGTCAGTGCTCAGACCATAAGACGCACACTGCAACAAGTCGGTTTGCATGGCCATCGCCCCAGAAGGAAGCCTCTTCTGAAGCTGGCTCACAAGAAAGCCTGCAAAGCCTGCTTTCAGCAAACTGTCCAAGAGTATGAATTACTGGATCCATGTCCTGTGGCCTGATGATACTAAGATAAACTTGTTTGGCTCAGATGGTGTCCAGCATGTGTGGTGGCACCCTGGTAAGGAGTACCAACAGAATTGTGCCTTGCCTACAGTCAAGCATTGTGATGGTAGCATCATGGTCTGGGACTGCATGAGTGCTGCTGGTACTGGGGAGCTGCGCTTCATTGAAGGAAACATGGATTCCAACATGTATTGCGACATTCTGAAGCAGAACAAGATGCCCTCCCTTCTGAAACTGGGCCGAATGGCATAACGACCCCAAACACACCACTAAGATGACAACTGCCTTGCTGAGGAAGCTGAAGGTGATGGAGTGGCCAAGAATGTCTCCAGACCTGAACCCTATTGAGCACCTGTGGGGCGTCCTCAAGCGGAAGGTGAAGCGTCATGTGTCTAACATCTAGCAGCTCAATGATGTCATTATGGAGGAGTGGAAGAGGATCCCAGCAACAACCTGTGCAGCTCTGGTGAATTACATGCCTAGGAAGATTAAGGCAGTTCTAGATAACAATGGTGCTCACACAAAATATTGACACTTTGCACACAGTTTTGACATATTCTCTTAGGGTGTACTCACTTTTGTTGCCAGCTATTTTGACAATAATGGCTGTATGTTGAGTTATTTTCAGAAGACAGTAAATATATACTGCTATACAAGCAGCACATTGACTACTCTAAAATCTATTAGTTTCATTTCTGTAGTATTGTCCCTTAAGATTTCCTAAAAGGTTTGCTGAAATGTGAGGGGTGTACTCAATTTTGTGAGATACTTCTAAATACTGTTAAATAATCTTCACTAATGACTTTGTCTTTTTATTTAGTCACGTTATATAAAAAATAACTTCAATAAATATCAATAAATATATCAAAAGTGTCACTGGCAAAACCTTGTTATCTTTTATTATTAGTCTCTAATTCCTCTAGTCTCCAACAGTGGAGGAAGTAGGCTACTCGGATCTTTTTACTAAGTAAAAGTAATAATACCATAATGAAAACGTGTTTAATTACATATGTACAGTACTTTTACTTAAATACTATTTTAAATAGGCCTAAGTACAGTATTCATCAAAATGTACTAAACGTGAAACTACTCAAAACTATGCAAAATGGCCCTATATAAAGTGTTATAATTATATAAATGATTGGAATATTGCTTTGTTGTAACGTAGCGTTATATGCAGAATGGGCTCACACTGTGTACACCGGAGGCTGGTTGTCGCTTGCGTCGCAACAGCTGTTAACCCTGGACCCCGGTATAAGCGACCGTTACAAAGCAGAATGAGGCATCAGTTTACTGTCGGAGATTTGTCGCTTGCGTTGCGCCACATCACGTGTAGACAACTTCACTGATTATTATGGGTTCAACTCTCTTTTGTCGAATCGCGCCGCTCGCGTCCGGTGTCTTGTTCAGGCAGTAGCAAGAGCGGTGTCTTAAAGGTAAGTTGCTAGTTACCAGTGCCGTGGTGGCTTGAGTCTGTTGAATGGTGATTTAATGCTACGTTGTCACCTAGTTAGTGAGACACTATGCTATAAAGTAAATAAACAATGTCCCCGTCTTTTACTCACAACGTTTTCTACATTAGCTAGCTAGCCATGTTTCATACCTTGTCAGTGGAGTGGAAGCTAATGTGTGCGCATCTTACACCGTGTCTGAAGAGACCTCCTTACTGAAGTGAAAGGGTTGGCTGGTGTCACTACAGTAACCTGGGTCGCCATTAGCAAACAATGGAGCGCGCTCTGCTGGACAATGCTCAATGAACTATGTTCTGTAAAAAAAAAAAGTTCATATCGGCGGCATATCTGCGTCGTAAACGCCGATACCGATATATCTGCGACAGGCTCATATCGGCCGATAAATCAGTCGGGCTCTAGTCTTCACCAAATGAATGCACACAAAATGACGTGAAATCACAAGCGAACTTGAACTAAGTTACGTGTTATTCAGAATGTGACAAGTTGTGGACGCACTCTTCCTGGAGCATGAACCTGCCTAATCAACGATCAATAAGTTTTATCGATTAAATGTATTTTCGACAATGAATTGATCATCGATTAATTGTTAACATCCCTAATTGAATTAATAGAATGTTAAACAAATGAGAAAGTTACGCCTATATAGCTGCTGTGTGCAAACTGATAAACAAAACGTATGCTTGTCAAACGCATTTTTCACAGACATTGCTGGGAAGTTTGTAGTTCGGTCGGATATGTCAATAGCAAAGAATGTAAAACGAGGCACATATTACTAACGTTAACTGATGGTAAAAAGAAAGAGCGAGCGCTCACTTTTTTTTCATACTCTTGATTGCTGATCATTCACTCGGCAGTGGCACATATGCATCATTTAGATCAAAACTAAACTTACATCGTATATGCAAGTAAGAACTTTTTAACTGTTGCGTAATTTTATGTATAACGAGTGGTTCCCTACATTATGCTGTGCACTTGCCGTGAGACTCCGCTCAAACGCTGTTCTGATTGGTTGTGGGTTTTGATTGATTTTGACGCATCTCGTAGTCGGGTCGCGTCTAGTGGACAGACAAATTATTTGTCGCTGGAATCTTACCGCATCACGTCTGATTAGGACACGGTGTAATGATAATGAATGTGTCGGGGGAAAAAATAGCTAGGAGACATTTTAATTGTTTATTAATAAACTACTGTTGGCTGCAAAGATGAAGTTGACGTTGCTGACTCGTCATCTCCGCACTAGCGCGCCTATAGCGAGAAATGCACCTTTCGTTTGGATTACATAACCATAGAGTTTTTGTTTTCGATTTGAATTGGTTCATTTAAAAGACATTTCAAGCTTTCTATATGCCTATTTCTCATGTCTGTGAGGCAAGTAGCCTTTACGCTGAGTTTTGGTTTGTTTGTGACACGCTCCAGTTCTGACTGATCTGTCTGCTCCAACTGTCTGATCTTAATTTTTTTTCTCTGCACTGTCTAGTGCTTCATCAGATTTGTCGTGTTGCCGGTCTTGGCAGCAATTATCTTGTCGCAAATATTGCATTGCGCACTGTTGGCATCGAGCCTGGTGAAATGTAGCCACACTTTTGATCTTTTCCACATTTTTTTATATCTATGGGGGTTGGGACACTTACAGACTACAGCCTCACGTGTAAGCTATGTCTCTGGGTTAACTGGCATAAACTAGTGTTTTTCCTTGATGCCTCGCCACAGCCAATCATGCTGCTTGCTTATTGGCTCACTGACGTTGACGAGATTAACCCCTTAGGTATCAAAATTTGGTACCGAACAAGAAGACATTATTTAATACTCAATGGTATCGAGGCAATTCGGTTGATGCCTAAAAAGTATCAAACTCGATACCCAGCCCTACTGAAACAAATGAAATCAATGAATATGATTCAATATTCTATTGGTTTCTCTAATATATTTTAAAAATACAGGTATCGGCGAGTACCAAAAATGAAAGTATTGGTATCGGCCTAGTTCTAGATAAAGTGGTATATTGGTGCATCCCTAATATTTATAATGAATCAATTAAACACACTAAAGATCTTATCAGTAGTTTTTAATCATTGCCAAATCAGTGTTGTGAAGTTTAAAAAGAATTACCAGCAATGCCTTGGCAACCATCCACAATACCCTGTCAACTTCTGCATGTACAAGTGACAATTACATTTTTTTCATGTGGATGAACAATTCTTCTCCCAAATTGTCATTTTGAGCATGGCTTTATGCAGAACAAAACGTGTTCTTTCTGATGTTGATTCTGAAAACAGCAGGTGTCTTGTCTTGTTCGGTGTACAGAGTGGCGTGTTCACCTGTGGATCAGACTGGCTTCACTGCAGTCTAATTGGCATCTCCATAGTGATAGAATAGCACTGTCGCATTTCCCGTTAGAAATGGTTTAAAAACACTTTGTGGTAAATGAGGCTCATCCTTGTCCCATGTCGGTGTTTTTCTCTTCACACGTATTGTGATTTAAAAATCACAGCATTTGCATTATACATATTTTATCAGAGTAAAAGCCTTGCAAATAAGAACAGGGAATGCAGGTTTCATGATTATTTTGCACTTTCATCCCAAGCGTAAATTAAACACATTTGTAAATTGTAACTTTTGTAACCTTAAGTTGTAACCTTTTTGTAACTGTTGTCAGTTTAATCACATGCGAGTGAATTTAGATAAAAGGTTTTTAGAACAAATGCTGTATACATATAATCACCATCAGCATAAGCATAATACATTTATATTAAATATGAAATGAATGTAATTTTATATCATAAATTCTCATATTTTGATTTCATTATAGCTATTAGCTACAATAAATTAGGCTATTCATTCAAAGAATTGGACCTCTTGCAAAGTCTAAAAATAAATGAAAGTATCCATCTCATCTTTTTGAACTGAATTGCTCTTTCTTTTTAGGACTCAGTGACAGAGTTCAGGACCGACGTGAGGGGAATATTGCATTATTCACTGTAAGCACTTTTATAATAAAAGGTGGTGATTCGCTGTAAACCCATAGCCTTCATAAAATCATCTTCAAGATGTGCAAGACAAAAAACTGATTATCCATCAGGATCTGACCCTGATCCTTGATCAGCACTTTATCCCACATGTAAAGACACTTTTATGTGAATAATGATGACTTGGCACTTTAGATTCATTAATGCAGTTTATAATACCAGTGAAAGTTTCCATAGAAAGTCTTGCACTCACCTCTTTGTCATGATCATTCCTCTTCTCCTACCCCCAGTTAGAGTTCGATATTGGATGGTGTACAGGACCCTGTTTTATTCAGTAAGATGAATTCAGCTGTTCCTCTTCTGTTAAATATGAAATCCTTAGAGATGGAGGCTTATCTGTTACAGAGTGCTGAATGCTGCATTTGTCAAGTTTACATTACAAACATTTCTGAACAGGTGGCATTCCTGTAGCTGTAGTCAGGTGATCATTTGTGTAAAATCTTTCATTTATGTGCTATTGTTTTTCAACTGGTGGGTCGTGATCCTGAAAGTTGGTCGCAGGACCGTTTAGAGTGGTTTGCGGAGTGTGTAGTCAAAGAAACAACAACAAAAAATGTTGTTTTTACCCCCCCCCCCCCGTGTTACGAAAGAAAGTCTCTCACCCTTATGCCCTGTTTACATCTGGTGTTAAGATGCGTTTTGGTCGATCGGATCACAAGTGGACGAGGTAGACTCGTTTACACCTGGCTTTTAAATTTGTCCCTTTTGTCCACTTTCAACCATTTCTGTACTGATTTCTTTGAGGAGAGGGTCTATGGGTAGGTAAATGTATGGGTTTTTCCAGATCTTACGATCTTATGGACAAATAAGCACGCACAATTTATATATGAACACAAAAGGAGACGATGGAAAAACATAGGCCTATGGAGAAGCTTTCGTTTCTGCTCTGATAGCTGCAAGACCATGCCGAACAATGTGAGTGCGTGTTAGAAATCAGGATTGGTGAGAGAACAATATGCTTGGTACGTTTTTCATCTCAAACCGTCTTCAGCCGACAAAGTTTAAGTCCTGTCTGGCTAGCGCACTTCTCACAATGTTTAGGTCAGTAGCCGCTCTTTTGCATATTTGACCACATGAGAGTTTACACTACGAAAGCAATCCGGTCAAATGAGTTTGACTACCTCTGGAAGTGGATCGAAAGTGGACAAGCTCAAAAAGTTTTTGTCTTTAGCATCAGTCATTTGTGATCCGATCGACCAAAATGCACCAATACCAGGTACTCAAGCACACACACTCTTTAATTGTGCGCAAATGTGGAGGTGCACGCTGTGTACTGTAAAAGAGCAAATTAAATTATGAGCATGTAGTAGCCTAAGTCATGAAATTACCAGAAAGTACCAATGAATTGCCTAACTTGTATGTCGTGTGTTAGCTGGGAAGGATTTGCATAATGGGTATGGTGTTTATTCAATTCATCAGGATCAGTGTCCATATGTTTCAATTCTTGAAAAATAAATTTGCTTGGTTCAGATTCCTTTGGGTCGTGGCTTAATGACCATGGGGAAATATGGGTCCCATGGCCAAACCAGTTGAGACACCATGTTGGACACAATAATAATAACAAACATAAAGTGCTTTTGTTAAGGTATTGTAGGAAACTCGAAAGCGAAGACCTGGAGACTTGGTTGTATCTTCAGCAGGATATTTTATTGAGAACACGAGCTGTCGGTAGCTGCAGTCATCAAGTCTAACTAAGGCAGTGTACGTTGTAGTTTATATAGATTTTAGTGGGCAGTGCTTCGATATGGAGACAAAACATGCAAATGAAGTATCCAGGTTTAGGAACCCGTCCTAGAGTGTTACCATTCCTAATCCAATCATCATAACTATTCAAAGACTGGGACAGGGGCTCCAAGAGCCATTAAAGACAAAGGGTGAACGTCTTAGTAATCTGACTCATTTAACTTACAATAGAGAGAACAGGACTGGCAGGAATCTCTTGCTGGAAACTTTGCTTAACAGCTGATATCATCATCATAACATTAAATGCTGAATTCAATGTACTCTACCTTAGTTTTTCATGTTATTGTTATGTAAGGACATGAGATCAGCAGATCTTAAAACAGATTCTTAAATTTGTAATCCCACAGTATCGTTCACTCGAAAAGGAGAATTCTGTCATTTGCTCACCAAATGCTGTTGCAAACCTGTATAATTTTCTTTAATCTATGGAATAAAGATGGTCATAGAACGAAAGGCAATTGGATCTAATGTTGTTCATAAATTCTATTTGCCATACATAAGCAATAGAAATGCTTCTGTGGTGCTTTCTGTGTTGTACTTTGTGGTTGACATTAGTTTATTTGCCTTGATCCCAGGTGAGTCTGACTCTGTGGTACTGAACGTCTGCCTTACCCGAGACTCAACGCTCCCCCTCCCCCAACCTCCCTGCCACCCTGCCCTACGCCCCACACACCCCTAACCCAGTATGAACGAGGTCAGCATCGTCAGAGAGGGCTGGCTCCACAAGAGAGGTGAGCACTGCTTACTCAATCATTCATCAGGACAGTCTGTATCATAAATTTGAATTGTAAACACTGATTTGTTGTCTCTCTTTTTCTTTATTTTTCCCCGGTGATCCTCTTGCCATCTACTTCCTTGTATCTCTTCCTCCTCCTGTCTGCAGGTGAATATATTAAGACTTGGAGGCCCCGGTATTTCATCCTAAAGAGTGATGGCTCTTTCATCGGCTACAAGGAGAAGCCTGAGACGTCAGACCATAATCAGCCGCCTCTTAACAACTTTTCCGTCGCAGGTCTGTCACAGTGCTGCCTCACTTCATGCAAACCAGATTGTGTAATATTCTAAAATATGGCTCCCTTAGTTGGTTTATTATTTCTTACTTGCCAATTATCATTTACAGAAACTGTTGCTAAGGCAAGGGGTGTATTATTTATTTATTTATTTATTTATTTATATATTTATATATTTTTATATATAATCTTTATTCGTTTGTCTGACCAATAGTTAATAGTCAGTGTTCAACAATACTTTTTTATAGACTTTAATTTGACAAAAGTGGCAAAGAAATTACACATTTAACACACAAATCACACATTTAACTAAAGTGTACATACGAATGTTTGAAAAAGTATAAAAACAAACTATAAACTACAATTTGACCAAAAATGAAAGACTTCATTAAAAAAAATTACTTGTTTTAGTTATTTCATTATTATAATTTTTTTTGGTAACACTTTATTTTACAGTGTCTTTCTTACACACGTTACATGTAGTTATTATAGTAATTACTATAAATTGTGCTTAATTACATGGAACTGACCTAATTCTAACCCCATTGTAAGTACTTGTAGTTAATTATTATTACTCAGTACTTAAATGTATAATTACATGGTAAGACGGATACCTTAAAATAAAGTGTAACTATGAGGGGCCGTACAATCCAAAATCCATTCTTCTACTGTCACACACATACATTCTCCTTTCACATGCATACATTTCTACTGTCACACACATACATACTCCTTTCAGATATATACATTTCTACTGTCACACACATACATACATTTCTACTCTCACACACACTTAGGCCTCGTTTGCACTGCAGGTCTTGATGCCCAATTCTGATTTGTTGCCTACATCCGATTTTTTTGGCCGTCCGTTTACACGTTCTTTCAATTGTGACCCATTTCCGATTCATGTCATACTACACTTGCCATACTATCTGAAACATTGCGCATTGCTTAAAGGGTTAAGTTATCTTGCACAGATGGACGAACGCAAAATATGACTGATGCTAGCTCTGCGATATATGCAAAGTTCGTCAAACATCACCATGATTATGAGGCGGAGGATGACGAAAAGTGCCATCATTGCAGCCTGTGCATATGCTTCAGTTATTGTGTGCGAGAGAGATCTCAGGACTGGTGGGAGCATATTGTGGCGGGCTTTAACAAGAAGCAGTGGGTCCGAAATTTTAGGAAGAGCAAGCCAACCTTTAATATGTTGTCAACGTTTGTCCACATTCCTCTCCTACGACGACACGTTTCGTCGGGCCATCCGTCCCATTGCAGAAGCACGTCGGGGTTTCTCACGTCATTAAACCGCGGAGATGTTGCCTAATGCCTCAGAAAATCCGATCTGCCTGTTTACATGACAGTCGCATTGGCACATATCCGATTTATTTGTAATTTATTTCCACATATGAATGAGGCCTGAAACCGATCTGGAAATATCCGAATGCATGTGTTTTTTTCCTGTTTACACTGTCATAGAACACATCCGATCTGTGTCACATATGAGCAAAAAATCGGAATTGGGTCACATTTCACTGACAGTGTAAACGAGGCCTTACATTCTCTTTTCACATACATACATTTCTATACGCACACACATACATTCTCCTTTCACATACATACATTTCTATACTCACACACACATACATTCTCCTTTCACATGCATACATTTCTACTCACACACATACATTCTCCTTTCACATGCATACATTTCTACTGTCACACACATACATGCATTTCTACTCACACACACTTACATTCTCCTTTCATATATATATTTTATTATATATATTTTTTTGGTATCCATTACTTCCTCTTTAAGCAGGAAGTCACACTCAGACCCGGAAATACATATGCAAGACTTGCTCAGCTCTTCATCACAACTTTACAATGCTATTCAAAGTAATCCTGTTTTCTTTTCAAGTACAGTTTTTACTTTTTGTAGTAAGTAACAATGAACATGAAATCAGACCATTTTTTAATAATGTGCTGGAATGTATTGACCAAATGCAAAGAGAAACAGATTATTTTGTGCATGATAGGCTGCATTGAGAACTCTGTGATCACATTCAAACCCTATGTGGATGTCTCTCAGTCTCAAGATTTGTTGAGGATTCAAGAAATAGAGCAGCAGTAAATACATTGGAGTCCTTATATGGATGTCTAAATGTAGTGCGGACTGCTTATGAATCCAGACAAAGAATCAGGTCTGAGAACAGTTATTTCCTGTTGCACACACAGAAGAGGCTGTTTTTCTGGTGGCACATATAATTTTTATTTCTGTCACACATTGTACAAATGCAAATTCAACAAAGACAATAAATTTGTTTTTGTTTCACAGTGTTGAAATAGCTGGCAGTGTGACTTCATGTCAAAAAGTGAAACGCTCTTTCAATAAACTCGCATTACACATTTATCTGATACTGTATGGTCACAGAAAATGAAAGTGTATTCCACCAAATAAAACAATACTGACATTATTAACATTTCAGTAATCAGATAAAGCTCAATTAACATACACCAACTCTATACAAGCACTTAATGTAGCTATTTAACTTTATAACTGTAAACTCTCTTTACAAAAACATTGAGTGCACTGAAAATTAATCTCTTTTAAACATTGTCAAGTCGCGATCTCCCGCACGACATCTGACAGTGCGGCCGCGGACATCCGTAGCTAGTTGGATGAAAAAAGTTCTCTCGCTTCTGTTCCTGAATTTACCGTAATAATTTTTTTGCCGGCTGGCTTGACCATGTATTTTCAAACCGCGTCTGGCTTGACCGCAGTCCGGTGACCCCGATCGCACCAGACCTGCCTTCCGTTTCCACTATACTCTCTCTCACACACACATACATACATACATACATACATACATTATTCTCTTACATACACATATTTTTTCAGACATACATACATTTTCTTCTTACATACATTTATTATTTATAATATTAAATGCATACTTTGAATACATTTGCGTAAGAGTAAATGAGTGAAAGGAGAATGTAGCCTGTGTGTGTGAGAGTAGAAATGTATGTATGTGAAAGGAGAATTTATGTGTGTGAGAGTAGAAATGTATGAATGTGAAAGGAGAATGTATGTGTGTGTAAGAGTAGAAATGTATGAATGTGAAAGGAGAATGTATGTGTGTGTGAGAGTAGAAATGTATCTATTTCAAAGGAGAATATATGTGTGTGAGAGTAGAAGAATGAATTTTGGCTTGTTTGGCTCTTCATAGTAACTTTTTTTTTTTTTTTCAATCAATGTTGGTTGGTCTGGTGTTTCAATCTCCCAACCTGGAAAACAGTGTATTCAGTCAAAAAGAACCTCCCAATTAAGACAGCAAGAGGCACAGATCAAATCACAGTTCACTTTTAATATATGGTGTTTATAATTTTTTGACCCATTCAAGAATTTTTAATCCCAAATAAAACTTTTTAAAACTGTAAAATCCTTTGCAGAGTGTCAGCTGATGAAGACTGAACGACCTCGACCGAACACGTTTGTCATCCGCTGCTTGCAGTGGACCACTGTTATTGAGCGCACCTTCCACGTGGATAGCAATGCTGAAAGGTGAGGAGATGAGATGGAGAGTCCTGCTAGAATCAGTGACTGAATGGAAGAGAGAGAAAGCTTAAGGAGATGTTGAATGGTATTTACTGGGAAAGCAGATTTGGTTCTATTAACTGGATTTTTGCCAATCCAAACAGGATATTATTCACTGCCTGTTGCTTAAAATTAACCGTAAAGTAGGTGAAAAACATTTAGGTGGAAATAGGAGTTATGTTCAGGTCATTTCGTGACTAAAAAGCCCAAGTCTTCCAAAAGGATAGGAATCGGGTACATGAGATCAGCGTAGGATCACACAAAATAACAAGAGGAAATCTAACCTGTTTTCCTACTTAGATTTAACGAATTACTAATATGATTTCATCTTGATGTCTATGCAGAGAGGAGTGGATTCGTGCCATCCAGGCTGTGGCCAATGGGCTCAAGTCCCGGGAAGAGGAGGAGCCAATGGACATCAACTTTGGCTCCCCTGGAGACAACAGCCTGGAGGGGATGGAGGCAGCGATCGCAAAATCCCGCACCAAAGTGGTGAGTGCCTTGCCTCAACGTATAGCCACATTCTGGTTGTTTGGGTAACATTCACTTCTCTTTAAAGGGACAATAAGTAGGAATTTCTCCCATCTAGCGGTGAAATTGTATTTTGCATTCAAACGAATAGCGCTCTACAGTGCCTCGCTTTTTAAAGTGCGTGTTGCATCTACGGTAGCCGTTATGTACCCAAAAGCTAAGCTTCTAATAGCACTTCATCGAGTTTTCCTTCGGGTGAACTGGTTTGTTATTTCAAACAAACTGCAACTTGACACAACGAACAAACGAATGTTAGTTTTGATCAAACAAAACTTACAACCTTGTTTTTAGGACTTTCTCTACTTTACTCAATAGCTGCTATTCATCAAAGAGCCTGTTTAACTTTTAACTATAAATGTTATACTGTCTATAAACTAATAAAGTATACAACCAAGCAATGAAAAGCTTGTAATTAAGACAGCAACATTGACTTACCTGTCGAGAAGAAAACAGGAAACTTCAGCGTCTCTTTTGAAAGCTTCCTCCTGCATTAGCTGTCCCGACATTAACCCTTGTTTTTTGTAATCTCCGATCACGATTCCTTTTACGGTCTATTATGGACTTTTTCGACGACGATGACTCCTTATCCTGTGACTCAGCATGTATTAATGAACGGTGTATAAATAATCGTACAGTGCAGCCTTTTAAACTTGCCGCGACAGTGACAAGCATAGACATGATGTCTATGGTGACAAGCACCACTCTCTGCTCTTCTGTTGACTTCAGTCACGTGACGCGGACTCTGAACGAAACGCGTTGTGGAAACGCGTTGGCCTAGTACTTTTTGTCCCTCTCTGCTATTATAGTTTTTCAAGATGGCGGAACTACATGGAAGCCTCCGTGGACCTACCCGTCCCATGTATATAAAGATAATAAATTCTTCGTTTACGAGGATTAGTCAGATCATTGGCATAGGTATTTGTACACCATTGAGGACATATGTATGATTAAAAATATTGCTTTTAGATAATAAAATACCTAAAAAGCTACTTATTGTCCCTTTAAGTAACCTCCTCATTTGTCTGCTGTCCCAAGCAACCAATTTCCTGCATAGCTGTGCTAATTTCATGTCTCTGGTGTCACCTTGTACTCTCTCTTGTCAAATAATAGAATTTTATCTTATATCAATATTTCATATCCAGTTATCATCATGTAGTAGCCAGTAATACACAAGATAATTTTTTTTAAAAGTGAAAATTAGTTCCTAATTTTTTTAGGTCTCCTACAATAGGTTTACATGCATCCGAGGTCAAAAAACACTTACATTTTGCATAATATACATTGCAGCATCACCTCTTTTCTCACAGTGCCTGAAACTGTTCAATCAAGGATCCAGATCCTTTTCAAGAGCCTACTCTGCTCTGATTGGTCAGATGGCCAGATGTTGTGATTGGTCTACTCTTCAGAGTACAGTGCATGTTGGAAATGAAGCGGCCATTGAGTTGCCATGAGTTGTCATTCTTTGGAAGTGCGTGCAACGTGGATTTGCAGTGCGGAAAACGGCTACAACATAAACCAAACACCTCTAGCCCTCATCTACAACTACAGTGTTTGAGGGCAGGTCAAAGTAGACGTTGTTCACGGGCAGCCAATGAAGAACATGCGTGTGTAAAGACCGATACGACGATGTATCGTCACATACTACTGTCGATACGAGCTGCTTCTGTATCGATTCCGCAGCATGTGCACAGCAGTGGACTGCACTTAATTTGAATACGTTTGAAAACCGGGTGGAAATGTGCTGAAATGAATGAATAGAATATAATATATAGGCTAGAACAAGGTTTAATCTGGCCCACAGAGAAACATAACTGGGGTTGCCTGATGTCAAGAGACGTAATCCCCCAATCAGAGTTTCACACTTGCACAATATTGAAATATCTGCTAAGTGTTTTACTTATTTTTCTCAACCTAGCAACCATGTGCACACACTCTCTCCACTGTGGATAAAAGCGCTGGCTCTCTGAAAACGCCAGTAAGCTTGAAGTTTATCGATTTCCAGTTCGATATTCTATTCACAGAAAATGTTTATTTACGGGCCTGAAAGAGAGAGAATGACCACAGTCTGCGCCACGTTTCTCTAACTGAGGCGGTGAGTTTAATTGCTTCAAAAACAGTAATGTTACCAACTCCTTGCTGAGAAAGATGAGGTCAAATTTAGTGCAGACCTGTATCGTGATATATATCATATTGTGGCCCCTGTATCGGGATATGTATCGTGACTTAGCTGCTGATGCACAGCCTAGCATTATGCAAATTTGTTACAAACTTATGTAGGTTCATGCAAGAAGTAAGACTGGAATTACTGGATTGAAACTTTGCTGACCTTTTACATTCAAAAACAGCTATATCACACACTGCATGAAAGGTAGTATCCAAAAAAGCATAATGGTGCACATTTATTTCATTTAACTGTTTTTTTATGCAATGATTCAGATCTGCATCACTGTAATTCAATTCAGTTTATAACTGAATTAAATCATATAAAATAAACTTTTAAACTTGATTTTTTTCTTCTTCCTCAGACAATGAGTGACTTTGACTACTTAAAGCTGCTGGGTAAAGGCACTTTTGGAAAGGTGATTCTAGTGAGGGAAAAGGCTACTGGCATGTACTACGCCATGAAGATTCTACGCAAAGAGGTCATCATTGCTAAGGTGGGCACCTCACAAATCAAAGTTTAAAATGCTCATGAATTATTTGTTTTATATTAATAACATGGTGGCGTACGTGTGTCTGTTTCAGGACGAGGTTGCACACACAATCACAGAAAGCAGAGTGTTGCAGAACACACGGCACCCCTTCCTTACAGTATGTCCATCTCTTTTAGTTTTTTTTTTTTTCATTATTGCACAATTATCTTGGTTTTAGATTTAATTCAAATTTTTCAATCTTTCTGACTACAGACACTAAAATACGCCTTCCAGACACGAGATCGTCTGTGTTTCGTCATGGAGTATGCAAATGGAGGCGAGGTTTGTCACATCCTCTCGCCCCTTACAAAAACAAACTAAAAAAGCCTTCGCCATTCGGTCTCTTTTAAAATTCTGTTTTGTCTCCTTTTTACTTGTTCCCAGCTGTTCTTCCACTTGTCTCGAGAGCGTGTGTTTACGGAGGATAGAGCTCGTTTCTATGGGGCTGAAATTGTTTCAGCATTGGAGTATCTGCACTCTAAAGATGTCGTCTACAGGGACCTAAAGGTTTTCTCCTTTAATGTGCTGTGTAATTATTGTGAAAATAGTTTATGAATTGTGTTGGGAAAGGATGTCATGTAATTGTGTCATAGACCACAAAGGCATGAAGTCTGTGTTCCTTTTTTTACCACTAATAACTGATTCCTAATTCTGTTTGAATTGTGTTTTTTTTCTGCAGCTGGAGAATCTAATGCTGGATAAAGATGGTCACATTAAAATCACAGACTTTGGCCTGTGTAAAGAGGGCATTACTAATGAGGCCACCATGAAGACATTCTGCGGGACCCCAGAGTACCTTGCTCCTGAGGTACTGCCAACTCACTCCATTAACATGTTTTCTCAATCAATTTATAGATCATAGTTTGGTACCAGATTAAAATGGAAAAACACTAAATCAGGCTCATCTCTGAATCACTCATTTTCTGACCCATGATAATGTTTTTTAGTGTTTTAAAGGCACAATATGTTAGATTTTTTTATTTATTTAAAATATTCAAAAACCACTGTAGAAAAAAAGCATTATGTTGGTTTGAAAATATTTGACAGAATTTTTGGCTTTTGGCTAGCAGAAAAAAGATGCTTTGTAAATAGAATGTATCCGTCTGTGGTCCTCTGTGTATTCCTGGTGTATTCTCATTGTTCACAGTTCATCAGTGCATGTTGTTCCAAAGAAAAATGTTATCTTCGTAAGCTTTCGTTGTTGATCTTAACCAATATCCAAATAGCTAATTATGGTTTAAGGTGCTGTTGTAGTAATCCAGCCTTCATAAAATATTTCCAGTATTTGACACAGTAATTTACTGCTTGTTTAAGGTGCAGTATGCAATTTCTGAGAAACATTGTTGATTCTGAAATTCGACACCCAAACAAACCCAACCCTCCCTTTATTGCTCCGCCCCCAAAATAACACTATGCAGCACAGTCAACGACTAACAGCTGGCACATCAGATTGTCCCATTACTACAGCTAATTTTATAACAACATCATATCTTGTTTCTGTTAAACATAGCAAAACCAATGTTAGTCAAGTATCGAGCAGAAAGAAGCAACCTCGGCATGTGTTTTCAGGCTTTCCCACACTCTGTCTCTCCAGCGCCGGAAAGCTTCTCCAGTGCTAACTTGGGTCCTAGCTCTTGCCTGATCATCATATTCCCCAGGCCTTCTCCCATTTTTAATTTCTCAGTGCGTTGATCATTGAAGCCAATCACAGACATATCCGATGAGCGCATGAACAAAATTTCATGTTTTAAAATTTTAAAAATTTCAACTTTTGACAACACTAATCGTTTCTCTGAAAAACAATGCTACAGCCAGTTATTCTACTTTGAAATGTGCGTTCCGTGTCGGAATGTCTGTTTTTGTTTTGGTCTGTCCTAGTGGTTGACCGATATTGTTTTTTTGATGGCCACTGCCGATATCTTAGAGAGCAGGGTGGCCGATGACCGATATAAAGCCGATATTTTTATGTGTATACATACTTTATATTTATTTTAATCAATATTTAATAAATTAGAAATAAATTAGAAACATATCCTTAAAAAAAACATGCTTATACTTTAGATGGCAACTTCTTGAATCTGCAGTCCTATTACAGTATTTTTCACAAATAAAGTAATTGTTTAAAGATATATGAATATGTGAATAAAAAGGAAGTAAACTGTAACAGGGTACTCAGTAATCTGGTAATTTTGTGCACACTGGTAATCATATTTTTTCAAATAAAGGCAAAGTAACGCTAATTTTACATACAGCACACAGTGAAAAACTTTTTCGCATTCCATTTACTTTCTTTGTTTACCAGTTCTGTCTAACATAGTATTAGATATGACTGACAGAGATCGTAAACTAATGAAGGAGAATGTGAGCGAGCTAGCACTGTGTGTGTGATCAGACGCTGCCGTTCTCTTCTCAGGCCCTGGTGTTCTCAGCGCCGCCCGTCAAAATAAAAGTCGCTTCCAACTCATTGGCCAATCAGAAAAACTTATCGGCCGACGCCGATATTTTAAAAATGCCAAATATCGGAGAAGAGTCGACCACTAGTCTGTCCGATACCACACTCTGCCAGTTTACCCAATAGTATTTCGACTATGTTGCCAGTTGGTGGAAAACACAGCATATTGCAGCATTGGAAGCCAGCAAACAAGCTAGGTCAGAGATCGCATATTCTACCAGACCAAAAAAAAAACTCGGCATCCATCTAAAAATCTCTATGAACGGAAGCATATTAAAACGTGGATAAATCAACTCTTCAAATTAGTAAGTCTCCTCGGATTTCATTGTCAATTGCGCTCGCTCCTGTTACGTGTCATCAAACTGGCAACCCGCTTGAGCGTTGAGTCTGAGGGGGCGGGGGAAACAACTCTCTCCAATATTTTGAATTTGGACTGCAGTACCCATTTCAACCGCTAGTTAATATTACAGACTGCACCTTTAATGTAATAAAGGTTTGGCAATAATTCCAAATAAGATGTTTCAATTGGGAAACATGGTGGTAAGCTAGAAGATGAACTTGGTAATTTCACATTTAATGGTCTTTCCACTCAGAAATACACAAAATGGTTTGCAAAAGCCATTTCATGTTGTATTTAAGCACTAGTTTCTTGGACCTTAATATACTATCCTAATGTTAAAGAGTTTTATTTCTCTCTCTCTATCTCTATCTCTCTCTCTCTCTCTCTCTCTCTCTCTCTCTCTCTCTCTCTCTCTCTCTCTCTCTCAATATTATATGTATATGCTCCCTTTTTCATCTCCTCCTCCACATTCTTTGCTGTAGGTATTAGAAGACAATGATTATGGCCGTGCGGTGGACTGGTGGGGTCTGGGAGTGGTCATGTATGAAATGATGTGTGGTCGGCTGCCATTCTATAACCAGGACCACGAGCGTCTGTTTGAGCTCATTTTAATGGAGGAGATTCGCTTTCCTAGAAACCTCTCGCCCGAGGCTAAGGCCCTGCTGGCCGGCCTGCTTAAGAAAGACCCCAAACAGAGGTTAGATGAGCGTCTGTTTCTACTTTTGTTGTAAAGAAGATTTTGTGTATGTTTTAATAACATGAATTTGTTTTTTTTTCAAGGCTTGGAGGAAGTCCTGAAGATGCCAAAGAAGTGATGACACACAAGTTCTTCAATTCCATGAACTGGCAAGATGTCCTTCAAAAGAAGGTAAAAGAGTTAAGACAGTGAGAGAACCAATTCATCAGATGAATTCATCACAAGTTAAGAGTACACTGTTAATGGGTGCATCTCAGTCAGCTCCCGAGCTCGTGAATCAGTATATCGTGTTCATGAATTCGGGCTCTGGTAAGGACGGTAAAGGAAGCTGACTCACTACACGTTGGGAAATTGATGACTCTATTTCCAGCGATATCTTTCTGACATTACTTGTAATGTTATTTCAAGAACTTTATGATAAGTACTTTGCTTGTTACATTTACGTTGCAACATTTCAGCTGTAAATAAAAAAAAGTTAGCCAGATTATGTTCATTACCTGTCTAGCGATGTATGTTTATGCTGAAATTTTAAATATGTTTGTATTTTTAAAAACATCTATCACGTGTCGTTATGTGTAGTGAGTTGACTCTATGGTTTTCATGGTGCATTGTGGGACTTTTTAGGGAGAGAACGGTTCAGTGCCCTGGAAGGAATGAGACAGCCCTTTAAATGTCCAACACCCTGATTAGTGCCCTGACTACTAAACTAGGGAGCTGATTGAGACTCACCCAATGTCTTTGACAAATGCTCTAAAATCTTGTTTGCGTTCGTGTTCAAATGGGGTGCATCAGTGTGATTGATTGCAGTGTGATCAGAAGAGCTTTTCCCTCAAACCAGACGTGTTTATTTGTAGTTCAAAAGACATTTAACAGTGAACAGTCATTTATGCTGATCTTTGCATGGGGCTAATGAGGGATGTGTGAAAACCCATTGCTCTCTAGAGTTTTTTTTCTCAGACTTGCCCCCCTCTCTCTCTCTCTCTCTCTCTCTCTCTCTCTCTCTCTCTCTCTCTCTCTCTCTCTCTCTCTCTCTCTCTCTCTCTCTCTCTCTCTCTCTCTCTCTCCTCCTGTTTACTGCAGCTCATCCCACCCTTCAAGCCACAAGTGACCTCAGAGACAGACACACGCTACTTTGACGACGAGTTCACTGCACAGACCATTACTGTCACGCCACCTGACCAATGTGAGTACCTCAGTCCTTCCTCACTGCCTGTCTGCATGAGAGGAGTCACAACTCTTCTGTGTGTTTGAGAAAGGTAGTAACATCGGAGGAGCCACAATGTGGAAAATAACTCCAAATAGTGATGGAGATAAATTTTAAATATTTGTCTTTTTTATTTTTCATATGTATAGTGGATTGTCAAAAAAGAAAAAATGTGGGGTGGTTATTTGTTGGTTTTTGCAAGGTGGACATTGCACCCAAAAGTGGAGGGGTAAAGGTGCAGGGTTTATTTGATTGGAGAAGTCCCAGCATACATCAACAGAGTCTGTCGTTCTCACCGGAAGATCCAGTTATGACAATTTAATTAACCCTGACATATGAATTAGGTCAGAAATGTTTTTGTTTTTTTTAATAGAATGGTTTATTAAACCTTTAACCCCCCCTCGCCCCCAAAATTATAATTTTTTTGTTTAGATTCATAAACATGTCAGTTTTATTCAGAGACCCAAACGGAGCAAAAATATGCAATGTGGTTCAGTTGCTGATATTTATATGGCCAAAAATTAAGATTAAATTCTGATACCTTGCAATGTAAATCAACTAGATCTTTAACAGTATAATACACTACTTGCATAAAATGTGTATAAATATCAGTTGTCACTCCTTATAATATATATTCTCCTTATAATATTATCTGTAACTCATAACATATTGTTTGCATCACCTCCCGTACTCCTTGGTGCTTTATAGGCTATATGTCACCTTTATCGGAAGTATCCCATTAGATAATGCAGATAGAAGGTCTGTCTCAACTTTCAAAATTCTGTTGATTTTTATCATGAAATTCAAAGAATAAATGTAGTTTTGGTGCTCTTCATGGCGTAATGGATCACTTGCTGTCAGGGCGTAAAAACGGGGAGAAAAAAAATCAATTGATTCACTCCGAACAGAATCAGAATTTTAATATTTCTGTTCATGCGTTCCTACATAAACCACAATACTAACTTATTTATTTTGATATACAACATTTATATGTTCCCTGGTTTTAAAACGCACATCATGCTGGATATTACCTGCCATTCATCATAACTTAAACGGTTGGTGATGACAGGTCCTCAGAAAAACTCCTGAGATTCAAAAGCTAATAAACCTGAATGAACTTCAGAAGACATGTTGAAAGATACAGTACAACTTACTGGAATGCATCTGGTCACATGTAATCAACAGCAGAAAGAAGTCAATAAAACGTGTCATGTCATGTTTACCTCAGGGAAAGCTATGCTATGTCCATAGCTCAATAGCTAGAATAAAATAACTCAGAGGAGCATTTTGATAAATATATTAGTTATTACAGCATTGTTTAGGCTAAATATTTAGGCCCTATAGACTATTTATAGAGTATTTCACCATGTTACTATTTCACAACAAATAGCTGTAGAAACACAAACAAAAAACAAAAAAGGTGTAGAAATATGATTCTATTAAAAAAACCTTTACAACTATTAATCAGACAAAACTAAGCATGTAGGAGATTGTGTACAACAGCTTTTTCAGCAAAGTTTCAACTGCGTATCAAATAAGATATTGTAGGCTTTATAGGGTTAAACATTCTTTTTGTTCACAATAAGATCAGTAACTTGCATTTAGACAGAGACAATAGTAGTGATAGATAATGAATCAAATAAATGACTTGATGAACTGATTTGGTTTTTTCCATTGGCCTGTGTCTCCGTTGCTTGCAGATGACAGTCTTGATGCGGAGGACCCAGATACACGTACACACTTCTCGCAGTTCTCCTACTCAGCCAGTGTGCGGGAGTGACCACACCACACCATCCCTCCCTTCCCCTCCCCACCACTCTCTCACCCTTACCAGCAAACCGGACGCCCCTCACATACACAAACGCAAACTCGTACAAGGACACGTGCACCAGCAACCCAAGCCTTCTGAGGAAGCGGGTTCTAAGCAGGAGTACGGCATCTGTGAATGATCCCGAACAGGTGGTACCCTCTGGTCTGTCCTGGTTTACGATTGGCTTTCCATCCAGCCTATCGTAGCCTGACACTACACACTGCAACACAATCCACCAATCACTGACTAAATCTCAACCAATCAAGTACCATCGAGAACACCGCTCAGCACCAGCAGGTTTCAGGACACACGCTCACACTCAACACTGGACTACAGGACTAAAGCCTCTTGTAAACACAAATATTGAACACGCTCTAAATCATCTTGTGGGGACAAAAGATATCAAACAATTTTGACTTTTTTCCCCACTGATTGTTACAGTTTTAAAGCCATATTTCTGCAATTGTACAAGTGCTCTTTCTGGAACTAGCTGTTACCAATAGTGTTTTTACATCGGGAGGACCGATGATGGGGTAACACCGAAAGGAATAGTGCTGTTTCTCTGCCTGGGTAGCGTACCGACTGCTGTGCGTGCGTGTGCGGACGGACGGACAGACGGACGGACGGACGGACGGACGAATGCGTGTTCTCAAATCTACTTCTTAAACTGTGTGTCTTTTTGTTTCAATTTTTGTACATGGGCATAACGTTGAGTAGTGGACCGGGGTGGGATTGTTAGGGGTTTTGGGAGGCTCACACACACTATAGATGTGAAAATGTTTGTGCTTTAAAGGGAAGAGAGAGGAAGACATCTCTAGCATGTTAACAGGGAGGTTGTGGTTTCCTCCCTAAGCGGGAACCTTGAAACCGGCTTTCCAGTTTTCATCCGCTGCCCAAGAGGCTTGATGTTCCAAGGTCAGTGTATCATAGAAACTCTCCATCATGTTGTTTTCATTCTCTCAACAGTTTCGCAGGCATTGATGTTGAAGTTTAGACACAAACGTACAGGCAACAAAAACCAAAAAAAAAAAAAGAGGATTTAAATGTCCTTTGTCCTGTTATTTAACTGCAATAGCTACTGCGTCAGCATCACTGACTGCTTAAAGTAGCAAATGGTGGAAACGCGCACCTGCGTGCCACGCCATTGTTGTCGCAGCCTTGACACTTTTTTCATTTCTCCTTTTTTTTATTAGTGTAGTAAGAAAAAAAAATGGTTAGGATGTCTGAGAGGAAATGTTCTACTTGATCTCCAGATGTGTAAGGTAGGCGTGCTTCTCCAGATAGAAGCTGTCACAACACACTGCTTAGATGTGTGAGGTGTTATTTTCTTCTTTTGCCTTTTTAAAGATTCTTCATGTAAGGAACATCAAACTATTTTTGTTTTTATTTTATTCATTATTTTATTTGGATCAATTTTTTTTCATCTTTTTGTTCCATTCACCTACTCCCTGAAATTAAATTGTCTTGATAAAAATATATATAAAATATATATTACAGTAGTAAAGTTTTTCTTTTTGTTTGTTTGTTCGTTCGTTTCTTTGGTCCATTTTTCCATTTTGTGTGTGAGTGTGTGTGCTTCATTTGTGCATGTGTGGGTGTGTGATAAGGTAGTCACAGTATATATTTGCAACGGGAAATGAAAAACCTCCTTTAAGATATGACGATCCTTCTTGTTTAAACATGATATATATTACCATCCCTCCTCCATAGACTTACTCATACAGGAAGGCCGAACTGAAGTGCTTCTACGGGTCTTAAACGCATCATGCCCGATTGCCCGTCTAGGTTTTGAAACAGCCCTTGTTGCCTTGACTGAGAGAGACCGCTAGATGGTGCCATTTGCCTGTCATAAAATACATTGCTCCGTACATGAATAACAATTGTGCACTGCACTCTCGTTCACACCATTAATGATGCTCAAATACAGTTTTTAAAAGAAACTTTTGGGTGAGACATGAGGGGCAAAGATCTGAATTGGTCTGCTGTAGTGGTTTCACCCATCTTTCTTGTGTGTGTGTGTGTGTGTGTGTGTGTGTGTGTGTGTGTGTGTGTGTGTGTATATATATATACCTACCTGTTGGACAAATCAGCTTTGAAGTGAAATTATTTTGCAACTTTAACCATCGACTGTTCTGTTCTGAATGTGATGAACAATCACGAATGTCATCATTGATGCACAGTTTGCTTTTTTTAGTGCTGGGGATGCAAACGTTAGGGGAAACTTGAAATATGTCAGCAAACTTTTTTTTTTTTTTTTTTGCTACAGAGTGCTATGGGTTATGCTTTGCTATTAGGACATTCATGCAAGTAAATTCTTTTACCAAAAACTATGTCTGCCTCTTTTACTAACCCAGACAGTGTGTGAAATTAACCTAGTGGACGGCAAATGTATTCAAGTATTTATCTCATTTGAAGACGTTTATACTTCAAACATATATTTTTCAGAAGTATTCTTTTGAATTACTTGTACGTGGAGATAAAATACGCCTTAATATCTTCAAAATGATTTAAAAAAAATCTTTGTAGAGGGATCATGAATGACCATGATTAGACCCACAACGGTGAGACTGCATGATAATTCTACTTCAGCAGTGGTCTGGATAATAATTTGCACCTAATGGCAATGCAAAAAGCTTTCATGGCCAGTAAATTAAAAATACATAGTTTTTGCTTTTGATTGGAACTCTCCATTTATAAACCAGTGATATTTTGGGGGGTGTTCTTGTAGAGCAGTGGACCTCATCCAGGGGACGGGGGCTCACTAGGGGGCCAGTAAGATGGCATATATGTATTTAAAATATTAAAGACTAGACAAGCGAAGTAAAACTAAAATATCAAAATGTAAACTTGTATTATTCTTTATTTAATTTGTAACCATCAACAACTCATTTTTAAGAAGGGTTTCATGATCATGGCAAACTTGTCATTTTAAATGTGTGGTTTAAAATAAAACATACCAAAATAATGAATTAAAATTATGGAAATTTCTATATTAAACATAAATTTGCTTATTGTATGAAAATGTACTGACAGTCATCATTACATCTCAAGTATAATAACCTATAGACCTACGGGTATTTGAATAATGTTTGGAATCGCAGTTGATTTTAAAGATTTCTTTGGTCATGACCATCACGGTGCTGATTTCCCACTCAACAAATACTAACCTCTAACCCTACACTAAACCCTAACCTTAAATTGACAGTTCACTCAAAAATGAATTTTCTCTCAGTCATGTTCCAAACCAGTATGACTTTTTCCTCAGTGGAACATAAAATTTGTTTGTGATATTGGGGGTTTTCCCCCATATTGTCTATGGTCACCAAAACTGTGTGGCTACTAACATTCTTCAATATCATCTTTATGTTCTGCAAAAGAATGCAAGTCATATAGGGTTTGAATGACATGCACAATAGTCACATCTAGCATTACATACTATTTGCTGTGATCTGATCCATTGATCTGCACAAATGGGTCCATAAAGTATTCACTAGAAAACAAGCAGTATCAAAATAAGTGAATTTCAATTAATATCTAAAATGGATATTGTAATATATGAATAGCCATCAAAAATGTCTTCACAGTAGTCTTTGTAACGAAAGGCTACATCCAAAACATATAATTAAACAAACAAAAAAAAATGCTAAGAGGTGTTTTACAAGCACATCAATGTGCCCTGTATGTGTACAATTTCTCCAAAGGCTAATTGAAATCGGTTAAGAAGATGAGATTGGACGTGTGGGTGGCATGGGTGCCCTGCCCTTTAAATAAAGGCACACAATGCCTGGTTACTGACAAATTTGTTCTTCTCAAGAGAAATCAAGGACATCCTGCCAAGATCACGCAACAAACACAACAGAAAGATGTGAGAAATAACCCAAAGACAAAAGCAAATCAACTAAGAATGGTTGAAAATGGAGAAAACGTGTTGTGTCCCGAGATGCTGTGGCATAACCTAAAGAGGACTGTGCTATCAAGACAACCCAGAAATACTGCTAAACTGATTTGTGAGGAAGGATTCAAAAGTCTGCGACAGGAAACATTTGGTGGAGGTTCTGCTGCCAAAGGAGGATTTACAAGCTGCTAAATTCAAGAATTCACTTACTCTGGGAATGATTACTCTCAAGGGCTGTCTGCAAGACACCATTTTCAACTAAAAACTGAAAACTTTTTATGAGTTTTGGCTGTTCATTTACACGACAACAGTGTTTTGGGGGCCTGAAAATGCAAACTTTTGATAACATGGGCCTGTACCAGGATGATAGTTGAACACACTCAGGGTTACAGGATTAGTTTCAAGTTGACAAAATCAAACCAATCCAATCAGGCTTTGTTGGTACCATGATGCTGATCCTCAACTTCCTCTGTCAACTCAGGCTTTGATCCTGAGATTAGGTGTGACATCAGTAGCGAACAGCCAATCACATGCTTAGAAAGAGTGAAACTGTGATTCATTTCTCGCAAGAGAAACAGCACGATTCACTTCTCTCTTCGGCAGAATATAACAAGATTGAAAAATATTAAGAATTGAAACAAATTTACACAGCAAGAAGAATAGCTGTCTATGAAAGAGGACAGCTAAAAGAAAAAGTCTTGCTATATCAGTGCAAGTAAAAGTTACATTTTATAGCTATCTATTGATTCTAAAGCATTTCATGGGTTTCACTTTCAACCCAGGGTTGGCGCAAACTAAACTGAAACATACTTGGCTTGCCACCTAAACTGGCTTCATGGTGTAGGCCCCAGGTTTCAAAGATCAAGTTTCTGAAAACGATACTGTTATCGTCTCTGTGTAAACTACAAAAAGTGAATTTGTGCATGTGTATTATGTGTTCAGTCTATAGGCGCATAGTGTTTCTTTAAGTGACATCGCCAACTACTGGCCTGGCATGAATAATACAGTGCTTTTAATCGTTTTCAGGATCTATGTGAACAGGGATTGTTTTTGACAACGTGAAAAATACAGAGGAAAAACAATACGTTTTTAGTACATTGTTATCGTGAAAACGTACCCTCAATGTATTTGATAATAAATGTGACAAATACAATTGTTTGTGTTATTATAGTCAGATTATGTTTGTCTACAAATGCAAGTTAAAATCCCGTTTTATGAGCAATCCTTGCAATTTTCAAAGGGATTAGGCTATAAACTTGACACTGAAATTAATTTGAAATAAACCAGTGGTGACCACTAGAACATTCTTAACACAAACGTACCAGACACATTCTGTGAATATGGCACACTTTTACATATTTACAGGATTAAATCTATGTTCATGTAACTATTAGATATTTTAGATCAACTAACAGCTGAATTTGATAATAAAAAATCAGGAGGGAAAGCAAGCTTTAAACTAAAAAACTTTTAATTTATTCTGTTATTTTTTTATGTAAACAATCAAATTATATTATTTTAATTATGTAGTTAATCTTGGAGAAATGTTATGTTGACAATATGTGTTTGTTTGGGGAAAAGAGTCACAGCAACTCTTTCTATATATTTGGACAATTTCTCTCCGACTCCAAATTTACCCAAGCACACACAGGACCTCAAACATGCATGACAAGAGCAAGCTAGTGACACAAGGCGGGGCTTAATGACGGGTCAATTAGTAAGCTTTATTAGTGGCACTGCTGTTAATTAGCTGATTCTGGTGTCAGTGAACAGCTGCAGATTCAGTGTGTGAAGGTAGCTGCAGTGTCCGGGTGAATCATGGCTCGTACTGGGTTTTGTGATTCCAGGCAACTGTTGGACCTCCATATGGTGAGAATGCCTGTAAAATCTCTCTTTTAATTCCTAGACTTCTTGTGTATAGTGAATAATGGCCAAAATGTGACCAGTAAAACCATTTTACCTGATCAGCAGGAAACTTTGTACAAGTTCACCAGTATCAACTACATTCTTGATATCTGAAGGCGTACTCGGGTTAACCAAAATATATTTCCATGTGACATTTGTGTAAAATGAGGTCTGTGGTAAACATTCCTTGAAGAAACCATTTGTTGTACAGTTAAACCTCAAATGTGAACATTGAAACTGTTGTGTCCTTTGAAAAATGCAAGTAGCTCAGTTGACCAAGAGTTTCAGAATTCACATTTAAGTGTATAGCCATTTGTTGTCAAATAAAAGCTCTTTGTGTGGGATTATCCACAGACATTACTTTGCTCATAATTGAAAACTTGCAGGAGGAGTCCATGCTGATTATCTTCCAGAGTTTAGGACTAAAACTGAATGTCTTTGGATTCATTCAGATCTTGTACATTTGGATTGAAAGGCTGCTACTCTAAGGTGGTGATGCTTTTTATTGTGAATAAGTGAAATCGTTTTGTGCTTTGAAAGGCTGAGGACAGACAAGCGCCTCTGCGGGTGTGGGCAAACTCCTGTATTCTGAGGGAGCGCAGGGTGTTTGCTGAAGGAGATGAGGTTGGGTCAGTGCAGCACTGCAAACCTGCCCAGGAGAGTCGATGGGTAATTACACCTTTTATGTGAGAGGTCTTCAACCCAGCTCCTGGAGACCCACTGTCCTGTAAAGTTTAGTTCCAACCCTAATCAAACACACCTGGAGCAGCTTATCAAGTCAATCACTGAGTGCAACATGTTCCTGGATCAACATCTTTGGATCCTGGAACAGCGTTCCAATCAAGCAATCAGGACAAGTTCAGAGTTTGTCAAGTTTAGGCTTCCAACCAGGGTTAGGTGCTTCTACATCAGTATTGTTCACCTATCATTTCCCAAGGATTTTAGGGATACGTTATGGGTAGCATGAGGTTAAGGGGTAGAGATATGGTTCGGATAATATTTTCAGCCTGGAATGTTGTTCCAGGATCAATAACTCTGCAAAATCAGGACATGCAATCAAGCTCTTCTTGGTGGCTTGAAGATACACAAGCATGTGTGCTGAAGCAGGTTGGAAATAAACTTTGCAGGACAGTGGATCTCCAGGAGCAGGGTTGAAGACCTCTGCCGTATGTCTTTATGTGCCAGATTAATGCAATAATTTGTAACCTCCTCTGCGTGTAATGGATAGAAAATCACCCTGGTAGACATGTGGTTCTTCAAATTATGTGTTATCACCATTCTGCAATTTCTCAAGGTTCGAAGGCTTCCCATCTCCGCAGAGGATGGGATCATTATGGATTATGCTCCTCAAGATGAATCAATTTCAGGTGACATCAAATGGCATGTTCAATGCTGTTTTAGTAGTTGAAGTCCATGATTTGAATTTTTTTTTCTCAATTTCGTGTACCAAATCTAAAGACATGTTACAATAGACTTTGAGCATATGAAATAATTTCAGACACTGCAATGGTCATGATATGCAGCGTCTTTTTAAAAACATATTCAACACATAACATAATAATCATAATTTCAAATTTAAGCATACAATCTAGTCAACTTTCCTGCAATGCTGCAGTTTTTTTTTAATTTGTTCTTTTTATTCAGCTGCGAGGTCATGCCGTGACTTATTGATCTTTTGTTGGTCACACGGTTTCACACATGAATTCGCTGAGTTCACCAAACCTGAACTTTGGAACGCAGCGAAATGTGAAACCTCTTCACATGAGCTTGCGTTTCCGCTCTCATGCATTCGTATGCGTATGAATGGAAGTCAATGGATTGACTGTGACTGCCCCTTAAGCCAAGTTACTGCAGCAGGACATATGCTGATGTTAATGCTTAATTTAATCCAACAACTATGATGTTTTGACCTTTCAGGTTGTCAGGCCAGAGGCCAAATTTAACTATTCATGCAAATGCAGTGACTTTGTTAACTTGCCATTTTTATTTGCGTTAAAAATGCCACCAGATTTTTGCGTTTTCTGTAAAAATTGTATCTGTTTAAAACTTGCTACCACAATGTTGCTATGCAGTTGCTAGGTTCTGGATGGTTGCTATAATTCTGTCCCTCCAATTTCAGTCTGATATATTTTTCCTCCATTTTACCCCAGTTTCGCAGACGAGGCTTAAACTAGTCCCAGACTAAAATGCATGTTTGAGCTGCAACTTGCACTGACATATCTTGAGGTATGTCAGTGCCATTGTTTTGTCTCAAGATGCACACCAGTAATGTTTTTTCTAAGGCACGTTTATAAAATCTATTTAAATGTCTTAATTGAACTAAAGTCTAATTCTGGCTTAATCTAAGCCCTGTCTGTGAAACCAGGCCTTATTGTCTGCCAAGCTGCTCAATTCACAAATGGTGTGGGATTGTCCTAAAGTTTAACACTTGTGCTGTTTTGAAAACCCTGAAACACCTTTGATATTCCTGATATTTGATATTCCTAAAAATTGCTCTTTATACTATATCGCCAAATAATGGATTCAATCTTTTTTTTTTTTATCTTTCAAACTTGTGTTCTTTCCATTAAGGCAGGTTTTGTATTTCTTTTTGGATCGAATTGATTGTTGGCCTCATGCACCTCAGTTTTTGAGTTTCAATATTCAACAAAATATGGAATTTGCCCTGTTTATCACACTAGTGTGCTTTGTTTAACCAGGAAGTTGACTATAATATTAATTCCAATATTAATATTAATTAAAAAGAAAATCCTCTCTGGGTTAAAATGACCTGAACACAACATAAGGGTTGACCCTTAAACGACAATGCAACATGTAATGCGGGCAACATGCCTGTAAAGAATACAGAAAATTCCTTCATATTAACAGTATTTTGTCCTATTTTTACAGACTTTTCTTAGTGCATTGTTTTTATTTATTGGGTGCATTCCTAACTATGGAAAAGGACCTTAATCCTACCTGTGGATTAACATGGTATTATGTGCTGATGCACTACAGCAGGGATGGGCAACTTCGGTCCTGGAGGGCCACTGTCCTGCAGAGTTTAGCTCCAACCCTGGCAAAAACTCTTTTCTAGTAATCCTGAAAACATTGATTAGCTTCTTCAGGTGTGTTTAATTAGGGTTGGAGCTAAACTCTGCAGGACAGTGGCCCTCCAGGACTGAAGTTGCCCATCCCTGCACTACAGTGTTCTGAAATGCAGAAGAAGATTTATAGTCTTTCAGTTGAACATTTATCAATCCTGTGTGACCATGTTAGATGTCTATGAAGAGGAGGCTTTGCTGCAGTATGTGAACAGGTTACCAGGTCCACCTATTCTGCGGGAATTGATGCCCGGACTTCTGCGCAGAGAGGTGGAGGTAGCCATCAGCAAGCTGGGACTCCTCTATGACCAGACCTATGCATGGGACATCTTTTTAGACATGATGGTGAGGGTACGATGCAAAGTACTGTTGATTTCCCTTCACTGTGGTCATGTTGTTTTCCCCCCTGGTTACAGAGAAGTCAGCTACTATGCACCCTCCCAAACGCTGACCTGCCCAAGCCTTTCACTGACACTACCAGAGCTATTTTGGTTGACTGGCTAACTCAAGTCCATGTAAGTGCAATAGATGCAAATTTGTAAGTATGACCTGTTTGTTTGTTCCTTTTCTGTTCATGAATGAGAGGGAAAATTAGCTATGCAATCCTAACAGAGTGGATTATATTAAATAGGAGTTAGGTGTGTTATCCTAATTGTGTGTTTATACTACTGGTCAAAAGTTTAGACTAATTATATATTTATATACAATTTAAATTATTTCAAATAAACTTTTGAAAAGTCTCATGCTCACCAAGGCTGCATTTTAATCTAATACAGTAAAAACAGAAATACAATTTAAAAGTACTGTTTTCTATTGTATATGTATACATATTCATATTAATTCCTATGATGGCAAAGCTGGATTTTCAGCAGCTGTTACTTCAGTGTCATATCTTTCAGAAATCATTGTAATATGCTGATTTGGTACTCTGTTGAATGATAGTTCTTATCATTGTTGTAAAAACAGTTTTTGCTGCTTAATATTTTTGTGGAAACTTTCTTCCAGAATTCCTTGAATAGTTCAAACACTGTAAAAAAATTAAGTCAAATCAACTTGAAATGAGTTTAATCTTGTATAATCTTGAAAATTGCTTCACTTACTTTGAGTTAAAGCAATGTAAAAACATTGTCATAAAAAAAAAAAAATTGTTGTCCACAGTGAAAGAACGGAATTTATTTGAAATAGTAAAGATGTTTATAATGTTAAAAACTTCTGTCACTTTTGGTCAACTTGATGTCCTTGCTCAATAAAAATATTCATTCCTGATTTAAAAAAACAACAAAAAAACATTTTAATAGTGTATCATGGTTTCTACAAAAATATTAAGCAGCAAAAACTATTCAATACAGGATTATGATAATGTTTCTTGAGCACCAAATAATCATATTAGAATGATTTCTGAAGGACCATTTGACACTGAAGACTGGAGTAATGATGCTGAAAATTCAGCTTTTCCATCACAGGTAAAATGACATTTTTAGAAACTTATTAACATAGAAAAGTTATTTTAGACTATTATATATATATATATATATTTTTTATTATTATTATATATTTTATTATTATTATATATATATTTTTTTTAATCAAATATGTGCAGGCTTGGATTAGCATAAGCAACTGCTTTCAAAAGCATTAATAAACATTTTGTTTATTCCGAACTTTTGAAATGTGTTTTTTTTTTGATAATAATAATAATAATAATAATAATAATAATAATAATAATAATAATAATAATAATAATAATAATAATTACACACACGTGTTCACCTCAGGAAGTGTTTCAGTTCTCCGAGGAAACGTTGTATCTGGCAGTACACCTGCTGAATCGAGCGTTAAGGCTCATCAAAGTGTCCATCTCCAGCCTGCAGTTGCTGGGTGTGGTTTGCCTCTTTCTGGCTGCCAAAAAAGAGGAATGTCTATTACCAGAGGTACTTCACATCTCCATTAAACTTATTTTTTTAACAGTGAACTCGACACTATTAAGGTGCCAATGTTTGTCAGGTTTCAGAGCTCTGCTATCTGATGGAGAATGCCTACAGTAAGAAACAACTGCTACGGATGGAGAGGAGAGTTTTAACTGGGCTCAAGTTTGATCTCTATTACTGTCTCCCACTTCACTTTCTTCTCATCACTGCTTCCATTGCGCGCTGCAGCGACAAGGTCAGTTTACTCTTAAACTGGAGCTAATTACTAAATGTCATTTGTTAAAGGTGAAGTATAGGACCAAACAGAATTGCAAAAACTCTTCCTTGAACATCAACAAAATGTGTTCCTAAATGGTTTGTTCAGTGGGTCTGGATGGCCCGGTACCTGTTGGAGCTGTCGCTCCTGGAGGGGCAGTGTGTGGTGTTTCTGCCCGCTCAGCTGGCAGGTGCTGCCCTCCGACTGGCCCGACGGATCCTCCAGGAAGCTCCCACTCCAGATGGAGAGACGGCCTGGTGCATTGCCTCCAGTATCCATATAGGAAGGTCAGGAAAATATCCCTTTAGCACTGCTCACTGTTGTGTTGTTGGTGTTGATATTGATTTCTGGGAGTTTAAACTTTAACCTTTAACACATTGTTTTGAAAAGGACCTTAAGAGACTCCAGTGATTAACACTACCAGTCAAAAGTTTGTACTAGTAATAGTAGTCATTTTAAAACTTTATTATTATTATTAAAAATCGTGTATATTAATTGCTGTTTTTTTTCTTTCTGTTTGCTTGGTTATTTTTATTGTATACATGTAACTGTTGTATTTTTGTAATTCAGTTTTTTCAGTGAAGATGGCCACAGATGCTGACATGGCATTAAATAAAACTATACTGTTTTATTATTTAAGTTTCTTATGCTCGCCTCATGCAATGCAGTAAAATAAATATTGTAAAATTAAGTTTTAAAGTGTCTTTTCTATTTTAAAATTTTATATGGCATCATTACTCCAGTCTTCAGTGTCACATGATCCTTCAGAAATCATAATATGCTGATTTGTTTTTTTTATTAATATTATTATTATTATCATCATTATCATCATCACATATATTATATTATCATCACATATTATATATATATATATATATATATAAATATATTATATAACGTATTATATTATCACGCTGAATCTTATATATTATATTTTTATTATTTATAATGCTCAGTTTATTTGGTTCTCCTTCTGATGTTTAAAACTTAAAGTTGCTACTTAATTTTGTGAAAACTGCTAATTTTCTTTTCTGCATTCTTTAAAAAGAAAGTTCAATGTAAACTTTTGAATGGTAGTGTATTACAGTTTCCACAAATATTAAAAAGCAAAAACTGTTTTCAACATTGATAAATGTTTCTTGAGCACCAAAACAGCATATTAGAATGATATCTGAACAATCATGTGACACTGAAGACTGGAGCAATGATGCTGGAAATACAGCTTTATTATCACAGGAATAAATTACATTTTAAGATCTTTAAATGGTAGAGAAAAAGAGTGAGGTTCTTTTAAATTGTAGTAATATCACAATATTATAGTTTTATAGTTGGCCTCAAATGTGGCCTTGGATGGAAAAAAACTGACTGGTAGTGCACGTGTAAGAATAATGGGATAATTTCAAGATAACCTTTTCCCTTCTAAATCCTATTTTTGTTAGTTATTAAATTGTCATGTGGTATCAACCTGATTCTGAACCATATCATATATTTTGAATCATATCATAGGTCTATTTGATGCTTTCATACAATTAAAATCTGCAATTTTAAAAAGCAGAAAGATGTTCAAATTTGATTTAATAATTTTTTTTTATATAATTCTTCACTATTTCTGAGGCAGTGAAGCAGCTCTCCTCAGTATAATGCAGATCATGGCCATGGCAGCAGCGAGAGCACACACTCGTGAGACCCGTGCCACTTTCATCAAGTTCTCCACTATACAAACCCTCCATGTCAGCATGCACCCTGCCCTGAAGGCCGCCCCTGGCTTACTGGGCCTGTCGTGCCCTCGGACGTGACGCTCCAACGAGGATTGTGTTGCACTGGACATCAGTGAACTTCAAAATACCATGCAGAGCTGGTTACTCTTTGGACTGAATTGTTTTTTGTAACTTTTTATTGTAATCTTATGTCACCTTGATGTAAAAGGATAAAAAAAAGTGTATTTATGTCTATGTAGCTTTTAAGTGTTTCTCAATGCTCTGGTGTGAACTTTATAAACTGGAATAGATGTTGGGGTGTCTTATTTGAAACAGTTACTGTTTTAACTGTTTTTGAAAATTTGTGCTTTCCATGTCTGTTAAGATTTGAAAAAATAAAAATGAAATCTGTTTTGGAAAACTGCATTGGGAATCCATACAGGCTTCGTGTGTCAGTACATCACTGTATATGAAAGGAAACATGACTTTTTTTTTCTTTTTTCTTTTTCCTAAATCGTGTGTAGGAGGTTCAGTGCACTCCTCCTCACATGACACTCTCAGCAGGGGCATCATGTGCAGAGTTGCCAGATCTGCCTGCCTGCATGTTAAATGCTGGTTCTTTTAGATTCTTGTAGGTTTATTACATAATTATTGTTGCTGATTCAGTTATTAAAATATGAAGCTCACAAACATTAAGAAAAAATCACATCACTACTGTATTGAAAGGGACTAAACTCATATTAATAATAGGCATGAAAATTGCCTTGTGTTAATTTCATGTATTGGCTATATGTTGCTGACGCACCTGTATTCCCAGTTTGTTGAAAGCATTAGGGGTGCGGTAAGTAGACTGTGCTCGACCTCTTCAATCTGCTGATCGTAATTTTTTTATTAATTGCACATTTAATAACTAGCTACGTGATTAATCTGCTTTGTAAGCGAAATGTCGAACCCTCAAACTGTGGGAATGTTTTCAAATTAGCTTTATTACGCCGGTAAAAAAAACAAAAAAAACAGATTTGGCAACTCTGTTGTTTTCTTTTCGATTTATGACGTCACCTGAACCGAGCGCAAATTTGTCGAGCGCCTGTGCACAGAACATGTGCGCGCAGCTCCTCTACTCTCGTTCTCACATGTCCGCGCACACCCGCGCAGCTGATTGGCTGACCCGAGCGCGCGACGTCATTGCGCTCTGAGAAAAACCACGTGGCGCTGTAGTAGAACAGCTGAGCTCTCGAGATCTGGCACATTTGAGAGGCGCGTGTGAAACACAAGGAGAGTTCACGGAGCGAAACATTCCCCCCGCGCGCCTTGGTTTCCCGAGAGTTTTCCTCTATAGTTTCCTCTATCTGCAACGTGTGAAATATACGGGCATTCAATGAAATATGCGCGTCAGTCTCATTGAGTTCGGACCTATACGTTTAATAGGCCCCACTGGTACATCTGTAATGGCCAGAATGTTACCCTTTCACACTCGAATTATGTTCCAGTAACACAAAATATGTCTCTAAATTCACCCATAAATAATAGGACAAAATAAATAAATAAATAAAAATTATGAAAACCATAACCTTTAGATATGGATTTGTTATTGAGTTAATTGAAAATTGTTGTAAAGTTATTTATTTTTAATTACATTGTTCTAATCAGAAGCTAAAACATAGCCTGAAATAGAACACTGCATGGCATAAAATATAAAATATAACATAAAATATAACATAATCATGTAAACCTGCACTCACACTCTTAAAAAAAAACCCCACTATGGTTAGTTCACCCAAAAACTCAACACATAGTCGGTGGTCAGGATTACAAAATATCGAACACATGGACAGCCAAATCTACATCATGCGTCGTTCGTTTCTTTCTTCGCCACTCCTCCGTTTGGTTATGTTTCGTGTCCGTTCAGTTGCGTGCTGTCATACCGTCTCGTTCCTCCTCTCCACGTGCCTGCTCACAGGATTGGCCATGCCACATATTCCCCTGCGTCACTCGTGCTTGGGGCGAGATATGGCGGAATCCCTTTGCCACTATTGGCCCGGTGAAATGTCAATCACTCGAGTGGGTGGGCTCCGATTAGGTAGGGCGGGGCTTACTGCAGGTGGAGTTGTCATTCGGCAATTTTGACGTACGGGCTGGAGGAGGTTTAACAAACCCGAGCTGAAGACCATCAGAAAAAAGTACATCGAAAGGTAATGTGGCTCGGTCACGCTGGGTGGTCATCATCCTTGTCAGCGAGATGACGGGAGGCACAGATTGTTCCTGGACAGGTAGTTAGGAGTGTGTGCACCCCTGGACGGAGAAGAGACGAACACTCGGGACCAGCATTGGACATTACTAAGGTAGGCAATAGGCTATTGGTGTGTTATTTATATTTCAGTTTTCTGCAAACAAACGATGTCTTTTTAGGTCTCTTTGGGTGTATAGTTTATTACCCATTGGCAAGCTCCAGCTTTATTTGCACATAAAGGTTGTCCAAGTAAAGCACGTTGTTTTAACGGTGTGGTGTCAACAGGAGGAAGTGGAGACTGAGCTCGGCTGTTGTTATATTACATAACAGTCAGGGGAAGGGAGGGCTCAGAGCTCCGTGTGTGTGTGTGTGTGTGTGTGTGTGTGTGTGTGTGTGTGTGTGTCTAAAATAACCTTCCTGGCAGGATAATTCATGCCACAGACCAAAGCAAGAACTTTGAAACTATTTTGTATTGCTCATGATAATTTACAGAGTTGTGCAAGCTGACATCGCATCTTTGTGTCCTTTTTTTTGGAACATTTTAGCCTAGGCCTACTATAGCAATGATTTATATATTTACATGAAATGTGTGTAATATTGACGCGTATTTAAAAGTGTCAGGATATGTTGACAGTTTTACATGAGAGATGGGGTTATGTAACGATTAGAGCTTCTCTGTTTCTTCAATCACTTCCGAATCGAACATTTTAGTGTAACTTTTTCCGAATTCTTTTTTTTTTTTTTTTTATGGACAAAAGTCATTAAAGCAAAACCAATGGCTAAAATCTCGGAATTTAGTGGCTTATCGTTGTTATAGAACCGAAAGAATAGCATTATGACAAAGCACTATTGTTCACTAAAATAGGCTAGTTAAACAATTCTCCAGCCAAGTATTGTGCATTAGTATAACTGTAGGCTGTAGGTAGGCCTAAATGATTGCCAAGCAACGTCGCAACTTTTGGCGCATTAAATGCCTCGGTTTTAGTCATAATGTAGCAGCCATAACATCGATGGACATATTTAAAATTTCCTCTTTTATATTTTACAGATTTGAGCACTAATGCAAAATGATGATTATAAGCATTAGAGCTAATTAATTAAATCTTTGCCTTATCTATACATTTTATCATTCACATGCTGTAGTTTTTTTTCTGGCAAGGTTTATCACTGTTCTTCTTCAACAGTAGCCTACGCAAAATGCGTTATGGAATTGGCTGGTTGCTGGTAGATGCCAGAACTACACCATGACGGCAAAAATCATTTTTCTGCATTCAAACGTAACTATGTTCTGACAATATATATTTATTTTCCCGGTCAACATGTACAAAAATATGATGAAATATTTGTGATGAATATGTTGTAGATGCAGAGGCCAGTGGCAAATTATTTTTGAGGTCTCTTAAAAGTGTGAAATGGATTTTCCCCATTTTTCTGCTTTTGACAAGAGATCACATGATAAATTATCCCAGAACTCATGAGTGTTAATGAGCAAAGATGACAGTTTGTAGCAGTATTTTAAGGTGCCTTCAAGCCTATTGTATGGGTCTGAAATGTTGGTCAATGAAAAGACGTTACAATAATTACAATAAACAATTGTGTATCAGCAGTGAGTTCAGTGTTTACATATACATAATGTATGTGAGTTGTGGTCACTTTAGTAGTTAGTCATTTAGCAAAAGGCTACATTTTGTGCAGTAGCATTGAATACACTTTAATGGTCACTACAGAAAAGGCTGGCCATTGAGAAAAGCCGCTACTAGTGACAAAATGTGTACCTTGTGTTTTGAATTTACAATTTGCATACATTTAAGTGTTCTTTAAAAGCCTATTAGCAGCTTCGGAACACAATATACATAATCATTACTTGAATTTGTTTTTTTTTTTTTTTTTTTTTTTTTTTGCTACCTATTTAAAAAAAAAAAAAAAAATCAATTCTCCTCTAGACAACCCTTTGTGGGCATAGGTGTTATTAGTGCTCCTGACCAAACATGTTTGTATGTAAGAACCTTTAGAACAAATGGGTAAATACATTCTGCATGAGGTCACTGTCTGCCCAGCTGTGTATCTCTGCTCCCAGGGCCCGGGATGCCCAAGGAACCAAGAGGAGATGCCCAAGGGTGTGTAGGGGAGAGGGAACGCACCTCTCGTCCAGCCAGTAAAAATGCTAAGGACAAAAGCAACAGTGCCGCCCTTTTGGCATCTAGAGCAAGAGCACACACTGACAAGGAAACATATGGACGTGACTCCCGCTGCTCTGAGAAAGACTCTGGTTACTCAGGTGAGTATTGATTGACAGTCCTGCTGTAACATTCACCCCTAAGAGACTCGGGTCACACTATTATTAGTATAATGCAAGTGTAGAACAAACAAGTGTACCAAGAACAACAATTGTCCTAACATACAATATATACAAAACCACAAAGCAATCCCACCAGGTATATATATATATATAGTAATATGTCAATAAATCAGTCTTACCTGGTAGTCAAATAGTGAGTGAAAGTTCTGATGATTGGAACTCTTGTGATAAAATCTCTGTAATGAAAATAAATCCAAAAAGAAACAAGTATATTCCACTCCAGGTATATTTCATGATGTTTTATTAACAAATTTCTGGGAGGAACACGTTCAAATTGCCTTGCCAATCAGCAAGAGATGAGGCCTATATATATACATGGCCGACTCACCTATGTTCCTCGAAAGTTTTCTGCAGCACTTCAAATACGCATACGTTTTATTCTATCTGATTATTTATAAGCGTGAACCCATGAAATAGTTATTGGTGAGAGTAATCTAATAAAAGAGTGGAAGTCTGTAGTCATTGTAAATTCTTTAACTTGTACTCTCCCTAACCGGCTGTTCAACCTGCTTCAAAAGCACTTCCTTGATTTTGTCAGCGCCACATCCCAACATCACCAGTCCTTCTGAATATTGTGAGTACAAAAAAGGGGGTCTCTCACATTGATAGCAATAATAGAGAAAAACAAGGAACACATGTGCATACAAAAAAGATATATCTCTCTCTGTTTATATGTGGCCATGTAACGACACACACTCTGCAAGTTTTATCTGCATTTCTCATCAGCCCTCATGTAGTTCCAAACTTGTATGACTTTCTTCCTGTAGAACACTAAACAAGATTTTCCATACTCTTTTTTCATACAACAAAGTGTCCAAAGGCTATTAAAGTGGTCATATGATGCTATTTTAAAAGTTTATTTTGTTTATTGGTGTACAAGAATAGGTTAACATGCTTTAATGTAAAAAAAAAACATTTTCACATGCTGTATATTATTGCAGCACCTCTATTCTTAGTCTGTCTGAAATGCTCAGATTGAGGTCCGGTTTCTACAAAGGCCCTCATTCCGAAAAGCCCAGACTGCGCGTTATGATTGGCCAAACACCTCAAGTGTGTCAGAAATGTAACAGCTTTGTTTATGTGCTTGTTAACCATGTAATTTTAAAACCACGGGCAATAATAGGGAGTTGCTCCTCCCTTTGCTCCTATAACAGCTTCTACTCTTCTGAAAAGGTGGTAGATATAGGATCATGTGTACAGGTATTTTTTCCCAGTCAGAAACAAAAGCAATGTTAAGGTCAAGCACTGACGCTGCGTGAAAAAAAACAAAAAAAAAACAGCATTCCAGTCAATCTCAAATGTGTTCAATAGTAAACACTTTTACTGTTTGCAGTTTATGACAGTCATGTTTTTTGATGTGCCCGATTCAACTGAAAATGTTTGTATAAGGAGATTTAATGGCTGTTGTATGCTTGAATTTATGCACATACTAGTAATGAGTGCAGCTGAAAGAGTCAAACCTGTTCATTAGAAGTTGATGTACTTCTGACCATGTAATGAAGCTCAATTAACATCAGTGATACTTAATTTCATTTGTCATTAGTAGACTGAGACTGCTACCCCTCTCACTTTTGTTTTTCTCTTTCTTTGTTTCCCACCCTCCCTGTTGCCTTTCCTTCTTTCTCTGCTCCTCATATTGCTCTTTTTCTGTCTCAGACACTGGCTCAGATTCCTTGCAAACTGATGCAGATGACCAGCAGAGCAGTGTGAATGAGCCTCAGGTCCGCGAAGATTTGGGTGGGGTGGATCAAGGCCCTCTACAGGGAAGCCACATACTGGTGTCCAGGACCCCTGAACTCACCCCCATATTCATCATTAAGAATGTGGTGTTGAAGCAGGTGAGACAATCCGAGTGGAAAGAGTAAGACAGGCTCTGTTCCAAAACATATTGAGCTGCCTACATATGTTTCCAACATATGCCTCATGTGAGCAGCACTATTTCTGACAAATGGAATTGCTGCCAATGTGAATTGTTCCAGGTTGGTCACTTATGAGGTTTCTCACAATCACAATGACAGTTAAGGCCCAGGTATACTTAATTTTCCGTTTTCCGCTCCGTTTCACGTAGTTTAGCATGGAAGCCTTTTTAAAATATACTCAATTGAGCTCATCCTTATGAAAAATAAGTATACTTCAAGTTCATTTTATTAAGTATACTTAAAAAAATTTCAAATATATTTTTAAGTATACTTTATGCATACTAATATCAATGTACTAGAAGGATACTTGTCAGTACTACTTGGGACTAAATTGGCCCACTTTTTATTGTATAAAAGTATAGTTTTAAGTATACTTTAAGTGTAACAGTAGTAAACTTTGAGTTTACAACTAAGTTTTTCATTTGTACTGCAACTATACTACAAGTGAACTTATATATAACTATAACGATAGTTTATTAGTTAAATACTTGTAGTACTTTTTTAGTTAATGAAAGTACACTTTGAAGTATTCTCTGAGTAAACTACTAGTTTAGTAGTTTTATACTGCAAGTATACTTGTCAATGTTCTTTAAGTGAACATAACATCATACTTATAGTTCAAGTATACTACTATGTATTTTAAGTAGGCCTATACATTTTTTATACTTGAAATATACCTTTAACTACTTTAAAAAATGTATTACTAGTTTCATGCATCCTTTTTTATCAAGTCAAGTCAAGTCAAGTATTTATATAGCGCTTTTTACAATACAGATTGTATCAAAGCAGCTTCACAGTGATAACATGAAAATAATACAACAAAATTTGTTTCTAAAAGAAAATTGTGTCATCGTCCACCTTAAGTAAGGCAGATCGATAATATTGTTGAATATTAAATGTCCTCAACTAAGCAAGCCAAAAGCCAAGGCAACAGTGGCAAGGAACCAAAACTCCATCAGGTGACACAATGGAGAACAAAACCTTGGGAGAACCCAGGCTCAGTCGGGGGCCAATTCTCCTCTGGCCAACGAACGGACAGTGTATGATTATGATTCAGGCAGCAATACAGGTCAGAATTCAGATTGGATCAGAACATTCAGAATATTTATCCAGTTCCATCTGGTTGGAAGTCGGAGTCATTACGCCGGTATGGAGACGAGTTGATATCGGCATATCAACACTTGAATGTTTAAATGAATTAAGTTTAAATGAATTTCAAAACGTAGGTTCGGGAGGAGCATAAACATTCAGTCCTGTCAATCGTCATTACGAGCATACTATATAAGCAGCAGACACCACGCCATCTCTTTGACAAATTCTTCTGGCAGCCCTCCTCCTCCTCCAGTAAATTATCTCTATCCTCTTATGCGCAATTTCATCATAGGTTTTTTTTTAACTCAGAGCTCAAGCTGAGCCTCGGGTTCGAGCCTCCTCCAAGGACAGCAAGCCAAGCTAGTTTACTATTAACCTTTTGATTTGAAGTAAATTCCTATGTACACTATCAGTTGACTAGCCTACACAAAAATTCGAAAACTCAGAATTAGGAACATATCAGGTTTCTTTATAAATCAATATTTTCAAACAATGTAAGTTTATAAGACAGTATGTAAAACTTTTAGAAAAAAGTAATTAATAGGCTACTCAATCAAAGAGTAAACACAACTACAAGCCAAGTATACTTTAAATAATTATAATTTAAAGTATATCTCGATCAAAAGACTGAGTACAAGTATAGGCCAAATATACTTTTCTCTATAATTAAGTATATTTCTGAGAAGTACATAAAAAGTAGACCAGGGATGGGCAACTTCAGTCCTGGAGGGCCACTGTCCTACAGAGTTTAGCTTCAACCCTAATCAAACACATCTGAATCAAGGTCCTCAGGATTACTAGAAAATTACAGGCAGGTGATTTTTTTTTTTCAGGGTTGGAGCTAAACTCTGTAGGACAGTGGCCCTCCAGGACCGAAGTTGCCCATCCCTGAAGTAGACTGAAAGTATACTTTCATATTTTAAAATAAGTGTACTAATAGCACACTTGAATAAACTTCTATTTCGTAAGGGCAGTTGCAGGCATTTGATGTATGTACACATGTGGACCTTTCTTTTCAAGCGTTCAAATCATTTGCACGACACCGCTCAGACATAAAAATTTAGTCGGACACAGTCGGCTTTAGACAGCTACCTTCTAAGGCAGAAACATGTAGAAAGTAAAAAGGGCAGCTCACTATATTTTGAAACAAAAGCCAGAGAGAAAAATTAATTATGATGGTTGGAAAAGACTGATGAGAAAGAGCTACAAAGAAAACGGAATGTTGCATTAAATTGAAATAGATGGTAAGAGGTGTCCGAAGGTCCTAGATGTTTGTGAACATAACCGTGGAAATGAGTCGCATAAGAAAACAACAAATCCTATAAAATAAGATATTGGCATGCCATTTCTCATATAAAATGTGCTACGAAAGAGACGATTTACTATTTCATATTGTGAAATTGCTCTGTACAAGAAATATTTCTGTCTCTCCTCTTTTTCTCTTTCCCAAGCCAGGGCAGTCTGGTCAGGACAACATCCACCCTTCATCACTGTCATGGGGTGGAGGTACTACAAGCAATCAGGGTGCCACCCATGTTCTTTTGCTACAACAGCCTGGCATCAATCAGAGCGCCCCAATGCACACCCTCAAACCCCACTCACAAAGATCCGAAAGCAAGGGTGTAAAGAAAAACACTTACCTCCCCATCCTAAACTCCTACCCTCGAATTGCACCTCACCCTAATAAGAAAACCCCAGAGAAACCTACAACCAGTAGGGGAAGTAACACAGAGGAGCACAGCCTGAGTAAGAGAGTATGCACAGAGGAGAAAAGAGAGGAGGTGTCCACAACCACGCAAGCAACTAAGCAGCATCTGCACAAACAGCCAGAGAACAACTTGCTGTTGCACTCTCATTCCCTTTCACGGTCGCAGTCTGTGGGCCATGAGACACTTTCTGCCTCTCACCAGCACCGGAGCCCATGCCGCCCATCTAGTCCCTCCACTTCCCTCAGTGTGAGCTCTCCTTCAGTCTCAAGCACTCAGACTCCTTCCCCACCCTCTTCCAACGACCTTATTCAGTCCAGAAAAGAGCCCCATAAGCATTGCCAAGGACCGAAAAATGACACTGGTAAAGGGTCAAACACCCACAAAGGGACAGCACAGTATCGTCGGTTCCTCAACACAGTGGAGATTCTGAGCAAGTCGGGGTTACTTGACATCACCTTAAGAACGCAGGATCTGCTGCGACAAAATGCCGCCACCGAACGAGACCTAGCCCAGCTCCGCCAACATGCCAATCTACTTTTCCAGGCCACTCAAGCAGGTGTTGATGCGCCGGCTGCCTGGGAGAAGCTCCAACAGGTCATGGCTGAGTCTGGACACTATCCCAGCCTCAAGTGCCTAGCAACAGACCGCAATGATGGAGGGGACTGGTCTCAATCAAAGTTGGAAGTCGAGGCAGCCACTAGCACAAAACCTGATATTCATGTGGTATACAGATATGGAGTTAATGGGACTGAGGAGGTGGCGCCCCCATCTCCTCTCCTAGCTCCCATGCAAGATGCAGAATGGCAATCAACAGGTCAATATGATTTTGTCAATGATAGCACCACCATTTATGAGCAAATCAGAGCCTACAGAGGAACTGCCAGTCTGCCGGATGATCCTATAATGCCTCCAGACAGCTCTACACATGGAAACCTGCTTTAGACTGCACCCAGAAACCTGCTGAGCACTGGGCCTTCCCAGCAGAGAAACAGCAAGGGAGACTTGATGACACTTTCTTGAACATCTCAAACAAGACTTCAGAGATGTTATGTCTGTCTATGCCCCAAGATTCAGTAGTCTCCATGGTAACTCAGGGCTATGCTCAAGGACAGCAGCTCGACTGTGCTGCGAACCATCTTCCTGTCTGTCATGTTTCTACTCATCTGCATCAGAATCACCCAAAGTGTCTGATGAGAGATATGCAGAATTGAACACGCATGCTACAGACTGCCACTCTTTAGTTTAGTCACTGACATGGTTATCTGCATCAGCTTATCCTGCCCCATAACTGAAGTTTTCAATGGCCACTTGCAAATGTGTTTTTGATTGCAACCCTTCATGCAGTCGATTAGAGAGTAATCACACATACAGTAGCAGTCTGTTTCCTAATTTATGTTGATTTATATCATAGGCAAGTTGAATTTGCACCTGCTGTCACAGTTTGTAGCATGTAGTGTTTTTAAAGAACATGTTCACCTGTGACTGGGAATGGTATTTTGCTAAAATGTGGTATTATTACTGGTGAGATCTGCTTTCCTCTGTGAGGCCTTAAAATAGCATGAGGATGGTGCATGAGGATTCCAAAAGTTAAAGCTTGAACTGAACACACGTGCAAAGACACTTAGAATTGTGTGAGAACTATTCTCAAAGTGATCTTGGTAAGGTCCACGAAGCTTGTGTTCTTCTATGCAGTACGCACTTCATTAATCTGCTTGCTTTACATCTTCATCTTTAACCATGGACCAAGACAACCATTACTGAAGCCGTTTGAATTGGCTTCCCTCTGAGATGAAGGGTCAATTTTGAGTGTTTATGTGAGCTTATTTCCCATTTGTTTGATCAAAGATCTTGACGTCTGTATTTGTGAGTTTGCTTGTGTTAATGGTGTTTTGTGACAGTCTTAATGTATTCTACAACAGCTTTACGTTTTATCCCCAATTCTCTACTACTGCACCAAGCTTTTTGGCACATTTTGACACTCCAGAGGTGTAAAGTCCAGGAGTCAGAAAGTAAAAATCCTGCCATATGTTTATTCCACCAATGAACTCAGCCATCTGATTTCACTAATCCTGGCTGAAAAACTGTGCTAATTAGCAAAACCAGGTGATTGGAATAAAATACTGTGGATGACTTTTACTTTCTAAACCTGGACTTTACACCTCTGCTCTTCACATGACACTAATATATTATTTGTTGCTGTTTTGGTATATTTTCATTTATTTACTTACTGAGTATTTCTGAGTAATCAGAGTCACTGATTTGTGTCTAAGGAAGCCGTCAGGCCCACATTGAGATTTTGCAGAATTCTGCTGTCATTCACAAAATTGTATACATAATCATTGCATATTCATTTATGAAATATATTGGCTAATTTGATTATGCTTCCAGTTTAGTACTTTCAGCTTAGGTTAACATTTTATGTTTTAATGCTGCATAATTTACAATCAGTTAAGAAAAGGATGAAAAAACTGCAGTCCTTCTTTATGACAGATATTCCTCTTCTACCTTAGCTCTTAATTTTTAAAAAAATAGATTTTGATGGGGTGTTTGTACACAGCAATGATCTCAAGTCCAAATAAATGGCAGTACAGTAGGGATGTTCTGAGCCGTGTGTGTGTGTTTGATGTCCAGGTGAAGCAGATAATGAGTTTGTGTTTGAAATGAATGGCATGCAATGTCATGATCGATATTTGTGCTTCCCCATGTAGCAGCACTGAAGTTGCTGAAGTCAGGGATCACTGCAACAGATACGCTATTAGATTCTAATAAAAAGCTTAATTAAAAGGCTTTTGTTGTATATCCATTTAATGCCACATTTGTTCTCTTGGGAATATGAATATAGTCGGTCTTACTTTTCCCCAAACTATGAGCACTTTGATCTCGAATCTACCTTTTCTGTCAAAGATACTAGAAAAGGAGGTATCCTCACAACTATGTTCCTTTTTAGAAAGAAATGATATCTGTGAGGATTTTCAGTCAGGATTTAGACCGTACCATAGTACTGAGACTGCTCTCATTAGAGTTACAAATGATTTGCTCTTATCATCCGATCGTGGTTGTATCTCTCTATTAGTGTTACTCGATCTTAGTGCTGCATTTGATACTATTGACCACAACATTCTTTTAAATAGACTCGAAGATTATGTTGGCATTAGTGGAATTGCATTAGCATGGTTTAAATCATACTTATCTGACCGTTATCAGTTTGTAGCAGTAAATAAAGAGATGTCTCATCGATCACAAGTTCAGTATGGCGTACCACAAGGCTCAGTACTAGGACCGCTGCTGTTCACTCTGTACATGCTACCCTTAGGAGATATCATTAGGAAACATGGCATTAGCTTTCACTGTTATGCTGATGATACTCAGCTCTATATTTCTTACGTAATAATCTAGGATACTGTCTAACACTTGATGACTGCTCTGTCAAGTCTTCGTCGTCGGTTAGGAACCTGGGTGTGCTTTTTGATACCAATCTTTCATTTGAAAGTCACGTGTCTAGTATCTGTAAAACCGCATTTTTCCATCTTAAAAATATATCTAAATTACGTCATATACTCTCAATGACAAATGCGGAACAATTAGTCCATGCGTTCATGACATGAAGGCTAGATTATTGTAATGCTATTATGGGTGGTTGCCCTGCATGCTTAATAAACAAATTACAGCTGGTCCAAAACGCAGCAGCTAGAGTTCTTACTAGAACCAGGAAGTATGACCATATTAGCCCAGTTCTGTCAACACTGCATTGGCTCCCTTTTAAACATCGTATAAATTTTAAAATATTGCTTATTACTTACAAAGCACTAAATGGTTTAGCTCCAGAGTACTTGAGCGAGCTCTTAACGCATTATAGTCCTTCACGTCTATTGCGGTCTCAAAATTCCGGCCAGTTGATAATACCTAGAATATCAAAATCAACTGCTGGCGGTAGATCCTTTTCCTATTTAGCACCAAAACTTTGGAACAGTCTTCCTAACATTGTCCGGGAAGCAAAAACACATCTCTTTGACCTAGCATACACATAACACATTATAGACTTTTATAATTCAATGTTAGGCTACATAGATTAGGTCAGCCGGAACCGGGAACACTTCCCATAAATCCTGATGTACTCGTTACATCATAAGAAGAATGGTGTCTACGTTAATATTAGTCTCTCTGTTTATCCCGAGGTTTACCGCAGTCCGCCGGATCCAGGCTGTATCCAGATCTGAGGAAGGACCTGCGCCTGTATCCAACAAATGCCAACTAGTATCTCCCCTGTGAAGGCCTCCCTCCCCTCCCTTTACCTCTCTACAGATAAAGCGTTGTCGGGATAATTCCGGTTCGCGTGGCTACGCGGAAGCGATACAAATTCTGTATTATAAATTTTAAGGTAAGACAAGTAGTATGTTGAGAGTTGATTTCTAGGGAAGGACTACACGCTTGCGCACATATATTCAAACGCACATACCTATAAACTGAACTCGTAATGTGCATGTGCATGTGCACGCCATCAGCGTTCTCACTGGTTCGCGTTTTTGAAGTGTGCACAGAAAGAACTTAGTTTTCTGTTAAAACGGTGTCATGTTAGCGGTCCCTAAGTTAATAACTAATGATTGTTGCGACGGAAGTGAATCAATCAAACTAACTTTAGCTGGACAATAACTTTATTTTAGAGCTGCTATAAAGCTAAAACAATCTCTGTTACTTTAATTTCCTATTATCAATATAAAGCCGCTTTGGAACAATCTACATTGTTAAAAGCGCTATATAAATGAAGATGACTTGACTTGACTTGATCGAGACTGAATTGCCTTGAGGTTTTTGGATCACATGACATTAATTTTATTCTGCATAAAGAGCCAATCAATTGTTTTATGGCTTTAGATAAAAGAGCCATAATATTTTGTATGCAACTGATATTATTTGTCTAAAACCTCGCAAGGCCCTGAACTTATAAAAATATTTGTTATTTGTATATAATTGTATAACCTCTGCTTAAAAGGCCTACTTTTACTCAAAGGTGCTGTATAAATCTTTGACTGTAGCCAACTAAAGCACAGCAATAATAATATGTTTGCAGATATTTAGGAAACATGCTGAGTTCACATTCTATTTTTTTCTGAAAAACAATGCTACAGCCAGTTATTTTACTTCACTTTGAAATGTGCTTCCGTGTTGGAATGTCTGTTTTTGTTTTGGTCTGTGCCATATGGCACCTTGCCAATTTACCCAATAGTATTTCGCCACCACAGGTTGCCAGTGGTGGAAAACACAGCATGTTCCAGCCATGGAAGCCAGCAAACAAACTGGGTCAGAGATCGCAGATTCTACACGACCTAAAAAGCCTCAGCACCCATCTAAAAATATCTAACGGGAGCATTGTAAAACGCGATATCAACTCATCACAAATCCACTCATCAATTTACAGTGTTAAGTCTCTCACCTTCCATTGTCAATTGCGCTCGCTCCTGTTGCGTTCATGTCCTCAAACTCTGGCAACCTGCGTGAGCGAAGGCGTTGAATCTGAGCCTGAGGGGGCGGGGGAAATAACCGTCTCCAATATTCAACCACTGTCAAAACTGCACCTTTAACACGGTAAATCTATTCGAATTCAATGGACCTTTTTTCTTTTGCAAGAATCTGCGACTTTTGAAATCATCACTTTGGGGAAAAATATATTTTAGCATGAAAAAGATCGAAGCTTGTCATTTGCAGCTTCTCTTCAGTACACAGTTAAATAAAATCCTAAATTCATTCTGTTCATCATATAACGCGATCGTATCTACAGAAAATTTGGACGAAACCTAATAAATCTATTATTAAATCTATTAATATGGATATTGTCGTAGAACGAAAGTGTTACGGGTTTGGAACGACATGAAGGCGAGTAAATAATGACATAATTTTTATCTTTGGGCGAACTAATCTTTAATTAGACTTCTCCTTTTTGTAGACACAAACAAAATCTGTTTGCAAAAAGCTCTCTTCACCTTTTTTCTGCGGGCTTATTTCAGCCATTGCTAGCCGGTAAGGGACCCACCCAGCAAAAACTTGAAAAAAGACGTCGAAAAGACGACATTGCCAGACGTCAAAACAACGATAAAATTTGGTTGAAAAGTGAAAAGCCCAGGTCGTTGAAAAGACGTCTGTAAAAGGACGTCACATTTGCGTCTAAATTAGGTTGTAAAGTGAAAATTGAAAAGACGTCTTTTTCAGGCCTAATTTCAAACGTGAATTCATGATTATATTTAATATTCATAATTACTGTCAAAGTAAGACAATTCACAAAAGTGTACCAAAACATTTATTGACATATAAAATACATTTCACGTAAAAAACGCTTTCCTGATCACATAAGCTTGCATTTGATCAAACATACCCTAAAAACAGTAATATTGTGAAATATTACTACAACAAAAATAACTTCTCTATAAATGTATAAATAAATATACATGTAAATATATAGTAAAGTGTAATTTATTCCTGTGATGGCAAAGCTGAATTTTCAGCATCATTACTCCAGTCTTCAGTGTCACATGATCCTTCAGAAAACATTGAAAATGTTTATAAAACAGACCAATGACCAATTATAACCACATTAGAAAAAATTAAAGGTGCTCTAAGCGATGTTGGGTGAAGTCACTTCTTGTTGACGTTCAAAGTATTGTCAAACAAAACGGAGGCTAGCTCGACCCCCCCCTCCTCCTCCTTCTCTCTCTCCATGAGCACATGGCTGGATTGCAGATTGTGGCCTGCCGGCCCTGGGCCAGAGAAGCCACGCCGAGCAACCAGGATAAGGGATGCATGTTATAGATCAGTTCTTCCATAAATTAATGCAGGAAAGTCTGTTTTGAGGTCTGTAGGTCTTTCCTATGGCCTAGGTCTTGACCACATTTTCCACAGCAATAAAGACATTTTATCTGATCGTTGCCCTGGCAACTGAAACCTTTCCTGCTATCTTGTCTCTTTTGGGGGGATGTTTCATTCCTAAGAGTGGGCTTTGAAGCTTATTTGTTAAATGTAACAAATAGTTATGTGTCTGATTGTCTCAGTCGTTACACGCAAACATAACACTGATGAATCGTGGTGCTCTGTGAACACGTGTCAGTGATGTATATTTTGTGAAAAAATATATTTTGTGCGCAAAATTTTTTTTTTGCGCACACAAAGCATTCACATCACTTCATAAAGTTGAGGTTAAACCACTGCAGTCATATTGATTATTTTTATAATGTCTTTACTACCTTTCTGAAGCTTGAAAGTGGTAGTTGCATAAACTGTGAAATGGAGGGACAGAAAGCTCTCAGATTTCATTAAAAATATCTACATTTGTGTTTCAAAGATGAACGAAAGTCTTACAGGTTTGCAACGACATGAAGGTGAATTTTACACATTTTACAAATTTTACATATTAAATCAGTTCCCTCAGGGGCACCAGTAGATCTTCCTGATCTCTGATTTTCTGGTTCCCTATCAAGGCTACGGAACTCGACATTACGGATGTCGTATATGGGGAACTCCTCTCATCCTTCACTTCCGCTGAAATCTTATAGGCTAACGCCAGCAGCGCTGGCCAATTGACGCAAAATATGCAAATACTGAAACACCGTTGCAGTTATAATGCAAGTGCAGCGTCAATTCCCTTTAGAATCTCTCTCTTCACGCTTAAATCGTGTGCTAGAAAGCTGATATCACAACTACTGGATTATTCACCATCGTTGAAGTTGCGTCGGAGATACCCGCACTGTCTCCTTCATCCGATGGCAGCTACTTGCAACCTATGCTCGGGCCCCATCGCCCCCACCGACACGCACCTGTTCTGCATCGCGTGCTTGGGGCTGGCCCATGCTGAGTCAGCCCTCGGGGACGAAGGGTCCTGCGACCTCTGCGCGGACATGCCCCTTCGAGCCGTCAGAGCCAGGAGGGAGGAAGCTCGCGCAGCAGCGGGGATTGGGCCTACCGCCGCCTCTGAGCCGCTGGTAGCCCCCCCCAACCGTAGAGTCGAGGTCCACTCCCCGGTGAGCTTCCCCGACCCCATCTTTCAACCCCTGCGCGACGTCTCTCACTTCGTTTCCTTCGGGGCGAGTGAGGAGGACGACTCCATGTCGCTGTCGGCCTCCGAGACCGACTGGGGTGCGGAGCAGGCCGCACCGCTGGCGGCCGAGGGGCTGGACGCCCCGGCGGACCTGCAGGACGAGCTCTTTCGTATCCTCTCGAAGGCCGTCGAGGAGCTCGACCTCGATTGGAAAGCTCCTGAGGAACCATCAAAGAGCAAACTGGATTCGTGGTTCCTCCAATCGAGCCGCCGTCAGGCCGCTTCGGAAAAAGGAACACCGTTTTTTCCCGACGTGCATGAGCACGTGGTGAAGTCGTGGGCGGCCCCGCAATCGGCGCGCACCCTCACTTCCACTCAGGCCATGTTTGCCCCCGTGGACGAAGCGGGGGACCACGGTTACCTCAAAATCCCCCCCGTCGAGGAGACCGTCGCCGCCCACCTCTGCCCGTCGGCTCCCGCCCTGGGCTCGGACCGCAGCCTGCCGTCCCGAGCCTGCAGATTTACGGCCCACCAGGCTAACAAGGCCTTCGGTGCCGCGGGGGAGGCGGTATCCGCGCTGCACGCCATGGCCCTTCTTCAAGTGCTCCAGGCAAAGCAGCTGAAGTCTCTGGATGGCGCCGCCTCTATTGACGCTGACGCCATCCGGGATCTCCGTTCGGCCACGGACCTCGTGCTCCTGGCCACGAAGCGCTCGGCCCAGGCGATCGGCCGTTCTATGGGCTTCCTCGTGGTCCTCCACAGACATCTGTGGCTCACCCTGTCCGACGTGCAGGAAGCCGACAGGAAGACGCTCCTGAATGCGCCCATTTCCCCTGCAGGCCTGTTCGGTGACGCTATGGAGAAAGTCACCGAGCGTTACTCGGAGACGCAGAAAAAGGCCAAAGCTATGAGCCACGTCATTCCTCGAAGGGCGCCGCCGCCGCCGCCGCCACAGCCGCGCTCCCGTTCGTCCTCAGCCTCAGGCCGCCAACCCCAGGCTGCAGCCGGAAGACAGGCAGCGCCCCGCTCGCAGGACGCCCGTAGAGGCCGCAGCGGTCAGTGGCAAGGGGCGGGTAACAGGAGGACGCAGAGGAGCCCGCGCAGAAAGCCCACCGCGTCGCCTGCGAGGCCCAAGCAGTCGTCCTGACCACTCGGGCAAGAGGAGGAGAAAGCGCCAGGTCGGCCCCGCGTCCAAGCGGCGCGCTCTAGTGCACTTGGTCCCTCAAAGTTCCATGAGCGACGAGTGCAGTTGTTTTGTGAATGCAAATGTTTTCAATGTTTCAAAAATAAAGCAAATTACTACTTCACGAACAGAGCTTTTTTCTCCTCTTGCACCACACACTGTGTTACCCACCCTGCCTTCGAGCAGCGCAGAGTCACGGTTAATAACTACCCCCAGCACTCACACAGCGGCCATGACCGCAGGTTTAGATCAGCCCACGCTCAGTCGTTTTCAGGCAGCGTGGGAAGCTATTCCGGGCATTTCACCGTGGGTGTTGAATATAATTCGGCGCGGGTACACACTTCAGTTCAAACGCAGACCACCCCGCTTCCGCGGCGTAATTCAGTCATTAACTTTGCCCCAAAACGCTCATGTGCTGAGGCAGGAAGTGTGCAGCTTGCTCGAAAAGAAGGCTATAGAACCAGTTCCCCCGAGCGAGCGGGACAGCGGGTTCTACAGCCGCTACTTCGTTGTGCCAAAGAAGGGAGGGGGTCTCCGCCCCATTCTGGATCTGAGACCTGTCAACAGAGCGCTTCACAAGCGCGCCTTCAGGATGACAACACTGAAGCAAATCCTGGCGCAAATTTGCCCCGGGGATTGGTTCGCTTCAGTGGACTTAAAGGACGCTTACTTTCATATTCAGATAGTGAAGCGTCACAGATGATTCCTGAGGTTTGCGTTCGAGGATTCGGCGTACCAATATACGGTACTTCCTGCATAGACGCGGCACTTTCACCCCTCAGATCGAGCGGAATGCGCGTCTTGAACTATCTGGACGACTGGCTAGTTCTCGCTCAGTCGAGAGAAACGCTGATCAGCCACGTGAATGCCCTCCTTCGGCACTTAGAGATGCTCGGCTTGAGGGTGAACGTCCAAAAGAGTGTGCTCACACCGAGCCAGACTACAACATTCCTGGGAGTGTGCTTGGATTCGGTGAGAATGAAAGCGTGCCTCTCCCCCGAGCGAGCGGAGGCTCTGAGTTCTTCTCTCGGTCTCTTCAGACCGGGCAGGCTCGTCCCACTGAAAGAGTTTCAGAGGCTACTGGGACGGATGGCAGCGGCTTCTTCGGTGTGTCATCTGGGGCTGCTGCATATGAGACCGCTTCAACTCTGGCTGAAAGCGCGCGTTCCCCCGAGTGCGTGGTATTCTGGCCACAAGCGCGTCATGGTCACTGGCGGATGCGCCCGCGCCCTGGTCCCGTGGAGGAACCCAGATCTCTTCAGCTCAGGTGTCCCTTTGGGCTTAGTGACGCGGCGAGTGGAGGTCCTGACGGACGCTTCATCCACCGGATGGGGAGCGGTCTGCTTGGGCAAGCCCGCCTCGGGTCGGTGGTCAGAGAAGCAGATGGAGTGGCACATAAATCGCTTAGAGCTGGAAGCGGTCGCTCTAGCTCTGAAAGTCTTCCGGTCTCGGCTGGAGCAGCAGCATGTGTTGATCCGGACCGACAACACTTCCGTGGTCTCGTACATAAATCGCCAAGGCGGTGTACATTCCAAAGCCCTATTCAGGCAGGCGGAATCCCTTCTGCTATGGGCGGGCCGGTTTTTCCTCTCGGTGAGAGCGGCGCACATCCCCGGTGTTCTAAATCGCGGGGCGGATATGCTCTCGAGGAGCGGGATTCCCCAAGGGGAGTGGAGGCTTCACCCCGGGACGGTTCAGCTGATATGGAATCGTTTCGGCAGGGCGGAGGTCGACCTCTTTGCGACGAGCGAGAACACGCACTGTCAGATGTTCTTCTCGCTGTCCCGTTCCCCCCGGGAGGTGGACGCGCTGACTGCACGATGGCCGAGAGTCTGTCTCTATGCTTTTCCTCCGGTGAAAATTTTGCCCATGGTGTTGTGCAAAATCAGGGAGGAGAAGGCGGCGGTGACTCTGGTAGCCCCGAACTGGCCGAATCAGCCCTGGTTCGCGGATTTGGTAGAGTTACTAGCAGGACAGCCATGGGAGATTCCGCTCAGGAAGGACCTTCTGTCTCAGGCGGGCGGAACGATTTGGTATCCCAGCCCCGGGCTGTGGAGCCTCCATGTGTGGCCGCTGCAGGGTCGCTGAGCGGGCGGGACGCGCTGCACTCACGAGTTTTGAATACCATCGCAGAGGCGCGAGCTCCGTCCACCAGGCGTCCGTATGCTCTGAAGTGGGGTGTGTTCTCTAAATGGTGTCAGGATATCGGTATAGACCCAGCGGACTGTTCTGTGTCGGATATTCTACGCTTCCTTCAGTATAGGATGGATGAGGGGAGCCTACCATCCACTCTGAAGGTGTACGTGGCTGCTATTGCCGCGTTTCACCCCCCTGTTGACGGACAGTCTATCGGTAGACATGCGTCGGTGACACGGTTCCTTAAGGGAGCTAGGAGATTGTGCCCTGCACGGCCGCCTTCTGTGCCGCCGTGGGATTTAGCTTTGGTCTTGGAAGCTTTATCACGACCGCCTTTCGAGCCCCTTGCCTCGATTGCCATTAAGGAACTATCGGCTAAAACGGCTCTGCTTCTCGCTCTCGCCTCGGCGAAGCGGGTTGGGGATTTACAGGCTTTCTCTGTAAGTGAAGATTGTATTCGCTTTGGACCGGGAAACTGTAATGTTACTCTCAGACCGAGGCCGGGTTATGTTCCTAAGTCGCTCAATACCCCGTTCAGAGCGCAGATCGTTTCTCTGCCTGCCCTGTCCGCTGAGCCATCAACCTCTCAGGGTTCGGATGCTTAGAGTGCTATTTGCCCAGTCACAGCGCTCCGAGAATACATTTCTCGCTCGGCAGCGTTTCGACAATCGGACCAGCTGTTTGTGTGCTTTGGTGGATGCAACAAGGGACGGGGGGTCTCAAAACAGAGGCTTGCTCACTGGATTGTGGACGCTATTGTTTTGGCTTATGATTGTCTGGGACAAGAATGCCCCCTGAACATTAAGGCTCACTCGACTAGGGCGATTGCCTCATCGTGGGCTTGGACTAAGGGTATGTCTATTCAGGATTTATGTCTTGCGGCTGGCTGGTCTTCTCAGAACACGTTTGCCAGATTTTACAAGTTGGATTTGCCCTCTGTAGCGTCTCGAGTGCTTTCGGTGAGTTGATCGCTTACACAGCATTAGAGAGCTGCTCTGCGCTTTGCTCATGAGTTGTTCTGTCTGTGTGCTATTGTGTGTTGAACTGTTGTCACCGCTATGCGTTGGCTTTCTCTGTTGTTGTTGCCCTGTTGGTCTACAGTGCAACCTTCCCCCATTTATACTGCTCGGGATATGCAAATTCCGGTAGTGTTTGTGAGCTTGTGATTGGTCCCTTTGGACCTATCGGAGGTTAGAGGTTCACTATTGGTCAATCTCGGCCTATCAGGCGCTTACATTCTGGGGGCGAGGTTTGTATTGGGTCTGTTTTCAGTGGTTGCTGCCACGGCGGGATTCTATACAGTTCCCATATACGACATCCGTAATGTCGAGTTCCGTAGCCTTGATAGGGAACGTCTCCGGTTACTTTCGTAACCTCGGTTCCCTGAAAGGCAAGGAACGAGACATTACGCTCGCCGCCGTGTTCGCTATTGATTTAGCGTTTGTTCGATTCTAAAGGGAATTGACGCTGCACTTGCATTATAACTGTCAATTGGCCAGCGCTGCTGGCGTTAGCCTATAAGATTTCAGCGGAAGTGAAGGATGAGAGGAGTTCCCCATATACGACATCCGTAATGTCTCGTTCCTTGCCTTTCAGGGAACCGAGGTTACGAAAGTAACCGGAGACGTTCTTCTGCTCCTTCCACCATCCCAATCCCGGATTATTGAGCCACGACAGAAGTTTTTACTTTGAATGCTTTAGCCTGGCTGTTTTTTCTCCAGCATCTAAAGTGAGAAAGAAAACAATAACCAAAATGTAAATGTAAAAAAACATAACAATGGTTGTCCAAAATGTAAAGTATTACATTTAATGTAATTTTACTGTAAAATACCGTTAAATTTACAGTTTTTGAAAGTGAAAAAGAACAACTCATTGTATAATTTACAGTGAAAAACCGTAAATTGACATTCCCACAATTCCCAGTGTGACACTTCACATTTGATGTATTTTGTTGAAATAACTATGTTTCTTCATAGTTTTCTTCGTTTTTTCTAATCAGTTATGTACATTAGGGTTTTATGTTACATTTAATGTTGTTAAAGTAATGTTTATTGCATTTTTAAAATTCCATGTGTGTTACCGTGATGGTGTTTAATGTTTGTGTGAATGACTGTGCAGCTTCAATATATTAGTATTAACTTTCTTGTGGAAGAACTGCTTGTGATGAGCTTTGATTGATCATGTGACTCTCATCACTGCTGTGATTGTTGGTTATCAGTGTATTACAATGGTACAAAACAGATATTAATACTTCAATAGGACGTTAAACTCACATTATATCAGATAATGAGTTATGGTTTATTACTGTAAATTTTAAGTTAAGTCTGTAAAACCAATAACGTTGCTACCGTATTTTTGACGATAAAGTACTGGCAACCACAGCTGCCGTTTTTTTACCCTAAAAATCACGGTTTAATTTTTTACAGTGTACTGAGCATACTTTTAGGTTAAATAAATTAGCTTACTTCCATTCAGTGTTGCCAACTTAACGACTTTGTCACTTTTCAGACCCCTTTAACGACTTTTTTCCCAAAAAACGACTAGCGACAAATCTAGCGACTTTTTGGACAAACCTTAGCAACTTTCCTAATATCGTCAGTACTGCAAGTGTGAGGTCTTACTTCCCCACTGCAGCCACATCTCTCTCTGCGTGACTGCGTCTGCTCTGTTCAGTGAGCGGTTGAGAGGAGCAGCACATTCTTTTTTACCGCATGCCAGCTGACATAGACATGAATGAGCTGCGCATGTGCACACTGTGTTGCCACGGACCAATCAGTGAGCACTTATCAGCTTCTCCTTTATTTTAAATTCAAACCATTTAATTTTGGGTTAATATTTCAGACTTTACATACTATGGTCAACTAAAATCATATGTGTGGCATGTTTGGTTTCTATAAACTCCAATCTTCGTCCCCGTTCTGTTAATTTGCATTACATTCTGCTAACTTTGTGACACCTTAGTATTATAAGCATCTTAAAGATTCTTGTGTTAAACATCCAATCAGATTACATGTTCAAAGACAATGGTCGTAAAAGAATTTTCCCTCCAAAGGAAAATCCTCTCATTGGCTCTTGCACCTCCAGAGTGTGTGGCATCTTCATGCTTAAAGTCACTGATCACCAGATCAGCTCTCTCTTGTTTTTTTTTCTCATCCGGACATCCTTCAGCCTGAAGCAGTACAAAAAAGTATCTATAACATAATAAAAGATCACAAAGAAATCAAATACACACTGGTTCACGAACCGTTGAAATTTAGAATAATTTCTAAACAGCTATGACGCGCAACAAAGGCCGTTTACTGAAATCCCGTGATTTTAGCAGTCTGATACATGCTCAGAATCACTGATTTGAGACAAATGATTCACACTGGTTTCAGAGCTTCATGAAGCATGTCTCATAGGCGGTTTAAACTACTCCGCGCTCTCTCTCTCTCTCTCTCTCTCTCTCTCTCTCTCTCTCTCTCTCTCTCTCTCTCTCTCTCTCTCTCTCTCTCGACCCCCTCCCTTTTGGTTTCACTTTTAGAAACCCAGATACCTTGGTATTTATTTGTGTTTCATTTATTTCGACTTAAGTCTACCCCTATTTTATTTTGTGTATTTACACCTGTTGAGCCTGAATATTCCTATTCAGTTAAGTTGAATTTAATTAAATTTGGAATTTAATTAAATCAATTTGCTTATTCAATTTCCCTTTTAGTTACCAGAGCTATGAGGACACTCCCTGTTTAGTCTTTATTTTGATTTTATTTCAATTTATTTACTTACTTTGTTTCAGCCTGAATTCCCATATTCAGCTAAATAAAGTTTAACTAAATTTGAAATTTAACTAAATCAATTGTTTCCCTTTCCTTTTAGTTTTTTTTGGAGCTATAAGGACATTCTACCTTTACTTATACCTTATCTTAGATATTTACTATCAACATCTTCCCTCTCTCTATAGGATTATAGTAGTTCTAGCAACTGTTGTTTCCGTAACTACCCAGGTCATTAGTATCCTAATTCCTGTCTGTGCTTTACCCCTCCTCACTCCTTAGCACCAAGCTAAGTACATGAAGTACGGTTAACGTAAATGCACAGTAGGCCCCAGACAGGACGGGAAACACTTCCCGCTGTTTCTTCTTCTTTTGACCTTGATGTTTGATGTGTCCCTCTAGCTTAGTCTAACAGCAGCTTAACCCATAAGTGACACCTGTTTACCTATGTCTCCTAGCTAAACTTAAATAGGTAAAACGCTCCATTCTTCCCTTTCCTTTCTGATTTCATCTTATTGTTCTGTTTTGGTTTTGCTCTATTTGTTACTCTCGTAGTATAACGTGAAAAGAACCATCAGTATTTTGAGTAATAGTTTTATGACATGTAAAAGCCCAGTCATCAGTCAACACTGCTTAAAGCACGTCAACTAAGATACTCAAATCCCTTTTTGTTGTGTGTGCTCACCAACACTAAATTGTAGCTGCACCACATCAGCCATTCACATCTTACATGGCCCACATAGCCATTCTCCCGACAGATAGCTTACCACCCCTGTAGAAACTTGCATGTGCCTTTGCCATTTCTCTCTTGTGTTCCCACAAGTGTCCCAGTAGGCCTCAGACATCCAGCCCTGCCACCCACCAGGACCACCTGGAGACCCGGCAGAGCAGTGGGGCCCAGCAGGCCTGAGTCAGACTGCCTTTTCTTCATCCAGAAAACTGCGTGCTTATTCAGGAGAAAGAGAGGACTCGCTCTCAACCACAACAGCGTCGAAACCACCATGCAATTCATCATCATCTTCTCCATCAAGCAGAGAAGAAAACGATGGCAACTTGCACCATGACATTTGACACTCACGGACCCATCGGCGAACTCAATTTCCAACCACTTCAAGAATTGTTCTCTGCACTGACCATGCAAGTATCAATTTAATGAGGTGCTCTGAAAATGATAAGCTGATGGTTCTTTTCATAGTTAAATAGATCTCTTCCGTAGTTCTATTTCCTGCTTCCATAACACTCACCATTTTACCTATGCATGTATGTATGAATGTATGTATGTTTGTTTAGTTATGTTTGTGATTTAGTTAATAAAACTTGTGCACAATTATGCATTTGATTTCTGAGCCTCTACTTGCAACAAAGTCCCTTTTACGATCTTGATCTTGTTACATGCTCTAAGTGCTGTACATGCTAAGAAATAATTATTTTTCGGTGACCATGAAAGATACACTTTTCTTAGAATAAATGAATAATCAAAGAGTTCGTTGGAACTGATTAATTGATTGTAATATTAATTTAGCTTACCTCAAAGTTAATCTAATTAACTGTCCCAAATATTAATAATTAATCATAATTGGTAATTATGGATTATTATTAATATTTCCCCTTTGAGCTAATATTGTTACACAATATAAATTCAACTTTATTAAACATATACACATAATATATATATATAAAAAGCGCATATATACACAAGTAAATATAATACACACAGCTAGAACATTACACACATTTAAAATAGTAAAACATGTCACACTAAGATATATTCACAAAAGTACAGGAAAGAATGGGAGTTAATCCCTGAATTTAAGGGATAGCTGAAGCCCTATGTGAGCAATGACACAAGGGCTTACTGTCTGTATTGCAAGACAGAATTTTTTTTGTGCCAAGTTGTCGGATGTTAAAAAGCATGCATCAACTCAGAAGCACAATGAAAAGTCCAAGCCCTTCAATCAATCCAAACAAACAACATTAACAATTGCTCCAAAAAACGCAGACTCTTACAAACAGGCAGAGGCAACAATGGCAATGGCGATTGCAGAGCACTGTTCCATTCTGTCTTGTGACCACATTGGTAAGGCATGCAAAGCTGCTTTTTCAGATTCCAGTGCAGCCCAACATTTTCGGATGCACCGTACCAAGTGTACCGAAATGATAAATGGGGTGTTGGCACCATATTTCATTAAAAGACTGGTGGCTGATATTGGTGACCGCAAATACAGCCTCCTTCTTGATGAAAGCACCAATGTAAGTGTCTCAAAGTACCTTGGAAATGTAATTCAGTATTTTAGTGAGGACAAGGCAAATTGTGGCCACCTACCTAGGCCTTGTTGAGCTGGAGGGAGGGGATGCTAGATAAATAGCCAGAGCAGTTCTTGGGAAGTGTGTCCTCAAGAAGGAGAACTTGCTTGGCATTGGCACAGATAACGCATCTGTAATGACAGGAGTGTACAATGGTGTACACAAAATTCTGAGAGAGGAGGAAGGCTTACAACATCTAGTCCTTATCTGCTGTGTGTGTCATTCACTACAGTTAGCTGTAAGCTCTGCCTCCAAAAACACTCTTCCACATAGTGTGGAATGTCTTGTTAGAAAAACATATAATTGGTTCTCTATTTCTCCAAAGCGTAGAGGCATACAAGGCTGTCTATCAGACAATACACTGTGGGGAGAAGCCTTTGCTGATAACAAAGGTCTGTGCCACACGCTTACTTTCCATAGAGCCTGCTGTGTCCAGAATCCTGGATCAGTGGGAGGAGTTAAAATTGCATTTCAGCCTAATCATGTCAAGTGAACACTGTTACATGGCAGATGTTCTACATTCCATGTACAGTGACCCAGTGGCGTGCACAGACCTCCTCCGGGGCAGGGGCGGAAGGACCAAAAAGGGCACTTTTTTTTAAAAACATTTATTTTTTAAATAAATCACCTGTATTTAAAGCAGTACCCGTCTGTCGGTTGTGTTTTTATATATTTTAATGACTTCCTTACAATCATTTGGAATATCTCGCTCGATGGAGAGCAGCAGTAGGTCAGAGAGCCTCTCTTCATTACCAATGAAAAGATGTTGATACAATTAGAATGCATAACACATCAAACAAAAATAGGGAAATGATGATAATATTACTAAATATTATTTACTTTACCAAACAAAACAGAGAATCAAGTAGGTAATTATGAGGAATTCATGTTTAGTTATGTTGATGTTCAACATTTTATGTATGTATTCATTAAAGTGTTAGCTATCATGAAATCAGTAACACTTTACGATAAGGTTTCATTAGTTAAAGGAGAACTCCAGTCAATTTTAACATTGAGCTCATTTTTTTGTAAATTTGGAGTGCTGTCAATACAGAGAACAACGACAAAAATCGGTGTTGCCTACACCATGTTATCCTCTTTTTAAAATTTGCACCCTGTTGACTTAAATGGGGAAAGATTTAAACCTGCTTTTAGCCTCTAACATCCTTGATGTGTGATGTGTACAAGTGCACAGCCATGTGAGTGATTCCTTCAGAGTGAACGCGGGTAAATCTGACTGCAGTAGATGTGAAAGATATGGATAAAATTTATGTTAATTCAGCCAGCGCTCATACCTGTATTTACATCCTGTTTTCGATCAAAGTCCATAGTAATCGATTGTCGAGTTCACGCGCATAGGTTTAGTTACCTATGATCACGCGCATGAACTCGACAATCGATTACTTTGGACTTCGATCGAAAACAGGATGTAAATACAGGTATGAGCGCTGGCTGTTTGTTAACATGAACTAATAATGAACTGCACTTCTACACCATTTATTAATCTTAGTTAATATTAATTTTAGCATTTACTAAAACATTATTAAAATCAAAAGTTGTATTTGTTGTATTTGATATGCACTGACTGTGACATAACATGAACAAACAATTGAAAGTTGTATTATTATTAACTAAGATTAACAAATAGGCCTACAGTAGCCTAATAACAAATGTTTTGCTCATGATTAGTTAATATGAATAATAAACAAATTAACCTTATTGTAAAGTGTACTATGAAATCAAAGATATAAATTCTTTACAATTTAGAGCTGGACATGGACTTAAAATTTCCTTTCACTAGAAGTATTTCCCCAAGCTAATAACACTTGCTATGGCCTTGGATAAAAACGAATGACATTGTCAGACTCAGAATGCGGCTGAAATTGAGTTATACTTTTATGATTGTTAAGCATAACTCACATGCTGCCGCAACTTTTACAGTAGCATGGTAGGAGAAATAACTTTTCCGTATTAGCTTAATGTTACCTGCTGCCCGTGCAGTTTGAAGACTCGCGGCGAACTGCTGCGTATAGCGCTGCAAAGGAAACTCCGCCTACCACTTCACCTCCGCCAAATGCTTCCGCCAAAAAAACAATTATTTAATATTTTTTGTATTATTATTGTTAGTGGCAATAGTGTATAAGTGTATTGCTATGCATTATAATATTTATTTTAATAATTATTATTATTTACATTTATCAGAGAGGGGGACAATACATTTTGAGACAAAAGGGGCAGGGGCTTGAGTAGAAGTAGAAGTATTGATTTAACTTCTTTACTCAAGTAAAAGTAACAAAGTACAGGCTTGGAAATTTACTTTATGTATAAAAGTAGCCATGCGAATGACAACCATTTTTTATGCAAAGCTACCTGGACCACACAAATGTTACTAGAGTGCAAGCTGAGAAACTTAAGTGGATTTGGAAAAAAGGTTCTTTATATGCCATTGCCAACATTTTAAATGGATGTCTGCCAACAGGCCTAAAACATCACATAGCCTATATGATTATTGTGACAGACTGGGACTTAAGATTCTGACTGAGTTGCAAGATATGAATTCAATTGTGATTCTGTGAGAATTCACAGATCCAGTTTCTCTTTTTTAATCTTCCCCTTAACATTTAAAGGAATCTACATGCATGTAATTATTTGCCGCGAATGAATGCCTCCGAATCTGTCGAGTCGTCTTGTAGTGGTGCGTCAAATGCAACGTATATTCCCATCCAATAGAGAGCCTAAGTCCCTCCCCTTCCGGTGGAACACCATGGGACCTTAATGCGGAAAAATATTGTATGGTTGTCAATGGCGAGAGACAACAAATATTTTGATCTCGTTTGAATTGTGCCCTGAATTACACATATGATGTTTGTCAATTTTAAAGATACATTTTAAAGTCAAGAAAGTCGCAGTTTGATGTAAAACTGTTGAGGTATAAGACTGTGAAAATGCGTAATTACAAAGACTACAAACTCAAAAGGCGCACATGTGACGTCATACCTTTTCTTTCAATGAATAAAGCTAACTTTACTGAAGCTAACGTCTGTGATTTTTACTATAGTCTTACGTTATAATCGTAACGTTACGCCGTCATGCCTGAGTGTTTTGTACCAGACTGAACACATACGAGCAACGGATGGTGACGTACATATGGTGCGAGACGAGAGATGTAGATCATGGAGCGATTTTCACATAAAACTAAATGTTACTCTTCTGTTTTATGACAAACTGCGACTTTCTTGACTTTCATAATTATCTTTTAAATTGACAAACATCATATGTGTAATTCAGGGCACAGTTCAGACGGAATAAAAAGATAAGTTGTCTCTCGCCATTGACTACCATACATATTTTTTCCGACATAAGGTCCCATGAGCCGGAAGCGGAGGGGAGGGACTTAGGCTCTCTATAGAGCTGGTAAGTCCCGCCCATCCGTAAAACCCCAAGTGGACCTCTAGGTTGAAAAATCGTCAATGCAAGTGAATGTGAGAAAATAATTATTTTCTGATCCCGTTTGAATTGTGCCATGAATCTGAACATATGTTGTCTGTGCATTTTTTATATAATTTTTCATGTTACGAGTTTGACAGTATATTGTATGATTCTTTGGCTAGCAGTTGTGGAAAAGACATAACGAGAAAGACTACATGTCGCCTATGTGATGTCACCTCATAACACATTTTCCCTCCACTTGTCAAATCACGGTGCTAATGCTGCGATAATCTATGGAGACAGATCGAGATGCCTGTGTGTTTTGTACCCAAATGTCACCATTCAAACCAAATGGGCTGTTCTTTCTTCAGATTCCCGTCTGATGTAAAAACTAGTTGTAGTCCACAAAGTGCTCTCACACAAAGTCTAACCGTATCAAACTTCTACCCGCTAAATTGTAGCATTCTTCACACAAAAAATTATATTAAAAATTCACAGACAACATATGTTTACATTCATGACAAAATTCAAACGAGACCAGACAATAATTATTTTCTCAAATTCACTTGCATTGACGATTTTTCAACCTAGAGATCCAGTGGGGTTAGCGGAAGGGGCGGGACATACCAGCTCTATTGACCGTTCACAAAGACCCGCCCCTTTAGTTAGCGCTGCTATGTCCGACAAGCGACGCCGTTCACACGCCACACCATGTTCTCACGCAGTGAAAAATACATCGCGGAGCAGAGAGGACACTGAAAGATAGGACAGGCCAGGTTATTTTTTATATGAAACAAAGTCTCACCTTTCAAATTTAGTCATTTTTAAAAGAAAGTTAAACAATACCGTTTTGTGTCTCTTTAATGTGTCTGACAGATCGATCAGTTAAAGCTGCTCGTGAACAGATCATCTCTTCCTTCTAGTTAAGCATCAAATAAACATGAATGAACATAAGAAGGAATGTTGTTTTAACCGCGGAAAGACATCGGTACACTTCGTTTTTCAAGTTTAAATCCTCCCATGTTAATCTACTAACTCTCCTGACTGCTTTGTCGGACAAAATGGCGGATGGCGGATTATGATTGGTCAGATTGCCTGTCAATCAAACTCCATGCGAAGGGTTGATGATGATAATAATGGTAACTCCACTGAAATTATTTGAAACTAAAGTAACGAGCCAATTTAGTAAAATGTAAGGAGTAGAAAGTACCGATATTCGTGTTAAAAATGTAAGGAGTAAAAGTAAAAAGTCAGAACAAAAATAAAAGTAAAAATATCTGAAAAATCTACTTGAGTACAGTGACGAAGTATTTGTACTTCGTTACTTCCCATCTCTGTGTTTCTCACCTTTTTTTAAATCTAACATTAGTGAGGTGCAGTCCGCTGTTAAGGCTTTTGAGGGGGAACAGTCAGATAATGAGGCTAATGAAGTCTGTCTGCAGCAGGGTCATTAACCCAATGGCAAAAATTGATGTCCTTAAAGAATCAATAGATGGCCACGTTTCTCCCAAGCCATACCTTGGCAATACATTTGAGTCCAAGGCAGCACAGCTAAACCTCTCTCCAGAGGAGGACGGTGTGTGCGAAGGAGATGTGTGAGCTACACCATCTCCTTAGCAAATGAACTGAGAGCAAGGCTCCCAGATAATATGGAGATACTGCAGCACATGTCTTTGTTCAATGTGGGGGAGACACTAAACCACAACAAGAGCTTGACAGACATGGTCAAATTTGCAAAACTTTTAGGATATTGCCCGGACACAATTGATACAATTATTAATCAGTGGAGGTCTATTCACCTTCAGAAATGGGAGGAAACAACAAACACCTTGGCATTCTGGGCTGAAGTTAAAAAGTACAGAGATTCAGCTGGCATAAACCCATATGAAGACTTGGCTTCTGCTGCAGTTCCTGTCCTCTCCCTCCCACACTCAAACGCTGAGGTAGAAAGGATGTTCAGTCATACTTCGAGCAAAGTTTTATGTTGTGTCGAGCCTTCTTAGTGTTTTAAAAATAGCGATTTTTGTTGCTATCATAGAAGTGCCCCAAGCACTCCCATTCAAACGGCAATTCGACCGAAAACGAAAATACGGTCAAACTTAAAAGTGCCGTTTCCATTCTAATTATTTTTTTAAACGAAAGTTTGCCTCGGGTAGATTAACAAAAAGACCCTAGGTTGCATTTTGGCGACAGTTATCCTTTAATTAAATGTCATTTTATTCTCAAATAATACAAGACCTTAGAACAGGCGTTCTCAACCCTGGTCCTCGAGGGCCACTTTCCTGCAGAGTTTAGCTCCAACCTTGATCAAACTCACCTGTCTGTAGCTCTCTCGTAATCCTGAAGAGCCTAATTAGCTGGTTCAGGTGTGTTTGATTAGGGTTGGAGCTAAACTCTGCAGGAAAGTGGCCCTCGAGGACCAGGGTTGAGAACGCCTGCCTTAGAAGCTGCTTTGGAGTTCAGTGCAAACTGCCATAAAGTAAAATATGCAATCAGATTTTTCTCAATAAATGTCATTATTAGTCGGAAGAATAGAGCAATTAGAAAATAGCTGTGCTGCTCCAGATCTTGTGAATGTACTTTCTAGCTGATTAGTTACGTTTGCTTGCTAGCTAATGACAGCTAGCCTACTTTTGTTTCTTCTGACTAAATTATTTTTAACTGCTAAATATTGCCATTTTTAGCAGTTAATCTTCATTGTTGTCAGCGAAATCATGTTAAAATCAAGTCAAATTGACAAAATCAAGTTGTAACCTAGGCCTATATTTTATCTTGTTCTAAGCCGTTTCACTCGTATACATCCCTACTGTTTCATACTTACACGTATGATAAAGAAAAGAAAGAAAGAAAGATAGAAACAAACAAACAATTTTGAGGAAGAAAAATCAACAAATTCCCCCCCCATTTACTTCTAACCACAAAGATTGCACAAAATATGACAATTTATGGCTGACACACATACTCAAATTTATTATGTTTTATTGTTATTTTTGTATTATTAAAATTAGTGCAATGCAATTGGGTGGAGTTTTGGGAAGTAGCCTACTTGTTAATAATTATTTGAATACTATATCAAGTTAATTGTTATTAAAATAAATACATGTTCAAAATTAACAACCATACCCCAGTTTCCCCAATTATGAATCATGCCAGGGAAGTTATGCAAACCTACAGGTCAATATTCTGTATCATTAAGTTTGACATTATGTAGAGATTATTGTCTTTCAGAAGCATTGATAATGCTCATTCAAACATGTAGCATTTAATACATTAGTCTTTTTTCTGCAGGAGATATTTTTCAAACACGTGCTTTCATATTTTTTGAACCAAGTCAGTTTTACTTAATTAAAAACAATGATTTTTTTTTATTTTATTTTTTTTATTCTAAATATGTAATGCTTTAGTTTGTGTTGCTCCTGACTAAGTCTTCCATCTCTGCAGTAAAAGTTTTATCCTGTATTTCAGCTCGTTGCTTACAGGTGAGAGGGAGGTTTGTGTCAGGACTACACAAGTGGCGCCAACGCTGTCAAAAAACACAGACAAAGGGAAACAAGATCATATAATTTACATATTTATTTTTTATTAGCTTGCTTTGGTTAAATTATTAGTTTGCATCCATCTTTTGCAAAGTTTCATTGTTTAATTCCAGTGGGAATGTATGAACTGATTAAATGTAACCTCAAATGCAAATGTAAATGTCTTCAGATAAAAGCGTCAGCAAAATACATAAATGTAATGGTTGAACATTTTCATCCTCACCTGTTTCAGACTCCCTTTCCCAGCACACATTTGGCCAAGCGCCCATCCAGGCACCAGCAGAATGGAGGACAGGGCCAGTAACCAACCTAGTGCGTATGCCCAGTCCGGGTACACATACCAGCGGTTAAAAGTGAGAGACTTGTACTTAACTATTGAACAGACAAAAGACACCTGAAAATGGACAGAAGTGAAAGATACTGTGAAGAAAGAATGGGAAAGAATGTAAGTAAGAAAAGAGTAAGCTCAACTGAGGCATATCATAGCCCCTTGTGGTAAAGAAATAATCCACAGTTTTTCCTCAACTGATTTACACATTCTTCCAAACTAAGGTCACTGGGATTGGGTTATATTCACTAATAATTGTGTGGATAGTTTTTATTTATACGCACAGGAAAACTCACAACTCGTGCATATGCATAAGGATTTATTCTTAACCATAGACGTGAAAAAAGATGGACGACGACACACCTTCACTCTCTTCCATTTTAGAAAAGTGAATCCACGAATATCCCGATATGGCACTGACATTTTGCGCTGATTACGCAGACTTGGAGCCAAAGTCTGCACAGTAATGAGCCTGAAGTGGAACTGCAGTATCAAGGCCCCGCCCACTCTTCCACAGAATCGGTTAGTACAGTTTAACTTCTTCTGTCAGCGTGCCAGCAACCAGGCGTCTGCCCAAAGTAGTTCGACCCGCAGATATCCCTGTCTCTGAAGAGCTGAGTAATGGGCATGCCGAAAGGTGAATTGCTACAACAGAAACTGACCCCTAACCCCACCCCACACTGTGATAGACAGCTGTCGCAACAAAAGATAAAGACCTTTCTTCATGCCCTAACCTTTCGTCATGCTGATTACGCCAACCTGCAGATGCCCACACTTGGAGATTCAAACAATTCTGCCCATCAACATCCTGTGAGTCTCCATGAGTTAGGGCCTTTTCCAGTCTTAAGGAGTCCTAAAATACAATCATATTTTCCTTTTCTTTGAGAGATGCAATTTCATTTCAAAATCCAAATACATGCCCATGATCTCGAAGTACAGAAAGTAGCTCTTTTGACACAGTTGCGCAGTTGGTTGCCCACTTTGTAGTTTCCCAGACAGCATGGTAACATTGATTCAATGTTGAGTTTTGATCCAAACCATCATTTTGGTTGACATCAAAATTTCAATGTTTAAAGTGTATTGGATCAGCATTGAAATTTTGATGTCAACCAAAATGATGGTTTGGATCAAAACTCAACATTGAATCAATGTTACCATGCTGTCTGGGAAACTACAAAGTGGGCAACCAACTGCGCAACTGTGTCAAAAGAGCTACTTTCTGTACTTCGAGATCATGGGCATGTATTTGGATGTGAAATGATGTGAAAGGGAACAGCACACATGGGTGAAGACAGTGACATTGAACTAACAGTGAGTCTTAGTTTATGAGCACAATATCTTGCAGGCATGTATCTGTGCAAAACACTACTGGGTGTTTCCCAATCAGTGGGGCGTTTCAGTTCATGATGGGCACTTTCAATGGTGTTACCTCATTTGCTGTAATACACTGGGGGTTTGGTTTAGGGGTGGGCCCTAATGATTTTAGCAAGTCTTTTGAAAAATGGTTGAAAAACACCAATTATAGTTTGAAAATTGGCATTTAACACATTTCTTAAAGTGCAGAAGACATGAACATGAGCAAGAAAGTTACACTGCAAACATAGCCCATGTCTTGCATCCTTCAGTGCTTGCATGCAGAGCACATTGCTCCTTTAGTAGGAATGAAGGCCGACGAAGATGGACAATAAAAAAAAAAAAAGAGACACCCTCCTAATAATGCTAACATTGATTATACACCGAGTTGTTGTCGACAGCATAATCACCTGACCTGGGACTTGATGATATCCTGTGCCTTATCACTGCTTAATCAGGTAATCATTCATATTCCTGAATCTGTATTAAATTTGAGAAATTTAACTGATTTCCATTCAGTTTAGCTTGTTTCCACTGAAACACAATAACAAAAAACATCTTGTGTTTATTAAGAAAGTGACTGACATGGCTATTTTATGATATTCAAAGAGATTAAGAATATTTTGTGTTCAGCAACTTTTTTTTAATAGTGATTCATATTGTGTTTAGTATATTAACATTCTTGAATGTGGCAACTGAATTGACTTGTTCTCGAGTAACATCATGCTTTTTTTTCCAGATTTCAGAGAACCCAAAGGAAAAGAGGCAGTAGTCTGATGTAAGACAGATTTTTAAAAACTTGAACCGTTGGACCACCTGTAGTTATGACATCAGACTTCTGAAGCCAATTTTATTTTTAAAGGTTGAAATGCTTTTGTCTTATTTCTCCCCCTTTCTTTTTTAAAGAATGATCTTTTAATATATTTTTGTCATTGATTGATTGAATAAAATAAATTGACTCAACTGCTGGAAAGGTGTCATTTATATTTTAAAAGGTTTTTGCCAAATGGTTTTTTTAAATGGTCAGGAATTTGTTGACGCATCACTGAAGTGTAGTTGAAATATTAATGTTGTTTCAACATTAACGTAGTACTTCAGATGGCAACATTGTTTGACATTCCTTTTCAGTTGTATTTTCAGTGTTTCAACAAAATGTATTTAGAATCAACATCACATTGTAACATTGATCAAACCATATTTCCAAAGATTATTTCTGTTAATTTCAGTGTTAATTCAACAGCAGTGATGTAGATTCAACATCATAGTGTAACGATGATTCAACAATATTACCATTGTTTATTTTAATTTCAGTGTTGATTCAACAGCAGTGATGTAGATTCAACATCTTAGTGTAACGTTGATTCAATATTACCATTGATTATTTGTGTTAATTTCAGTATTTATTCAGCATCGGTGATGTAGAATCAATCATAGTGTAATGTTGATTCAGTAGCATTACTATTGATTTTTTGTTCAACAGTTTCAACATTAACTGAGGGTGCAAAAGTGATGTTGATAAAATATCACTTTGTAATGTTGAATCAATACTATTACTGTTGATTTTTGGTTGAAATCTCAACATTGCTTCACCATTACCTGAGGGTGCAAGAGTGATGCAAAAACAACATCACTTTGTAATGTTGAAGCAATATTAACACTATTGATTTGTGGTTGAAATCTGAACATTATTTCAATATTAACCGAGGGTGCAAAAGTGACGTTGAAAAAACATCACTTTTTAATGTTGAAGCAATATTAACACTATTGATTTGTGGTTGAAATCTGAACATTATTTCAATATTAACTGAGGGTGCAAGAGTGATGCAAAAACAACATCACTTTGTAATGTTGAAGCAATATTAACACTATTGATTTGTGGTTGAAATCTGAACATTATTTCAATATTAACTGAGGGTGCAAGAGTGATGCTAAAGCAACATCACTTTCTAACGTCATTTCAATGTAATCAGCGTTGACGCATCAACACTGACTCAACATTGTTTCAATGGTTACATGCTATCTGGGTTTGTTTTGTGACCATGACAGGTGTGTCATCTCCTTCATAAGGAAACTTTTTTTTTTTTTTTTTTATAGTCGCATTGAAAGAGGGAAGATTTCCAACTCATCAGCTAATTCTCCTGCACTCTGTCAAAATTATTATCTGTGCGGTGCTTTGTCGCGTTCAGCTGTTCTGTTGCATGTGGAATGTCAATGTTCATTGTCTGCTGTTTCTCGCTGGTAATATTTCATATAAAATGTTGTACCATGTTATGATACTGCACAGGAATGGAGAGGTTTTGATTTTGGTCTCAATTCCTCTCGCTTCACATCTAGTTCTGACACCACAAACTCCTGTCAGGGTGTCATCTTCTGCTAGTGATAGAAGAGCATCATAAACATCTCCTAAATGGGTTTGAGTGTGTCAATTCTGCTCTCCCATCAGGGCTGCGTTCCAGTCCAAAATTGTCATGCCCTTCACTCACTGACTTCCCTCCGTCTCTTTCACTCGGATGTATGTCATTGCTTACGTTGCATGAGTGCCCACTACTGGTGGAACCTTTGCAATGGGCTGAATTGGAACGTGCTAAGCCCTTGATCACTTACAATCCACTATGGGGTTGATTAATTATTTATTTTTTTCCCTTACGAAATTGTTTAATGCAGCATTCTATATGTATATAGGTGTGTTTGAGTTGTTTAAATTTATAAAAAGAAAATGCATATATATCATAGAGTCGTTCGTGGTGGGGTAAATTAAACGCAATATGCGTTGACATCACAATTGTGTTGCACTGTGGTACATAGAGCTGCCTGAAGTGTACATATGAAGTAGACTCGCTCCCTCGGTCAAAATTGAGGGAGCGAGGGTCTGTCCATATAAACTTCCCTTGTCCACTTCACGAAGTATTTAGTATTCACCCTTGTATTTATGTCCTGCACTCTCTTTGACGCGTGGACACTACTGTGTTTCCCCCACATACTCGACCCATTGTCATATCCTTGACCTCTCATATCCATTACATCAATCCCTAGCTCACCCAGTTTCTTCTGTCATGTCAGCACCAGTGTAATCTGTTAAACGTGTGAATTCTAAGAAAAGCTCACCAAAAGCTTACCATCACACTACTTTCCAGTGCTGTCACAAAGCGCACAAAAACTGTCATCTGTTCCATTCTACTCACGTCAGGTGTACAGTCTAAGATAATTGAAAAGTAATTGATCGATTTGAGCATTTTTAGAATTTCCCGTTGCATCTGAGATGCAAAAATACCTATTATTTCATTTTGAATCTCTTTGCCCAAATAGTGAACATGAGCTTCCTTAGATTTTATTCTTCTGATGTGCTCTGCCATAACACTATCAAGCAGACCAAATTTCTGTTATGTTCATGTAACCTATTATGAAACATAGGGCTACTAAAACCATATATGTTGTTTAGAGGTGTAGTTCTAAGTTTTCCCACCAGAGAGCGCAATACACTAGAGCGTCATAAACAGACTGTATCAGGATTGGTAGAGAGTACTACGCGCAGTTTTCATGTCTTGGTAGATCTCTTCCTGAAACCGCGTGTAAGCTGTGAACAATTGCTGAGCATCAACTGTGAGCACGAGAGGAGCAGCCTCAGTCGGGTTGTTGCTGTTTGAAACTCCGGTTGTTGTTTTTTTTTGTTATTTTGACTACTACGAGAGAAATAGACGAATCAAAGATGGCGAGCCCAGCCCAGAGTGGCGGTGGATGGTCGTGAGAACGGTGTGGCCAGCCGTGGGACCAGCCACCGAGGATGTCGGACTAGCTTCGTTCAGACAGGATACAGATAAGGATACAGTTACGCTTATTAACTCTACCCGGGTAGTAGTAGTGGACTTTATACACACACACACACAAAAGGACCAGGGGCCGGTTGCACCAGCTGCGCGTAAGTTATAACTTAGCCTAGTTTTGACGTAAATGGACACTAAGTTATGACTTGCGCACTTCTAAATATTTTTGCGTTGCACCAGTAAACTTAGTTGAAGCGTAACTCTACGTATAAACTAAATATTTACGCCAGCCTACGATCAGGAGTAACGGATGGAATAAAATATCAGACAGACTGAACTGCATCAATAAGCTCTTCTTTTACCTGACAGACTGTCAATTCTTTAGACATATATGATTATTTATGCTGACATTTACACTCGCTTACATTTTAAGAGAGAGAACATTATGTGAAAAGATTACTTTAACAGCACGCCGCTGCGTGCATCGGTCCATGTTGTGCATGTCAAATGTCAGTCATAATCAATAAACGTAATTTCTTATGTTTTTTGTATCAATATTTATTTATTGATCCATTTCATTTCAAATACAGTTTCTGAATGTTATTTACATATAAAAACACTTGCTATTCATGATCAAGTATCGTATTTAATGGAAACTGAAATTCACAGCATTTCAACACAACATCTGCTCACGTATTTGAAGGCTGCTATTGGATCATCGAGGCTAAACGTCATATTATGCGACTACGCATTACTTTACGGAGAGCTTACGACCTACTAGCTACGTTCTGCCTTATGAACAAATGGTGCAACGGAATAAAGTTCAGAGTTAGTTACAAACTAGCAAGTAGTTACTAAGCCTCTAGTGTGGACTTTACGTTCCAATTTAAGAAAGAACAAACGGCTGGTGCAACCCTACCCAGGAACTGAACTCTGAACTCAATTTCATACTCCTCAACTTAAAGGAGTACTGAGCTGAAGTGTCAGCTCACATGGACATTTTCTTCCCTTTTATTATTGAAAGAGCTCTATTTTTGTTTTATTTTATTTTCATTCTTGGTACATCACAGAACTGTGTTCATTGTTGTGTTTCCTGAGGCAATAAAACTGTCAACTGTTCAACTCAATAATAACTCTTTTGTGAGTCACTCAAGGCAGACCACACCCCGGACCTAGGTAGATGTTAGTTGCCCTGTTCCGGTATTGGTTAGCACTAGGGGGCGCTACATTCATATAGATTATCTGCCATGTTTAGCATCGCCATTACTCTCACAATGCTCACCAAACGTTCCAACACCTGCTTACATGTTTCGCCTAATATTTTACACTGATTTTGCGCATCAGTTGTGTTTTGAGTGCCCTTACGAATGTTTATTCAAGTGTGCTATTATTATACTTCTTTTAAATTAAAAATAAGTACCGTTTATGTACTTCTCAGAAATATACTTAAACTTGCACTTAAGTATACTTGACTGAAAAGTCTGTATATTTGGCCTACACTTGTACTCAATCTTTTGATCAAGTTAAACTTAAAAGTATAATTAAGCATTCTAAGTATACTTTGCTTGAAGTTGCGTTTACTCTTTTGATTGAGTAGCCTATTTCATAGTTTTATATACGGTCTCATAAACTTACATTGTTTGAAAATATTGATTTATAAAGAAAACAGTCATGTTCCTAATTCTGAGTATCTGAATTTTTGTACTTTTGTACATAGGAATTTACTTTGAATTTACTTTACTCTTTCCCCGCCACTGAATGAATTTTCGGGCTATCCATGTTTTACTGTTATACGGTAGGGGGGAGCTATTATGGATCTTCTGAAATGTTACAGAATCTCCAGATACACAGGTGAAGAAGATGCAGAATCAAGTGATAGAAGATTGCTTACGCAAATGTAAAATTATGTGATCATCAAACATTAAACAACATATATTTTCAAAACAGCCTAAGGTTAAAAAATGAAATGTTGACCCAGGAAAGGTTAACGACTGTGAAGCTTTAGGGGTGTTGATGAACTTGATCTACTCCATCTGTGTTTTGAGCATCGTTCTGAATCCGATCTGGATGTAGCCTTTGACAAAAATACGGTTTATAGCCTAGAAAGACGCACCCTAGCAGCAGCAAATTTTATTTTGCAGCCAGTGTGGTCTAGCAACTCTCCGTTGGCTTTCGAGCTGGAAAAAACAAACTCTAGTCAGGCCAATCACATCATGTATAGAGTCGGCAGGCGGGCTTAACATAATGACAACAGAGTTGTGACGGTTCCCTGCTACTTGAAAACAAAGAATGGCTGCTGCTGCTGCTGGCAAACAGCGGTCTTTCGAATCGGCTTTGGCCGCGACTCTGGAGGACTTGGAGTGAAGCTTTTCTTTGAGAAAAGAACAAAGAACGGCACTTAAGTCATTCTTAAAAAAGGAAGATGTGTTTGTAGTTTTGCCGACCAGATACGGCAAAAGTTTAATCTATCAACTAGCTCCACTGGTGGGAAAACGCTCTGGTTGGTTATACCGCTATCCTATTGCATGCAGAGGGAATTTGAAAGATAACCATTTATCCCGCCCCTTGGATTGAGCCCTGCCAATGGTGAGTTCCCAGACCCAACATCTTGATGTGGGTCTGGTTTGCCAGGCTAGTTTCCTCAGCTTTTTGTGTAAAAAGTTTTTTTAAATTTATTTATTTATTTATTTATTTTTTTTTAAATGAAATTTACCCATTCAAGTGTTGATAAAAAAGGATGGATGAAGCAATAATAAAATGTTTGTTTTTAAAATGGAAAGAATTAAAGTACAGTTATAGGTATATTTCGAGTATAAAAATTAATACCTAAATAGGAACATAGTAGTATACTTTAAGTGCAAAATTGATGTATAAATAGTAAACTATCCCCCAGTTTCACAGACAAGGCTTAAGCCTAGTCCCAGACTAAAATGCATGTTTGAGCTGTTTCATCTGCAATTAACTTGCACTGGCATATCTAAAACACGTCAATGCCATGGTTTTGTCTTAAGATGCACACCAGTAATGTTTTTTCTAAGGCACATTTATTAAAGCTACTTAAATATACTAATTGAACAAAGGCCTAATCCTGGTTTAATCTAAACCCTGTCTGTGAAACCAGGCCTATAAGTATGATGTTATGTTCACTTAAAGAAAACTTACAAGTATTATTGTAGTATAAAACTAGTAGTTTACTCAGAGGATACTTCAAAGTGTACTTTCATAAACTAAAAAAACTATCAGTATACCTATAAGTTTACTTGTAGTATAGTTGCAGTGCAAATGAAAAACTAAAAAACTGTTACATTTAAAGTTACGCTAAAAAGTGGGCCAATTTAGTCCCAAATACTATTGAAACAGTACACTTACAAGTATACTTTTAGTACATTAATATTATTATACTTACTACATAAAGTATACTTAAAACATATACTTGAACTTTACTTAAGTATACTTAATAAAATGAGCTTGAAGAATACTTATTTTTTCGTAAGGGTGGCAATGTCCAGCTCTTTCCATTTATGGAAACAGTCCACATGTTCTCATGTGCAAGTTCAGTATGTTGAAGAGATTTTTCCAGTCTTTGAAACCATCTTTAGCCCGAGCAGACTTTCACTTTCTCTAAAAAGTTTTCAACAAAAGCAAAACGTAGCGTCCTTGCTAATGAAATAAATCAGCCATGCATGCAGGAGATTTTCAGAGACTCATTACAGTCGCACATAAGCCTACAGGGAAAACCTGGACAGACGTCCAGGTTTTCCCTGTAAGCTTATGTGTGACTGTAATGAGTCTCTGAAAATCTCCTGCTTCCACTGTCTTTTGGGAAAATGATGCCTTTGGTTTGATGTGGCCCTCCCTGGCCTGTACCAAAGTGTCTTTACATCCTTGTTGGAATAGTTTAAGTCATTAAGTCTTTAGTTGGCTTTATTACTGCAGGCCATTTGCTGGGATCATGACATATTTCCTCACCTTCTGAGAGTAATATTACTCCCTGCTGTTCCATCTGTCCCTCATCAGACAAGCTAGTTACGGCTCAGCTGTATGCCTCCAGTACTTTACTAGCAACGGCCACACCTTTGCTGTCATTAGCATGGTCGCCGCCAATTCCTACACTGTCATCTTGACTTCTAGAGGCGATGATTTTCAAAAAAGAGCCTCTTTGTTTCTCCTGAGCTTGCTCTTTTAAAAGTCATAGTCTTTTGTACTCATGTTCGGATATTTTTTATCAGTTTTGACATTTTTGGATATACATTAAAGTATTTTGCATTCTAAGGGGGATGGAGCAAAACTAGATAGAATGAAGGAAAGTTAATTTAGGTTCAGAATAACTAATGGTGTGAAAAATTGTTGATATAAGTGCGATAATTCCAATAAAAAATTGTTCTTGCTGTCTCTCTCACCGCCCTGACTGTGCTGTTTCACCTACAGGTATGTGCCGACACTGGCCAAGTCTGCCATCCTTCGAACAAGTTCAAACACAATAAACACCTTTAATACAGACCCAGATTACAGACCTCTGATTAGCCAGCTGTACATACGCGTATCTGCATCTTTATGAGGAGGCAACTCACAGCTCAAGCCATAATGCACCTTTTCTTACTCGTATATATATATATAAATATATATATATATATTAGTAAATGTATGCATGTATATATATAAAATCTTAATACTTTTATAAGACCACACAGAATATGTTTTTTTTTGTACATGTGGTTTAAGTTCCTTAATTTTTTCGTAAATTTAGAATAAAATTTAGAACAAAAGTTATTGACATGGAAATGTTCGTAAGCAGATCTTTACACAGACCTGCAGTGATGTTGAGGCACATGTATGCAATGCATTTATTTATGTACCATTATTTACCTTGTGTATAGTTAAAAAAAACATTGTTATGTGGGAACTATAACAGGGGGAAAACATCTCCACCGTGGAACACCATAAAAATGCTTTAGTTTAAGAACACTAGTTTTTTTATGTGAGTATTTGCTTTTGCTAAATGTTGAATTTACCAGAATTGTGTACAATACTTCATTAATTAGTGAGATCTAAACAGTTTGAACTTTTAACTAAAATAAGGATCTGCTTTGATGGCACTGAGAGAACTGACTTTGGTTTGGAGAATTGTTTAAAATCAGTTGAGACAAAAACAGTAAAATATTTGTTTGACCAAGTATAAGCATCTGTGAATCCAAAATATATATACTTACCAGGGACACAAGAGGAGTCAGGTATTTCCAGCACAACATGAATATGTAGCTGGGTCGTGAATTTGTCATGTCTTCAATGACGTCAAACATTCTCTCAGCCCCTGTTGCATATAGGAGAGGAAATACTGTCAATGCAGTCTTTGACATTTTGCATTTAACTTTTCATTTTATTATAGTCAGAGTCTGTTAAGTTCAGTTCCTAAAGTTTGTTTGCAACTCACCAAAGACCGAACCAATGGCCAGAGACTCGAACATAGACAGGAACAGCAAACAGGCTCCATTACAGGCATAGTAGTCAATCAACTGGAATATGTACATCCCCCCCTGCAGGCCATAATACAATATTGCAACTCTAGATATAGTGGAAAAGTTTGTTTTTAACTGTAATGCTTTCAAGGTTAGAAATATGCGTGAATTGTTGTTGATTCCATATATGATATTCATTGTTTATATCTAGAGCAGGGGTGTCAAACTCAGTTCCTGGAAGGCCACAACCCTTCAGAGTTTAGCACCAACCCTAATTAAACACACCTGATCCAGCTAAACAAGGTCTTCAGGATTACTAGAAACTTCCAGGCAGGTGTTTTTGGAGCTGGTTGGAGCTAAACTCTGCAGGACAGTGGCCCTCCAGGAACTGAGTTTGACACCCCTAGAGGTAGTGGGCAGTTCTCAGAGTAATACCATTATAGATGATATACAGAATAGGCATTTTAACCTAATTTAACTTTTAGATATCTGTAAATTATAAAGTATAAAGGCAATTTATTAAACATATTTCTTAAAAACGGCTGGCCTTAATCTGTGTAGTAGACAATAGTCACATTTGAGTAAAAGAAACACTCAAGTAAAAGGTAAATTGCCCCCATCAGACTCATGCCTCCTTCCGCTCTTCGTTCCCCTCTCAAGACTATCAGTTATCAATAAATGCATCATCAAGGACTCAATAGATGTGCATCTCTCTCATAGTGTCATTGTCTAGCCTTGACATTCTCATATCACTACCCTTCCATAGTGTTCCTTGCTGGTTGTCTTTCTTTGATTATCTCCAATTCCAACATATACTATATTATACTACTAAAAGACCAATTCAGTTTTGTTGTTTAAGTTTGCTGACGATACCTCTGTAGTTGGTCTTATTACTAACGGAGATGAGTCTGACTACCGCAGAGAAGTGGAGGGGCTGGTGAAATGGTGCGAAAGCTATAACTTGATTCTTAACATCTCAAAAACCAAGGAACTGGTAGTGGATTTTAGAAGGACCCCAAGTCCCCTCCCTTTGCTCTCCATTAATGGGGTGGAGGTGGAGAGGGTCACTTCCTTCCAGTTCCTTGGGACCACAATCCAGTAATCCCTATCATGGGAGCTCAACACTAATTTTAAGATCAGTAAAGCTCACCAGCGACTCCACTTTCTGCAGCAACTCAAAAAGTTTAGAGTCAGCCGAGTTGCCATGACCCACTTTTATAGGTCAACTATTGAAAGCGTGCTCACTTTTTCCATGCTTGTCTGGTTCGGTCACACAACCGCTCAGGACAAAACTAGCATGGAAAGAGTAGTACGCAGAGCATCAAAAATTATAGGCTGTAGTCTCCCTTCACTTTCTTCACTTTTCTCCACCAGAATAATCAGAAAGGCTAAAAACATCATAGCGGACCACTCTCACCCTGCTCAACATCTCTTTAACCTCCTCCCATCAGGAAGAAGATATAGGAGCATTAAGACTTCCACATCACGTTTCAGAGACAGCACTTACCCTCTGGCTATCAGACATCTGAACTTGCACTGACTGCTAGCAGCACTTTATCAACTGTATGCACTGTGCACTTTCTCTGCCGAGGGGTATTGTCTTTTTTCTGCGGGGTTTTGGTCTAATGTCCTACTGTTTGCTGGGTCTTGTTGGTGAACATTGTCTGTTTTTTTTTTTTGTTGTACTTATGATGTTTGTCTTTTAGGTTATTTACGTCTGAGAGTTGTACCAAGACAAATTCCTATCAACTTGTTGACATGGCAATAAATTTATTGAATTTAATTGAATTGCCAAAAGTATTGGGACACCCCTCCAAGTCCAAATCATTGAATTCAAGTGTTCCAATCACTTCCATGGCCACAGTTGTATAAAATCAAGCACCTAGGCATGCAGACTGCTTCTACAAGCATTTGTGAAAGAATGGGTCGCTCTCAGGAGCTCAGTGAATTCAAACGTGGTGCCGTGAAAGGTTGCCACCTGTGCAATAAGTCCATTCGTGAAATTTCCTCACTACTATGTATTCCACGGTCAACTGTTTGTTATAATCCAACTAAGTAGAAGCAATTGGGAACAACAGCAACTCAGCCACGAAGTGGTAGGCCACGTAAAATCACAGAGTGGGGTCAGCGCATGCTGAGGCGCACAGTGTGCAGAAGTCACCAACATTTGTCAATAGCTACAGACCTCCAAACTTTGTGTGCCCTTCAGATTAGCTCAAGAACAGTGCATAGAGAGCTTCATGGAATGGGTTTCCACGGCCAAGCAGCTGCAACCAAACCTTACATCACCAAGTGCAATGCAAAGCGTCAGATGCAGTGGTGTAAAGCACGCCGCCACTGGACTCTAGATCAGTGGAGACGTGTTCTCGGGAGTGACGAATCACGCTCCTCTGTCTGGCAATCTGCTGATGAGTCTGGGTTTGGCGGATGCCAGGAGAACGGTACTTGCCTGACTGCATTGTGCCAAGTGTAAAGTTTGTTGGAGGGGGGATTATGGTGTGGGGTTGTTTTTCAGGGTTTGGGCTTGGTCTCTTAGTTCCAGTGAAAGGAACAATTAATGCTTCAGCATACCAAGACATTTTGGACAATTTCATGCTCCCAAATTTGTGGGAATAGTTTGGGGATGGCCCTTTCCTGTTCCAACATTACTGCGCACCAGTGCACAAAGCAAGGTCCATAAAGACATGGATGAGTGAGTTTGGTGTGGAGGAAGTTGCCTGGCCTGCACAGAGTCCTGACCTGCACAGAGACGGAGACTGCGAGCCAGGCCTTCTCATTCAACATCAGTACCTGACCTCACAAATGCGCTTCTAGAAGAATGGTCATAAATTCCCATAAACACACTCCTAAACCTTGTGGAAAGCCTTCCCAGAAGAGTTGAAGCTGTTATAGCTGCAAAAGGTGGGCCAACTCCATTAAACCCTATGGATTAAGAATGGATCATAAATGTTCATGTGTGCGTGTAAAGCCAGACATCCCAAAACTTTTGGCAATATAGTGCATCTCTTCTGTTATACTCCCCAGTGTGTCTTGCAGTATCTGTAATATATATGATCCTCCACTTGAGTTTGTACCATCATCATGTCTTGTTACATGCTTCCTGAAAGAAGACTACACCATGAGCCCACAAGCACGAACCCCGCTGGATCTGAACTCCACCGAGCTGCCAAGACCATCAAAACTCTGGTGCAGCAGCTCTGCCAATGTCGCACTGCTTCCTTATCCACTCTGAAAACCTCATCACGCTTTGCCCACAGCCATGATCCATGTCCAAAGAAAACACTCTAAATGTTGTGCTTCTGGTTCTTCCCTAGTAAATCCCTCTACAGTTCTGACTTCACCATCCATGTTTTTCAGCCAATTATCCAGTCCTCTGGCCACTACAGCTAATTATTCTGGCTCAAATGGACAGATGGAGAGTGTCTCTCTGATCCAGAACACAGCCAGACCCAGAGCCCAGCCCACCACCACCCTCGACCGCGGAGAATTCGCTAGAGCCCCCCGCAGATGGAGCGCGACCGCCCAGGGGTGTTAGCCAGCGACATCAGTGGGAGAAGGAGTTCTGGTGGAATTGGACAACGAGGACTGGTTGATGGATTTGAACACGGAGGTACTGTCTCCCACCCATTCCCACCTGGTATTATCTGTCTGTTCTGAATCCTCGCTGTTTCAAGACAGCACTGAGATTGTTTTGTTGACCTGTTTGGAATTGGAATTACCGTTATTGATCACGTCAAGCTTACCTCTGTCACCTTTTCCTCACCCGAGAGAGAGTATCCTTTGACTCTGCATCCGGCCTCTGATGTGTGGCTCAGGTCCATCAGCTCTCTGTCTGTGCCCTGGGATCCATGGGCTCCTGCTCCGTTGGTTGTCCCCCGGTTGTAGTTGGCCATAGCAACATCTTGGCTCCTCCCTCCATCGACTCCGCCGTGGGCTGTCGTCACTGCCGAGTTGTGGATCTGCTGCATCGGGCTCTTACCGTCAATGCCGACGAGGTTTCGTTGTCCTCCTCTCACCATCCCTTCGCCATCTCTTCTTCCGTCCCCTAAGCCTCCTTTTCTCCACGGCATGAGGTCGCGGCCTTTCAGGAGGAGGCGTTCTGTTACAAGATATCAGTTGTGTTGGTTCTTAGTTTCGTTTTCAAAGACTTTTAGTTTGTATTCATTAGTCACATGTGTTCCTTTGTTTGAGTTTCCCGCCACTCATTAGTTTCCATGGATACTAATTTCATCACAGCCATTTGTCATTTAGTTCATCACCATGTGTATTTTAGTTCCTCACCTTCACTCAGTGTTTGTCCGGTCTTGTTTGCATTAATGTGTTGCTACTACCTTCTGTTATTTGCCTGTTGGATTATTTTAAACCCTGCATTTGAACTTTATCCTGATCTTCATCTGTCTGTCTGCAACCTTGCTAACACATTGGAGTCATATTGTCTCAATGGCAAAGCAAACCTCCAAAGCTCCATGCCTGCACCATCTTCTCAATATAGCTCTCAGCCTCCAAGCAAAATTATGACATCCATAACAGGGAGTTGTTGGTAATCACGCTGGCACTGGAAGAGTGGCACCAATGGATTGAGGGAGCCCATCACCCATTTCAAATGATCACAGATAACCGCAACTTAAAGCACCTTTGTGATGGAAAGCGGCTGAACCCTCACCAGGCCCAGTGTGCCTAATTTTTTAGCATATTATTTTACACCACAAAGTTTAATATAAGATCTATGAACACAAAAGCAGATGTCAACTTCTGGTTCATCTTCTATCCTTCGGTCATCGTTAGCCACATCCAGTGGACCCTGGATGATCAAACAGCCCAGGCCACTACCACTGATCCTGCTCCCACTGCATGTTCCCCTGGATGCACCTTAATTTCAACTTAATTTCAACCGTGGCTATTTGCATCTGTTATCAATCATTTCATCATCAAGAACTCCATAAATACTCACCTTTCTTATAGCCTCTCTGTGTAGTCTTGACAAGGACTGTTCTGACCACACTGCTCTTCTGGAGAGTCTTCAATTCAACAATCTGACTCCAATGTGGTTTTTGTGGTTCACTTCCAATGTTCACTTCCTTTTGTGTCGATGTTTATCCATTGCTTTTCTTTGTCCTTCTTCCTACCTGTCAGGCATCTAATGCCTGCTGTTTTTTGTTCTCTCTACTGTTGCTCACCTATGTGTCTTGAGGTATCTTCACTTTGGTTTGTACCACCCTCTTGTCAAATGCTTTCTGATATAAATTAGCCCATAAATTGAAAGTTGTAAAGTAACTGTACTTAATATTACATGTACTTAATCGGACCTAGTGCCAATTCCAACAGACATTACTTTTCATGTTTTTTCGTGCCATGCTGGATGCATTGTTGCATATTGATAAAAAAAAATGAAGCATGGATTTCGATCATCTGTCTTTCTCTCTCGCTCTCGCTCTCTGTCTCTCTCTCTCTCTCTGTCTCTCTCTCTCTCTCACACACACACACACACACACACACACACACACACACACACACACACACACACACACACACACACACACACACACACACCTACCTACCTACCTACCTCTGTAACTATGATGAGTTCTCCAAAGAAGCAAGTGAGACAGAAGAGCAGGAGGAAAATTTCTCGTCGACCAGCTCTACGCAGCACCACGGGGAACAAGTCCATCACTGATGTAATTATGCACTCCACTCCAACAAACTTTGAGGGATGCAACACAAATACGTTAGAACTATGAAACCTTTCTTTTGATAAGATTATTGGTGTACTAAGTATAAACTGCCCAGTTTCATCAGATTTAGGAAAAAAAAAAAAACCTAAATAAGCATTTAAAAATAATACTACAGATATAAAATATATATTTTTAATACAGTTAAATGAAAATTCTCAGTTCAAAACAAGTTACAGCCTGCATTATTTGTGGTATAATGCTGATTAGCACAAAAATGAATTCCCTTCCAAAACGTTCACTTGTGTCTTGCTAGACGCTATGGGGAAAACTCCTTTTTCTCAGATTATTGTAGCCTTTTATTCAAAAACACATTGTTAATGCACAGCCGTAACAGTGTAGTGATCTGCACTATAAGCGTGCTTATTGGCTGAGCAGTGGGAACTACATAAACCTATGGTGATGTGGCGTATCTGTGCGAGCTAATCGGGGAACATCCTGCCAAACCGAGCACAGAGCTCGCCAAAGGGGGCGGGGCATTTGCCTATATAAACAGCTCGTCTCGCCATAGGATTCAGAATTTTTCTCCTTCAGGGACGAGCACAGGAACCTCGGAGGAAGAAAAAGCGGCGCCAGAGGACTGAGCGATCGGATATGAGTGAGCTCCCGTCTGCGCAGATCCTGCGTGCCTCACTCACTCCACAAAGACAGATTACTCTGGTGCTCTTCACCCACCCACCCACCCTCGTTTTGTTTGGAGGTTCTGAAGAGGACCTTCATGATGACACAATGTCATTTGCGGCTTCTGATGCGGAGCATTGGTTAGGCTCTAGAGACCTTAGTGACACCAGAGCTGGACTGGATGCAGAGTTATTCCAAGTCCTTTCTAAAGCCGCCGAGGAGCTCGGAGTCGAGTGGTCTACCCCAGAGGACCCCACACGCAGGCCCCTCGTCATTGAGCAGCGTCATTCTTCCCTGAAGTTTACGAGAAACTCACTAAGTCGTGGCGTGCCCCCTACTCGGCCCGCCTACGCACTTCCACATCCACCGCTCTCACTACTGTTGACGACGCCGTGGAGAAAGGATACAAGAAACCCCCTCTCGACGAAGCCGTGGCTGCGCACCTCTGTCCGCCCACTGCTATTGGATGTAAGTCCAAGGTAGCTCATCCATCTAAGCCCTGCAGGACCTTTTCAGCCCTCACTGACCAGGCCTACATGTCCTCTGGCCAAGCGGGTTCCAACCTTCACACCATGGCAGTCCTTCAGGTGCACTGGACGCCACAAAGGCAACCGCCCAAGCCATTGTAAGAGCCATGGCTAGCCTAGTGGTGCTGGAGTGCCACTTGTGGCTCAGTTTGACAGAGATCAAGAACGCAGACAAAGCTACCTTCTTCGACTCACCTGTCTCCACCACCAGTCTCTTCAGCCCCACGGTAGACGGCTTTGCTGAGCGCTTCACGGTGGCACAGAAGTCTTCGCAGACAATAAGCCACTTCCTGCCCAAGCGCTCCAGCTCTGCAGCACCAAGTCGGTGCAGACTCAGCAGCCAGCGTCTGCGACCGCTCAACCACAGCCAGCTCCTGAGCATCGACAGCGCCCTCATCTATCTAAGCGATTCCCTCCAAAGCGCCAGGGACACCGGCCCAAGATAATGCTGGACCCTGCACCTCAGAAGCAGTCCTGATCCTCCAGGAAGGAAGAGGGGAGGGTTAAGTCTCGCTGCGGCCGGACCACCCTCCAAAAAGTCTTGAGTGTTCCTCCTAACACCCTATTCAGTTCCAGTTGTTGGAGTAAATGTTGCAATTGCAATGTTCAAGTTCAAGTTTACACACCCATGCAATTGGCCGCTGTTATAGCGAACAAAATACAAAACAAAAATACTCAACAAAAGAGCACTTTTCCCAATTCCAGGGGGGCGTCAGCTCCCCGCCCCAGCATAGAGAGCTGTCTCCTGAACGGATTCCTCCCCTAGCCACCCGGGCCAAGGCCTGGAAAGCCATCTCTAGCATGTCAGAATGAGTTCTAAACAAAGTGACACGAGGTTACTCGCTTCAATTCGCACGCTTCAATTCGCCATCCCACTTCGTGGGCATATTCAACAATATAGTAAGGAGCAACGTAGTAGAGGTCTGCACTCCCGCGGGAGTCCCGCGGGACCCGCGGGTCGCGACGCAAAACAGTGCGGCGCGGGACAAATTTTGAAAGGTCATTGCGGGCGCGGGCGGGATGATCCGGTGCACTTGCGGGTGCGGGCGGGAGGGATGATACGCTGCACTCCCGCAAATTAAATATTAGTGTAAAGTAAAATATATAAATGGTTAAAGTAGCGTTCATAATTTGTACTTGTGAGAGAGATTCTGTTTGTCAGCAATAAAAACGTTTTAAGCAATCTAAACTTGTGGATGTTGTCGTTTGGGGTAGAGGGGGGCGTAATCTCGCGCACACTTGTTTAGAGACAATTACTTCCCGCTGCTCCGTGTTCGAATACTTCATTCAAGTTCAAAATAGACATCATGGACGAGGAACAGACTCAGAGCACCTCTAGTGCTTCAGATATAGCCCTAAGCGCTTCAGATGTAAGTACTAATATAAAGACATTTCTTTTCACATTTCTTTTTCTGATTAATTGTTTTGCTCTATGAGAGACACAATTTAACAAAATTATTCGGGGCTAAAAACGTCCTAGCGCCGCCCCTGATCCTGCCTGCCGTCTTGCGGGCATTTGCGGGCGGGAGCGGGACATAATATCACAGATGCGGGCGGGAGCGGGACTAAAAATGACAAATCTTTGCGGGAGCGGGCGGGAGCGGTACTAAACACTGCGGGAGCGGGCGGGAGCGGGACTGAAAATTGTGTCCCGCGCAGGTCTCTACAACGTAGTACACGTCCTCCGCACTTAAGTAATGAGATTGCTGGTGAAAGGAGCTGTATAGACAGTTCCTCCTCCCCACAAGAAGTCAGACTTCTACAGCCGCTACTTCCTCGTTCCCAAGACGGATGGTGGCCTCAGGCCCATCCTAGATCTCATATATCTGAATCGTGCCCTCATGAGACGGCCGTTCAAGTTGCTAACCTTGAAACAAATCCTCTCGCAAGTACGCCCAGGGGATTGGTTTTTCTCAGTGGATCTGTAAGATGCATACTTTCATATCCAAATAGCCCCCCATCACAGAGTATTTTTGACATTCGTGTTCGAAGGGGTGGCCTACCAGTATTTGTTCCTACCATTCGGACTGTCCCTGTGACGAAGTAAAAGCACTTTCCCCCTGAGAAAGAAGGGGATGCACATCCTGAATTACCTCGATGACTGGCTCATCCTGGCCCAGTCAGAAGCAGAATTGATTTCCGAATTGATCACAGATCTGTGCTCCTCAGTCATTTGGAATGCCTAGGACTCAGAATTAACCTAGCCAAGAGCTCACGGTCTCCCAGCAAGAGAATCTGTAACCTGAGGGCAGTTCTCAACTCATATTCTGAGCGCGCCAACACCCGAGCGCGCTCAGAATATCCAGCGGCTTGCAATATTGTTCAGAGTAGGGGACTTTTCCCTTCTCAGAACTTTTCAGAGGATGCTAGGCCTAATGGCCTCCGCATCGTCAGTACTTCCACTGAAACCGCAGGTCCCAACTCATGCCTGGCGATCAGGTCGCCTTCATGTCAAGGTGAACCATGGCTGCATCAGAGCACTGGCCCCTTGGAAGGATCCCAGCCGTTAATGGACTGGAGTAAACATGGGGTTGGTCTCGAGGAGGAAGGTGTTTACTACAGACACCTCAAACACGGGTTGGGGAGCTACGTGCGAGGGCAGACCAACTTCCGGCTCCTGGTCAAGCATGGAAAAACGGCTGCATAACAACTGCCTGGAGATGACGGTGGTTTTTCTGGGCCTCAAAACCTTCCTACCAGACCTGACAGGGCGCCATGTCTTAGCAGGCTCGGACAATGTGGCGGTGGTGTCCTATATAAACCACCAAGGTGGGCTCAGGTCGAGGCCTCTGTATAAGCTAGCCAGAAGCCTCCTCTTATGGGCACAATGAGCACGTGCCAGGCAGGCTGAACCAGGGAGCAGGCATGCTGTCCCAGGGCAACATGGTCCCAGGGGAATGGACCCTCCATTCCCAGATGGTTCAAATGATTTGGAGTATCTTCGGCAGGGATGCGCTAGCCCACGAATGGCCCAGACTCCCCCTTTACACCTTTCCCCCAGTCGCGCTACTCTCTCAGGTCATCAAACGGATCAGGGAGGACAGACGTGCCGTCCTTCTGGTGGCCCCTCTCTGGCGGACCCAACCTTGGTTCCCCAAGTTGATTCATCTGCTAGCAGCAGCCCCATGGCCAGTTCCCCTGAGGATAGACATCCTCTCCCAGGCAAACAGGACAATCTGTCATCCCCATCCCGACCCCATCCTCCACGTGTGACCTCTCACTGGGAATTTACGGACCTCCCAGTGAGAGGCCTGAATACTATCTCTGAGGATAGAGTCCTGTCCACAAGATGCCCCTACACTCTTAAGTGGTCTGTTTTCTCAGACTGGCATACAGTCCTGAACCAAAACCATATTTCGTGTGAAGTACAGCTGGTGCTTTCCTTCCTACAGGAGCTAATGGACGCGGGTTGCACCCCCTCCACGCTCAAGTCTATGTGGCGGCCATAGCTGTGTGTAAGCTGGTGTGTGGGGGGTGTTCTGGCGCAATATGGCTGCCATCGCATCATCCAGGTGGATGCTGCACATTGGTGGTGGTTGAGGAGATTTCCTCGTTCTATGTAAAGCGCTTTGAGTACCCAGAAAAGCGCTATATAAATGTAACAAATTATTATTATTAAATATAGCAGCATACCACGCTCCTGTGCCCGTGCTCTTTTGACAGTATAGTATCCCCGTCACTACACTGGGGCGTTAGGACCCACACAGACCACAGGGTGAGCACCCCCTACTGGCCTCACTAACACCTCTTTTTCTCAGGAGGTCTCCCATCCAGGTACTAACCAGGCTCAGCCCTGCTTAGCTTCAGTGGGAAACCAGTCTTGGGCTACAGGGTGATATGGCTGCTGCTGTTTAAGGTGTGGCACTTACAATGGGGCCCATTTTTGTAGGTTTAAAAGCAGAAATTTAAAGCTTGTAATTCTATAATAACTTAAATGAATTATTCTGTTCAAATGTATTGTATTATTTGAGCCTTAAAGTGGTTTAAATCATATATATTTTTTTACAGTTGTTTTAGTGTTTATGAGGTTGCACTGCATTGTGATGTCAATTACATTTTAAGGCTAAAGTGTCTAAATACTGTTTATTTAAGATCTATATTTTGGTTTACATAAGAACATTTGATTGTATATGAAATACTGATTTTACTTTAATGTACTTGTAATTCTTAAAGCAAATATAGAACATATAAAAATTAGACTATCAAGAAAAGTATATACATATAGTTTTATTATGAAGAATTACAATTTAATATACATCCAAGAGTTGTAAATGAATATAGAGTATTAATAAACGTGTATGTGTTAGTTTTAGCTCACCTGTGTATCTAGCCCCAGCAAAATAATCATGATGAAGAAACAAACAGCCCACAACTGAGGGAGAGGCATCATGGCTACTGCCTGTGGATAAGCTATAAACGCTAGTCCTGGACCTGACAGAAACAGAGTGAGATCTGATTTTAAGCATTTTGTATTCTTAATCATTAATTTAATTTTGTCTTCACTCACCTTATAATACCTTCTGCGTTTTAATTAAATGTTTCAGTACCTGATTCCGCCACCTCTTCAATGGGGACACCCTGCTCTTGGGCCATGAAGCCTAAAACTGAGAACACAGCAAAGCCAGCCACCAAACTGGTGCCGCTGTTCAGAAGGCAAAGCCACCAACAGTCTCTGATAGACATAGATTATACAAACACATTAATAAAACAAATCCAGATATTCATTTGTGCACTCATTTTCATTTATTTCATTACAAACCTGTAGCAGTTGTTGTTGTATTTATTGTAGCTGCCTAGTACAATGAGAGTGCCAAAAGCCACACTATAGGAGAAAAAGATCTGAGATCCTGCCTCCATCCAAACCTAAACAAACACACAGCACTCCAAGCTGTATATTAATAGTCTGGTGTTTTAAAGCTTTAATATGTGTTGTTACTTTTCCTTTGCATTTATTTGGTTATAAGGCACCAGGGAAGTAGAGGGCACATGGTGGGGTTACCTGTGGGTCAGCGAGACGGGCCGGTTCAGGGTAAAGGTAAAACACAACCCCCTGCAGAGCTCCAGGAAGAGTCAACCCACGAATCAGCAACACCAGTAGCATCACATACGGAAATGTGGCTGTGAAATACACCACCTAAAGGCACAATGCAATAATATAATAATATTGAAACTGAGAGCAGAATAAATATAGAATAAAACATGAACTCATCCTCAAAACACAAAAAATCTACATTTTAAACTGAAGAAACAAAATATTTTCGCCATATTTTATAATATAGAAAACAATGAGGAGAAACAATCTATGCCCAACATTTAAATATAAACAAGTTATTATCTAGTAAATATTCTCTCAAATAATATCCTTGCATACCTTGCCTGTGGATTTGACTCCTTTCCAGATACAGAAATAACATATGATCCACATTGCAAAGAGACACAGAAGAATCTCCCAGTTGATCTTACCAATCTCCTCAATACCCCCAGAGAGAGACAACACTCTGCGCCTGTACAATGTGACAAGAAAGAGAAACCGTAAGCATTTTTTATTTTAATACAAATTAAGAGTTTTTATTTAGTTTTATTTAGCTTATTGCTAATGTTCCTTAAACAGTATCAATTTGCGTTTATTTACTCCCAGAACTCAGTAGCTGCAGGTGTTGAATTAATTAGAGATGTCCGGTTGAGGGTCAGATTTCTTGTAGCAAGATTTACACAGTCATCTAACACAGAGAAATACATATATATTTTTTTAGTTTTATAGAATATTGTAATTATAACACTTTATATGAAGACCATGCTTATAATGAATTATAGCCCCATTTATACTTATTTATAAGTAAGTATTACTATAAATATATTGTATTTACAAAGACTCATTAAGACCTATATTGTATTATAAGAACAGTTATGGTTACATTTCAATTATTTTTATAATTCCTCAAGTCATGCATTTGCTTTTTCAATGTGCATGCTCATAATCCATTATATGCTGATTTATACATTTTCAGATATAAAATAGTTCCAGTTGCTGTACCAATTAGTTATCAATTATGTCTTTAATGGCTAATGTTTGCATGAATGGTCATTTTGATTTGTTAAAATCTATATCTCCTTAGTCATATGCATGGTATTGCTTATAGCAGTTTGAAATTATACTTTAAAAAATATTGTTGCAGTGTTTTGCTCGTATGTAACATTAAAAAATGTTCGTATTAATGAGTTCTGTTTTCCCCCCATTATTTTATTACAGGAATTATTGTTCATTAGTTACATTTACAAGTAAACAACTTAAATGTATAATGATCACTTCTTCATGATTTCTTAACATTTGCTTTAGGAAAAAAGTATTTATAAGAACACAACACGACTATTAATAACAATATATTCACTTACAGAAATAAATCTGAATTACTAAAAAGTCGTAATTATAATATAATAACATTATAGAAATGCAGGTTACATCTTTATAAATACATTCATGGAACCATACGACTGAATAATTCATACTTATTAATCAGTGTATAATGGATTATGAGCATGCGCATTGAAAAAGCAAATGCATGACTTATAACTAGGCTATATATTATAAAATATTATAACTATAACTGTTCTTATAATGCAGTATAGGTCTTAATGAGTCTTTATAAATGTATTTATAAAATAGTAATACTAATAAATAAGCATAAATGGAGCTATAAATCATTATAAGCATGGTCTTTATAAAAGTGTTACCTATTTTTTAATGCAGTGTTTATTTAATTTTCTTAGATTAGATTATCACCTGTGTTCCAGGTGTTGTCACAGCTGGCCCATGGTAGTTGGGCACTGAAAGAGAAGAAGAGGTAGAAAAGCGCCCAGGCCAGAATGATGATGTAAGACATGCAGCTGTACAGAAGAATCAGTTGTCCTGCATAGCCAATACCTGAAAAAAGCAAACAGAAACACTTACTAAAAGAGAATGAAAACAGAATTAAGTGAATTATCAGCACTCATCAGAACCCAAGACAAATGCAAATTGGGAGGGACAAATATTAAATATATTTCAAATTTTACATATACAACCAAGGGGAAGCAGCCAGGGGGTCCAACCAGCCTTACAGCGGTTCAGTATGCCTATACATAAAGCCAAATACAATTTTGCAAAGCCAAAATTTGAATTTTGCAACAAAAAAAAAGTTTGCATAATGAAAAAAGAGTTTTAATCTTTGTAATTCTTTATAAAGAATTATCTATTCCTAAATAAACTTAGATTTATTTATATTTTTTAAAAAGCACTCTCACCTTCAGCCAGTGGACAGAGGCGATGCCAACATGTAATGCCCCCTTCCCGTGTGTACTGTCCCACTGCGGTCTCTAGTAGGAACAGCGGCACCCCACAGGTAACCATAAACACCAGGTAGGGTATCAGGAACGCCCCTGAGAACACACCATTACAATAATACATTATTCTAATGGGGACATTAATTGCACTTTTTTTTATTATATAATGTTCTCCAGGGTCCACTTATAATGTTGGTAAGATTCAATGTAAATCACCCACTGCTTTGGTTGAGTAACATTTTTTGCACATGAAATATGTATTGTATGTTGTTATCGTGAACTGATCTTCTCCATCAGAAGTTTTTTTTTAACAACGTGATTTTGCAGCACTAATCATTGTAGCCAATGTTGAATGCATGAATACAATGGACAGAGTTTTATTCAGCGTGAGCTCACACACCAGAGTTCTTCACTCTTGTGAGTGATCTCATCATAACCAACAGTATAGGCAGACATGATGTAATGAGACTCATTGTGCAATGTAGACAGTTTCAATGATTATAATGAGAATTTTGTAGACTAGAGAATACAGAGCTTGTGCCAAACTGAAGTGATTGACAGCTCCAGGGATTATAAAGAATGCATTCTTTTATCGTTTTCTTTATATTATTTAATCACAATTTGAATAGGGGTCTCAGTGGGTAGCACTGTCACCTCACAGCAAAATTGTCCCTGGATCGAGTGCCAGTAGAGCCTAATGCATGTTCTCCCTGTGTTGGTGTGGGTTTCCCTCACAATCTGAAGCCATGCAGTGTGAGTGTGTATGTCTGCGTTTCAGTCCTGTGATGGACTAGCTGTGGTGGAATAGATAGGCTACCTGTGACCCTACATAGGACAAGCGGTTTGAAGAAGTAAAATAATAATTAATCACAATCAGGCTTTAGAATTAACATGGTTACTTACGTTACAGCATTATGGTCGCATCCGCCTTTCAGTAAAAGTGTACATAAATAATTATGGTCTACTGACACGATCAGGCATTTTGTTGAAAATAAACAGCAACTTAACAGATGACAGAATCCTTTGGAAGGTATGAAGATGATGTTCTTCAACAACTAAGAACTGCACAACATTTGGAAAACATAATTGAATACATTTTTATACAAAGTGACCCTGTCCCATCACTAACATGTTACCAGTTACATTCAGCAATGTGCAGATATAATGAAATATGCATTTAGGCTGCATCATACCTCCTCCATTCCTGTAGCAGAGATAAGGAAACCTCCACACGTTACCCAGTCCAACCACATTTCCTGTCACAGCCAGAAGAAACTCTGCTTTACTGCCCCAGTACCCTCTCTCCTCTATTTGTTCTTCTATTCTGTTCATTTCCTAACTCTGTTTTCATCAGTTCTGTCTGATCCCACAGTCCTGCTGTAATTCTACAGTGGTGGAGGGTAGTAATTAAGAAACAAATAAGTCAGTGTGTGAGTCTAAAACTGGCAAATGCATCGTTTATAATGATGGTTGGGTGAGCCTCAGGTAAAATATATGCAAAGTAATACATTTCGAGAACATTTAAATATGTAAAACTTTCCATTTGTTCAGTCAGCAACTTCTACTAAGTTTTAACAGTTAAGGTTCTCTTACGAGAGGTCTCTCGTATTGCGTAAGGTTAGCTTACGCATCGGGAAAGTCTTCTTTCTTCGAGATCTGAAGCCAAAAAATTATCCTTAATTTTGTATACATTGTCAACGCAGTGCAGCAGCCGACAGACCTAGGCAGGCTGTATAAGCGTGCTCATTGGCTGCTCGGCGGCAACTGCTTAAGCCTATCGGTGAGCGCTCTGAACGCGGCAACCAATGAGGGGTTGCGCCCTCCACACCCTTCTAACCGTCAGAATGGGTGTGGCCAGCGTGTATATATTCAGCGCTCATAGGCTAAAATTCAGATTTTCTTGTCTTCAGCGACGCTCTTCGCATCGCTGGATCTTGAGAGCCGCCGCCGTTGAAACCAGCGACCAGCAAGCTTAGGACAGCGCCTGAAGAAGCCGGCCGTCTTCGCCGCCTTCAGCCATCCGTGCCTGCTACGCTATCCGGCGACATATCCTTTACATTATTACTGTTTCTGTGTGTATTCTAAAAGAGCACGAGGCGTTTTTGTAAAAACGCCTCGTTTTTGCGGCTCGTGCCGCGCCCCGCTCAGCAACGGAGACCGCCACCTCTCTGCGCTCTCCGCCTGGGCCGCGGGCACGCCGCCACCGCACTCTCCGAGTGCGAAGAGCTTTCAATGTCGACCCTGCGGGCTCGACTTGAAGCTTTCGACCAAGCTGTCGCTCCGCCTGTCCCTGCCGGGCCGCGCAATAAGAAGCGCCGCTCGCAGCGACCACCGGAGACTGTTGTGACTGAGGAGCTCGCCGGAACCTCTCCCTCGAGCCCTCTCTCGCCCTCTCCCTCCCGGCCGCTCAACCGCCGGCTCTCGCCCGCGCTGCCGCCGCGTCAGGAGATGAGGCGAATGTGATAGATACCCGTACTCTCCCTCTGTTCGAGCCGTGCAACTACGCCGCTCACAAGGGATGGCAGAAGCGGACGGTCTCGGAGCGAGTTTCCTCTCCCTCTGTTCGAGCCGCGCAAACTGAGCCGCTCACGAGGGATGGCAGGAGCGGACGGTCTCGGAGCGAGTTTCCTCTCCCTCTGTTCGAGCCGCGCAAACTGCGCCGCTCACAAGGGATGGCAGGAGCGGACGGTCTTGGAGCTCTCTTTACGTTACAAGAAAGCTACTCCGTCCTCGCGCGTCACTCACCGGTGAAAGGGGAACAGAGTGTTTTCGTCCCGCCGTGGCCGGACTATAACCTCCATTTCTCACACATTTCTCAGTCCCCTCTTAAGTTCAGGCGACTGGAATTGTTACTATTGCAGTATACGAGCCTGTTATAAATACACGCTCGCCTGCAAGCAAACGCCGTCACAAGACATGATGACGCTAACCGAGTACTATGTATTCTCCCCTGTGGCTCAGTGGCGGAATCCTAGACTGTCAAGCTAGAGACCGGGGTTCGGTCCCCGCTCTCGCGGCAGATAAAGTTTATGCTGTTCGCTTCTCCGAGCTCGCGGCCAGTTTTTCTTACATATAGAAAACAAGCCCGCTCTCTCCCTCGTTGGGCCGCGCAGATTGCGCCGTTCAAGGGATGACAAAGCGGACGGTTACGAGCAGCGTTCAGCGTGCGCGCCTCACTCACCGGCGAAAAGAGAAGAGAGTGTGTTAGTCTCGCTACGGCTGGACAACCGCCAATCCTCACACATTTCTCAGTCCCCTCTTAAGTTCAGGCGACTGGAAATATTACTATTGCAGTAAACGAGCCTGTTTTAAACACACGCATGCCTGCAAACAAACGCCGACGCGACACATGAGGTCGCTTTTTATATGCTCGCGCTAACTGAAAGCTAATGTGTTTTCCCCTGTGGCTCAGTGGCAGAATCATACGCTTTCATGCGGGAGATCCGCGTTCGAGCCCAGCTCTCGGGGCAGATAAAAATTTATGCTGCTTGCTTCTCCGAGCTCGCGGCCAGTCTTTCTTACTTACAGAAAGCGAACCCGCCTCTCGTACCACACCTTCTCAGGGTGCTCGAGTATTTTTGAGCGTCTAAACACGAGAGAAGAAAAGACGGTTAAATCCCGCAGCCCTGCGGCTGGACCACCGTCGAAGCTTAACGCTCTGTCAGTCCCCGTTGCCACGGCTACTGCAGCTGTTTACCTCGCAGTCAACGAGCCGGTATATATCTACCCGCTCGCCTGCGCGCATCCGCCGTTCTCACGGCAACCCAGAGAAATTTCAAAAGAGCATAATGTCTGGTTGCATGGCTGACGCCGTATGTGTTTCTAGTACAGTGAATGTGCCCACGTTTCTGTGCTCACCCCTGTACACAAGCACTATACATCCCGTGTCTCTCACAGAGCCCACTCTCATGAAGCAGGCAAAAGCCGCTTTAGTGTTAAAAGTAGGTCACGTGTCCACTTCTCCGTGCCCACACCTACTCACTGCCCGCTCTGTCACACGGCCTCGCACGACCGGTCATGTTTTAAATGCAAGTCCTGTGCCCGCCCTCGAGCGCTCACACATACTAAGTAACATTTTCGCCCCGACGCCGACATCGCGCCTCACACTATATGTTCCCCGTCCAAAGCCACCGGGACACTGTGTGTAAAACGGCCAGCTATCGCTACGTGCGATCCGCCGTATCTGAGCACCAAGAGCGCGCGCGCCGCGCCCGCCCCTGAATGTAAGTCCTGTGCCCGCCCTCGAGCGCTCACACATACTAACGAGCATTTTCGCCCCCGACGGCGCCATCGCGCGTCGCGCCTCACACTTTATGTTCCCCGTCTAAAGCCACCGGGACACTGTGTGTAAAACGGCCAGCTATCGCTGCGTGCGATCCGCCGTATCTAAGCACCAAGAGCGCGCGCGCCGCGCCCGCCCCTCCGTTTCGAGCTCTCGAGCCCGCGATGCGCGGCGATCGGAGCCCGGAGGCCATTCTGCCCCTGGCTGCACACGCAAAAGCGTGGGAAGCTATTCCAGGCGCATCAGAACGGGTGCTAAGCACAGTAAAACAGGGCTATACTCTGCAGTTCGCTCGCCGCCCTCCGCGCTTTCAAGCGCGTATCGAGACCAGAGTGAATGGGGAAGTAGCACATCTACTTCGAGCAGAAATGGCTACACTTCTGTGCAAAAGGGCTATAGAACCGGTTTCCCCTTCCATGAGCGAGTCGGGCTTTTACAGCCGTTATTTCCTCGTTCCCAAGAAGGACGGAGCTCTCAGACCAATTTTGGATCTGAGACGTTTGAACAAGGCTCTTATGAGAAGACCGTTCAAAATGCTCACAACCAGACAAATTCTCGCGCAAATTCGCCCGAGGGACTGGTTTATATCTCTCGATCTAAAAGACGCGTGCTTTTCAGATCCAGATAATACCCCGTCACAGGCCATTCTTGAGATTCGCCTTCGACGGTCAGGTATATCAGTACACGGCCCGCCTGTCGACACAGCGCGCGCGCTGCATTCGACGCCTGGCCGCGTCCCTCCGGCCGGGCAGCACCGTACCTCTCAAAACATTTCAGAGGTTACTGGGTTGTATGGCCTCAGCCGCAGCAGTGCTTCGGCTGGGTCTTTTACGAATGCGCCCGCTACAACGCTGGCTGAATGCCCGAGTGCCTCACAGAGCATGGGCTTCCGGCGGTATTCGCATCAGAGTGACTCAGAGCTGCGTTTCAGCTCTGAAGCCCTGGTTAGCGGCCGACTGGTACCAGCGGGGAGTGACAATGGGAGCTATCTCACACCGCAAAGTTATCTCGACGGACGCTTCCACCTCAGGCTGGGGCGCTCTGTTCGAGGGCAAACCGGCTTTTGGCCTATGGTCAGACCGGGAAAAATGCCTCCACATAAACTGTTTGGAGATGATAGCGGTCGAGAACGCGCTCAGGCGCTTCCTCCCATTCATACGGGATCACCATGTGCTAGTCCGCTCGGACAACACGTCCGTGGTATCCTATGTGAACCGACAGGGCGGTGTCAGATCCAGGAATCTGTGCAGGCTGACAGAACGCCTTCTCGTGTGGGCTTACCACTCGCTGAGAGCCGCGCACGTGCCGGGCCACCTGAATGTCGGTCCAGACAGACTGTCCAGGGACAACATTCCCCCGGGAGAATGGTCTCTGCACCCCCAGACAGTCCAGTTTCTCTGGCGCCTATTCGGCAGAGCGGAAATCGACCTGTTTGCGTCGAAAGACAATGCTCAATGCCCGAAGTTTTATTCGAAGAGCGAGGACGCGCTGTCCCAGACATGGCCCAGCCTCCCGCTGTATGCTTTTCCTCCGATCTCCCTGTTGCCACAGGTCATTTCGAGGATCAGAGAAACGCACCACTCAGTGCTGCTTATAGCCCCGCGATGGGAAAACCAAACTTGGTACCCAGAGCTAGTGAGGCTGTCGCACCCACCCCCATGGCCGATCCCGGTGAGAAAGGATCTCCTCTCCCAAGCCGGTGGATCGATCTGGCATCCCCATCCAGAGCGCTGGTCGCTGCATGCATGGGTGATCAACGGATACCCGTTGACCTGTCAGAAGGGGTCGTGAACACGATCACACAGTCGAGAGCCCCCTCCACGAGACGGCTCTACGCGTCTAAATGGTCGGTGTTTTCTAAATGGTACGCTACTAAAAAACTTGGATCCGCGCGCATGCGGGGTCCCGCGGGTGCTCTCCTTCTTACAAGAGCTGTTGGAAAAGGGCAGATCCCCTTCCACGCTCAAAGTATATGTGGCCGCTATTGCAGCGTTCGCTGAGACGACGCGCGGCCGGGCAATGGGAAGGAATGAGCTCATTATCCGCTTCCTCAGAGGAGCTAGACGGATGAATCCCCCGCGGCCCCCCTCGGTTCCCTCGTGGGATCTGTCCTTGGTCCTAGCGGCCCTTGAGGCTTTTCCCTTTGAACCGCTTGAATCCGCGGATCTAAAGTATATGTCGCTTAAAAACGTTTTTCTGATAGCTCTGTCTTCAGTCAAACGAGTGGGTGATTTGCACGCGCTATCTGTTAGCCCTGCATGTCTTGAGTTCGGGCCGAATGACTCGAAAGTCATTCTCAGACCGAGACACGGTTACATCCCCAAAGCGATTGGAACCCCGTTTAGGGCACAAGTTATGTCCCTCTCGGCTCTGCCAGCATCCGACAGTGGGGACAGTGATAACCTCCTATGCCCTGTCCGGGCGCTGAGAGTTTACATCACGCGCTCTGCTGCTTTCAGGCTTTCAGAGCAGCTCTTTGTTTCCTTCGGCGGACGCACCAAGGGTCTTGCCGCCTCGAAGCAGAGCTTTTCCAGGTGGATGGTGGACGCGATAGCAGCAGCTTATGCCTCCAGACACCTGCAGTGCCCTCTGGGCATCAGAGCCCACTCCACTAGAGGCATGGCCTCGTCGTGGGCCTGGTCCAGCGGAATTTCTAATCACGGTATTTGTATGGCGGCGGGCTGGGCCTCCCCGTCAACATTCGTGAGGTTTTATAACCTGGAAGTTCCTGCCCTACAGGCAAAAATACTGTCAGCATAAGTGACATGTATGCTCTGCCCATTTCTCGTGTGCAGACTACGTTCATATGCTGGCGCTATTCTGGTACTATACTCAGGGTGAAGTGTTTGACTCAGACCGGCTGATCCGCTCTGTTTCCTATTTCCCGTTACGCGCTGTTGTCGGTGCTGGCCCGCGCTGCTGGCCGCCCGTATTATTCTCTGTCGCGCGGGAATTTTTCCCTTCATGTGAGACCGACTATGTCGTTTTTCTCCTACCCTTATGAGTGCTTATGTACTGTATGGGCTCGCTCTGCCGGCCCTACTGTTTGTACTGTTATATGTTTATAGACCGGCCGCGCCGCTCTATTTCATATGCTGCATGAAGTGCCTGTACTGCGCTGGCCCGTCTCTCCGACCGGCCACATTTCCCAGCAGAGTGTTTTCCCCGGTTTCCCTGGGATTCATGGGCTGGATGCTCGGCGCACACGGCGTTGACAAAGGGTTCCCGATGCGTAAGCTAACCTTACGCAATACGAGAGACCTCTCGTAAGAGAACGTACTCGGTTACTAATGTAACCTCGGTTCTCTCTAGAAGAGGGAACGAGTATTGCGTAACCTGCCGTGTCGCGCCACGAGCTTTTGCGCTTCAGACTGCGAAAACCAGAATTTTAGCCTATGAGCGCTGAATATATACACGCTGGCCACACCCATTCTGACGGTTAGAAGGGTGTGGAGGGCGCGAAGCGCCCTCATTGGTTGCCGCGTTCAGAGCGCTCACCGATAGGCTTAAGCAGTTGCCGCCGAGCAGCCAATGAGCACGCTTATACAGCCTGCCTAGGTCTGTCGGCTGCTGCACTGCGTTGACAATGTATACAAAATTAAGGATAATTTTTTGGCTTCAGATCTCGAAGAAAGAAGACTTTCCCGATGCGTAAGCTAACCTTACGCAATACTCGTTCCCTCTTCTAGAGAGAACCGAGGTTACATTAGTAACCGAGTACGTTTTACACCACAGTTTTAACACCACTGGCCATAACAGCAGTAACACATTCTTATAAAGGATGAATTATGATGTTAATAGCATCTCAAAACCCACATCACTGAGCAGAGTAAACACATTTTTAAATCTGGAACACCAGTGACCTTTGTGAAAATTAAGTGCCTTAAATTTAAAAACCTTAAAAAATAACTTAACTTGTGCATTTGATCACATTTTATTCCTCTGAACTGACCCCAAGGTTTCACAACTTTTAATATTTTTACTTTTTAACACTGAAAACACCAATGACATAAAAAGGAAAAGCATTTATTTTTAAATTATTTATGAAACAAATATTCATTTAACTAATGTAAACAAATGGAACCTTACTGTAAAGTGTTATGTTATTAGTTAATAGATATTATTAATAGATAACACCCACCGCTAGCCTAGCTTAGCACAAAGACAAGAGGTAAACGGCTCCAGCTAACATACTGCTCCCAATAAGTGACAAAATAACGGCAACATTTTCCTATTTACATGTTGTGATTTACAGCGTGTACAAATAACAAGGTCACATGAGACACAGCCATCTTCTAACCGAATACATACTGGGAACTATATTCTCAGAAGACGAAGCACTGCTATTTGGGCGGAGTGATTTACTCGCAGCACCTGAGAAGCCCAGTGGTGAGGAGCAGAGAGAGAGTTCGCTCAGCAAGTTGAGGTGGGCGAGCTTCCATTAAGTTTAAGATTTGAGCAACTGATGATGAACTATTGGACTAATCTAAAAGGTCATAATGAAAGATGGCATCCTACAGTTAAGTGTCTTACTCCTTGTTGGGAAAGTGGGAAGGCTAAGATAGAATGCTTTGCTTGGGCATCTAGTAAAATAGCAATTGAAATGAAATTGCAGGAGAATAAGTTCAGTCCTAATGTTCCTTTTTCAAGTACGCCGCCTTGGTTGTTTTCGCCACTAATTATAGACTTCTATATTCAAGGAGAAATAAAAAGACTTAATGGGAAAGGAAACTGGGTAGAAAAAGTGGAGGACAGAATAAGGTCTATATATAATTCATTTATAGCTGCATTTACGGATGGCTCAAAAGATCCTAGGAGTGGTGTTACTGGTCTTGCATTCACTATTCCAGAATTAAAGATAAGTGTTAAGGAAAGAACCTCTGATCATTTGACAGTATTTACTGTGGAAATGTTAGCTATTTTAAGGGTATTACAGTGGGTAGAGGAAAACAAAATTACCAAGGTTCTAATTTGCTCGGATAGTTTATCAGCATTAAAGGGATAGTTCGCCCAAAAATGATATTTAAGCCATGATTTACTCACCCTCAAGCCGTTCGAGATGCATATGTCAATCTTTTTTCAGACGAACACATTTTCAGTTATTTTAGAAAATGTCTTAGATCTTTCAGTGGTTATAATGTGAATAAATGGGGTCCAGCTGCTTCAAGTCGCAAATTGTGCATGCATCCTTCACAAAAATAATCCATCCGGCTCCAGGGGGATAAACGAAGGCCTTCTGAGGGTAATCCGTGCGGTTTTGTCGTAAAAATATACATATTTAAAACTTTATAAACGAAAATAACTGGCTTCCGGTGGCGGTCGGAGTGCGTTCATGGAGATAGAAGCGTCGTGACGTAGAGCGAGCGTGACAGCGGAGCCAGAGAGCAGAGCAAAACAAAACTCTGCGTTCGTTCTACGTCACGACGCTTCCTACGCCACGTCCTACGTCATATGCCAGCATCTATCTCCATGAACGTGCGCCGACCGCCACCGGAAGCCAGTTATTTTCGTTTATAAAGTTTTAAATATGTATATTTTTACGACAAAACCGAACGGATTACCCTCAGAAGGCCTTCGTTTATCCCCCTGGAGCCGGATGGATTATTTTTGTGAAGGATGCATGCACAATTTGCGACTTGAATCTGCTGGACCCCATTTATTCACATTATAACCACTGAAAGATCTAAGACATTTTCTAAAATAACTGAAAATGTGTGCGTCTGAAAAAAGATTGACATATGCATCTCGAACGGCTTGAGGGTGAGCAATCATGGCTTAAATATCATTTTTGGGCAAACTATCCCTTTAATGTCTCTTCAGTCGTTATCATCTAATAGTAGACTTGATATTGTGTACGAAATTTATGAGACTGTATATAGACTGCAACATATTAATTCAGCGGTCAGATTTTTGTGGATTCCGGCTCATAGGGGGATTGAGGGAAATGAGACAGCAGATATGTTGGCAAAGCAAGCTTTGAAACTCGACAGAATTACAAAAGTGGCACTAAGTAAAGCTGAAGTTAAAGTAAAAATAAAGGAAAATATTATGAAGACATGGCAGAGACAATGGGATGAAGGGAAGAAAGGGCGACATTTATACAATATTGTGCAAGAAGTAGGGAAAAGGAAATCTATAGATCGATGTACTAGAGAAAGTAGCATTATTTTGAGGTTGAGATTAGGACATACTAAATTAAATAAAACTGTATTTATTGAAAAAGCACCCTTCAGGTTTGTGTGATTGTGGAAGGGGAGAGGAATCAGCTGAACATGTGATTAGTGAATGTGTTAAATATGAAAAAAAAAAGGATAAAATTAAAAGAGGAATTACTGAAATTTGGGGAAAATGTGTTGAACCTTAAAAATCTTTTTAAAATTGGAGAGCAGATAATGGGAGCTTTGTTTAACTTTTTGAAAGAAACTGGTTTAATAAAAAGCATTTAATTGATTGGTGAAGTTATTATAAAGGTAGAAAGAAGGTAAAGTGAGGTTTTTTTTTTTTTTTTTTTTTTTTTTTTTAATCTATTGTGACGCTTACATTTCTGGCCCACACTCCAGCACAGTAGGTGGCGGATATGCACCTTAAATGTCGGTTGCCACCCGCCAATAAAAAAAAGAAGAAGAAGAAGAGAGTTCGCTCAGAGTTGGAGTAAATCACTCCAGTATCAGTGCTTCGCCTTCTGAGAAGAGTTACGGCACGCACAGAGATGAAAAGGGTATGTATGGACTTATCGAACTCTGGGGGATACGTGACTAAGCTAAAGTCCCAAAAAGTCAGCGTGTTCCTTTAAAACGGAGAAGTTTTACCTTTGAGTTCTCCGCGTACAGATAACACCATTGCCAAAACGATCCCCATTCAGACGGATCCGTGAAAACGACAAAAAATGCCATGCCACTAGATGATACACGATGGACTGAACACGTAATACGCATGTGCATGACATCATCGTCTTCCGAGATTTGCGTTTCTGTTGTTTACACAGAGACCGTTTTCAAAAACGTGCACTTTGAAACCTGTTCTCAAAAGTTAGCATTTTCGGGCACCCAAAACGCTGTTGTCGTGTAAACGAACGGCCAAAACGCATAAAAAGTTTTACGTTTTTAGTTATAAACGGTGTCGTGTAAACAGCCCCTAACTGTTGTCACACCACATTACTGTTTCTCCTGGCCTCGTTTGTCGTCATGGTCACTGATTTGATTTCGTCATAGTGTTTAGGTGTGTGTCCTTGTCGGGTCTCGTCTATAGCCCTATTTGCACGGGATTAGTATTATCCAGGGACCTTGTGTGATTTAGAAATTGAGATGTTACTGACTTAGGCTATCTTCTGGATAATAGGCTATTGCTTGGAAATGTCTTGTCGTTATAGGTCTAGCTGTATGATATATCACTGTAAGACTGAAATAACTGTAAGACTTGAGAAATTAGATAAATGCCAGGCAGTCTACTTGAAGCCCTGAGAGGACAAAGGACCTCTCTGGAAATTAACATTTGAACTCCCCCTTGTGCACTATCGTGACGAAAGTCTCACCTCCAAGTCATCCTAATCTACAATTCATTCCCTCATCCCTCTCTCTCTCTCATGCTCAGATCACCTGAATTCACCCAAGAATATATATAGTTCAATGTGAATGATTATCACAGAGTATTATACATGTTTGGTATCATTTGAAATGTCTCAGTGCATTAAAGTAAAACAAAAGGTAATAAGGTTTTTAAGAGTTTAGAGATAACTGGCACACAAAGGAAGGTGGTCTCCTGGCAAATGGTCTCATACCCCCAAAAGGTGCAACCTCTGAATGCAAATTTCCATTGTTAGCACATGTTTCCATGTGAAAGAGGTTCTGTCTATATAATGGAATGCTCTGGGCCTTTTTGTAATTCAAGTTGGCCCATGATGCTAAGAGTGATCAAAAACTCTTAGCATTATGTATTTTAATGTCGGGTTCGCATCTCTTCTCTTTATTCCAGAGCATTTGATGTTTTGTATCGATTATCTTTGAATTGATTATGAAATTGGCATGATACATTTACCTGACATAATAAATTGTTACATTTGATTATTCTATCTGACTTTGACATTATTTTCATTAAAGAGTTAAAAAAAAATAGTCAAACATTCACTCACTTTTAATGATGCACGGATATCATTAAAACCTTTTCATTTATGGAGTCAGATGAAATAACGAGAAAATACATATGAGAAAATGTATTGCATTTAATCAAAAATACTTGCCACGAGAAAAGACAGTAACACGTAGAGACCTTCCGCACTGGTCGGATGCCGGACTTTGGGCCGATCGAGCGAGAGCTTACATCACAAACAGAAGAATGTTCCTTACCGCATGCTGATGTCATCAATCTCCATCTAATCATTATTTTTGTTTTCCCTCTTCTGATGGTTTTCAGCTTTCTCTTTCTTCAAATTGTATAGTTGCATAGTGTATAGCGATATGACCCAGTACCCTAAATACTATCAAAACACTCCAACGCAGCCTCCATTCTTCGCAAAAGATGAATACAAAAACCTTGAAAAAACTGATATACGACTTTGCCAAATCACGGAGAGACTGATATTATCACAGGACCCTCAGTATTTGGCGAAATATGGTAGGCCATTTGCGTGGATTTTTTACTTTACAAATTACAGACATGGCCGATTAGCATGGGATTAAGATCACAGACAACCTCCGCAATTATTACAAATGACTAGATCAACATCAATCAATCAACATTTATTTGTTAAGCACATTTAAAAACAACACAAGTTGGCCAAAGTGCTGTACAAATTACTCAAACACTCAGCAAACATTACTCAACACAAAACAATGGCTCAATATACAATACTGTGTCCCAATACACCGTGCTGTGTGATCAGTGTCCCAAAACCAAGGGGCAATTGTATACCTCAGCATAGAGGTGTGTTTTCAGCATAGATTTAATACATTCTAATGAGTCACAGGATCTGATATGCAGTGGAAGACTATTCCAAAGACGTGGGGCTACCACAGAAAATGCACAATCTCCTTTGGTTTTCAACCGTGATTTGGGAACATGTAAGAGCAAACTCTGGGATGATCTTAGGGGTCGAGCGGAATAATGATGCTGTAACAGATGTGCTATATACTCCAGAGCAAGACCATGCAAACCTTTAAAAACCATGGTCAAAACTTTATATTGGACTCTAAAATCCCCAGGAAGCCAGTGCAAAGACTCCAGCACCGGAGAAATTCTAGATCATTTCCCCGTGCCTGTCAACAGTCTGGCTGCTGCATTTTGCACCAGCTGCAACCTTGATAGCAACTTTCTAGACAATCCCAAATATAACGAGTTGCAATAATCCAATCTTGATGAAATAAAAGCATGAATGACAGTTTCTATGTCCTTAAAAGACAGAATTCTCTTCAATTTGGCTATGCGCCACAATTGATAGAAACTACTTTTATCCACGGCATTGACTTGTTTGTCAAATTTCAGCTCCAAATCAAAAATGACACCAAGGTTCCTCGCTTGAGTGTTGACATTAGTGGTAAGGGGTCAAGATGTAAAGAAAGCTGTTTGGCTAACTTTGGGGGACCAAAAATCACCACTTCAGATTTTGACTCATTGAGCTGCAGAAAATTAGCAGCCAACCATGCCCTTATATCGTCCAAACACTCAAACATAGTTGTAATGTTGAAGTCGTCATTACATCTCATGGGCACATATAGCTGGATATCATCAGCATAAAAATGGTAAGACACATTATATTTTTGGCAGATTAATCCCAGAGGGAGCATATAGGGTATATAGGGAAAATAAAACAGGACAAAGGCATGAACCTTGAGGAACCCCTGAGGAAATAGAGCTTCCAAGCTCCTCTGCAAAAGATCTTCCATAGAAATAGGAGAAGAATCACCGCTAATCCCACCCCACTCCTTCAAATGGACAATGATCCACAGTGTCAAAAGTCGTGCTAAGGTCAAGAAGCACTAAAACCACACAATTCCCAGAATCTACAGACAGCAACAGATCATTTGTAACTTTGAGAAGGGCAGTTTCAGTGCTGTGTTGAGACCTAGAACCGGACTGAAATACCAAAATTTTGTTTTCGCTTAAAAAATCTGAGAGTTGATTAAGAACAACCTTCTCCAATAACTTAGCCAGAAAGGGCAGTTTAGAAATTGGTCGGTAATTATTTAATGCTGATGGGTCTAAACTTGTTTTTTTTCAAAAGAGCTGCACCAAAGCATGCTTAAAATAAGATGGGACCACACCTTCTACGAGGCTCTGATTCATTATAGACATGATCGTAGACCCCACCTCATTCCAGACCAGAATTAACAAACGTGGTGGGATAACATCAAGCGAACAATAAGATGGCTTCTTATCAGCTTCATGTTATTCGTTTGTTTAGTCTCTCCGTCACAACCCGTGACATTAGTGTGTTCTTAATCTCAGATTTCATGATTGTTAGGGTCTATTAATTTTTTACAGAAACCTTGAAAGACAAATAATGTCTTGAGCACACAGAATTCAAGTTATCTTTAACATGAAAAATATGCATTTCCATACATGCTCGCAACAATATGTTTGATGTTTTATTCTAAAAAGTTAAGCTATCAAAGAAACAGATTTTTGGAGTGATACTATTTTGAAAAATAAAAAGATATATGACATGTGAAAGCACAAAAACGGTTTAATGACATTTTGCAGTTCAGGCACCCTTGTGTGCTGTTGTCAAGGACATGAATAGCTGATTAAATGACAAAGATTACTAAAAACAAATTGAAATAATAGCAAGAGTTGAGCATCTTTTAGTTTGTGTCGCTCTTGACTAAGTCTTGCATCTCTGTGATGAAGGTGTTTTCTTCCATTTCAGCTTGTTGCTTACAGATAAAAGGGAGGTTTGTGGCAGGACTACACAGGTGATGCCAACGCTGTCAAGAAACACAGACACAGTGAAACAACATTAATCTGTTATAATTTACTCTTTTTTTTATTTCTTTTTTTTATGCAGTTTAGCTTTGGTTAATAGTTATTACATCTCGTATACATATACATCTCTGCTCTGATTATATCTCAGTGGCTTGTTCATCTCTTGATCATGTTTAATCTCACCTGTTTTAGGCTTCCTTTCTCAGTAAACAGTCGGATCAGTGCCCATCCAGGCACCAGCAGAATGGAGGACAGGGCCAGTAACCAGCCTAGTGCGTAAGCCCAGTCCGGGTACACATACCAGCGGTTAAAAGTGAGAGGCTTGTACTTAACCATTGAACAGACAAAAGATCCCTGAAAATGGACAGAAGAGAGAGAAAATTAGTAAAGAATGAATAGAAAAGAAAAAGGAAAATTAAATCAGATGAATGTGAGAAATGGCTTTAGCCAGGAATATAAAACTAAATAATGACCAGAGAGATTTGTTGGGTTTTTGACAAATACAAAACAAAGCAGATGAATGAAATGTAGAGGCACTTACCAGGGACACGAGAGGAGTCAGGTATTTCCAGCACAGCATGAACATGTAATTCGGTCGTGAGTTTGTCATGTCTTCGATGATGTCAAACATTCTCTCGGCCCCTGTGGTGTTATGAAATAATTGAGCATCACTGGCTTTTAGATACTGTCATTGTTGTCTATTGTTGTTTCTGTTGGTCTATTGGTGATCTTTATGTTGACTGTATTCAGACATATTCTGATATATTTATTTGTTTATTTCAGACTAAACCACATTTTACCACCTCTGTTTTGGATAATGGCTGTATAATGCTGGACATGTATATTGACAAAATGTATATATAGATAAACAGTTAAACGTCTCATTACGTATGTAACCCTCGTTCACTGAAGGAGGGAACGGAGACGTACTCGACGTGTCGACTGATTGAGATCAAGGTAGGGAGTCTGGGAGTATGGTCTAATATCGGACACTCCGCCACGTCCAACACCGAAGGGGTGAGGAGGAACTCAACAGGGTTCGGAAGAGGGAACTCAACTGGAGCAAAAAGGTGCACTTATCCAGTCCATAGGAGGGGAATGGCGCAGCAAGCCAACACTACAAACCGGGCTAAGGTGAAGCTGGCTTCATATGAAGGGAGCCCATGGAAACCAACCGGCTCGACAAATAGGCTATTTTCCTAGCGAATGTGCTGGTGTCGCCCAGCCCACAGCTCTAATTCTGTCAGTGAGGCAATCGTGTCAACGCCCAGGAAGGAGCAACACTCTCTTTTTGGAGGAGCTCACTACCCAGGTGGGCATGGTGCATCTTGGAAAAAACTCACCAAGGCAAGCACTAATTTTTTAGTGGGCCAACCTCTGCATGGAAACCGCCTTCCCTTCTGCTGGTTTCCGAAATGGACTAGAGCTGGAGAGGTCCTGAGACTTTGCATTCTGTTCTGAATAACCGCAAGGCGGGAGGAACAGAGAAAAGTCAGGGCTGGGTCTGCCTCCTCCGGGGCAGCGCTTGCAGGCTCACCACCTGGTCCCGTCTTAAGGGAGAGGTAGGAACCTTGGGCACATATCCAGGCCGGGGTCTCATATTAATGAGAGTTAACCGGCCCGAAACCAGGCACGATTCATTGACCGAAAATGTGTGCAGGTCCTCTACCTTCTTGATAGAGCAAGCAAGCAGGAGAACGGTTTCTTTAAAAACAGAATTTTTAACTCAACTGCCTGCAGTGCTCAGGGGAGGTCTAGAGTGCAGAAGCACTGGAGATAGGTCCTGAGAAGGTATAGAGGGGATGCAAGGAAGATTCATCTCCTTGTACCACTCAGGAACCTGACGATCAAGTCGTACTTCCTATAGCTCTACTGCATCATGATGTGTGTTAATATAGGGGCAACATACATTTTGAGGGTGGAGCGGAACACCCACGCTCTGACCCATCTTATGCAGGAAGAAAGCACACAAGTGATCGAACACTCTCGGGGGTCTTCCTGTGAGAAGAACAACAACGAACAGGTTCTACTTCAGATCGTAAGCAACCCTCATTTTTCTAGAGGGAGCTCTCGCAGAAGTGATAGTATCTACATTCCTTTTAGAGGTAGATAGCTGAACCACCGCAACGGAACCTGGATTTCTCAGGTTCAGTGCGGGTGCCAACGATGCCCCACCCCTGAGAAGTCTCAGAGGAATGAGTCAGGAAGGCTGTCTGAGGAAGGAGGTCCTAGTTGGGCCATTACGGGGCAACTAAGAGAACCTGCTCCTCTCTACCTGACTTAACACAGTGATGTACAGGAGGGCTCTCTGGGGAATTAACACATCTTGCGTAGGCCCCGGCGTCAGCTGTATGCCAGTGTCTCCGTGTTTCAGGGAATAAACAACTGGAAAGGGGACGAGATCAGAGCATCTGCAACAGATGTAACTGTGCGGCCCCGAATAATCCCGGACAGCTGGACCACCTGGGGATGGAGTCTCCACTCTTTTCGGCAACAGGCTGTCGTGAGGCCACCTGGGCGGCACGATTGAGTAGGCCGGAACTTAAGTTGTAGAAGCCACCTCAGAAGCTTCTGACTCCATAGGAGGAGGTGGCGGGCAAGTTGTGACATGCGAGGGAAGCGTATGAGCAACGGTTGCTGTACTGGGCAGTGCAATCTTGGTGAGCAGCGGCATCAAGCAAGGACACTGCTAACAACTCAAGGCAATTGAATGCCAATGCAGTGGGAGGTTCGCCCAAACCCCTATTTACTGCATGCCCGTTATACGTGGTCCCTGAGCTAGTGTTTAGTAGACACTTGTTCTAGGAGCGATTAACCCGGAGAAACAAAAGGTCTGAACACTGCTGAGAGTTTGGCAGCAGACCAGGTGTTGTTAACACACAGAGCGTGCTGCCACCTAGGGACTCTGTCATGAAGTCAGTGCTGAAGCAGTCATCATATGGAGGAAACCGGTTATATACGGCTGTGTCTACCTTATGCCCCAGGAGCCTCTGAAGGTTATTCAGTGAGACCCTTTCTCACTTTTAAGCACCGATCGGACACATTCCAGTTGAGAAACGTGTAAACCAAGTCCACCTCCAAACCGGAAAAAAGCTCCTCAGTCCGTGGACGACTTACTCTTCTCCAGTTGACCTGAAGACCCAACTGGCTACAGTGGGGAGAACAAGTATTTGATACACTGCCGATTTTGCAGGTTTTCCTACTTACAAAGCATGTAGAGGTCTGTAATTTTTATCATAGGTACACTTCAACTGTGAGAGACGGAATCTAAAACAAAAATCCAGAAAATCACATTGTATGATTATTAAATAATTAATTTGCATTTTATTGCATGGCATAAGTATTTGATCACCTACCAACCAGTAAGAATTCCGGCTCTCACAGACCTGTTAGTTTTTCTTTAAGAAGCCCTCCTGTTCTCCACTCATTACCTGTATTAACTGCACCTGTTTGAACTCGTTATCTGTATAAAAGACACCTGTCCACACACTCAATCAAACAAACAGACTCCAACCTCTCCACAATAGCCAAGACCAGAGAGCTGTGTAAGGACATCAGGGATGAAATTGTAGACCTGCACAAGGCTGGGATGGGCTACAGGACAATAGGCAAGCAGCTTGGTGAGAAGGCAACAACTGAAAATGGAATTATTAGAAAATGGAAGAAGTTCAAGATGATCACCCTCGGTCTGGGGCACCATGCAAGATCTCACCTCGTGGGGCATTAATGATCATGAGGAAAGTGAGGGATCAGCCCAGAACTACATGGCAGGACCTGGTCAATGACCTGAAGAGAGCTGGGACCACAGTCTCAAAGAAAACCATTAGTAACACACTACGCCGTCATAGATTAAAATCCTGCAGCACAGGCAAGGTCCCCCTGCTCAAGCCAGCGCATGTCCAGGCCCGTCTGAAGCTTGCCAATGACCATCTGGATGATCCAGAGGAGGAATGGGAGAAGGTCATGTGGTCTGATGAGACAAAAATAGAGCTTTTTGGTCCAAACTCCACTTGCCGTGTTTGGAGGAAGAAGAAGGATGAGTACAACCCCAAGAACACCATCCCAACCGTGAAGCATGGAGGTGGAAACATCATTCTTTGGGGATGCTTTTCTGCAAAGGGGACAGGACGACTGCACCGTATTGAGAGGAGGATGGATGGGGCCATGTATTGCGAGATCTTGGCCAACAACCTCCTTCCCTCAGTAAGAGCACTGAAGATGGGTCGTGGCTGGGTCTTCCAGCATGACAACGACCCGAAACACACAGCCAGGGCAACTAAGGAGTGGCTCCGTAAGAAGCATCTCAAGGTCCTGGAGTGGCCTAGCCAGTCTCCAAACCTGAACCCAATAGAAAATCTTTGGAGGGAGCTAAAAGTCCGTATTGCCCAGCGACAGCCCCGAAACCTTAAGGATCTGGAGAAGGTCTGTATGGAGGAGTGGGCCAAAATCCCTGCTGCAGTGTGTGCAAACCTGGTCAAGAACTACAGGAAACGTATGATCTCTGTAATTGCAAACAAAGTTTTCTGTACCAAATATTAAGTTCTGCTTTTCTGATGTATCAAATAATTATGTCATGCAATAAAATGCAAATTAATTACTTAAAATCATACAATGTGATTTTCTGGATTTTTGTTTTAGATTCCGTCACTCACAGTTGAAGAGAACCTATAATAAAAATTACAGACTTCTACATGCTTTGTAAGTGGGAAAACCTGCAAAATCGGCAGTGTATCAAATACTTGTTCTCCCCACTGTATGTAGCACTCGAAGGGAGGGACTTGTACTGAGACTGATGCGTACTGTGTTTGTAACTTGAACGGAAGCTTGAAAAATAGCCTGAAATCAAGAACACAGATCTTTGACAGTCTAACTCACTATAGTCTGGGTACAATGAAGGAATGGCTCGATCGCAACCTTCACCAGTAGGAAGTGACGACCGCACACACGACAGGCACAATTTGGAACACTGAGGTGTAACAAATAGCGCTGAACATGGGCGGGTGCCTTTCAGTGCTACAACGGACCGACACAGGGGGGCCAAGGTATCAGAGACGTACTCAGAGTGAGGCAGCGGGCTAGAGAACAGGGACCCAACTCGGAAGGCCCGAAGGCGGCCCGAAGCAGGGTCTGAGTGTTTAACACCTGTCTCATGGTAACGGCAGAGAGTGCGTGAGAAGACGTGACCGGGTCCTCGAAAGCAGGAGTTTCCTTGCCAGCTAGTGAAGCCAAGTCTATTGGTACGGAGGAACCGACTGGATCAGCCAGGAGCACCGTGTAGTGCTACAACTGAGCGATGCAGGGGAACCACAGATACCGCAGACTTCTAGGCAAAAAACAGGGACCAGCTCGGAAGGCCTGAAGGCGGCCCGAAGCAGAGTCTGAGTGTGTAGTGTGACTCTTACCAGTCTCTTCACGGCGGCAGAAAGTGCGTGAGAAGGCGTGACCGGGTCCTCGAACCGCACCCAACTGCCGGCTGGCGATACAAGAGGTAGCTGAGGGGTGCGAGGCTTTACAGGGTCACACACCGCCAGTCTGGCCCTCTTTGGACCCAGGAACAGAGGAAACTGCTCTTTCTTTGAAGTGTTCTTTGTTTTTGTTGTTGTTCAAAAGCTGAGGGTCTGTTCTTTCTTTTGATATATTGCATGTTCAGATATTTATACAACAATATATTCCGGGGGCCATGAAAGTTTTGTGAAAATGATCAAAAACGCTGGCAGTGGCTGTCAACTTTAAAAAAACGTTGGCGGGGAAAGAGTTAATAATATGGCAATGTTAATGTATTTGGTATTGGCAGACTAGATCTGCTACACATGCTGCTGCTGCAGGACAAGTATGGACTTGCTATTGTAATTAGATATAGGCTACATACACGTTGTTGTGAGCATGTAAACTGCCTCATGAATAGACATACATAAATCCCATAGTAGATCTAGGCAGGTGGAGCTGGGGGAGGTGGAGGATTTCAGATGAACTCTGATAATGCACTGAAGGACCAACTTACAGCAGATACTGAACCAGACTATTTAAATGTTGAACAGACTTGAACAACTGAACAAACAGCTTTTGTGCAACTCACCAAAAACCCAACCCATGGCTAAAGATTCAAAAACACAGAGGAAAAGAAGACAGGCTCCACTGCAGGCATAGTAGTCGAACAACTGGAATACATACATCCCCCCCTGTAGGTCACAATGCAAAATTACAACTCAATTACAAGTCAACATAAAGAATTGGAATGCATACTGCACAACATGTACTGTATACTGCCTACTATTTTCAAACGTAGTAGCTTGTAACAGTATACAGCATACAATGTTAAAGTTTTGAAAGTATGTATGTAGCAAGTTATACAAACACAAACCTCTGTAACCATGACAAGTTGGCAGAAGAAGCAAAAAAAACAGAAAAGCAGAAGAAATATTTCTCTACGTCCAACTTTGCGCAGTACCATGGGGTACAGGTCCATCACTGATGTCATGAAAACTTCCATCGCAACAAACTTTGGGGGATTCAGAACAAAATTACATTAGAGTTGTGAAACACTTTCAAGTGCATCAGATGATGTTCTGTATATTACATTTATTAAATAGCTTCCCAACTTAGGAAGGCTTTAATTTATTAGTATACTCATCAAACATGGCTCATGATTAAGGTTTTACACCTCTGTGTGCAGGTTTGAATTTCAGCTCACCTGTGTATCTAGTCCCAGCAAAATAATCATGATGAAGAAACAAACAGACCACAACTGAGGGAAAGGCATCATAGCTACTGCCTGTGGATAAGCTATGAACGCTAATCCTGGACCTGAAAGAAAGACAGAGAGAGAATGTTTTCTTGAGTATTTAGTGTCCTAAAGCTTTACAAAATTTTAAAGAATGTTGCAGTACCTGATTCTGCCACCTCCTCAATGGGGACACCCTGCTTTTGAGCCATGAAGCCCAGAACTGAGAAGACAGCAAAGCCAGCTACAACACTGGTGCCACTGTTCAGAAGGCAAAGCCATAAGCTGTCCCTAGGGAAAACATAGATTATACAAGTCCTTGGTTTGAAAATCAGTGTGCCTAAATTATGGTTTGTAGAAGAGAAAAGAGGAACATCAATGATAAGTTAGTGCAACTTCAACACACCATACCCTTTAAGATACAATGAAGTAAGAATGCCTTTAAAGTAGTACTTAAACAAAGGTAGCAGTATACATGCAGTATAGTTAAAGAGAATCTTGAAGAAAAAGAAAGATACTGAAAAAATATCATATTACCGAACCGAACTAACCTGTAGCAGTTGTTGTTATATTTATTGTAACTGCCTAATACAGTAAGAGAGGCTGTACCCAAAGAATATGAGAAAAAGATCTGAGCTCCTGCTTCCATCCAAACCTAAATGCACAACACATTAGCAATAAGGACTTGAGAAGAGGCTCAAGAATTGTAATATTAATGCTAATTTAATCTGCAAAATTTCAATTTTAACATATTTCTTACTGGCTGTGAATATAATTAAGTAGACCAGGGATGGGCAACTTTGGTCCTGGAGGGCCACTGTCCTACAGAGTTTAGCTCCAACCCTGAAAAAAATCACCTGCCTGTAATTTTCTAGTAATCCTGAGGACCTTGATTAGCTTGTTCAGGTGTGTTTGATTAGGGTTGAAGCTAAACTCTGTAGGACAGTGGCCCTCCAGGACCGAAGTTGCCCATCCCTGAAGTAGACTATGCAAAAAACATTTCTTTATAAAGTAATATCAACTGATCTAGTGACTAGTCTATATGTAAGGGTTATTAAGCCTGATTCCAGGAAAGGGCACATAATGGGGTTACCTGTGGGTCAGTGAGACGGGCCGGTTCAGGGTACAGGTAAAACACAACCCCCTGCAGAGCTCCAGGAAGAGTCAACCCACGAATCAGCAACACCAGTAGCATCACATAAGGAAATGTGGCTGTGAAATACACCACCTACAGTAGAGGCACAATACAAGAAAGTTTAAAAATGCAAAATAATAATAATAATCATTTTCACTAATTTCAATAAACAGACAAAATACTGTACTGACATTCCATAATAATGAATGCAAACATAATTTCATATAAAAACTGTAAATGCAGCAGAAAATAGACCAAGAAGAAGTACATTTTGACGTTTTGTGAAATGTTTAGCGTGTTAAGACAAAATTCTCTTCAATGACATTTTTCCACACCTTGCCTGTAGATTTGACTCCTTTCCAGACACAGAAATAACATATGATCCACACTGCAACGAGACACAGAAGAATCTCCCAGTTGATTTTACCGACCTCCTCAATACCTCCAGATAGAGTCAGCACTCTGTGTCTATAAAATTTGACGAGAGAGCAACTATCATGCTTTATAATGTACTAATGTGGAATGTTCTTGCAAGATTTGATTTTTATTATTATCAAATCTTATCATAATATAATTTATGTTTATTTATTTACTTCCAGAACTCAGTAACTGCAGAGGTTGAATTAATCAGCGTTGTCCAGTTGGTCCGATTATTTGCAGCGAGATTTACACATTCATCTAAGATGGAGAAGGAGAAAAATAAAAATAAAAAAAGGTTTGCAAACCCCTGGTCTAGCAGACTTTATGTTAGTGTATTTTAAACTATCACCTGTGTTCCAGGTGTTGTCACAGCTGTCCCACGGCAGTTGGGAGCTGAAAGAAAAGATGAGGTAGAAAAATGCCCAGGCCAGGATGATGATGTAATACATGCAGCTGTACAGCACTATCAGCTGTCCTGCATAGCCAATACCTGACAAAAGTCACCAGAAACACTGATCAGCACAAACAATACCAGACAAGGAACAGAACAAACTGAAGGACTAATGCTGCCTTTACATGCTATCATAAAGTTTCCTACTTCTGAAGTTGTGATTACAAGCTCACGCATTCAAATTTTGACTTCCAAAAAATCCTTTTATTGAAATCCAAAACTCAGGAAAATATAAAAAAAACAGGAACTGCTCAAAATGCTGACAGAGAGTGTGAACCAAACAAACAATCAAACAAACAAGACTTCATACTGAATGAAGACAAAAGGCATTTAAATAGACAGGGTGATAATCAAATGAAACAAGACACAGCTGAAACAGATAAACTAATAATGAGCATAGGGTTCTGGCAAATGAAGTCTGGGAATAACCAGCCCGATCTCATCCCAAGGCGTCATATACTGACGCTTTTGACATTTCGTCTACATCCAACGCACATGGCACCCTTTAGCGTCAATATGAGACGCAGATAGATATGGGCCAGAAGGCGCCTCCTAGCGGTCTAACCCTAACCCTACCCCAGACCTAAACCTAACCATAACCAAACAAAGCTCTGTGCGTGTCATATTGACGCTAAAGGGTGCCATGTGCGTTGGATGTAGACGAAAATGTCAAAAGCATCAGTATATGACGCCCTAGGATGAGAATGCGTTGGAATAACAGTCTATGGAAACAGTGAGGGACTAGGCTGCCATCAGTTGACACATGATGGCACCTGCAGCTGACAGATGTAACATAGCCCCCCCCTCGAAGGAACGCCTTCCAGACGCTCCAACATAGGTGGGAGGTGGAGTGAAGGTGGATCCTGGTGTGGGAGGTGGAGCGGAGGTGGATCCTGGGGCGGTACGGTGGGCCAGGACCATGGAGAGGAAGAGAGCCTGAAGACTGTTGCAGGACAGGCAACCAGGGCGGAGCAGGCGGCCAGGGCGGAGCAGGCTCTGACGGTTCAGGGGGCCAGGCGAATCCGACGGTTCAGGGGGCCAGGGCGGATACGACGGTTCAGGGGCAGAGGCGGCCATCTTGTCTGAAGACACCGTCGTAGACACAGGTGTGGCGGCGGCCATCTTGTCCGAAGACACAGGCGTGGCGGCGGCCATCTTGTCCGAAGACTCTGGAACGGTTTCATAGATTTGAACAGGCTCAGGAACTGATCTGTAGACTAGAACAGGCTCAGAAACAGCATCAGGCTCAGGAACAGAATCAGGGAAAGATCTGCAGACTAGGACTGGCTCAGGAACAGACTTAGGAACATATTTGCAGACTAGGACTGGTTCAGGAAGAAACTCAGGAACAGACTCATGGACTTGAATAGTCTCAGACACAGCCTCAGGCTCAGGAACAGATCTGCAGACTATGAAAGGCTCAGGAACAGACTTATTTACTAGAACATACTCTGAATTATGTGCAGTTGTCTTATTGTCTTATTCAAAGTCATTTCGACGAACGTCGACCAAACACACCACTGCCATCACTGAAAGCACAGAGGAAGACGGGATGAACTCTGGGATTAGAGAAGCGTCAGCAGAAATATTCGATGATAGCGGCTTTGATAAGCCGGCTGTTCTGACCATTCTCAGAGGTAGATCTGCCAACTTAGATATCAAACCCCAACGTGGATAGGAAGCCTTTGCATCCTCAATCGCTGCGTCAACGACACCCGGGAACACAGGGATGGTGTTCGTGATGGCTGAAGACTGAAAGGTTTCTTCTTTCACAACTGGAGGGTTGCTGATCTTGACCACTGAAGACTCAGACAAGGTTGTGCTGGCGGTTGGCGGCCCTGACGTGACTATACTGTTGATTGGAGGCTCTGACGTGACTGCAATGGCTACTGGTGGCTCTAACATGACAGCTCTGGCTAACATTGTAAGCACTGGGGTTTTCAGCATTAGAGTGGGCATGGATGGAAAGTGCTGACCAAGCTCCGTGGCCATCGGAGCTTGCCTCACGTAGCCCCCTCCCAAAAAATGTTTTAAGCGAAGCGTCACCATCTCCCACGGTAAACAACAATGCATAGTCCAGAAACTCAATGAACGAACTTCGAGGTGCATCATGAATTAGCTTATCTTTGAGAGGAAGGTTAAGCCTGTGACAGAAAAAGTCCATGAGAGCATAGTCCGGTAGATCAGAAGAAATTGCAATGTCCAGGAAAATTTGTATATGTTCTTCGAGTGTGCGGTTACCTTGACACATATGGACTAATTCAACTTCTGGATTCATGATGATGAAGTCTTCTGTAATGATTTGTTTGTGGGAGTAAGACAGCATTCAGCAGAGAGAGTGAGAATCCAAACACAGTTTATTAACAAATGTAATCCAAGGTCATACCAGGCAGAGGGTCAAGCACATGTAATCAGTCCAAACACAAATACAATCCACTGAGGCAGACGGTAACAAGAAATCCAAAACTCAGGAAAATATAAAGAAACCAGGAACTGCTCAAAATGCTGACAGAGAGTGTGAACCAAACAAACAAGACTTAATACTGAATGAAGGCAAAAGGCATTTAAATAGACAGGGTGATGATCAAATGAAACAAGACACACAGATAAACTATCTGAAACAGATAAAATGTAAGCTTAGCGTTAAGTTCTGCCAGGAAGACTCAATCAGCGCGTCATGAATTAACTCACTTCTAACCAATCATGTGTTAACACTCTCAGTATAAAAGAATGGTACTTACATTCGTCTGAGTTCGCAGATACTGACGGCGCCAATTACCTCCATCCTCCCCAACCACCTCCAAGATGGTCCTTTCCCTCCATCCTCCCCACCACCACCAGGATGGTCCCTTCCTTTACCTCCAGGGGGTCGGCTGCGCCCCTGCCTTCATCTTCAGGCGGGATTTGCAGATTCCGTTACCCTCGCATTGCTTGCTCAGGACTGGGCCTACGCCAAAGACTTATAAAATTTATGCTTGCTGAGCTATTAATAAATTTACTCTTGTTATATCATTTATCTCCCGAGTCTTTCTGGTAGAACTAATAATGAGTAGAGGGTTCTGGGAAATGAAGTCTGGGAATAGCAGAGTCTATGGAAACAGTGAGGGACTAGGCTGCCATCAGTTGGCAAATGATGTCACCTACAGCTGACAGATGTAACACTGCCATAGAAAAATAATAATAATGTTGACTCGATTGGAACACTGCCTTCAGAAAATGTAAGTGCTGGTTGCCTGTGCAAATCCCACCTGCACAAAGAATGCAGATAAAATACATTAAAAGTTGTTTAAATATTTTGACTCACCTTCAGCCAGTGGACAGAGGCAATGCCAACATGTAATGCCCCCTTCCTGTGTATACTGTCCCATAGCCGTCTCTAGCAGGAACAGTGGCACCCCGCAGGTAATCACAAACACCAGGTAGGGTATCAGGAACGCCCCTGAACACATCAGTACAATAAAACATTATTAAAATGCCAGAAAGGTAAAGTAGATCATTCATATTTGTAACCACTAAAATAATGAAATTTCAAAATAGCAAACAAAATTGTGTATTTAAGCTGCCCCATACCTCCTCCATTCCTGTAGCAGAGGTAAGGAAACCTCCAGACGTTACCCAGACCAATCACAATCCCTGCCACAGCCAGAATAAACTCTGCTTTGCTGCCCCAGTGCCCTCGCTCCTCTATTTGTCCTTTGATTCTGGTCATACCGTCACACTGTTTTGACCAGGTTACTCTGATCCTGCTGTCCAGACTGCTGTAATTTAACAGTGAGTTTGTTCTAAATTCTACTTAGCTATTCATTTATTAAAATGTATCAAGCTATTCATTGACTGATCCTCGCCAGATGAAATGACAACCAAAGTACAAAATAACAATGGGGCGAGTCTAAAGCAGATGCTGTTCATCATGATATATGATATGCCTCAGGCAAAATTTGCATTTCAAAATCTGTAGTTTTGAAGAAAATTTTTTAAATATGCAAAACCTTTATCATCCAGTCTAGTGTGAAATGTTGCAAAACCACTTGATAAGTCCCCACCACCCCCTCAGTTCACAAGAACAAACTTAAAAATGCATGACAATATAATTATAAAATGCATGACAATATATTATAAAAAGGCAACTCGGATTTTTTGTTTGAAAATACTGTATGAGCAAAACATTATGTTTTATTCACTCCTTTTGATATTATGGTTATTTCCTCTCTTTTGTCCTTTGTAAGGAGGTTTCAGATACGATTCAAATGTCTCAATTAAGTTTAAGATTCCTCAAACTGTGATACTTTTTCACCAGCATGTAAAAAAAAAAAAATATTAATCTTAATATTTCATGACTAAGGCTTTTGAAGGGCAGTCCTAAATGAGAAAATAAAAGCTTTAAACAAAATAATGACAATTTACACATCACTATCCTGGCTCTTATTCAGGGCCGTTTGAAGGAATTTGGGGGCCCCAAGCAAAATGGACATGGAAACTGTGATACTTTTCCACCAGCATGTAAAACTGTGATACTTTTCCACCAGCATGTAAAAAAAAAAAAATATTAATCTTAATATTTCATGACTAAGGCTTTTGAAGGGCAGTCCTAAATGAGAAAATAAAAGCTTTAAACAAAATAATGACAATTTACACATCACTATCCTGGCTCTTTATTACATTGTGTTGCCTTCTTGAGCATTAGTGAATGTTTGCATTTTTTGAAATAGTTGTGCATGAGTCCCTTTAATTGACTTAATTCTGTCATAGCTCTAAGAGCACTGGCCTTGAAAAGGGATTTCTGGCCTAGATTAATGCCTTAGTCACCTATGGCAGGATCAGACTGTTGACATTAACTGTATGGTATTTTGACTGAAACTATGATTACTAAAGATAAATAAAATACATTTTAGTTAGGGCAGCTTTTTAATTACGATGTCATTAGCCCAATCTAAGAGACAATAAACATCTTCAGGGTCCAAAATGAACACTCACCAAGTGCCAAAGGCAAGTAAAAACTGGCAGGAGCAAGTACATTTATTGACTGGTAACATTTTAGAAATTGCAGTAAAATTAAATTAAATCACAGTAAAAGGGACAATAGCTCACTAGAAGTTAGATGATTATTTTTAGGAACACTGTAGAGAAGATTAATACCAATTAGAAGACACAAGAATTCGTAAGAGGCAAGGGCAAACACACACACACGTAGATGATTTAATTGCACTTATTTATGTAAGGTGGAATAGTCTTTTGGGATTTAACAGAATACACCAATTGAGTGTATCAATGACACTGTAGAAGCAAAACAAACAAAATAAATAAAATAAGGAATAAATCAAGTAAATCAAGACTTTTAACCAAATAAAATAACCAAATAAATTTGAACTGTATATGACTCAAATGTTCAGTTCTAGGTTTGATTCCCCCCTTTCTTTTTTTATATGATGACCTTATGTCAGTATTTTTTTAATTTTAGCACTTTAGAGTTCAAACTTATACAAAACTCAAATACACATACTCAAGGTAAACAAACAAAACGATAAACCCAAAATATTAGTAACTCTTAGAATTCAAATTCAAAATTCAAATTCAAAAAACTTTATTATCTATCAACCAGTGATAGAAATTTGTCTGGTTAAATTTGGTTAAAAGGCTCACATATACACAATACAATCACACACATCACAAAACACAATTAATACAAAGAAAATAAAATACTGTACAAAAAATGAAAATAAATAAAGACTTAATACAAAATACTAATAAAACTTTTTGGTCTTATTTAAAGGTCCCGTATTATGCCCCTTTTCACAAGATGTAAAATAAGTCTCTGATGTCCCCAGAGTGTGTATGTGAAGTTTCAGCTCAAAATACCCAACAGATCATTTTTTACACCATGTTTAAATTGTCATTTTTTGGGGCACAGAAAAACGTGCTGTTTTAGTGTGTGCCCTTTAAATGCAAATAAGCTGCTGCTGGACAACCCAGGGGGCGGAGCTTCATGAGCTTGCGCTCAGTCTCTCAGGACAATTTCATCTCACGGAATGATGATAATATCAGAAACTCTCAGTAACGGTGTTCATTTCGAGTCGGACAATAATGCCTACAGAGTCAGAGTGCTGTATAGAGATGAAACAGGTATAGTTTAGTAGTTTAATTACGGTTATTATAACGTATTTGTCATCTGCTTGTATGTATCCATTATTTATTAATAGCCTACAAGTCTGCTGTCGGAATGATGATCAAACATATAACGTTACTGATGAGTTTAATAAAGTTTATTGTACATCACACAAAAGATGAAGCGTCAGTTTTACTTCAGAAAATCACAGTAAGAGCTGAGTAAACACAGTAAGTTATAAGAAGTGCGCAAGTACATAAACGAATTTCGGTAGAGTTGAGGGAGCATTCCTGTGGGCGGAGGTTAGTCAAAAAACGGTTCTAGTGACGTCATTAAAGAAGGAAGTAGAGGGATGTAGTCCAAACGGGCCGTTCGATGTAGGCGACTTCTGTTAAATAAAATATCTCGCTTGGCATTGAACTTTGAGCTTTATAATTTTACAGATATTATTTATGCTCTAACAGCAACATTACACACTAACTAAAGTTTGAAACATGGGATCACGAAGAACGGGACCTTTAAGATAGAAATTGCAGTAGGAATAAAAGAGTTCCTGTAAGCTTTCTTTTTGGCCAAAGGAGCTCTAAAGCGGCAGCCTGATGGCAGTAACTGAAAAGAGGGGTACAGAGGATGAGAGGGGTCAGTAACGATGGAGACTGCTTTCCTCTTTACTGCACAGTTATAGAGATCTACAAGTTGAATTTCTGGGGCCCCAATCATTTTAGATGCCTGTTTGATTACTCTGGATAATTTTTTCTTGTTTTCAGCAGAAAGAAAATTAAACCAGGAGACAATATTAAAAGTCATAATTGATTGAACTAGAGAATGATACACTGCTGTCAAGATATTCTGTCTTACATTAAAACCCTTCAACCTTCTCAACAGAAATAAGTGCTGTTGAGCCTTCTTATAGACAATATTCACATGCTGAGTAAAGGATAGATGCCTATCAATCTCAGTGCCCAAATATGTGAAGGTCTCAACTTGTTCCACTACCTGCCCCCCAAGCCTAAGTGGTTCACATAGTGAATGTAAGGTATTTGATGAACGAAACCCCCCATAACACAACTCCTTCGTCTTACTTATATTCAACTCCAGCGAACTTTCTTGAAACCTTTGGACCATAGAATCAACATATTGTCTATATGTGACCAGGGATTGCTCATCTGTTATGCAAGCCACCAAAGCCATGTCATCAGCATATTTCAGAAGGCACATACCATTAATATCACACTTAATTCCATTCATATATACAGAAAATAAAATAGGCGATAACATGCAGCCCTGAGGAACCCCCGTATTTACAATAATACTATTAGATTTAAAACCATACATTGTGACATGTTGGGGTCTGTCTTTTAAAAAGTCCTTAACCCTCTGGAGTCTGAGGGGTTTTTGGGGTCCTTGAGATGTTCTGACATGCTCTGACATTTGTGCTTTTTTCAGTTGCTTATAAACATATTAATGGCAAAGGTGTAAATTCACTCTATTTAGCACAAACAGGGCTACCATAATATGTGAACAACTTGCATGTACATGTTTGTATTTTTGATAGAATAATGTTTATGCATGGTTTTTTAAAAAACAAAAAACTAAAGTTTCTGAAATAAGGCCATAAAACACATTGTAAATATATGTAAATAAGACTTTTGACTAATGGATGTCGTTGCCTAGTATTTTTTCTTCAAAATTATGTGAAAATCGTCCTGCCTAATCATTCCCATAACACAATACATTGATTTAAATCTTGTAAAACACTTTTTGTTTGGAAAGGCCATATGCGGGTGGGCGTGATTCACACCTATGGAGTCAATGGGGCCGCATAATGAGGCTGCATAGGTAATGAGCCTTTCATTCAGGTGTGTGAATGAGCCACAAGAATGCAAGGACAATATATAACTGGTTTGTTGTTTTTTCCACAAATTTTGCTTGCAAATTGTACAATATCCAAGGTAAACATTTCTAGTAATTGTGCAGTTAATTGTTCTCATACTGTATTTTCAGATTTGGAATATATTCTCTTCCCAAATGTGTCACTAATAAAGCATAATAAAATTATTTAAAGATAAGGCTTATAATGACCTTTTAAGATTTTGTTTACATCTATCCTTATATATATATATATAATTTTTTTTTTTAAGGTTATACAATTACAACAACATTTATAATTGTAACAATATTTCCAGTGTAATCTTTCTTTGTATTCGCGATTCATATTAAAACAGTATTTTTGCCAGCTGTAGTAACTCCACAACAGCACGCATCTTTGCGTTCATTCATTCATAGTAACGCGATTCATATTAAAACAGTATTTTTGCCAGCTGTAGTAGCTCCACAACAGCACGCATCTTTGCGTTCATTCATTCATAGTAACGCGATTCATATTTAAACAGTATTTTTGCCAGCTGTAGTAGCTCCACAACAGCACGCATCTGTGCGTTCATTCATTCATAGTAACGCGATTCATATTTAAACAGTATTTTTGCCAGCTGTAGTAGCTCCACAACAGCACGCATCTGTGCGTTCATTCATTCATAGTAACGCGATTCATATTTAAACAGTATTTTTGCCAGCTGTAGTAGCTCCACAACAGCACGCATCTGTGCGTTCATTCATTCATAGTAACGCGATTCATATTTAAACAGTATTTTTGCCAGCTGTAGTAGCTCCACAACAGCATGCATCTTTGCGTTCATTCATTCCGATTAGAACAAAGCAAACAGAACTGACCTAATTCCTCAGCGGGATCCGTTTGCTCCTCGAAATGATACTTCCAGAACTTCTGAGGTAAATTTTTGCAGGATTATTATCAAGACAGTATTATTCCTCACAGCATCGTAAAGTACATAAGTCTGAAAGTGAACTCGCGGTGTGTGTTATCCAGCTGATGGGCGTTTTACAGGTTTGTTTGGATCGGCTCACATTTGCGTTTGAATAGCGCGTGCTCTCCGTGGGCGGAGCACATTAAAACTTAATTAGCTGAGATGAGAACGACTGACATCTCTCTCTTTGCATACATATTACATAAACTGTGAATATTTGTTTTTTATAAAAATTACTTCGTTTAAAAGATGAGAATTCAAGCTTCATGCCTGTATGTCTGAATGCCTGTTTGACTGAGTATTCACTGAGTTATGGTTCATTTTCGGACGCGTTTCAGAATGGACTTAACTGACAGAGAGGAGGCAGAACTCGCTTCGTGTTTATTTTTCTTTATTTGGCAAAAAGCACAACACTTTGTTTTTATTGTGAGTATACACAAAAATAATACACATTTAACAGAATCGATTGATGTATGAAACTCCAATGGAAAATCAAAGTCAACCGAGTATTTTTGAGTTTCTTTTACACTGCTAAAAAAAAGCGAGCTGGTATCGCCGGCGATACCGCCGACCTCTGGGGGTTAATCCATAGAACAAGAGTTGAGTTAACTTGTAGTCTCTGTAGGCAATTCAGTAATAGACAAATGTTCACTGTGATGAAAGTAGATGTAAAATCCATAAATAAAATCCTAACAAATGAGTTTGGAAGGTCCAGGTGTCCAGTCACTTTATCCAAGAGAGTTAAGCAGGCATCCTCAACTCCCCGTTTTGGCTTATAGGCAAACTGGAGCGGGTCCAGACACTCAGCTACCTTGGTGGTAAGCTCCCCCGCCACCACCTTCTCCATGCACTTACAAAGAATCAAAGTGAGTGCCACAGGTCTAAAATTTGTCATATCCTTGACATTTTTAGGAACAGGAATAATGGTTGTCTCCTTCCATGCTCTAGGTACATACCCTGTGTTCAGTGACAGTTGGAAGAGCTGAGTCAACATACCACCTAGTTGGGCTGAGCACTCTTTCAACATGCGGCCCTCAAGTCCATCTGGGCCAGGAGCTTTCCTTGGCTGTAATTTGGAAAGGATGGAAACAACCCTTTGCTCATCCACACTGATAGGTGTAGAGGCACTACTGATATCAAACCGGTGTAGCATAAACGACTCGGGGTAAATGTGAATTAGCTCAAGGATATAGGGAATTTTGGAAATATTAATAATCATAACTCATGGTCATAAATCATAAGTCGCATGTACATTTATTTTATCAATTATCAAGATTACCTTGTTCTGTAACTGGTCTGGTCATCAGTCATTCGTCCAGCGAATAGATGTAAGATCATCACAGTTAAGAAGGGGTATTTACAAACTCCAAGAAAGTTTTATCTTCTGGCCACGAACATCAAACCTTCTGAGTTTATTAATTAAACTACTCAATGTAGTCTATAATATCGAGCTTATAGCTTAATTGGATCTTTTTGTTTCATTGACTTTATAATGGTGGGTTTTCAAACACAGAGACAGTGAAAAGTATAAATGAATTTTAATAAATGTAAGACTAGAGATTATATGAGCTACAAATATAAACGTACGTAAAAATGCAAACAATAAAACAAACAAACATGAAAAAATGAAAGAAAGAAATGAAAAATGAAAGAAAGAAATGAAAGAAAGAAAGAAAGAAAGAAAGAGAGAAGGGGAAAGAGGGTAACTTAAATTCACAGACCTAAGAGCCAGACACCTGAAATCAGCTTAATAATGAGAGATCAAAATTACTTGCAAGATTTTGTACTCTTTCCGTGGGATGCTGAAAAAGGACGCGCGCGTGTGCACGGGTCCGGCTGGTTTGCGTCTGGTGTCGTCTTCCGGTGTCGTTTCGCAAGACGATGTACAGGCTCACTTGAATTTAACATTACCGAGAAAGTTCAGATTCATCTCCCGGGAAGGGAGAGGTTGCAAATCTTGGTTGCAAAGACGGCAGCTACGACTCGAACATGTGTTCGTTCGATAGAGAAGGCCAGGGCCTTCTTCAGATGTTCCTTGGAGAAGCGTTGCGCCGGGGAGAAGAGGAGGAAGGGCAGGGTGTGAGAGGAGAGAGTATAAATGAATTGGGGGGTCTCTTCCTTTTAAGAGACATCTGTTTACGCCCTCTTTTTGAGACAACAGCCAATCAGATCTTCTTATCTGAAGCGGGAAAAGTTTCTTTGTGTGATGAAGAGACGCCTACCTTGACCATATGTCTTATGAGCGATAGAATTCATATTTCCTCTTAAGATTTTACACACAGAACAATACATTTTACTGTAATCTCCTATGTGTGACTGGTTGAATTAAGACAGGACTGTCAGACAGATACCAAGGATGACAAGTAAAGATAGGAGAAACATAACGTTACATTCATATGCATAATTACACACAAATAAAGTTTGATTAAACACACAATAAAATTGTCAGTGTTTCCGTTATGGCAAGTGGCGACACTTGAGAAACACAGGAATACATATCAACATTTTAGGGGTACTTTTCTCTGAAAAGTTCCATGAATGGTGTGTGTGTGTGTGTGTGTGTGTGTGTGTGTGTGTGTGTGTGTGTGTGTGTGCGTGTGCGTGTGCGTGTGTGTGCGTGTGCGTGTGCGTGTGTGTGTGTTAATGTGTTGGAATGTTGGCTTGCAGGGGAACTGGATGAGCTGCAGCTTTGGAGTCATAAAGTTTATGACCAGGTCGAGGTCGGGTTACAAGACACTATTGAGGAACCTTCTTTCAGTGAACATTTAGAATTCAAAACCATACTCTAGCAAACCACATCTCTATTATAAGGCAAACTAACCCCACATGCATAATGGAATTGTACATATACAGTATTTAACAGGATATTTCTTATCCTAAGTAACACACACAGGTTGGTCTCTTTGTGTGTGTGTGTGGAGTATCTGGAATGTCTTTGAGGCTTGTCACGTGATTCAAAGGCATGTGGTTTTTACAGGGAGAGGGGGTTTTAAACAACAGGGTACCTTCTGAGGCAATGTGTGACTCAAAAGTCTCTCTGGAGAGCCACAAAGTTGCAATATTGACAGTTCATGCAGACTTAGACGCCAGTGCAGGAGTGAAAAGACCTCTTGTCTGCTCAGACAATGAAGGATGTGTTTGCGAGATCGGGATTCACTAATTTGAACAGCAGCTGACCGGATGTCATTGTCATTGTCGCTACACCGGTCCCAATCGTTCCCAGGATTAGTCAAATTAAACCTGCCATAAAAAGTGTTTAGCTGCTCTACAAAGGAAGCAGGGTCTGGACTATAAACTTGAGTTGAAGCTTTAGTTTTTCCCATCATGATATTCAGATTCTGCCATGCTACTTTTGTATTTCCTCCAATAAACCTCTCCTCCATCTTGTCTTTAAAGCGAAGCTTGGCCAGCCTAGTTTTATCTCTCAGTTCCTTTTTCAATTCATTAAAACAACTTTTATCACCCTCCATAAAGGCCATTTTTTCAGGTTAATACAATGTTTCATTTCCTTAGAAACCGTAGGGAACTTTTTCCTTCTTCAAAGCAGACCAGGAGACGTTGGGATCGCGTTCAAACAGAAGTTATTCTTTATTGAGAACTTCGCTGTACGTGGCTGCAGTCATCCAACAAAATCTGACTAAGGGAACGTTCTCTTACAGTTTATATACATTTAGGGGCAGGAACCAAAACTTTGTGATGAGACAGGTTTAGGAACCTGTTCTAGACTGAGAGTGTTGCCAATCCTAATCCACTCAGCATTTCTATTAAAATGCTGAGACTCGAGTACAGGACTGGCAGGACTCTCTTGCTAAAACACAAGCTCCAAGAGCCATCCAGAGTTTCAGTAAAACAGGACTGGCCGGAGTCTCTTGCTATAAACTCTGATAATCATCATATATACATAACCTTAACATGCTAAATTCAATGTAAACCTAAATTCTAATAACTCTCACAAAATACAAATTTAGACACTTAAAAGTTCATTCTTGTAACTTGTGATAGTTACAGGCACATAGCATGATCTGTGTTGATTTTCTGTAATTGCGTGCTGACACAGAAACAAACATGCAATTGGGGTCCGTGAAGTCCTTACGAGTAATAGTCTTTTCTGGTTGAAACTGTTATTTCCTTGTGCTGGACGTGGTTGACACATTTGATACTAACAGGTTTCCAAACCATGAAAAGTTATCTTCAGTCATCTGGTGTAATTTTGTTAAAAGATCAAGAATGTCGTCTTGTATTTTGTTCAAGTTCTCTGATGGATGACTGAAGTTCCCGTAGGTGAGTCTCTGCGTTGTGTATTTTTTTTCTTTTTCTTTTGTGATAGTTCGTTCAGAAGTGGGTCTAGTTGTCTTCTTGAGGTTGTGGCTTCATATGCAGGTGAGACGGTCGTTGCATATGGATCCCGGGACAAGTGTTTATCTGCACAGAGTAAGAAATAAAACAAAAGACGACAGAGCAGTATTTGTTCAAACACTAGGGTTGTATCGTTTTCAGAGTCTGCTGTTGTTGTTTCATTCTTTCCCTATTTCTTAATTGATTTGACACCTATGGACCAGTGAGGTGGGGATAAGAGGGGGAATGAGGAAATCTTCACCACATGGCTGACCCCCGAGGCCTGTTGCACTTCGGTTCTTCCATGGGCTCCGCACTGGTCTGTGTGTCCTATTCTGTCCCTGTTGTGTGCACACTGTACAGTGTGAGAAAAATTGGCACATTTCCATTCTCCAGTGAAACATCAGTCATAATAGACATCATAATAGAGGATAGGTGTCTGACTGGAATATTCTGTGGTATAACATTTAAGGCTATGAGGCTACTTAACCAGGGTCCCCCAAAGGAAGGCGGAGACAGTCACTTTCTTTTTGTTCTATTAAACAAAAATCAGTCTTTCATCTTTGTTGTTGTTTCTGGGGAAATTAAGCACTCACTGCCTAAATGGTTAACACATTATCAAGTTGCCCCACGAGTTTAACGAGGAGGGGAGGGGCTGCTTCAGAGTAGCAAGCAAGCTGAGCAGAAGCTGAGTAACATTGTTAACTTCTTTAAAGTTCTTTTTGTTTTTCCTACACTCTTTCGTCCAATGCCCAGGTTTACCACAGTAATTACAGCTGCCCTCTCTCTTAGGACGTTTGCATTTCTGTTGCTTCTCTGAGTTGACCTTAAAAAAACTGCTGCAATTCTTACTCTCTTTTTAACATCAGGAATCTCTTTCCCAAATAGCTAAACTTTCTAGGCTACTTCTGAGAGTTCTGTTAGCCCACATAATATCTAGGAATGGCAAGGCTGTTCTGTACTCAGCTACAAGACCATCTGCCCAAATTCGGATTAGAGCTCCTTTGTCAGCTAGCACACTTTCGGAATCATCCACTATTCCACTATAAGTTACGGCTGCCTGACAAAACCTCTCAGTATATTCACTCACAGTTTCTTCTTTCTCTTGTACACAGCTAGTAACTCTAGACCAATTTATTTTGGGTCCTAAGATATTCTTTAGGATTTTCAAAACACCTTCTCTCAAATCGCCTTTACTGGCATGTTGTAGTTCAGCCGTAACAGCAGACTCAAAACTGTTGAATTCAGATTCAGTTAGAATTTGTGATATCAGCTGTGTAACTTCTGCCAACGACATGTCATAGAGACGCATTTTACTGATCAATGCTCTTCTAAATTCAGAAAAATTTGTGCGGACTGAGGGTAAGCTTTCAGCGTGTCTCTCTAAGTCTTTAGGACCTAAAGCTGTGTTGACTGCTTGTATGGGGGTTGCAGATGGAACTGGATCAACCCCTTTTCCCCTACTCTGAGCCTTTTGTCTTGCTCCACACACTTCATCTGCATTTACATCTTTCATCAATCCAGCATTGACATTGTCCTCTATTCTATCAAAAGACTGTAAATCAGGATAGATTTCATCTGACTGTTGGTCTTCTGAGTCACATTTGGATGAGGCCTTATGGCCCATCTTTTTCTTGAGAGAGGACACTTGAGTGTGCAATTGTTTGTTCTGTTCTTTTAACTTAGCAATACACTGAGCTTGTTCTTGTGCAATGGATAAGCTAAAATCTCTGTGACAACAGATAATGGCTTTCACATTGTTCTAGTGAATACTTGCTCCTAGTATCTTTTTACAATCTTCAATTGACCATACTTTTTCTGGGTGAATGCCAGATTTCTTTGTTAAATTCAATCTGACTGACTCAGTCACTATAGAGTCCATGTGCTGTCCTAACAAAGACTTGAATTCACTGTCTGTCCATAAAGGTGTAGCTAGTCCAGCTTTCTCAGTTGTGGGAATCAGCCTAGCATTCCTTCTAATCATTTTGTGAGTTTCTTTGTTACCACACAAACAAACACTAAAACTTCTCTGATCAACAGATGGTACACTTGTAAACTTTCCAATTTACCAACACTTCACACTTAACTTCCCTGCCGACAAGAACAGAGGATAAACAGAAATAACTAGCACATAAAGCTAATCCTTCTCTGCCTAAAGCAAAGGATACAAAATATTAGCACATGATGCTAACCGTCCCTGATAAAGCAGAGGATAAATCTTCACTAACTTTACAGAGGATAAAACTTCTCTAGCAAGAGGATAAAACAATATTAACATGTAATGCTAATCTTCCCTGCCTGACAGAGGACATCTTTCATCTCTAAAAGCAAACTTTAGAGGGTAACTTAGTTAACAAAACCTTGCAGCTGTCTGTTTAACTCTTCTCTGACGGGGCAGAGGAAAAAACACATATACTGGTCTGTAGCGGTTCTTTGTATAGAGTGAAACTCACCGAATCGTTGGTTGTACAGAAAAATTTCGTCTGGAACTCAGTCAGAAAAGTTCATTCTTTGTTGAGATTTTTGAGCTTGAAGTTTCAAGATTCAGTCTGGAACTCAGTCAGGAAAGTTCATTCTTTGAGATCTTTTTTTGGAGCTTGAAGTTTTCAATCTGGAGGAAGCTGGAAAGATTCAGTCTGGCAATCTTTGTTTAGCTGGAAGTTTCGCTCAGGATTCCAAAAGATGCAGTCTGGATCTTTGTTTGAGCTTGAAGTTTCAATCTGGATTCAGGTGAGTAGCTCTATCCGGGTCACGGCACCAAATTGTAGGGAACTTTTTCCTTCTTCAAAGCAGACCAGGAGACGTTGGGATCGCGTTCAAACGTAAGTTATTCTTTATAACTGTACATGGCTGCAGTCATCCAACAAAATCTGACTAAGGGAACGTTCTCTTACAGTTTATATATATTTAGGGGCAGGAACCAAAACTTTGTGATGAGACAGGTTTAGAAACCTGTTCTAGACTGAGAGTGTTGCCAATCCTAATCCACTCAGCATTTCTATTCAAATGCTGAGACTCGAGTACAGGACTGGCAGGACTCTCTTGCTAAAACACAAGCTCCAAGAGCCATTCAGAGTTTCAGTAAAACAGGACTGGCCGGAGTCTCTTGCTAGAAACTCTGATAATCATCATTTATACATAACCTTAACATGCTAAATTCAATGTAAACCTAAATTAAACATTTAATAAATTTGTAATACAACAAAACCCAGGGTTTGTTATTTGGGTACAGTTTAATTTCCTTAGTTGGAATAACATTGCCAGCAAAGAAGGACATATATGAGCAAATGGAATTATTAATAATGTCCAGGTCTCCCTCGCTGCTCTGAAAGAGCATCCCTCAATCAGTAAGTTCAAAACATCCCCTCAGGGTTTCCACAGAATCATTGTTCCAGACCTGAATAGTTTTTGTTAGGATCTTGTGTGTTTTCAACCTTTGTCTGTATTTTGGCAACAACAGTACTACATTATGGTCTGAGAAACCAAGGGGAGGGAGGGATTTAGAGACATAAGCACCAGGTATATTACCAAAACATAAGTCCAACATTCTTTCCAGATGAGTTGGGGAGGTAACATATTGTTCTAACTGTGGAAGCAATGATCCAACATCGCAGCTGTTAAAATCTCCCAGCAAAAAGATAGGTTGATCAGCTGCTCTGGATACACCATTATTATAACTGTCTGCAATACGTTCAGCTGCAAGAGCATTATCAGGGCCAGGAACATAGACAAGGATCACTGTCACTTGAGTGAATTCACAAGGAAGATAAAAGGGTCGAAATGACACTGTCATAATTACATAATGCCGTGAACAAACGGTCTCACGCACCGTAAAATTAGTTGCCCATTTATCATTCACTGCCATACAAAGACTGCCTCCAATCGATTTCCCTGTCTTTTTTGTATCTCGGTCATAACAAATGAAAGTAAATCCATCCAAGTTCAATACAGTGACCTCAGACAGCCATGTTTCAGTGAAACAGATCAAACTCATGTTCCGATAGTCCGATAGAATGCAATACAAAATTCAAATATAATGCACAGTTCAATAATGTCAGTCCGAATAATAACGAACAATATTTTCTTTCCTCAGTTCCTTATAAAGAAAGATAAAAAAAATTAAAAAAAGATAATAGAGACTCCAAACCTTCAAGAATCCAGTGAAAATATTTTGTTGGGAGCGTTGCAATGCAGATGTCCACGAAGACAAAAAACAAGCGTCTCTGATCGTCTTCCGGTTGGTTCGCCATCCTCAACGGTGTACAAGTGAAGTGTTCATACTAGTGCAGTCCACAAATAGAAGGATCCAGAATCTAGATTTTGAGATAACAAAACTGGCCGATTCCCTTGTGTATTAATGATATTTCTTATTTTCTTTCAGGGTTTCACTGGATGACGCAAAGATGGCCTACTCCATTGGATTTCACCACGACGACAGTCACACGGATCAACAGGATAAAGGTAAGACCTTTCCGAAAACTACTCAACTTTGTTCCTAAACAAAATAGCTACAAAACATACAGGGTTTGTTCCTCGCAAATATATCTTTCAATAACATCTAATAACAAGATTTTGTGCAACTTCAAGCTTACGCTTCTCTTGTGTTTTCTCTATCTTTTCTCCTCAAGTGGCTTTTCTAGGGGGTGGAGTCCGCTTGACCTAATTACATGCAATTGGCTGCTCACCTGCGCAGCACAGATCAAGAGCTCAAAGATGGATCAACGTTTCTGAAATTATTTAGCGAACACCGGGAGCTCCAGTCCTTGTCTTGGGTGATTTTAATCATTGCAAACTTGAGCCATTTTTACCAGGCTTTTTCCAATATGTTAAATCTGCGACCAGGAACAATAACGTTCTGGATAAATGTTATGGCAACATTAAGGATGACTATAAGGCAAAAACTAAACCCCCTTTATCCACGTCTGACCACAATATAGTTAATTTAATACCGACATATAGAACTGTTTTAAAAAGAAACAAACCTCTGGTCAAGACAGTAACGATATGGGATGAAGGAAATGTAGAGGCATTAAAAGGGTGTTTTCTAAGTACGAACTGGTCAGTATTTCACGACACAGATCTGAATGCAGTTACGGAGACGACTACGGACTATATTCGCTTCTGTGTGGATACAATACTCCTTAAAAAGGAGATAATGGTGTTCCCTAAAAATAAGCCTCACATAACAAAAGAAGTGAAAGCCTGCATCAATAGGAAAAAAGAAGCTTTTCTAAAAAAAAGGACCAGGTTGAGTTAAAAGTCGTCCAAAAGGAACTGAATAAACTATTATGGGAAGCTAGGAAGCGTAAAAAGGACTACATTGAACAAAACATTTCATCTATGAACAACAAAAAACTGTGGAACTCACTGAGAACCATTTCTAACATGGATTCTAAAAAACAACGTCTCATTATAACTGATGATTTTAAGAAAGCAAATGAGTTGAATGACTTTTTTATACAGTTTGATAATAATGATCCTGTTAAGGAATGTGAAGAGTTTTTACAAAATGTTGAAAAAATGTAGTGTAAATTCATTATTAGATCCATTTCAGTTTGCCTATAGGGAGGGGAGAGGGACTGTTGATGCTGTTAACACTATCACTCATTTGACTCTTCAACATCTAGAAACCTCTAATGCTTATGCACAACTGCTCTTTGTAAATTTTAGCTCCGCTTTTAATACGCTTCAGCCGCAGTTACTCCTGGGTAAGCTTGTAAAAAGTAATGCCAACCCTTTTATTATTAAGTGGCTCTTTTCTTTCTTAACCAATCGTACTCAATATGTAAAAGTAAATAATACACTCTCTGATGTTAAATCTATTAGTATTGGTGCGCCTCAAGGTTGCGTATGCTCTCCCATTCTGTTCACTCTATATACAAATGACTGCTCTAGTATAAATAAGAATAACTATATTATCAAATACTCTGATGACACAGTGTGTCATAATGACTCGATGAGACAGGAAGCAAGTGCAAGTATTTATTAAGGTCGGGAACAAAGTCAACAGTACAAGCAGGTGGTGATGGGTGACGCAGGGACTAGATGGTCAGGATCCGTGATGAAGTGCTGTGATGGTGACGGTGAGAAGACAGACAAAATCCACGGAGACTGGAACAGGAACACGAGGCAGGAACAGGACACCGGAACACCAACACGGAAGACATCAACAAACGATCTGACAAGGATGATACAACAACGGTAAGTATTTATAGAGGGGTGAAATTGCTTGCAGCTGGTGAAGTGATGATGATCAGCTGGAGCGGATCAGGTGATGTCATACACTCACACCCACTACACACGCGCTCACATAACAACATAAACACGAGACTAAAAGGAACAGAGAATACGTCTATCGTGACAGTACTCCTCCTCCTAAGAACGCCTCCTGGCGTTCCCAGACTCCCCTACCTGTCGATTGTAATCATCGATAAGGGAGTGATCCAGGATGTCTCTAGCAGGTACCCAACTTCTTTCCTCCGGACCGTAACCTTCCCAGTCCACCAAGTACTGAAATCCGCGTCCCCTCCGCCTAGAGTCCAGAATGCGATTAACCGAATAAGTGGTCTCCCCATCTACGAGTCGCGGTGGGGGAGGAACCGGGACAGGCGGATTAATGTGAGAATGAAACACTGGTTTAATTTTTGACACATGGAAGGCGGGATGGATCCTCCTGTACGCGGGAGGCAATTTGAGGCGGACTGCCACCGGACGAATAATCTTGGTGACAGTAAACGGGCCAATAAATTTAGGTGCAAGTTTATTAGAGACAGTGCGCAAAGGAATGTTCTTAGTAGAAAGCCACACTTTTTGACCCACGACGTATACGGGAGGGTTTGACCTGTGGCGATCGGCCTTGGCCTTGGTGCGCGCTCCCACTTGGAGTAGAGTCTCACGGGCTCCTGACACCTCTGAACAAAGGCCTGAGCGGAGGGAACCGCAACCTCGGATTCCAGACTGGGAAAAATAGGTGGCTGGTAACCTACACTACACTCAAATGGCGAAAGGCCCGTGGCCGACACTGGCAACATGTTGTGTGCGTACTCCACCATAGAGAGTTGTTGGCTCCATGAGGAAGGATTCTTGGACACCAAACATCGCAACACCCTCTCCAAATCTTGGTTGGCTCTCTCGGTTTGACCATTGCTCTGGGGATGAAACCCTGAGGACAGACTAACCGTCGCCCCCAGTAATCTACAAAACTCTCGCCAAAATTTGGACACGAACTGGGGTCCCCTGTCAGAGACCACGTCAATCGGGAGGCCATGTAAGCGAAAGACGTGGTCTACGACCGCTACCGCTGTCTCCTTAGCTGAGGGTAATTTGGGTAAGGGGACAAAATGGGCTGCCTTCGAGAACCGGTCCACCACAGTCAAAACGACCGTGTTCCCTTTAGAGGGTGGGAGAGCAGTAATTAAATCTAGAGCGATATGGGACCAGGGTCTCGAAGGAACCGACAGCGGTTGAAGTAACCCATCAGGAGGTCGATTGGAAGTCTTATCAGTGGCACAAACCGAGCAAGCCAAGACAAAATCGTGAATGTCGCGAGCCATACGTGGCCACCAGAATCGTTGCCTGACTAAAAAACTAGTGCGATTAACTCCTGGATGGCACGCCACGTTGGAACCATGACCCCACTGGATAACGTCGGACCGTAATCCCTCCGGCACGAATAAGCGACTCGGTGGACCACCGGGCGGAGGCGTTACCCCTTCTAGGGCCTTCTGGACCCTCGATTCGATCTCCCATGAGAGTGTGGAAACGACTAGAGTTTCGGGCAAAATGCACTCGGGAGTGGTCGGGCGTTCGGAAAAATCAAATATGCGAGATAGGGAGTCGGGTTTGACGTTCTTAGAACCCGGACGGTAAGAAATAGCAAACTCAAAACGACCGAAAAAGAGTGCCCACCGAGCCTGCCTGGAGTTCAGTCTTTTAGCAGTGCGGATATACTCTAAATTCTTGTGATCAGTCCAGACGATAAAAGGTACCCCTGACCCTTCTAACCAGTGACGCCATTCCTCCAACGCTAACTTGACTGCCAACAACTCTCTGTTGCCAATGTCGTAATTACGTTCTGCTGGGGACAACCGATGAGAAAAAAAAAACGCGCATGGATGCACCTTGTCGTCTACAGGGGAGCGTTGGGACAACACTGCACCTACTCCCACCTCTGACGCATCGACCTCCACCACGAACTGACGTGAAGGATCAGGGGCGACAAGGATGGGGGCTGAAACAAAGCGGCCTTTCAGTTTGGTAAACACAGCCTCGGCTGTGTTAGACCACCTGAACATCGTTCTGGGGGAGGTCAAGGCAGTCAGAGGTGCGACTAGTTGGCTGAAATTGCGAATAAAACGCCGATAGAAGTTGGCGAACCCCAGAAACCTCTGCAGGGCCTTGCGAGAATCTGGGCTTCGCCATTCTACCACAGCCTTGATCTTCTCAGGGTCCATCCGCATCCCCTCAGACGACACGATGTACCCAAGGAAAGGAACTGACTGTGCATGAAATTCGCATTTCTCCGCCTTGACAAAAAGCCCATTTTCTAGCAACCTCAGAAGCACTCGTCGGACGTGTTGCACATGTTCCTGGAGAGAAGAAGAAAAAATCAATATGTCATCCAGGTAGACATATATGAACTGATCGATCATATCTCGCAACACATCATTGACCAGTGCCTGGAAAACTGCCGGGGAGTTGGACAGCCCGAAGGGCATGACCAAATATTCAAAATGCCCCCTGGGGGTGTTAAAGGCAGTTTTCCACTCATCCCCCTCCCTAATGCGAACCAAATGATAAGCGTTACGCTAGTCCAATTTTGTGAAGACGGACGCTCCCTGCAACCTCTCGAAAGCTGAAGACATCAACGGCAAAGGATATGTATTCTTTACCGTGATGTTATTCAACCCCCGGTAATCAATACAAGGTCGCAGAGAACCGTCCTTCTTCCCCACAAAAAAGAACCCCGCCCCCGCTGGAGAAGAGGAAGGGCGAATGAACTTGGTTGCTAGAGAATCAGAAATATATTTCTCCATAGCCTCCCTCTCAGGAATAGAGAGTGAATATAACTTGCCCTTAGGCGGAGACTTACCTGGCAGTAGATCTATAGCACAGTCATAGGGACGATGTGGAGGAAGAGAAGCAGCACGAGACTTACTGAACACTTCGTGTTGATACTCCGTGGGCACGTTAGACAAATCCCCTGTTTCCTCCTGAAAAACAGAAACAGGCACAGACGAACAAGCAGACACGAGACAAGACTTATAACATTCCTTGCTCCACTCCAGCATGACTTTATGATGCCAGTACACTCGGGGGTTGTGTTGAATGAGCCAGGGATGTCCGAGGACGACGGGTGCCAGAGGTGAATCCATGATGTAGAAAGAAATAGTCTCAGAGTGGTTGCCGGAAGTGATGAGGGTTAAATCCTCCGTGGAGAGTGAAATGGTGGGAAGTACCTGTCCATTAAGTGCGTGAACTGCGATTCTGTGAGTGAAGGGGTTTGAGGGGAATCTGTAACTGCTGTGCAAAGGAATGGTCCATAAAATTACCTTCAGCCCCAGAATCCAGAAGTGCTCGACAGTCGTGCTGGTGGACTGACCATCTAAGTCTTACCGGGAGGAGCGTGGATGTAGATGTAACAGCTGATGAGGTCTTCCTGGCGGAGATCCCACCCGATAGTAGCCTCAAGTTTACTATCGGGCTTGGCCTTTTACCGGGCAGTTGTATGAAAAATGTCCTGCTCCTCCACAATATAGGCAAAGGCCCTGGGACCTCCGCCTCTCCCTCTCCTCCCGGGAAAGCCGAGCTCGACCCACCTGCATGGGCTCGGGATCGTAGACGGGGCTGACCACGTCCCTGCCGTTGGACCTAGAACCGTCGACCCCTCCGAAGGTACGGGTGCCCGACTCGGCGCTCGATCCTGGACAGCCGAGCGTCCACCCGCAGAGCTAAATCAATCAACCCGTTCAGTGTGTTGGGTAGATCCAAGGGGTAGATCTCCTTCTGGATGTGGTCAGCCAACCCATGCAGGAACATATCCCACTGCGCCTCCTCGTTCCATCCGCACTCCGCCGCCAGGGTCCGGAACTCGATAGAAAAATCGGAAACTGATCTTTCACCTTGCCGAAGATCCGCCAATGTTCTGGCAGCCTCTCTCCCCGAAAGCGCTCGGTCAAAGACCTTCTTCATTTCGGCGGCGAGGGTCTGGAACGAGGCGCAGCATGGATTTTGGTTCTCCCACACCGCCGTTCCCCAGAGTGCTGCCCTCCCAGTCAATAATGTGAGAACATACGCCACTTTGGCCTGTTCTGTGCTGAAAGTCTGTGGTTGAAGAGCAAAGTGCATTGAACAATGCGTCAAGAATGCTCTACAAAAAGCTGGTTCACCTGAATAAGGCTCTGGTGTGGGTAGACGAGGCTCAGACTGGGAGGGTCTCGCAGGTGTTGCAGGAGGAACGGCCGGTGTGGGCGGCGCAGCGGGAATCTGTAGGCGATGGATCTGCTGGGTGAGCTCGGACACCTGCGTCACCAGGGCTTGTACTGCGCGACCCGTGTCGCCGATCTCTTGTTGCTGTGAATCCATTCTTCGGATACTGTGATGAATGAACTCTTCAATTGATCCAGAAGACGCGCTCGCTGCTTCCATTCCGCGGTCAGATCGTTCTGTCATAATGACTCGATGAGACAGGAAGCAAGTGCAAGTATTTATTAAGGTCGGGAACAAAGTCAACAGTACAAGCAGGTGGTGATGGGTGACGCAGGGACTAGATGGTCAGGATCCGTGATGAAGTGCTGTGATGGTGACGGTGACGGTGAGAAGACAGACAAAATCCACGGAGACTGGAACAGGAACACAAGGCAGGAACAGGACACCGGAACACCAACACGGAAGACATCAACAAACGATCTGACAAGGATGATACAACAACGGTAAGTATTTATAGAGGGGTGAAATTGCTTGCAGCTGGTGAAGTGATGATGATCAGCTGGAGCGGATCAGGTGATGTCATACACTCACACCCACTACACACGCGCTCACATAACAACATAAACACGAGACTAAAAGGAACAGAGAATACGTCTACCGTGACACAGTGATATTGAGTCTCTTAGGGAAAGATCAAGTCCGAAATTGAGAATTTTGTGCGGTAGTGTAATGTAAATCATCTTATTGTAAATGCATCAAAAACAAAGGAAATGATAATGGATCCAAAAAGATTAGGTGATTACAGCCCAGTTATCATCTATGATAATATCATTGAGCAGGTGGATACCTATAAGTATCTAGGTGAGGTCATTGATCGTTCATTTACTTGGAAAGCCTACAATGGTTATCTTTGTTCAAAATTCCAGCAACGATTGTATTTTTTAAGGCTTAGGCTGTTTGGTGTAAATCAGAGAATTATGCAATTATTTTATTATGCCGTTTTAGGTAGTCTTTTAAATTATGGGATGCAAACTTGGTATGGGAATCTTTCGGTCCAATTAAAATCACAGCTTGCACGTCTTGTGAAAATTGCAATGAAAGTTATGGGTGTAAGAGAGTACTCATCACTTCAATCAATTTACGAATCGTTGATTTTTAAAAATGCACAGACAATAGTGAGTGATTCAAGCCATGTTTTATTTCCAGTGTATCAGCTTCTGCCATCAGTCAGACGGTATAGAGTTCCACTGTGTAAGAGTAACCATTACAAAAAATAATTTATTCCTGTATCTATTAATATGTTAAATAGCAAGATGTAGTAATGTAGTCGTATTCTTTTTTTCTTTCCTTTCCTTTCTTTTTGGTTTGTGTGTGCATATGTTGTATGTATGTATATGTTGTGTACTAATGCAGCTTTGAGTCCAAGACAAATTTCCTGAAAAAGGACAATAAAGTATACTAACTAACTAACTAACTATTTTGTATTTCATCTTTTATCTTATTATTTATTATTTCCTTTACATTCCTTGGTTATTTAGTCTACTGTATTCATAAAATTGACTCAGACTACAAATTGTTTTGAGCCTGGGTTACAACAAGGTTTAAGGTTGTGTAGTCACAATGTGAAGTCAGCATTTGGGGCCAGATGCAGAATGTCCCCAAATGCTGACTTCACATTGTGACTTATTGCAAATATTTCTAGCTTCCATTAAATTTCAAAACAATAATGCACACAGGAATCTAGAAATATTTGCAATAGATGCTGTAACAAGTTAGCTCAAAGGGGAAATATTAATAATAACTCATACCTTTTTATGATTAATTATTCATATTTGGGTCAGTTAATTGGATTAAGTTGATGTAGCTAAATTAATATTACAATCAATTAATCAGTTCGTCCAACGAACTCTTTTGATTATTCATTTATTCTAAGAAAAGCATATCTTTCATGGCCACCAAAAAAGAATTATTTCTTAGCATGTACAGCGCTTAGATCATGTAACAAGATCAAAATCGTAAAATAGACTTTGTTGCAAGCAGAGAATCAGAACCAAATACATATTGTGCACAAGTTTTATTAACTAAATCACAAACATAACTAAACTAAACAAACATACATACATACATAAATACATGCATAGGTAAAATGGTGAGTGCATGGAACCGGAAGCAGGAAATGGAACTATGCAAAAGATCCATTTAACTATGAAAAGAACCATCAGCTTATCATTTTCAGAGCACCTCATTAACCCTCTGGGGCCTAAGGTGTTTTTGGGGTCCTTGAGATGTTTTGACATGCCCTGAGATTTGTGCTTTTTTCAGTTGCTTATAATTACTTATTTCCAGTGTAATCTTTCTTTGTAAAAACTAAAGCATACATTTTATCATGTGTATTTCAAAGTTAAGGATTCATTAGTTTGAATATAGCCTACATTGGAACAAACACTATAATAACATCTTAGTTGATGACTTTATTTTTGACAAAACATTATATATATATATATATATATATATATACATACATACATACATACATATATATATATATATATATATATATATATATATATATATATATATATATATATATATTTAACATATGAGCAGAAATTGCCAACATTATAAGCTTATTTGATGTGGCAGTATTTTACAGTAAAAACTTTATAATCTATCCGATTTTTGTAGTCGATTTTTACTCATCTCAGTATAGCAATAGAGTTTGGTAAAATAGTTTGATTCATATTTAAACAGTATTTTTGCCAGCTGTAGTAGCTACACAACAGCGCACATCTGTGCATTCATTCATTCACACACAGAAACGCGATTCATATTTAAACAGTCTTTTTGTGTACAGACACTATTGCGATTAGAACAAAGCAAATATAGAACTGACCTATTCCTCAGCTGGATTAGGATCCGTTGCTCCTCGAAATGAAACTTCCAGAACTTCTGAGGTAAATTTTCCAGCTGATGTGGGCATTTCACAGGTTTGTATGGATGCCTCAGATCATTTGCGTTTGAATAGCACGTGCTCTCCGTGGGCAAGGTCACATTAAAACATAATGAGCTGAGATGAGAACGGCTGACATCTCTCTATTTTCATACATATTACATAAACTGAGAATATTTGTTTTTTATATAAATTACTTCATTTAAAAGAGGAGAATTAAAGCTTCATGCCTGTGTGCCTGTGTGACTGTTTGACTGAGTATTCGCTGAGTTACAGTTCATTTTCGGACGCGTTTCAGAATGGACTTCACTGAAGGCAGAACTCGCATCATGTTTATTTTTCTTTATTTGGCAAAAAGCACAACACTTTGTTTTTATTGTGAGTATAAGAGAAGGTGATGTACATCAAAGTGTGAGTCATTAAATGAGGATTAATTAGATAGGAAACATGATACAGGTGAGGTTACATTGACCGTTGGTTGTATAATAAAATATATTCCGTAGTATATACATAATAGTACACAAGACAGTAAATTATTCACACAGTTTCTGGGATGCATGTTCATTTATAGATCAGTTTGTCTATGATTAATGCAGCAAAGTCTGTATTAAAGATTGTTTCTGTCTTCCCTATTGTCTCTCTCTTGAGCATGTGGCCACATTCTTTTAACACCAATAAAACCAACTTATCTGATCGTGGTCATGGTAACTAGGACCTTCTTGCCCTGTTTGGGGGGATGGGGCCACAGATCCCAGAGTGCGTTTTAAATATCATTTGTTAAACTATAACAAATACTTGTGTCTGACTTGTCTCAGTCGTTACAATGCACACATCCACAAAAAGTCCTCCCTTAGGCTCCTCACAGTGATTTTCAACCATTTCCACCACTGGTTATACCAGTGGATAATGACTACAGTGACCTTATTTTGAGTCTGAACAAATGTTTCGAAGGATGTGTCACTGTGACACTGACAAAATGTTTTTAAAACTTGAAAACTTGTATGTCAGCAGCTAAGACTACTGTTGTGCTTTTTGTGGGGGCAAACATGGGAATAGCTGAAGTTATAATGTAAATGATGTACAGAATGTGGAAAGTTAACGTGTCTTGGAAAGTTAACCCCAGGGAAATATTAACTACAGGTCACAATTAACCCAAAGATGTTTATATGAGTCTCATGAAAAAAAAAAAAAAAAAAAAACGTGCCTGTGGCGACATGATATCAAAAGGGTTTTAAGTAATCATATCCGCTGAGTGAGTGCTAAATGCATGTTCAGTTTTCTCTGAAACAGATAAACGTGATTGTGGAATAATGCTCGTGACAATTTTTTGAGCACAAAATCATATATTGAGCGTGCAAAAGGTACTGGGTTTTGTGGAGAAATGTTTGTTTGTCAAAGAAGAAAATATTTTAAGTGAACTTAAGTAAAATAAGTAAATTTTGCAATAAAACAAGTTTATCTTAATGTGCACAGATATTCTACACAGCCTCCAGTCCATGCTCTTCGAGGTCGACAGAACTGTAGAGTTTAGCTCCAACCAATTCAGTTAAAGGATAAAATAACACGGCAGAATACTCAAGACTTCTAAAACAGCACAATAACTGGGTATACCAAGGGTATATGCAAATATTGATTGTTAGACTACACAAAAAGACCATTCAAATGGCCCATTCATCCATCCAATGTCCAAATCCTTGTCCTAAGTAGGGTTGCAGGGATGCTGGAACTTATCCCAGAATCTCGGGCTATAGGAACAGCAAACTCAATTTTAACAAAACAGTGGGTGAAAGCACCAATTACGATTTGAAAACACCAACAGATTTTTGTAACTTACACAACATTTATATCGTTTTTATGTGTGTAAATCTGTCTAAACTTTTCCAGTATAGACACCCAGGGAAAGCAAGACAACATCTGATCACATGGCAACATCTGACCCTAAAAAGGGCAGTTACTCAAAAGTGACATACATCCAGGTGGCATGCACCAACCTTGATTTATGCATAACACCAGCATTTTAAAAAAAAAAAGTTGCCAGCCAGCGCCAGCATTTTTGATAATTTTTACAAAATTTTCATGGCCCCCAGAAAATTTTTGCATGAAGATCTTGTCCTCGCTGGACCCCGAGATAAGATAGAAGAAGAAGACTTCTCTCTGTAAGCGAGCCTCAGCAGTGGATTAGACGTCCCAGCGCTTCTCCCCTGCGGCCATCTGGCGAGCTTAAAGCAAATAAAAAAAGAGCAAATTTCTGCGACGTTGTTGCAATAGTCGTTCCACAACGAGTTCCCTCATCCGTACCAGGCCGGCGCAGACTTGGGGTTGGATCTCCAGAAGGAACATGGTCTCGACAGATACCTCCAACACGGGTGGGGGAGCTCTCTGCAAGGGCAGGCTGACATCCGGCTCCTGGTCAAGCATCTGATCTACCTAGAAATGCTGGCGGTTTTTCTGGCTCTCAAAATCTTCCTACCAGACCTGAAAGGGCATGATGTCTTAGTCCGCTCGGACAACATGGCAGTGGTGTCCTACATAAACCACCAAGGTAGACTCAGATCGAGGCCTCTGTACAAACTGGTGAGATGCCTCCTCTTATGGGCACAGTAAAACCTGTGCTCGCTGAGAGCAGCGAAAGTACCGGCCAAACTAAACCAAAGGGCAGACATGCTGTACCGGGGCAATATGTCCCAAGGGGAATAGACGCTCCATTCCCAGATGGTTTAACCCTCTGGGGTCTGAGGTGTTTTCTGGGCCCTGGAGGTGTTCTGACATGCGCTGACATTTGTGCTTATTTCTGTTACTTGTGACATTTTCATGGCTAAAATCTGATTACACTGCATTTAGCACAAACTCTGCTACAATAATATGTCAGCAGCATGTATGTAAAAGTTTGCAGTTTTGAGATAATGACGTTTATCCGTGGTTTGTGAAAAAAACCAAAACAATTGTCACTGAAATAAGGCCATGAAACCCATATTGATTATTTCATCACACGACTTTTGAAAATTGTAATCACGTAGCCTAGAATATTTGCTCCAAAACTATGTGAAAATCATCATGACAACTCATTCAGATAAAACAATATATCGATTTTAAATTTGTAAGACATGTTTTGTGTAAGAAAGCTTTATGCGAAGAGGCATGAACACATCATTAATATTGATGGCTTTCACACCTGAGAAAGACAAAGACCCTCCAATAATGACCCTATTAGGTGCTATCAGGCCCTATCATTATGAACAACTTTGCACAAAGAATGAGGAGATTTAAAAAAGAATGGCTTTTTGATTGTTTGAATTTATTTACAACACAACATAATCCAAAGATACACAACAAATGACAAAAAAGCACATTATTTAACACACTGATCTAAAGACAGAGACTTGAACAGTCACACACCTTTGTGCCATTCCTGAAACATACATACCTGTCATTTCCAAGGTGTTTGATTTTTCACTTTACCATGTTCATGTACAGAGACTCATGTGAATGTTGAAGTCAGTAGGACTCATTAGTGGCATCTGGTCCCTGTAAAAATACAACAACAACAAAAAACAGCTGTGAACATGCTGATATCAAGAGAAACTATAGGGCTGCACAATTTTGGTAATACATTTTTGATTTTTCTGGTTAAAATTGCTTTTTAAAAATCACAAAACACACAGCCTATCAATCATTAAAAAGGAACACTTCAGTAACACTACACTAGAGAAAAATATATTGATTATCATATGTCACTTCAAATGTTTCCATTCGTTATGACGTTATGAAATGAGATTGGAGTAAAAACATGAAGCCTAATGTTTGGTGCGTTTTGCTTTTCAAACGCACAGCGTGTTATTTACTGAAGCGATCGAGCCGCTCCAAACTATGAAACATTATTGTTACCATATAGATATCTACGTTTGAGCAGATATCCACAAACACAGTATTTAATAGTGAACACAGGTCTAAACATTATAATATTCAGCATATATCTAGTAACAGTTCAACTGCAATGTGAAGTTTATGCAACAATAACATTAACTAATATAATTCAGAATACATTTCTTACCTTACATCTTTCTTGTCTTCAAATCGCGTTCTTCTTCTGAGGTAAATCCAATGTAAGCTGACTAAGCTCACACCGTGTCTTCGAAACTCGACGAAAAGCAGAGACTGATGAAGTTTGGTGCTTTCTTTTTGAGGTAATGAGTGCGTTCGCGTTCCTTAACGTGGAGATTTGCATGTCAATCTCTTTTGCATGCGTGGGCGTGGTCACATTAAAAATAATGAGCAAGGGTTTGAGAAACTGGACATCTTGTTGGTTTTATACAGTGGTGTGCCGTCAGAGCCAGCAGGGCCTTCTCTGCTGGCCCTGTCAAAATAGAAAAATATATATTTTTTTCTATAATTAAATTAATGTGTGTCTGAACATGTCTAAATTCAAATACTGTCTATCAGTACGTTACAATTATATTTCCAGAAAGAATATGGTTAATTTTTGTGAGTCTGAGCTGGATTTTACATGTCAACTAAACGCAGCTCCGTGGACCAGCACTAGTTGTATAGCTAGCCTTCCGTTGAAGCTGCCGTTTTCCATTTGATCATAACTTTGACTGACGTGTTTTATCAGCCAATCAAATTGTGATGCGTATGACAGAACGCCCCAGAGGCCCAGCGATGTGTCAACGGCTAGCCCGCGCTGATGTCATCGACATGGGTGGGCAGATACAATACATGTTTGTGTACAATAACAATTTTCAGGAAAAAAAACATTACGATGTCCAGAAATAAATTTCATTTGCACATTGGGTCATTTTGGGTACATTTGTCATTCTAGATCTACTAATATTGTTAGTACCGAGAAGTTCCACGTGACTAGATGCATTGATACTTACATAATTTTCGTGTACTGCGATGGTCTAGTGGTATAACTTTTGCCAAGCGTGTCAGAGGTTCTGGGTTCGAATCCACACTCGTATAGTTTTTTATTTTTATTTTACCGAATATGTTCATCAGTGGTTGTATATCAAGCAGGGCGTTTGTGTGCATTTTGTTTTGTAAGATTTCAACGAATAGAAAGTCTCCGCAACGGCGATAGATTGAAGCGCGCATCTGAGTGAAAACTGTGCGCGAGCCACAAGAGAATATGGGAAGCCAAACTATGGGAAGCCAAACAAACCAAAAGTAGGACGAGACAGCGGGGGTTTACAGAGCTCGCGCCGCGCTGACATGTCATCTGCGCGGTTCTATGGTACGAGCCGCGCGGCCGATTCGTCAGCGCAGCGCGGACGTGTTTCCTAGCGACACCCAATGGGCAGCGCGGCGCGAACAATCCTCACCAGCGCTGCGTTGACCAATTTAAACAGCGCAGCGCAAACCAAATAAATGTACAATAAAGAAACCCCTCCTTCCTTACAAAAAATTGGTTTTCTGCTTAAGTTTAGGAGTTTTTCCCAACAGAAGACAAAGAAGAAAGACAAGATGAAATGCACACATTTCTTATGTTTATTATCTTTAATAGTGTTAGTAAAGATTAGTGTTGTGCGTCGATACTTTGAAGAACTGCACATATGTATAGAGGCTACGGAAAGAGCTGTATAAAGCAGACACTTCAATGACTTTCAATATCGTAGTCGTCTTGAGGAGCACGCCAACCTTCTGGTAATTATATCGGACAGTATAGGCTACATGTTCAGGTAATGTAGGCTATTTTATTATTGTAGTAAGTTTTGCATTCAGCCATCATTTGTAGACTTTAAGCTTTTTATGTCTGAATTCCATAATCAAAACAATCATTTGTTAATTTTGAATAAAATGTTCAAACTAAAGATCGATTTTATGTTATTGATATTTTGTGATATTGATTTATAGGGTGAATTCAGTGTGATTTGGACACTTTTTGCCATTAAGATTAATTGGAAAAAGTGTCCCTTCCAATCAACCTGAGTACACACACACACACACAATATATATATATATATATATATATATATATATATATATATATATATATATATATATATATATATATATACATATATATATATATACAGATATCTGTTAGAATGACCTTGACCTCATCACCACAATCAATGAACTTCAAGAGGCTATACAAGACTTATGTCTTCTGGTGGACCATATTTTCAACCCTCCTGTGAACGCCCCATTTTCACTACCAATTTTACATACACGGCCAAGGTAATGTTAATTTTAAGTTTGACACAGCAGTTTTGCAATTATTCATTTTTCAAGGCTTTTTCTTTAGGTTCATGTAAATCAAAATCTGCTGTAGCCTACCTGTACTCATTTACATTAATAATAGCAGAGGTTTATGGGTAAAATGTAATTGAGTGTCGCCAAATGAACTTGTATCTGTTTAAATTGGTCAGCGCAGCGCTGGTGAGGATTGTTCGCGCCGCGCTGCCCATTGGGTGTCGCCAGGAAACACGTCCGCGCTGCGCTGACGAATCGGCCGCGCGGCTCGTACCATTGAACCGCGCAGATGACATGTCAGCGCAGCGCGAGCTCTGTAAACCCCCGCTGTCTCGTCCTACTTTTGGTTTGTTTGGCTTCCCATAAGGAGAACACTGTATACGCGCCACTGATAACAGCGGCAACGAGCACTCAGCTTGAACAACACATTTCAGCGCTAGAATGCATCATATTCAACAAACGAAAATGAATTTCCTGCTAGTTAACCGGAGATGTTTTATTTATTTGTATTACTGAAGGCCCTGACTGAAACCCCACGGTACGCTACTGGTTTTATACAAATTACTTAAACAGAGAATATTTGTTTTCATTTTGAATCCGATCATTTAAAAGTACACACTTATGTTTATAAAGATATATGGCTCATAAATGTGTGACAAGTATTCGCTGAGTTTTGTTTCAGTTTATAGACGTGCTCAAGAAAAAAAAGTTCACAAGATGGAGAGGCAGAAAGCACACCCTGTTTATTTTCTTTATTTTACAAAAGCACAATGTTTTGTTTTGATTGTAAGTGGACACATACAAAAGTAGACATCTCACAGATTCTTTTTTCATATTTCTTTTTCCTGTATAACCATAAATGACGGAGTAATTTAAGTATATTGTGCTACTATGTGAAGAAAATCCAGCAAAACGAGCCGGCGCGTTTGCCGACCACAGAGGGTTAAGCACTATCTGTTAGGCTAGAGCCCCACGCCCCTAAGTGGTCTGTCTAAGTGGTCTGTCAACTGGTGCGTAGTCCGGAATGAAGACCCATTGTCCTGTGACGTTTCACTGGTGCTTTCTTTCCTGCAGGAGCTGCTGGACAAGGGGCTAAGGGGGCACTGCATAAACAGTGAACATGTCTCACCCCCTTACTCTTCCATTATGGGACCTGTCTAGGGTCCTTAGGGCCCTCATGGGCCCGCCCTTCGAGCCACTTTAGTGAGCCGAGCTGCAGCCCGTTTTGCTGAAAACTCCCCTTCTGCTAGCCCTTGCGTTAGTCAAGCGAGAGGGTGAATGAATGAATGAACGAATGAATGAATTAAGCATTTATATAGCCCTTTCATATGTACTACTGTACACCCAAAGCGCTTCACAATCATATCAGGGGATCTCCCCTCAACCACCACCAGTGTGCAGCATCCACTTGGATGATGCGACGGCAGCCACAGTACAACGGTGCCAGTACGCTCACCAAACACCAGCTATAGGTGGAGAGGAGAGAGTGATAGAGCCAATTCAATGGATGGGGATTGGGGCGAGGGGGGCGTGGTTCAGCGACGTCTGTGACAGGAAAGAGAGTCGGAGACGAGCGGCACATAAGTAGGTCAAGTGCATAATGACGTACACCTGGATCTCATTGCAGTAATTGCCGTGGGGAACCGGATAAACGTCACCTGGAAGTGGGAAGCAAAGAGAGAGAGTGGCTGTGGAATCGTGTGCACGCTGCTGGCTACAGAGAGTCAAAGAAATTGTTGTCAAGAAGCTATTTAAAAAGAGATTGTTTTTGGAGAGCGCTGAGAGCGCGATTTTTTCTTTAGAGAAATATTGAGTAAAAAGGGACACACGTTCCACAGCAAGCCGACCCTGTCTCCTTCCTTCATCCATTTATTTTGAACCTTGCTACAGGGATTATTAGGAGGCCATGATTGGGATTGGGATTTTTAAGGGCCAATGGAGGGAATTTGGTCAGGACACCGGGGCTACACTCCTACTCTTAACGAGAAGTGCAACCTTGATTTTTAATGACCACAGAGAGTCAAGTCACCTTCATTTATATAGCGCTTTTAACCCTCTGGGGTCGGCAAACTGGCGCGTTTTGCTAGATTTTTTTCACATAGCAGCAAAATAGACTTAAAATACTCCGTCATTTTTTGTCATACAGACTTAAGAATATGAAAAAATAAACCGTTAAATGTCCACTGTTTTTATGTGTCCACTTACAATCGAAACAAAACATTGTGCTTTTGTAAAATAAAGAAAATAAACAGGGTGTGCTTTCTGCCTCTGCGTCTCCGTGAACTTTTTTTCTGGAGCACATATCTAAACTTAAACAAAACTCAGCGAATAGTCACCCAGGCATGAGCTATATATCTTTATAATCATTTAAGTGTGTACTTTTAAATTATCTAATTCAAAACGAAAACAAATTTTCTGTTTATGTAATCTATATGAAAAGAGAGAGATGTCAGTCGTTCTCATTTCAGCTCATTATAGCTCATTATCTGTTAATGTGAACACACCCATGGAGAGCGTGCTATTCAAATGCAAATGATCTGAGGCAATCCACACTGAAAAAAGTGAAACATCAGTGCAATCCATTCAAAATATATATTTACATTGGTCCAATGGAAATTTGTGATTTTCAGTTTATACCTTCTGTTTTCACTTTGCCTCAAAGTAAGTGTTACGCCCTCTAGACAAACTTTAAAACATTACTTTTACTTGAATGGTAGTTTAAGGTTAAACCAACGTTTTGGGGTGTCATGTGATCATGTGACGTCATTACGTCTCGTACATCTCAGTCGTTGAAAATTTCTGCTGTCCGCTATTACCTCTCTTCGCAAGCAAAGGACCATCTCCATGTGCGAGTCTGCGAGAAAACTCAATTAAACAAGGTAAGAGCTCGAATGTGTTTTGCTTGGTGACAACATATCTGTTTTTGAGGAAATTAACATTAAGTCAAAGAACCGGGAACTACTTTACAGACGTCGGGGTGTTCTGTGATGAACTTTAAGAAAGTTTAAGAAATAGGAACTGGTTAAAATTGTCATCTCGAATTTTTGCTAATCGCATTATGTGGTCGCGTAGTTCAAAAATTACTAAACTTATAATAATCGTGTCTAGATCGCACTTAATTCAACTGAAGAGCCCCGCCAGTGTCTGGACATGTTTAATCGGTAGCGGGGTCACTGCTAGCCCGTCAGACATAGAGCTGCAGCCGAGCCAAAGTTTAGGCGGGATAAGTAACATTAGGGTGCTCCAGGGACAGACTTTACGCGTGCTTTTCACCAATAGCCTAACTTTAATAACTGTTGAATCCGTACTCGTGAGCTTGTTGAGACGGGTGAAGGAGCACGCGCTTTTGAACCCGGTCGGTGAACGCCACGGGTCGGACATGCAGCCCGTTTTAAAGCTCTAAAACAGCTAAAAATGGTGTCAACCGCTTGATCTACATCTGTGCTGTTTTGTGCTGTAAAGATTTCCGTTTGTGCTGGTTCGGTTTTTAAATTATTACAAACTTTAGAGCCTTGAGGCGTTGTTTTTTATGCGCCCTGTCCACTGATCTAAATAATTAACTTAGTTGTTAACTTACGACGACTTATTTGTTCCCTCGTTTTAATAAATCGTGGACACGTTGAACTATTTCCCTCCCTCATTTTGATTTAAGTTAACAAATTACAACGTGGCCACAATATAGTAAAACGAGGGAACAAATTAGTATAACCTGCTGAGGTTTTATTAATTCGTGCCACGAAACAATATTCGCCTGAATATTCACCAATGCACAAAAATATAGGTCTTTTTTAATATATTTAAATGTTAGAATAATATAAACCAAAACGCGCAGGTAAAACTGCTGTAGTGAAACTGCGCATGCGCGGGGTGAAACTGTGGCTCTGCAGTCAGACCCTTCTCCTCTGCTTGCAGTTTATGGTCTGGGTCGGGATCGGACAGAACGTTGAACGAGCTCGGGTAAGGTCGTGTTGGATTTTTTTGGGCCCATTGTAAACTCGTGCACCCTGTGAACCTGCTCAGATTAGAGATAGAAGAGGATGACAGTGTTGCCATACACATTTATAAATTCAGTGTCCGTTTTGCCACAATGGCTATATTTTCTCTTAAAAACCTTCCTAATGTTAACTTACTATTTACTACTTGTATGTATTTGTTTATTACATATTGTATTTGTTGCAATGGTGAGAGCAATGACTGATTAAAGAGAAACACTACACTCCTGAACAAAATCTTAAGACCGGGGGAAACATTGCAAGTATTCGCATTTCGCGCTGGTGGATCATAACCGGGTTGTAAGTACTGCTTCAGAATGCCAAAAGAAGAAACAGGAGCAAGAGACAAAAAATAGAGAGTAGGCAATTTATTGAAAACTGCATTTAAACTCAAACAGGCTGTTCATCAGCTGATCAAAAGTTTAAGACCATAGCCATAAAAAGGTAAAATCTGCACAAAAATATGGCTTTCATGTCATTGTTCTTCAGGCAGTCACACTGTCATGATCTCCTGATGGCAAAGGCAAAAAGGCTTTCTCTCTTTGAACGTGGCAGGATTGTTGAGCTGCACAAGCAAGGCCTCTCGCAACGTGCCATCGCTGCCGAAGTTGGACGCAGTAAGACAGTCATTTTACATTTCTTAAAAGATCCTAAAAGTTATGGGATAAAAAAGTCAAGTGGTAGACCCAAAAAAATTTCACCTGCACTGAGCCGCAGGATCCGACAGGTTGTCCGGGAAGACACAGGTCGATCCTCGACCCAAATTAAGGCCCTTACTGATGCTGACTTCAGCCCAATAACCATAAGACGGCATCTGTGAGAGAAGGGCTTCAAGAACAAAAAACGTCTTCAAAGGCCACGTCTCCTCCCACGCCACAAACTTGCCCGTTTGGAATTTGCAAGGGAGCACCAAACATGGGACAATGAAAGGTGGAAGAAAGTTTTATTCTCTAATGAGAAAAAATTTAACCTGGACGGTCCTGATGGCTTCCAACGTTACTGACATAACAAGGAGATCCCACCGGAGATGTTTTCTACGCGGCACAGTGGAGGAGGCTCCATCATGATCTGGGGTGCTTTTTCCTTCAATGGGAAAATGGAGCTTCAGGTTGTGCAGGGGCGTCAAACGGCGGCTGGCTATGTGGATCTGTTGCAGCGGGCATCCCTCTTGACTGAGGGCCCCCGTCTGTGCGGTAATGACTGGGTCTTTCAACAGGACAACGCTGCAATTCACAATGCCCGCCTGACGAAGAACTTCTTCCAGGAGAATAACGTCGCTCTTTTGGACCATCCTGCGTGTTCCCCTGATCTAAATCCCATTGAGAACATTTGGGGATGGATGGCAAGGGAAGTTTACAAAAACGGACGTCAGTTCCAGACCGTGGATGCCCTTCGTGAAGCCATCTTCACCACATGGAGCAACGTTCCCAGCAGCCTCCAGGAAAAAGTCGCATCAAGCATGCCGAAGCGAGTGTTTGAAGTGATCAACAAGAACGGGGGGGCTACTCACTACTGAGTCTTTTTTTGACACTTTTAGTTCTGTTGTGGGTTTATTTTTGGGCTATGGTCTTAAACTTTTGATCAGCTGATGAACAGCCTGTTTGAGTTTAAATGCAGTTTTCAATAAATTGCCTACTCTCTATTTTTTTGTGTCTTGCTCCTGTTTCTTCTTTTGGCATTTTGAAGCAGCACTTACAACCCTGTTATGATCCACCAGCGCGAAATGCGTAAAACTTGGAATGCTTCCCCCGGTCTTAAGATTTTGTTCAGGAGTGTACATAAGTTATAGTTTAAAGTGACTAACGTTAATGGAAATAATAATCACTGTCCCCTATAAATTCATGCCATTTCCTTTGTATTTACAGGTGCCCTCTTTCTGGAATCATTAACCGCTGCAGAATTTGGTAGGTGATCCACACATGCACACCAGGCAGTGAACATTATTTGTATGAATATGATAATAATTGTGCCTTACACTTGTATTTCGCTTTACAAAAGTGTCACAAGCTTCTCAAAGCGCTACAGTGTAGTGTATGGCGTCAAATGGTGGACAAAACAGTGCAAGCGCATAAACACAGCGCGCAAGTGAATTACAACAGTGTGAGCAACGTGACAAAGCTTGCACGTAAAATGTAAACATGCAGAACTCTCAAATCCCAAACTGGAGGACAAAAAAATTTGATTGTGTGCACAAATTAACAAGTCGCAAGCAGAAATAACAGCCGTGAGTCCTGACAGGTTCTACACGTGCAAGTTCTTTTCTACACGCGCACGCAGATTTGAACACACACGCGCAGCTGAAATCTTTACGCACACGAGTCAGTTTTAACACTTTAAGGGTCGGGGCTCAGACCTTCCTGTTAACAAATGCCATATCGCAGCTTCTCTGAAAATCTTTTGATTGGTTGCTATGCCGTGAATGATGTCCTCCTGTTGCGATTGGCTGTTGTTGGCTCTCTCCGAACGAAGACACTCAAAACAGAAAGCGGGATGACAGACCTTAAGAAGTTTTTTTACGTTTTCTTTCAAAGTTATACACACTAGTCGTCCCCCAGAAACAGTCCCACAGACCCAGCCTCAAACCCAATCTCTTAAAAATTAAAGGCTGGTTTCTAAAGTACTTCTTCCTGCCTCTATGTATTAATGTTCATGGGTAGCCTAAATGGGTTCATTCAGACATTAACATTAAGTATTTTACTGTATGTCAACAAGATTCAACAAGATATTTTCGCTTAGCTATACCCAATGTTTAGATCTGTTGTGGTATTTATGCAAAATAGCACATATAATTAGATTATGCACCGTTTGTCCATGGTACAAACAATTTCAAAAACTTGTAATACATTTTTTGTTTGTCTTGATGTAAGTAATCAACTCAACAGTAATTTTCATGGTGATATCTAAAGGTTAAAAATTTGACCCTATTCACAAAAGAAAAAGAAGTAATAGGCGTATGAATAGGTTATATTTGGGTCTTTTTCAAAACTTTCCCCTAATAGGATTCTTCAGGGCTTTTTTTTCCCTTACTCAGGACATATTGAGGATACAAAATCAGTCGAGTTTGCTTCTGTTGCAATTTGTTCAACCTTTTTTCATTAAATGACTGGACTATAAGGGAAGGAGCTGTGAGTAGGCCACATTTCTGATAAAATTATTGAAAATTTGGTTCCTGCAAATGCTGAGGTCATGTGACTCTTATATCGCTATTAAGCAAGAAGTAGCATGTTGTGAGAAAACAACTGACATAAAGGAAAATGTTAATATATTTAATACATTTATTAATTACACAGAGAAAAAAAAATAATGTGTCTAGCTATTTTTAGTTTATAACATCAAGAGTTGTCTGTGTTACCTTTAATATATAAGTTACACAAGTCAATTATGTAAAAATGTCCTAAATATTTAAATCGCTTACAAACTTCGAATCAGGTCAAAAGAGATCCTTGTATCAAAAACAAAAAAACACAAAAAAAATCAAGCATTTGTAAATTAACAATTTTGTGTTAATTCTACCAAAACGATACATTTAACATATAAACACGTGTATAACTTTGAAAGAAAACGTAAAAAAAACTTCTTAAGGTCTGTCATCTCGCTTTCTGTTCTGAATTCGTTCGGAGAGAGCCAACAACAGCCAATCGCAACAGGAGGACATCATTCACGGCATAGCAACCAATCAAAAGATTTTCAGAGAAGCTGCGATATGGCATTTGTTAACAGGAAGGTCTGAGCCCCGACCCTTAAGGCCCGTTCACACCAAGGACGATAACTATAAAGATAACGATAAAGATATAATTCTAAAAATTGTTCTCCATATTAAAGAATAACAGAGTTCACACCACAACTATAACGATAAAGATATGAGGAACGATATCGTTGGGATCACTTTCTGAACGATTTTTTTCCAGCTGTCGAACGATAAAACACTGACAGCCAATCAGAATCCATTCTAATTTAAAGGTCTCGCGCATTTAAAATGGATCTGGATCATCCGGGCGCGCGCGTGCTTAGAATAAAAAGACCGTTATCGGTCGTTGGTGTGGACGCATATATAGTTATCTTTATCGTTATTTTTATAGTTATCGTGCTTGGTGTGAACGGGCCTTTAAAGTGTTAACTGACTCGTGTGCGTAAAGATTTCAGCTGCGCGTGTGTGTTCAAATCTGCGCGCGCATGTAGAAAAGAACTTGCGCGTGTAGAACCTGTCAGGACTCGCGGCTGTTATTTCTGCTTGCGACTTGTTAATTTGTGCGCACAATCAAATTTTTTTGTCCTCCAGTTTGGGATTTGAGAGTTCTGCATGTTTACATTTTACGTGTGTCGTGGATTTTTCCCTAAACCTAACTAAGTACCTAAGTCTACCGGGGCCGTCTCCAGTCGACGATCTCCCTGGGCCGTCTCCAATCGACGATCCCTAACGTCTCCAATCGACGCTTAATACCGGGGCCGTCTCCAATCGATGATCTCCCTGGGCCGTCTCCAATCGACGATCCCTAACGTCTCCAATCGACGCTTAATAAATAGTCTAACTAACTAACTTGCTTCCCTAACTAGATTTCTTCCTGCGCAGGAATAATTGACAAACAGACCTTAGCAAATGTCCTCTAAATGCTTTAATCACGGCCAGGAGATCTTCCCGAGCAGTTCTCAGGGAATCTCTCCCAAGAAGCAAGGCCAGGAGGATCTCAGACAAATTCCATTGAGAATTCCCCAGTATACAAGAATACAACAGTTTTTATAGAATAAGGAGGTATGGCAAAAAATGTCATACCGCATTACATAATTTCCCCACAATTTGATTGGTTCTTCATATGCAAACCCTTCTGTTACTAGGTAAAGCAAACTTTGCTTTAATGATTACTTCATTGTCAATCACAAGGTTCAAATTTAGTCATCTGTCTAGTTTCAATTCCCAAATGTGTTATTTATACACTCACACAACCAAAGTCAAAGGGGTATGAATACAACATCCAAAAACACAGGACAAAACGTTTTAGTACATTGTGTTTCAAAGTGTTATCATGTTAGGCCTGAAAAGAGAAGGTTAGATGTTAAATATGGTTAGAAACATGGTTAGTTTAATATACAGTTTAAAATTTCTACGACAGTTCCCCTCTCTGGTCGTAATCAAACACGACCACTATTAAATTAAATTCTTCTAATCAAATTTCCATACCTGCATGATTTACCTGCTCTTTACCAAATCATCCCATTATAAGTTAGTGACTATAATACCACCTGATATCTCTAATCATTTCCATGTTTCATCATCTACTTTATAATACCTGTCAAATATTTATTCAATCAGCATCCTAAGTTGTAATTAAAATACCACCTCTTTCCAACGTTACCACATACACATCTTCTCAACTTTATCTCCTTCTCAACATTCTATCTTCAAGCCATCTAATTCTATTTTCAGTAAAAACTAAACATACCATAGTATATTGCTTTTATAACTTTAGTAGATATTGAGTCAAGTTCAAGTATCCTTTGCTAAATTCACATTTCCTTTGCAAAAATTCTTTGCAATAATCACATTGATCTATTAGGCCTTTAACAGGCTGATACTGCTGATTAACCGTTTTTCTTAACCCTTTTTTTGTTAGCTTTTAATTAAAGCAATTGTTTTACTTAGTAAGATCTATTTAAGGATCTGTGTAATAAAATCTAACCAAAAAAGAAATTCTTCTAGAATTTTTCATTTTTATCCTTAACACAAATATCAATAATTGTATTATCTTGTTTCAAACAATGTCATTATTTTAAAATTAACTCTGTTTCACCCGGCTCTTGCCATGAGAATAGCCATAGCTGCTGATATGCCATTTAATCTTTAATTACCTTTCTTCCTACCATCCTATTTTTCCCAGAATTAACTGATGGACATAACATGTCCTGCCTCTATTTGTTGGCAATGCGGAATAGTTCATAATGGATCCATTGATCCAGATCATTAAATCTGTAACTTCATTCTGAATTAAGAAAGCTTTTTTAGAATTTTGCTTTATGAGCAAATATTCTATTTCACTAAAATGTCTTAACTGTTTAGATTCAGTTTAGTTTAAATTTGACATGTTTGTGTTACATTGTTCTTGGTTTTGGTTTTAACTTTATGCCCCCATACATATATATTTTTTTTTAACACGTTGAAAACCTTTCTCAACAAAGCAAGTCCATATTTCATTTCTGGAAGCCGGGCTAAATAAGCAAGCACTGTTACTGTATTCCTAGATAGACTAGACCCGCAGTCACCTCTCAGATATCAAATACAGACATTAGACAATACATGAAAGGAACATTTCAATAATCACACTGGTAACTTCTTTAAATAATACTAATCCAGAAATTAAATATGTGTCCCAAAATCAATCTCCTTTTGAAAGTTTTTCTTTTGCTATTTTAACAAACACCTAAGAAATATTTAATTTAGTCATTAATTAATCGCTATAGAAGTTTACCCAATTATCTATTCGGACCGAGTCCGGCAAAGTAACTTATCCTCCATATTAGAGAACAACTATTACAACTATTACTTCATTTTTTTAGCATCTATGATATCTGAATTAGGGTTCTAAAACCCTCAAGTTTCTTCAAAAATAGTTCCTAGATTATTTATTATCTTTACAGTAATGTACCTATTTAGAGTCCCTATACTCTACAGAATTAAGAGATTTTCCTCTTTCCAATTTACATATACCTGAAATATTTTCAAATTAATCAGTAATTGTTCAAATCATGAGATCTAAATACTCAGTACAGTACAGTTTGATCGAACCAAATAAAACATCAATAAACATCACACAAAATTAATTATTATGCTAAGCTTAAACCATTAGTTGGTCCACATCTTCCTCCAGATGTGTTGATCATCTCGTTGCCCAATGGACGTTCCATCTTCACCAGGGTGATTCTTTGCGAACCGTTGCAATGGGCTTTCCCACGTCGGCAAGGGAGGAACGTTAAACTAGCACGTCCTTGATCCCCCACTTGACGCTGTGCGTTGTCGTTGGTATTGCTGTTGGCGTTTGAGTTTCGTTGCTGAGGGCTGGTTGGTGTAGTTTAAGTCGAGATGCTTAAACGGAGGTGACCTTGTTTGTGGAGTAAACCACAAGAACAACCTGTGAATGGAGACCTTAAGTATTTTTGTTAGTGACAACATGTATCATGTCGCCAGACTCATCTACTTGTCTGGCCGGTCGTCCTTTTTTGATGAGACCTGTAAAATTTCATGTTAAACGGTAGCAAGACAATATTTCATACATTTGGAACAGAATCAGTTCTGTTCGATGAGATCCATCATGACATCCTGTAAAAAGTAAAAAGTTAAATATGGGGTGGACAGGGCAAGCTTGCTTGCTCTCTGCCTTCCCAAAGTTATACGCTGCGCAGCTGTGGCATTGTTTATTTCTGCCACAGTTTTAAACCCAGACCAGGATAGTTAGTCAAAATCATCCATGGTCGTTGTTTTGTTGGGTATATTTTAACCTATGGTTCACATTTGATCAATTTAGATACAGCTGTTTTGATTGACATAATTTATTTGTCGTTGAACACCATATTTCACACACTTTCACACACTTTCACACACCCCTCTCTGGCCAGAGATTCATACATTCTTGTCTGCCATAGCAGTTTATGAACTGAATGGGGAACATATATTAGGAGTGGAATACCACTAAATCTGAACGGTAACAAAGTTCGACGACGACAGAAACTACTGAACGTAGACACACTGTGGCATTCCCCTTGCAACAGTGTCTGAACGTATCATTTTTCAATTGTCCGATGCAGTCGCCATGTGTTTGAGTTTACACAGTGGACGTAAACCTAGCTTTTCAAAAATCAAATAGATTAAACACTTTTAATAATAATCATATAGACCTACAATTGCAGTTGAGAGAATCAGTTTTAATTTCTCAAATGCAATTTGTCATTTTTTGCACAATTTCAATATTCCAACTTTTTGTTGTTGCTCATAAGCTATTTAAAAGAAGATTTGGAAATCTTCACACAACCTTTGATCCATAGACAAAAAGAAAATAACATTTCCATCTCGTACCCATGATGATGACAGCATGTGATTTCAAAAGTTTAGAATTAGAAAACATTTCTATTGAATCTAGAAAATTACCTTTAAATGAAATGGAGTGACCAATATTTTTACTTTTCAAGTCATAATTTCTCTTTAGACACCCTGTGCCCTATATTATATTTTTCTTTTCCATAGAATTCTGCATAGTCAATAACCTATTAATGCTTTTACATAACTCTCACTGCCATATCCAGCCTCAGTTTTAACTGTATGTTAACTTCCGCTATTGAACTTCCTGCAGAAGGGCTGTTACTGGTACATACTGAAAGCAGATTCAAAGAGTTAGTTTAAACAGAGAAGAATATGAAGAAATATGAAGAATTGCTGAAACCAGTGGATAATCAAAAACAATCAAGTTAATAATAACTAAATTTGAAACGGTCTCTGTAGTGATCATTGAAAATGCAGCACCTAGCCCACAAGGCTGATTGTCTTTCTGTGTGGATTGTCATTCAGTTGAACTTCAGGCTGATAAATTGGATCATCAGGCTGTGATGGCACTCTCCTCGGTCTGGCTTTTGATCCATCCTGCCACAAAATTTCATAATGCATGGCAAAATTGTCTTTAGGAAAAGTCTCAAGTGAACTGTCACCTTTGCACTGTCTCAGTCTCCCCATGCTGACCCCTCTCAGAAGTCTCAACTTCCTCTTTCAGGAGGGCGGCTGCAGGACCCACTTCCTCTTTTGTTTTTCTGCAGTCATCCCACATTGTCAAGGTAGCTGTCTGAAATCTTGAACACTCAGAGAACCGCAAAAATCAAATTAAACAGCTTAATTTCCAAAAGTCTCTTCTGGTTTACAACACAGCAATTCTTCAATTTATTAAAAAGCTTAGTCCTTCATTGCGGAAAAAAGCAAGCACTTCTTCTTTGCAAAGACGCAGAAAAAACACAGGAAAACTCTAATTAATACAGTGTATTCTGCAAACCAAAATAATTCTTTCTCTTTTCTCTTTTACAAGAAACCAAAATAAAATGGCTCTAAGATGTCTGTTATGTGCTTGTTCAAATCACAATTTATATTTAAATTGGACACTCAATCTCATTCTCATACTATGCACAATGCAGAACAATTATCCCAGTTAACATAAACCATTGACTCTTAGAATGTCATGGATCAAAAACATTTTTCCACACTGTCTCCCAGGGATGACGGGATACAAATTCTAGACGTCTTCATATAGAAAGTATAATATTTAAACACGTGCAATTCATATAGTACTATTTATTCATCACTTTAAGAGCACCTGTTGCTCGGTTTTATATATCTCATCTACATAAATACATAATTAAAGTCTAACTCATAAAAGTTTATGACTCAAAATTTCCTAATTATCACAGAATGCATATTCCTACTATTATGATTTATAATTTTATCAATTTCTTCATTGTACTATCACACATAACTTCAACAGTTCTGATTCCCTTAATATTTTTTCTTAGTGACTGTTTGTAAAACCCTGTGCTCTCAGATTGCCACACATTTTTGTCAGTGGTTTGCCACCAATCTTTTAGTGAGTCACATTGTTTCACAAAAAGCCCCAATTCTCTCCACTCTGCAGGTTTAGCTAAAGAGATGTGAGGGATGGCCCCCTCCACATCATACAGTGATGCTTGGCTATCAGTCAATTCAACCTTCACAGCACACCATTTATTGGACCAAACTAACTCTGAGGTTTTCAGTTCCTCAATCTCTAGTTCAGACCATTTTTCAGCAAATATTTCATCTGGCTCATTGCTAACATGACATGTGCAATGCAAATCACTTTCTTCCATGAAATCATGGTCAGGAGGCATCCTATTTGTGGCTTTGTTTTGCAGACCACACTGAGGAGTGCTCCATTCAAAAACATATAATATTTCAGTTGGCATTCACACCATGCTCATATCAGCAGTGAGGCCACTGTCATCACAATACAAATTCAGCTTTAGTTTACACATCAAATCTCTTCCCAGAAGATTACAAGGACAGGTATTAGTCACAAGAAAAGCATGGGAAAATTAGCGATCACCAATCTGACAAGACAAATCTGCTGTATATGGTTCCTTTACCAGATGCCCTGTGGCACTTCTGGAGGTTGTCCATTTTCCAGATCATACAGTTAAATCAGGCAATTGTTCATGTTCGATTACGGAGTTTCTTTGTCTGGAAATTGCCTAATTCAACCATAAATTTATAATTCGACAATCAAAGTCATAATTATCTTTTTCCTTTCTTTTTGGACTTGCTTTTTGTCCAATTTTCCTTTGTCTTTTGCAGATGGCTTACAATCTGTACAATTTAATTAACTGTGGGATCCTATGATGTTACCACGTTTCCTTTTGAGAAATCCACTGTCTCCAACTCTTTATCATTAACATTTCTTTATTAACCCATTCTTTAATTCAATCAAAATCAAAGTCTTTTTCAAACAAAACTTCAAACAAAAAGCAAGTTTCAGTACTGCAGCATCTCAGGGTATTTTCCCCCTCAAACCTGGTTTATAGCATGACTAGTTGCTATTTGCAGAACAAAGTTTCATTAACAGCTTTCTGGGCGCACTCTCAAACGCAACAAATAAAATACTCAACATATACTAATTTGGTTTAATTTAACCATAATCATTCATTGCCCTTAATAGACAAGGTAAAAACATTTTTAGCAAAGGTAAAACATTTTTTTTTTAATCACTTAAATCTTTTAAATCTGATTACCAGTTTTCTTCAAAATTTTACTTAACAGAATTAGCCAATTTTTAATTAAACCTTTTAATTAATTTAGAAGCATTTCAAAGGAAAAATGTCAAGTCTGTCCATCCTACCTTAATACTTTAAGTCCTTTTAGCCCGACTGGAATGGTCCCTCTGTCGAACAGGGTTCTGCAGTCTGGCAGAGTGAAGACAACGTGGTTCCTCGCTCCCATCGATCCGACAGAGGGAGATTCCGAGGACTCCTGGATCTCTGGCTCGCCAAATTGTCGTGGATTTTTCCCTAAACCTAACTAAGTACCTAAGTCTACCGGGGCCGTCTCCAGTCGACGATCTCCCTGGGCCGTCTCCAATCGACGATCCCTAACGTCTCCAATCGACGCTTAATACCGGGGCCGTCTCCAATCGACGATCCCTAACGTCTCCAATCGACGCTTAATAAATAGTCTAACTAACTAACTTGCTTCCCTAACTAGATTTCTTCCTGCGCAGGAATAATTGACAAACAGACCTTAGCAAATGTCCTCTAAATGCTTTAATCACGGCCAGGAGATCTTCCCGAGCAGTTCTCAGGGAATCTCTCCCAAGAAGCAAGGCCGGGAGGATCTCAGACAAATTCCATTGAGAATTCCCCAGTATACAAGAATACAACAGTTTTTATAGAATAAGGAGGTATGGCAAAAAATGTCATACCGCATTACATAATTTCCCCACAATTTGATTGGTTCTTCATATGCAAACCCTTCTGTTACTAGGTAAAGCAAACTTTGCTTTAATGATTACTTCATTGTTAATCACAAGGTTCAAATTTAGTCATCTGTCTAGTTTCAATTCCCAAATGTGTTATTTATACACTCACACAACCAAAGTCAAAGGGGTATGAATACAACATCCAAAAACACAGGACAAAACGTTTTAGTACATTGTGTTTCAAAGTGTTATCATGTTAGGCCTGAAAAGAGAAGGTTAGATGTTAAATATGGTTAGAAACATGGTTAGTTTAATATACAGTTTAAAATTTCTACGACACGTGCAAGCTTTGTCACGTTGCTCACACTGTTGTAATTCACTTGCGCGCTGTGTTTATGCGCTTGCGCTGTTTTGTCCACCATTTGACGCCATAGTAGTCATTATTCTTTCAGTTCATACTCGGTGATGGTAAGCTACTATTGTAGCCACAATTGCTCAGGGGCAGACCGACCGGTCCCTTCGGCCATCACCAACCACTCACACACTACATTCATACAGGCAGTGGGTGAGGTGTCTTGCCCAAGGACACCACAAATATGAATGACTATACTGATAGAGAAGTCCATCACACAAGTAACATGTTTACACACACTATAACCATAAAATTAAATTAATATCTAGACAGTTTAATAAATGTCATCTTCCCGCTGAATAAGTAACCACCAATAGGCATAAATATTGAAAAACTAATAAACAAAAGCATGATCTTGCATTATGAAAATAGCATTAAAGGAACAGGCCACCGTTTTTCCATACTGAGATATGTTCTTACCTGAGCTTAGACAACTTGATGAGTACCAGTCTGGTCTTTGTGCGTGCGCTCAGTCACGCACACAGACCAAAGATGTTTTTAGCATTTAGCCTTTCCCAGCATATTCCTAAGGACCCAAACGGGGGTGAAGTTAGAAGCGACCAAGCTCTTCCACGTTTTCCCTATTTAATACGGTTACGTGAGTACTGAGCCTGGGTTCTCCCAAGTTTTTTTTTTTTCTCCATTAGGTCACCTGATGGAGTTTTTCGGTTCCTTGCCACTGTTGCCTTTGGCTTGCTCAGTTGTGGATATTTGTGGATATTTAATTTAATTAATCAATCAACAATACTATTGATCAGCATTACCAAACGTGGACGTTCCACTAGAAACAAACATTGATGTATTGTTTTAATTTAATACTGTGAAGCTGCTTTGATACAATCTATGTTGTGAAAAGCGCTATATAAATAAACTTGACTTGACGTGAGTAGTTACATGATCCAAGTATAGTTACACAAAATTAAACATGTCGATTTTCTAAGCGGATAAAAATGGGTACTATATTGTAAGGCGTAATGACACCTTAGGAGCACTTCGACGTCAACACAGTACTATGGGTCCATAGGAATATGCTGGGAAAGGCTAAATGCTAAAAACATCTTTGGTCTTTGTGCGTGACTGAGCGCACCAACAAAGACCAGACTGGTACTCATCAATTTGTCTAAGCTCAGGTAAGAACATATCTCAGTATGGAAAAACGGTGGCCTGTTCCTTTAAGCAGCAAATGCCTAACATGGTTCTTTTTGTATGTTTCTTTCTTAGTTTTCTGGTGAATGTGGAAATGCAAAGACTGTGGTGTTTCTGTTTTACGAAGATCTGAACTTCTTAAACATTATAAGCTTGAGCACAGACACTATGGACGACGCCATTCCTATCCTTGCATCTATTTTAGTTGTCCATGCACCTGCAAGACTTGGAAGGCACTTTTGACTCATTTGTCCAGATTTCATCAGCCTTCACAAACTGAAGTGACCACATTTAAAAGGCTATTGCATTACATTTCTCAGGTTTTACATATTTTACTGTTTCATTGATTGGTAATGTGCTCAATATTGATGTGGGACTCTTAAGCACTTGTTTTTTATTTAATTTGTTTTGTTAATCTAGCCAAGTTTGTACAGTGTAGAAACTGTATTGCACTTAATTGCTGTTACAAAAAAAGGTCAAACCATATTTACTGTCACAGCTGTTGATGTTACATGGTCTGCGAACATGTTTTAAAAAATATGTAATTCTTGCAGAATTAAATTTCAGTCCTTTTGAAGTTAATTTTTGTGTCTTTATTTAAGGAAAGTGAGCTACAGACCGAAACAAGGTATTTTGTACAACAAAACTTGAATATGGGAGCAACTTTGGCTTTTTTATTGACGCATTATAATATTTACCTAAATTTATTGACTTTGTTATAATTAAAATTGATAGTTTGTTCTGAGTAAAAAATTCAACTTGAAAAAACCTAATCTAATAACTTGTAACAAAATTACATCAATTTTATTAGTTTTTTCCAAAGTAAAAATTCAATTTATTTTATTGAAACTGAAAATATTAGTTTTTCCAAAATGAAAAAAATAATTTGAAACAAAGCAAAATTTTGATTAACATCAAGTAAAAATGTATAGTTTAAACAAAATCAAAAAAATAATTTGAGAGAAACTAATTACATCTATTTAATTAGTTTATTTCAAAGTAAAAACTTCACTTGGATGTAATTGTAAATGTTAAGTATTTCTAAAATATAAACACTAAGTTGTATCAAAGCAAAAAAATGACACATGTTCTTTGTAACAAACGATATTATTACTTTGGGTTAAAGTAAAACGTTGTGTTGGAAAAAATTAAAATGTTGGTTTGATGTTAAATCAAAATTTACGGTTTTAACTAAGTCATAAATACAATTTGAGAAAATCTAAAAAAATTAGTTGTAACAAATTACATAAATTTTTTTAAGTTAATCCAAAGTATCATTTTTTTCAGTGCATGCAAACTTGTGAACGCCCACACCAACTCGATAAAACGTATCAAGTTTAATCAAATAATGTACTTTATGTCGTCTTGCGAGGCTTTGAGAAATAATCCTGGGAAATTTACCTCAGAAGTGCTGGTTTAGTTTAATTTCGAGGAGCAACGGACCCAGCTGAGGATTGTGAATAGTAAGTTTTTTATTCTTAAGTGCTTTGTTCTAATCGTGATATGGAATAGTGTCTGTGTGAATGAATGAATGGCACATATGTGCACTGTTGTTTACTATGTTACAGACGAAATATGAAAAGAAAAAACATTTTGTTGACTAGTTTTGGATAGATTATAAAGTTTTTACTGTAAAATAGACTACTGCCACATCAAATAAGCTTTTGTTCACATGTTAAATATATAGTATGTTTTGTCAAAAATAAACTCATCAACTTGTTATTATAGTGTTTGTTCCAATGTAGGCTATATAAAAACTAATGAATCCTTAACTTTGAAATACGTATGATAAAACGTATACTTTAAAAAAAGAAAGATTACACTTGAAATATTGTTAAAATTGTAATTGTTGTTGATTTACATGTGAACACTTTTTAATAAAATAGCAAAAAATATATTTACAAGGTAGATGTAAAAAAAATCTTAATAGGTCAATATAAAAACCCTATATAATAATATAAAAACATTGTTTTTTTATTAGTGAGACATTTGGGGAGAGGATATATTCAAATATATCCAAAACTTTCTGAAAATACAGTATGAGAATTAATTGCACAATTACTAGAAATGTTTACCTTGGATATTATACAATTTGCATGCATACAAAATTTGTGAAAAAAAAAAAAAAAAATTCAAAGATGTTTCCAACTCTAACTTTGAACCAATTCTGTAGAATGGCCCATATAGCCTATTTGAACAGGATTTGTTTCCAGGTATGACTATGTACTAAAAATGTGCTTTTGACTTTCATTTATATTTGGATTATTTATATATATATATATATATATATATATATATATATATATATACAGTTGTGCTCAGAATTAATCATCCCCTGGTAAATATGATCAAAAATGGCATTCACATTATGGAAATCACATTAATGGAAATCACATTATGAAATAAATGTTTTTCTCCAAAACACGTTGACCACAATTATTGATACCCTTTTATTAAATACCTTTTTGCAATCTCCTTTTGGCAAGATAACTGCTCTGAGTCTTCTCCTATAATGCCTGATGAGTTTGGAGAACACCTGACAAGAGATCAGAGACCATTCCTCCATACAGAATCTCTCCAGACCCTGCAGATTCCCAGATCCATGTTGGTGCTTCTTCTCTTCAGTTCATTCCACTCATCAGGTCAGGGAACTGGAACGGTCATGGCAGAAGCTTTATTTTGTGCTCCCCAACACATTTTTGTGTTGATTTTGATGTTTGTTTTGGATCGTTGTCCTGATGGAAGATCCAACCACGGCCCTTTATAAGATTTCTAGCAGAAGGCGTCAGGTTTTGATTTTTTATCTGTTGATATTTGATAGAATCCATGATGCCATGTGTCTGAATAAGAAGTCCAGGACCTCCAGCAGAAAAATATGCCCACAACATTAAAGATCCAACGGTATATTAAATTGTACACATGGGGTACTTTTTATCCTTGTGTGCACCAAACTCATCTAGCGTGTTTGCTGTCAAAAAGCTCTTTTTTTAGTTTCATCTGACCACAGAACCCTGTGCCGTTTGAAGTTCCAGTCGTGTCTGACAACTGAATATGCTGGAGTTTGTTTTTGGATAAGCGAGTAGCATTTTTCTTGAAAACCTCCCAAACAACATGTGGGGATGTAGTATGGAGCTAGAATTGTGTCTTTATTACATGCGAGAAAATAAATGATCTGAGAGAGAAAAAAAAGTTTGAGAGAAAAAGTTATCACACTGATAGCAAAAAAGCATTTCATGAGAGAAAAAAGAATATTTGAAAGAAAAAGTTTTCATACCAATAGCAAAAAATTATAATATTTGAGACTAAAAAAAGTTTTGAGAGAAAGTATTTTCTCATAGAACATAAAAAAATATAAATTTGAAATTTTTAAAATTATTTCTGAGAAAAAAAAAATCTCTCTCAAAATACTTTGAAAAAAAACTCTCAAATATATATTTTTTTGCTATCAGTGTGAAAACATTTTCTCTCTAAAAAAAAGTGTTTCTCTCAAAACGCTTTTCTTTGCTCTCGATGCAATTTCTTGCTCTTGTGTCAGGATTTTGCTTTTGCTGTGAAAATTGTGTCATGGGCGGGGCCACGTTCCTATTGGCCAGTCGGTTGAGCATCGCCTTGTCTTGGGAGTCGAACTGAATCATTACACCATTGTTCAGTTCACTGGCATAGATGCCACCTCTGCCTTAGTTGAGCACGGACACTCCAATGTTTGAGTAAGATGATGACACACACAACTCGATGGGTAGCTGGCTGAGCAAGTTCAGCATCACTGAAGATTAAACATTAAAAAATAGCACTCATATTCATGAATGAATGTGTATTATATTATTAGCTTGCTAATCGCTTTTGACGCTCTTTTCGTGTTTGGTGTGAACGCAGCATAATGATCAGGCTGCGATGTCAAGATTGCAATGCTGGAGTGTGTGTGTGTGTGTGTGTGTGTGTGTGTGTGTGTCAGAGAGAGAGAGAGGCACGGGCGCGATCGAACAGTATAAAAGGGTGATCGAACAGTGGAAACATAAAAACATAAAACTGCAAAGTGTTTAGCCTACTTATATTTGTGTAAAACATTCTTTTGTCAAACTGGAAACTCTTGTCAAACTGTAACCTACAACTGTCACCCAATTTTGTGTCAAACAAACCAAAATCACACGCTGTTTAAAAGCAAAAATTATCTAATCTTTTGGACATTCATCATTGCATTGGTCTCCATTTCTTGTCCTAAAACAGAGCACTAATCTGTTTATTTTTAAGTTACACATTCTACATTGATTAAAAAAAAAATCAAATGCATTTTTAATGGTAGTATTATTTTATACAGAAATAAATTATTTATAATTCAGATGAGAATAAAAGTTAATTAAAATTAAGGAAACAAATAGGCCTATATTAATCTGAAATATAGCAAATTAATTTTAAATTCCCAAACATTGGAGTGTCCGTGCTCAACTAAGGCAGAGGCGGCATCTATGCCAGTGAACCGAACAATGGTGTAATGATTCAGTTCGACTCCCAAGACAAGACAATGCTCACCCGACTGGCCAATAGGAACGTGGCCCCGCCCATGACACAATTTTCACAGCAAAAGCAAAATCCTGACAGGAGAGCAAGAAATTGCATCGAGAGCAAAGAAAAGCGTTTTGAGAGAAACACTTTTTTTTTTTTAGAGAAAATGTTTTCACACTGATAGCAAAAAATATATATTTGAGAGTTTTTTTCAAAGTATTTTGAGAGAGATTTTTTTTCTCAGAAATAATTTTAAAAATTTCCTATTTATATTTTTTTATGTTCTATGAGAAAATACTTTCTCTCAAAACTTTTTTTAGTCTCAAATATTATTATTTTTTGCTATTGGTATGAAAACTTTTTCTCTCAAATATACTTTTTTCTCTCATGAAATGCTTTTTTGCTATCAGTGTGATAACTTTTTCTCTCAAACTTTTTTTCTCTCTCTCAGATCATTTATTTTCTCGCATGTAATAAAGACACAATTCTAGCTCCATCATGTAGGGGTTGTTTGATTTTTTTTTAAAGGGATAGTTCGCCCAAAAATGATATTTAAGCCATGATTTACTCACCCTCAAGCCGTTCGAGATGCATATGTCAATCTTTTTTCAGACGAACACATTTTCAGTTATTTTAGAAAATGTCTTAGATCTTTCAGTGGTTATAATGTTAAGCAATGGGGTCCAGCTGATTCCTGTCCGAAAATGTACATGCATCCTTCTCAAAAATAATCCATCCGGCTCCAGGGGGATAAACGAAGGCCTTCTGAGGGTAATCCGTGCGGTTTTGTCGTAAAAATATACATATTTAAAACTTTATAAACTAAAATAACTGGCTTCCGGTGGTGGTCGGTGCGCGTTCACAGAGATGGATGCTGGCGTATGACGTATGACGTAGCGTAGGAAGCGTTGTGACGTAGAACGAACGTGACAGCGCAGCCAGAGAGCAGAGCAAAACAAAACTCAACGTTCGTTCTACGTCACGACGCTTTCCATCTCTGTGAACGCGCACCGACCGCCACCGGAAGCCAGTTATTTTAGTTTATAAAGTTTTAAATATGTATATTTTTACGACAAAACTGCACGGATGGTAAATTAGTGCTTTTAAAGATTACTTTAATTTCGCAGATGTGACTAGTAATAAACAAATGGGCTAAACATGTTGATTGTTGTGACTTTATTACACACCTTCTAACAGTTTGACAAAACTGAAGTATCATATGTTGTTTGAATCTTTATTAGTTCTGATGTGAGTGAGCCTCAGGCAAAATGTTTACGACAAAGTAATTTGTTTCAATAACAATATTTAAAATGTATATGTAAAATTTACAGACTCCAGGCTGGGAATGCATTCTTTGAGCCAACTGTTTCCCAGGGGGCTGCGCTACGCAAACTACATCATCTGCATACACGGAGCAATGGTACTGCTTTTGTAGAGGTCCAAACCTGAATCAGCACCATTTATGTGCACATAAATTTATTGTCTAGTCTAACTGAAATATAGTTGTAAGCAGTGGTTAAACTGGCTTTTGTAGGGAGGGGGAGCCCTTATCGCATCGTAAAATGACTTAATGTGTTGTTGTATATGTATAATATGTATTCAATGTATAATTTCACTGTAATAAAGGTATTATCACACTTTAATAAAGGTATAATTACACATTTATATTACACTGTAATAAAGGTATAATTACACAATGTATTACATTGTAATAAAGGTATAATAATTAGGGCTGTCAATCGATTAAAAAATTTAATTGCGATTAATCACATGATTGTCATGAGTTAACTCGCGATTAATCGCAATTCATCGCACATTTTTTATTTGTTCTAAATGTACCTTAAATTAAAACTTTTCAAGTTTGTAATACTCTAAATCAACATGGGCATGGATAAATATGGATGCTTTATGCAAATGTATGTTTATTATTGAAACCACAGTCAACATAGAGCATGAAGACGAGACATGTTTCAAAGGTCATAGATGTTTTTCAAAGAACTTGTTCATGTCTATTAGACACATGTAGAAAGAACAAAGAAATACCAGATTCTCATTATTCTCTTTCTTTGCACTGAGCAATTTACTAACACAAACATGCTTAGATTTTTGCATGACAGGGCAGCTCTTCTGAAAATGCTAAATGTACATTTATTATTTATTATTACATTAGTCTGTCTCTCTCTGTGCCCATTTTAATGAAGCTAAATTCTGAATAAAACTGTTTTCATTGGTATATTTTACTGTTTCTTTTGTCAAACAACGGAATGAATATGAAATAGTGACTGAAATGCGACCCAATAAACATAACCAGAGAGAGAGAGAGAGAGAGAGAGAGAGAGAGAGAGAGAGAGAGAGAGAGAGAGAGAGCTGCGCGCGCGTGCTGGGAGAGCAGTACCGGCGATTCTCAGAAACTAAATAAGGTTTGGGTGCTTTTTTGAAGGGAAAAAATGGCTAAAGGGGTCTGCAATGTTGCTAAGTTGGCAACACTGTGTATAACCATTTCTCCAACTAGGGGTTGGGCCACGGGTCAAACAGAAAATATGCGCTGCGTTAATCGCCCGTTAAAAAAATTAGTGCCGTTAATAAGATTTTGCGTTAACGTGTTAACGCGACAGCACTAATAATAACACAATATATTATTACACTGTAAAGAAGGTATAAGTACACAATGTATTATTACACTGTAATAGAGCTATAAATACACAATGCATTATTACACTGAAATAAATGTATTTAAAACACTGTAATAAAGGTATAATAACACTTTAATAAAGGTATATAATAAAGGTATACTAACACTGTAATAAAGGTATAATTACACATGTATTATTACATTGTAATAAAGGTATACTTACACAATGTATTATTATACTGTAATAAATGTATAATAACACAATGTATTATTATACTGTAATAAAGGTATAATAACACAATGTATTATTATACTGTAATGAATGTATAATAACACAATGTATTATTACATTGTAATAAAGGTATAATTACACAATGTATTATTACACTGTAATAAATTTATAATAACACAATGTATTATTATACTGTAATAAAGGTATAATTACCCAATGTATTATTATACTGTAATAAAGGTATAATAACAAAATGTATTATTATACTATAATAAATGTATAATAACTCAATGTATTATTATACTGTAATAAAGGTATAATAACACAATGTATTATTACATTGTAATAAAGGTATAATTACACAATGTATTATTACACTGTAATAAATTTATAATAACACAATGCATTATTATACTGTAATAAAGGTATAATTACCCAATGTATTATTATACTGTAATAAATGTATAATAACACATTGTATTATTACATTGTAGTAAAGGTATAATTACACAATGTATTATTACATTGTAATAAAGGTGTAATTACACAATTTATTATTACGTTGTAATAAAGGTATAATAACACAATGTATTATTACATTGAAATAAAGGTATAATTACACAATGTATTATTATACTGTAATAAAGGTATAATAACACAATGTATTATTATACTGTAATAAATGTATAATAACACAATGTATTATTACACTGTAATAAAGGTATAATTACACAAAGTATTATTACACTGTAATAAATGTATAATAACACAATGAATTATTACACTGTAATAAAGGTATAATTACACAATGTATTATTATACTGTAATAAAGGTATAATTACACAATGTATTATTATACTGTAATAAATGTATAATAACACAATGTATTATTACACTGCAATAAAGGTATAAAAACACAATGTATTATTACACTGTAATAAAGGTATAATAACACAATGTATCATTACACTGTAATAAAGGTATAATTACACAATGTATTATTACACTGTGATAAAGTATAATAGCACAATGTATTATGGCACTGTAATAAAGGTATAATTTCACAATGTATTATTACACTGTAATAAAGGTATAATAACACAATGTATTATTTCACTGTAATAAAGGTATAATTACACATTTATTATTACATTGTAATAAAGGTATAACACAATGTATTATTACACTGTAATAAAGGTATAATTACACAATGTATTACATTGTAATAAATGTATAATAACACATGTATTATTACATTGTAATAAAGGTATAATTACACAATGTATTATTACATTGTGATAAATGTATAATTTCACAATGTATTATTACACTGTAATAAAGGCATAATAACAATGAATTATGCTGTAATAAATGTATAAGAACACAATGTATTATTACACTGTAATAAAGGTATAATTACACAATGTATTATTATACTGTAATAAATGGATAATAACTCAATGTATTATTACATTGTAATAAAGGTATAATTACACAATGTATTATTATACTGTAATAAATGTATAATAACACAATGTATTATTGCAGTGTATTATTACATTGTAATAAAGGTATAATAACACAATGTATTATTATACTGTAATAAATGGATAATAACACAATGTATTATTATACTGTAATAAATGTATAGTCACACAATGTATTATTACACTGTTATAAAGGTATAATTACACAATGTATTATTACATTGTAATAAAGGTATAATTTCACAATGAATTATTACACTAATAAAGGTATAATTACACAATGTATTATTACATTGTGATAAAGGTATAATTTCACAAAGTATTATTACACTGTAATAAAGGTATAATAACAAGGTATTATTACACTGTAACAAAGGTATAATTTCACAATGAATTATTACACTAATAAAGGTATAATTACACAATGTATTATTACATTGTGATAAAGGTATAATTTCACAATGTATTATTACACTGTAATAAAGGTATAATAACTCACTGTATTATTATACTGTAATAAATGTATAAATACACATTTATTATTACATTGTAATAAAGGTATAATTACACAATGTATTATTACATTGTAATAAATGTATAATAACACAATTATTATTATACTGTAATAAATGTATAATAACAAAATGTATTATACTGTAATAAATGTATAATAACAATGTATTATTACATTGTAATAAATGTATAATAACACAATGTGGTATTATACTGTAATAAATGTATAATAACAATGTATTATTATACTGTAATGTATAATAACAAGGTATTATTATACTGTAATAAATGTATAATAACACAATGAATTATTACATTGTAATAAATGTATAATAAAACAATGAATTATTACACTGTAATAAAGGTATAATTACACAATGTATTATTACACTGTTATAAAGGTATAATTACACAATGTATTATTACATTGTAATAAAGGTATAATAACACAAAGTATTATTACACTGTAATAAAGGTATAATTACACAATGTATTATTACACTGTAATAAAGGTATAATAACACAATGAATTATTACACTAATAAAGGTATAAGTACACAATGTATTATTATACTGTAATAAATGTATAATAACACAATGTATTATTACACTTTAATAAATGTATAATAACACAATGTATTATTACACTTTAATAAATGTATAATAACACAATGTATTATTATACTGTAATAAATGTATAATAACACAATGTATTATTACATTGTGATAAAGGTATAATAACACAATGTATTATTACATTGTGATAAAGGTATAATTTCACAATGTATTATTACACTGTAATAAAGGTATAATAACACAATGTATTATTACATTGTGATAAAGGTATAATTTCACAATGTATTATTACACTGTGATAAAGGTATAATTTCACAATGTATTATTACACTGTAATAAAGGTATAATAACACAATGTATTATTTCACTGTAATAAAGGTATAATTACACATTTATTATTACATGGTAATAAAGGTATAACACAATGTATTATTACACTGTAATAAAGATATAATTACACAATGTATTATGGCACTGTAATAAAGGTATAACACAAGGTGTTATGGCACTGTAATAAAGGTATAATTACACAATGTATTATTACACTGTTATAAAGGTATAATAGCACAATGTATTACATTGTCATAAAGTTATAATAGCACAATGTATTATTACATTGTAATAAAGGTATTATTTCACAATGTATTATTGCACTGTAATGTATAATTTCACAATGTATTACATTGTCATAAAGGTATAATAGCACAATGTATTATTATATTTTATACTACAGGGCCGTTGAATGCTTGCATCTGATTGGTTGACGAACGTTCTAAGGTGTGCATTATTTTCAGGGAAACGCACAGCTAAAGTAGTTCCAGGCAGGTCTTGACCGCATTACAGTTCCATATCACTTCGCGTAGTCAACTGTAATAACGGAAAATAGGATACAATTCATAACAAGAAAAAACATTAGCCCCATGCGCTTGATCTGCAATTTTCAATGTCTAGCTTCATAATCAATGGAAACATGCAGTTTAATTTTAATAAATAAAGTATATAGTCCTATATAATCAATAGAAAATTAAACTGAATATAGGCTAAATAAATGGATAGTCCTGCAGCACGGATTTTTATTGCATATAATTTAACAAATAAATAATTATTGATTGGCCTACTTGTTAAAAGGGCTTTGTGTTTCATTTATTTGGCTAGTCTACTGTCATCTGTCAATAACAAGCGTGCCGCACAAGCCCTGAAAAGTGAAGCCAAAACGTCTCGATCGCCCCCCGATGACTGGTCCTAGTATAGGTCATAAGCCCCGCCTCCCCATGTTATTCAACGGGACGTGAGACCAACTAAACAATTAAATTACACTTCAAATATCTTTTTTCCAAAGGTGGTTTCTTTCATTTGCTGTCGTTTTTATCACGCTGATGTTAGTTCAAGTGTCTGTTTCAAAAATAAGTTGTTTTTTAGTTAGTTACGTGATGCGGTGGTGTAACGTCATGATTGACAGCTGTGATTGACAGGTTCTCTGAGCGAAGTAGTCACTGAAGCACCAACGGACATTTTTTCGGGATCTTCGGAGGACTGAGGAGATTGTATTTACTTTATTTTAACAAGCCTCTTGACGTACTGCAATCAATTTTTAAAAAAGTGTGCAGAATCCACTCTCCCTGAGTGCATTCTGCGAGAGTGAGGGCGGAGCGTTGATTTCGCGGCTTTACTTCCTGCTCACTACTGCGCAGGTCTGGTCCCGAGATCGCTACTGCGCAGACTCAAGTTCCAATATGTCAGCGCCATATCGGGACTCTGGCGGCTTCAGTTCTCATCAATGGAAGAGAGCGAAGGGGCGTCGTCCATCTTTTTTTACAGTCTATGGTCAATAATAGAAACAAAAGAATGAACGAATGAATTAAAACGAATTGAATTAATAAATAAATAATAATATTGACGCACATGCTTTTCTGTCTCATTATTGCACATCTCTCTAATAACTGCATTAATAACTGCATAAAGCCGGGGACACACTTTAAGGCCGGTTATGAATGTTATTTGATTCTTATGACTGATCATGTCCAAACGCGTGTTCAGCGCATTCAGTCTGTGTTCAAAGTCGGTGTTTAAAATATGCTGCGATGAAAACAGTCAGAGAATGTGTCAGCTAGTCGTGTGTCCCCAGCATTAGTCTGCTATCAGTGGCTCAAACCTCCGTTACTAACTCTAAAATGACGTTTTGGAATTAGCAACGGAGGCATGGAATTAGATGCGTAAGAAATTAGTCCTACATACAAGAGCGTTTTAATGACAAAAACTTTACAAACGTCTTGAAATACATAATCTGAACAATGTTTCGAGGTGTGGTAACTGTAGTATAAGCGGAATAATTGACTTCAGGCCGTTGAATTATTAGAAAAATAATGCACACCCGAGGTGAACGGCCACTCCGCTTCGCGTCGTGACCGCATTACCACCTCGGGTGTGCATTATTTTTCTAATAATTCAACGGCCTGTCGTCAATTATTCCTTACTTATACCATGGTCTGGGTGAATACTCGATTCTGATTGGCTGCAGGGTGTCCGTTAAAAAGTGATAATGGACACCTAGGAAAGGCGTCCCGTCAATTTGCCTGATGACAGTTCTAAATGATTGCGCTGGCTCAAACTCACTGATCAACTGCTGCGGTCGTGTCGCTGTGGCCACGTTGCTTGGCAACGCCTGTATACGGGAGATATTAAATAGTGCGCTCGACTTAATAAAAACCCTCACGATTTTTACTCTAAAACACATTAAAGTATTATTAATTGATTAAATATTTCTTTCTTTCGTAAGTAACCATGGTATAAGCGGGTTAATGCCCTTCGAGGTGTCCATTATCAGGTTTTAATGGACTTCGGCGGAGGCATCCTTCAGCCCTTCTTAAAACCTGATAATGGACACCTCGTCGGGCATTAACCCTTACATAATTCAATGGCCTGTCGTCAATTATTCCTTACGTAATAAACATATAATTTCACAATGTATTATTATATTTTAATAAAGGTATAATTTCACAATGCATTATTTAACCAATTTAACCTCTGGTTGTAAGTATAGTTTATTAAAACTAATGTAATGTGTTTATAAAAGTTGTTAGTAATGTGTCTTATGATAAAGACATAGGCATTTGTTGTCTTATAGTCTTATTTTTTAATAGAGAAGCTTAAACACATTAGACATACACTGTTTTTAGCACTAAAGCTTTGATATTATGTCCCAAAACAATGGGAACTTGATGCCCTAAACCTTATACTGGATATTCATTAGAGACAACCTGCTTGAGCTGATCAATTGCAACACAGGTGTCTTCTCCTCTTTTCCAGACAAAATCCCCCTCAAAGGCATGAAATCCATACCAAACCTTGGAAAATGATCTAAAATAAACTTTATCATGCTCCAGAGGCATAAAGCCAAGCAATACAGAGTGAGCTAAACTAAACTCCGAGTGCCTCCTGGATGCCCGCTTCACCCTAGACACTAGACACTGAAATTTCCGCTGAGTGTAGCTGTGATCTCGTTCTTTTTGTCACTAATCAAAGTTAATCACCATAGGTGAGGGTTTGGAACATAGATCGACTGGTAAATTGAGAGTTAGGCGCTCAGGCTCAGTTACCTTTTCACCACGATGGTCCGGTAATGACTGCATTATTGCCACTGCAGCACTGATTCACAAGTTCCACTAGTGGGCAGTCCACCTTTTCCTGGCTGTGAATCTTCCTCATCTCCACCCGTTCACACTGGGCTCCAAATCCCTTATGCAAGTTAACAGTACCCCCCAGTTTGTTAGTGTGAATTAAAAAATTGAGAGCAGAAATACAAAGTTTGTCTGAAACAACCTGTCTGGTTTAGACACATCCTCTGACTCTAACCTGTGTGTTGAGCACAGCTGTTACCTGTTTCTTGAGATGAAAAACTACATTTTGGTCCTTGTTTCTTCAGGTTTTTATTCACTAGAATAGCAATGAAAAGACTGACTACAAAATACAATAATATTTCTTTCAATGTCCATTTTAATGTTCCTCTGTGTCCGTCCTGACTAAGTCTTCCATCTCTGCAGTGAAAGCGGTTTCCTTCATTACAGCTAGTTGTTTAGAGGTGAGAGGAAGCTCTGTATCAGAATTACACAGGTGACACCAACGCTGTCAAGACACCCAAATACAGGGAAACAACAGTTAGGTAGTACTGAAATTTGAAAGCAGATTAAATTCTCTTGGTTAGTTTCAGTAGATTAACATTGGTTAAATAGTTAGTTTTACATTTTTTCATCCCTGTTTTGATCTCATCTGAGATCCCAGAGGCTTGTTTATCTTTTCAAATGTCAGGGATGAATATCTTTTCATCCTCACCTGTTTCAGACTCCCTTTCCCAGCACACATTCGGCCCAGCGCCCATCCAGGCACCAGCAGAATGGAGGACAGGGCCAGTAACCAACCTAGTGCGTACGCCCAGTCCGGGTACACATACCAGCGGTTAAAAGTCAGGGGCTGGTACTCCACCATAGAACAGATGAAAGACACCTGAGAATGGACAGAGGAAAAAGAGAAATGGTGAAAAAGGATGGAAAAGAAAAAGGATAGTGAGAACTGAATTCAACTGAGGTGTTTGGTTGAGAATGCTTCAGGAATTCACAACCAATTAATATCCATTAAGACAAGACAAACCCAAACTTGTGTATGAAATTCAGACACTCACCAGGGACACGAGAGGAGTCAGGTATTTCCAGCACAACATGAATATGTAGTTGGGGCGTGACTTTGTCATGTCTTCAATAATGTCAAACATTCTCTCAGCCCCTGTGGAGTGTAGAGGATTTAGCTTTACTGGCTTTCTAGCATTGTCATTGAATTCTGTTGACTTTATTATGTTATGGTCTGTAACCTGTGTGTGAGTGTAACTCACCAAAGATCCAACCCATGGCCAGAGACTCAAACACAGACAGGAACAGAACACATGCTCCATTACAGGCATAGTAGTCAAACAACTGGAATACATACATCCCCCCCTGCAGGCCACAATAAAACATTACAACTAGGGCCAGATTAAGGTATTGTGGTTGTAAAAAAAAAAAAAAAAACAGATTAAAACTTTTCAAACATTTGTCAAGTAACAGTAAAATGTTTACAATAAAATTCTTGTTCTCTTTTAAATCACTCATATAATGATGAGGACCAAACACTACATCCTTAAAAGTGACCTATAATGTCCCTTTTTACAAGATGTAATATAAGTCTCAGGTGTCCACAGAATGTGTCAGTGTCAGTGAAGTTGTCCATTGGGAAATGATTGGATCAAATGATCAATAAGATGCTGCCCCCCACCCCCTTTGTAGGAGAGGGCTGTGCATTTACAGCTTGTGCCTCGGACACTCTGGCAACAACAACAACAACAAAACCACAAATATGGCTGCTTCTGTAAATAATAGAGTTCAGCCCTTCTTGCATGAACCAGAGTCGGGGATTATGTTACATCATACTCATTAATTGTACAGATGCTCATGTGGGAACTGTGACAGGATGCCTACAAAGCCAGAGAATATATGTGACATGTAGACAGAACAGGTATCGTTTCGCTTAATTACTGTAGTCAGATTTAATTTATGTCATACCATGACACTTGCCTAATGCAGTTTATTATAATAAATGTTAAACGAAAGGTTAGCACAAACATACAAGTATTACCTATTTTTTGGGCACATGCCATTCAAAAATAAATGTAACCCATGCCATCTGCAGTTGCTCAGATACCAGGAGTAAATGATCTCTTGATCAAATGAATACATGAATGAATCTTTATTCCTACAGCCAACAACATATAGCTGCTCTAGTGCAGAAATAAACATGGCAGACTGTGTACAGCTCACTCAGGGGAGGATCTAAGCTAATAGGAGGTACCCCATTTTTGGCATGTTCGCACCACAGGAACTTGGAACCATTTTAGTTATTCACTTCAGAGTGTGCAGTGTAAACACACAGTTTACTCCACGAACATGGAAAACAGTGATAGATGAACCAACAGTGAAGTCTATAACCTTTACTCTATGGAGGAAATCCAACACAAATTTGAAGGGACCAAGCGAAACTGCTCAGCTAGGATGGTGCTCTTAAATTACATCACAGTCAGCCGGCTTATGTCACTTCAGAGTTCCTATTGGCAGTGTGAATGTAACCAGGAAAATGGCCATAGGGGAAGTTCCTATAACTGACTTTTTAAAAAACTATTTTTGTTCCTATAACTACCCGGTGTGAAAGCCCTCAGTGACTTCCATAGAATGGAAAAAAACTGAAGAAAGAAATGAATACAGGTTAAGAACAGCTTGAGGGTGAGTACATAATGACTGAATTTTCATTTTTGGGTGATCTATCCCTTCAACATTAGGACATTATAGGTAACACAAAGGTAACTTTAGTTCATTTTATTCTCTCTCACACACAAACACACTCTCCTTACCTCTGTAACCATGATGAGCTGACCAAAGAAGCAAGTGAGACAGAAGACTAGGAGTAAAATTTCTCGTCGTCCTGCTTTGCGCAGCACCACAGGGAACAGGTCTATCACTGATGTCATGACAGCTTCCATTGAAGCAAACTTCAAAGGAAAAGTCATATAGGTTTGGTACGATGAGGGTGAGGAAATGATGACAGTATATTCATTGTTGGGTGCACTATCCCTGTAACACACTGGAAGCTGTTTTTCCAACACCAAAATATCCCAATGTACTGTATGTGGAGATGCTGTCTTTACACTTCACAAGTCTGAAAATGACTCTAAATAAAATGTTTGCAGTTAATGAACTCCAGCATTTACATTGTGTTTTTCCATGTCAATATTTTTAATCTATAGTGTGCACTTATTTGCACTTTCCTACATTCATTTACTTCATCAAAATTTTACACCCCAAAAGTCAGAGTTCACTTTCATGGTCAGGGACATTATATATGCATTTGTGTCTTTATTGTAAACATATTTTTGTATGCAGAGAGACAAGTCAAAATTATTGTCTGGGGTAACTGACAGCATGCCACAGATATGGTGTATCCAAGCTGAAAATACACTGGGTTATATGAAGTGCTTAAAGGCTTCTGCTGAACACAATAGAAGATATTTGTAAGAATGTCGATAACCAAACAGTTGATGTACCCCATTGACTTCCATAGTAGGAAAAAACATACTATGGAAGTCAATGAGGTACATCAACTGTCTGGTTACCAACATTCTTCAAAATATCTTCCTTTGTGTTCAGCAGAAGAAAGAAATTCATACAGGCTTCAAACAACTTGAGGGTGAGTAAATGATGACAGAATTTTCATTTTTAAGTGACCTATTCCTTTTAACTATATGGTTGACTTGGCCAAATTTGCTTAAATAATAAATTAAGAAAATAGTGAATTTTTTAATTATATATATATATATATATATATGTGGTTTAATATGTTTTTTTTTTTTTTAGAACAATACGTCTCGGTTAAGACTGTAACCTCGGTTCCCTGAAGAGGGAATGAGATGCTGCGTCAAGATTGATGCTATAGGAACGCTCTGCATGATTGCGTTGTGAAGCACTTAAAGCGCACCCAGGCCAAACATTGTCAGCTTCTGATAGGCCGAAGCAAGTCGATCACAGGCACGCCGGAAGTATGGCAGGGAGACGCAGCATCTCGTTCCCTCTTCAGGGAACCGAGGCTACAGTCGTAACCGAGGAGTTCCCTTTCAAGGGAACTCGCACTGTGTCGACATTCACTCTATGGGAACGTCCATTCCAACGCTGCCATAGGGACCAGTGTCTGTCTTGTGTGAAATCAGGCGAGCTCAACAAAGACAGAATCACCTGGGACCCAGGGGTAAAGCCCAAATCTAGGTTGTAAACTTGACAAATGTGTGCGGAAAGGACCAGCCTGCCGCATCACACACTTCTTGTAGGGATACCCCTATTATAAGGCTAACCAAGCAGCCATACTCCTCCTGATCCGACGCACCACAGAGGAAACACCAACGGTTTCTCCCCAAAGACACCACCCAAAGATGCGTGGTAAGCAGCTAGTCCACCACGTAAACCTTTAGAGTGGAGGGGGATAACCCTGCGGAGAATCAATCCTGCAGAAATTCCAGCACTGTACCAACTGGGCAGTTAACTGGATCCAAGTGATGACAGCACAGTTTCCTTGTGCAGGGAGTTTTAGAGTGAGTGTGTCTATGAGTGGGTCCCCCACACTTCCAGAACTTTGCTCTCCAGAACTCCTGGGAGTAGAACGATCAGGGAAACTGAGTACAGATGCAGCCCCAGCCATATCTGCACCTCTATATGAGCTCCACCACCTCAGAGTGGAGTCTCCATTCCCCGGGCCTCAGCCCCTGCCTCGAACAGGATGTCTGCTCCATGAATCTGGTGCCCAGGGATGTAGAGCCTGAGCCATCATCACCAGGCAATTACAGTAAGTGCCAGGAGAGATGATGACCCATCCACAGACACTGAGCGACCATCCATGATCGCTCCCCAGCCCGTGAGTGAAGCATCCGTTGTAAGCGTTACGCAACGTTATTTTCAAGGAGCAAGGGAGCAAGGAGCTCCCAGCACAGGACCCTGGGACAAGAACCAAGGCTTCTTCCACATAACCAAAGTACGAAGCACCTGTGCATATCCTTGATCATGCAGAAAAGGGTTGCCCCTCTGGGAAACCCCTTGGTCTTGTGCCACCACTGCAAAGGTCTCACGTACAGCAGGCCAAAAGGTCATCAGACCTGACAGTCTTGAAACTGTTTGACAGTGAGTGATTAGCCTAGCTTTATCTTGCTCACGGCTGTGAGGATCGAACTGATATAAGCAGGAGATAGACGTGCCTGCATTGTCATCGAATCCCACACCACACCTGAAAAAGTGGTCCTCTGTAATGGGGAAAGCACACTTTTCTTTGTGCTCAGCCTAACCCCCCCATACTTTCATGTAGGGAAGACGACATCTCAATCCCGAACCGACAAGACTAGGCCAAAAGGAAGAACCCGATACTGGTACGCTTTGCCCCCGAAAGCAACCTGAGGAACTTCCTTAGTTGAGGAAGGATGGAAAATGGCATTATGCGTCCTAAAGATCTACCGTGACAAACCAGTCCTCGGATCTGATTGTGTCACGATTCGCCTCAGCACACAGATCTAGAATTGGACGCAACCCTGCATCCTTCTTAGAAATGATAAAATACCGGCTGTAATCTCGGACTCTCTGTCGGGGGAAGGAACACGTTCTATGGCCCCCTTCCCCAGCAAAGCCTTTACCAGCAAAGCCTTTACCACTTGTTCCATAACCAGATCCTGCTCGGGACCTACCACTGTGGACAGGACCAGGTCTTAGGTGTAACTCAAGCAACCAATTCGGTCAAGTCAAGTCAAGTCACCTTTATTTATATAGCGTTTTTTACAATACAGATGGTTTCAAAGCAGCTTTACATAGATAACAGGAAAATAATGCAACAAAGTTTGTTTCTAGAAGAAAATAGCGTCTCAGTCCAGCTTAAGTAAGTTCAGTGATGGTTCATTTTTGTTGTAAAAAAGTCATTAATTGTGACCCCGCCTGTGAAACCCCAGCTAAAGTCACAGAATTTAAGAGCGTCAAAGTAGTCATAGCCATAAAAATGACAAAAATAGGTCATGTGTGTTTATTGCTGTAAATGATAGATTATCCCAAGGGTTTTGAGATGCAGTACTTAAATGTTCATTTATAACATGATAAATACTGAAATTAATGATTTTATTGACATTAATACTCTTATACTTTTGCGAAAAAAAAAAAAAAAATAGTCGTGGGCTTCCTAAACATTGATTTCAATCGTCTCTGGGTTTATTTCAGCGCAACAACACCTGCTGATTCTTACATCATTTCAGGAACTTCTTTTCTACTTCTTGCTATGTTCTAATGTTGGGTGACGTCACTTCTTGTTGACGTTCGAAGTATTGTCAAACAAAATGGAGGCTAGCTCGACCCTCCCTCCTCCTCATCCCGTCCCCTGCCTCTCCTTTCCATCCTTCCTGAAACAGTCATGAACCATTTAGAAAAAACAAACTGGATTTACCCACCTGTAGCCCTTCTGCCGGTGGAGTTTTCGCCACCTTTTGAACGCTTTTCCGATGTAAATTTGGGACTTCGTGTACCTTCTCCTTTTCCCTATTTTTTGTTATTTGTTCATCAGAACGTCGTCTCTTTGGTCGTGTGTCGGACATATCAAAATTCTCAAGAATATACAATTTTAACGTTAGTCGTTATTAGGACATCTCTCCTCTAGCTAACTTCCCTCTTCATGCTTCTCTCTCCTCCACTCCCCACACCCCCCTTCATGTGCACACGCACTTTTTAATGCTAAATGTATGTACAGGGCTCTACAGTGCGCCCATTTCACTCGCACATGCGAGTAAATATTTTAGCGTGCGAACGTGAAAAAATATTTGGGCGCACTCGTGCGAGTGACACAGCATTTTTCTATAGAAACAGCTGCAAATACATCATCATGAGGAGGGGCAGAGTAGGACACTATATTACCGGGATATCAATTATTTAGGCCTAAATCTTCAGTAGCTAGTCTGTAGCCTCATACAAAAAACTACAGTGCCCACACACAAACTATTTTAGGGCCCTATAATTTCCGCGATCACGGAATCGCGGAATTGGCAAATTAACGCGGAATCTAGTGTCAACGCGGAATTTTACATATTTGGAATAAAATTCTGTTTTTGTGTGGGAGAAAAACGTATGTCTGAGGAAAATCGCATATTACTGAAAGAACCAGCAGAGAGAGAGCCCCGGTCGCGCGCGCGTCTTCAAACTGTCTTGCTCTCTCTCACTCCCTCGCGCTTATTAATCTAAATCAATTGAGAATTGACACAATGGTAAAAGATCGGAAGAATGAGATTTCACGTGGAGCATTCGGATATTTTTTTCCTGAATTAGGCTACCGCTGTGTGTGAATTGTGCAAAAAAAACCCCAACTTTTTTACCTTTCCTTCTCTGAAAAGCGTTCCGCCCATTCAGCTGACATTATAAACACTTTCAGTAAACTAAACGAAACCTATCCAATGATGAAATGTTTTCTGTGTTGACAAATCTTGTGCGATGTCCTAAAACTGCCGGGATAATCACACAACGCGTACAAGTCTGCTAATGATACGTCCGATTCGCGAACTAATGACTCATTTGAACCGATTCACTTTAATGAATGGTTAAAACAACTGATCTGTCCAACACTGAATCGGTTTGGTGTATAACAAAATCGGTAACACTTTACAATAAGGTTCCATTTATTAAACTCTAGTTAACTAGATCAGTTAACATTAACTATTAATAAACTGCACTTCTAAAGCATTTATTAATCTTTATTAATGTTAATTTCACCATTTAGTAGCCTACATTATTTAAATGAAAAGTTGTATTTGTTAACATTAGTTAGCTTAATGCACTGTGTGAAGTAACATTAAAAATACAGGGTTAGGGTTAACTAAGATTAACAAAGATTAATAAATACAGTAACAATTGCTCGTGGTTCATGTTAGTTAGCCAAATACATTCACTAATGTAAACAAACCAAACCACATTTAACATCTCTTAAAATGAGAATTTTGTTTGTTACCTCAATAAATTTAGGGTCATTCCTATTTTATTTGTGTACATTTTAATCATTAACATTAAAAACACTCTTTTTACGTAAAGGGTAAAAAAAACTGAATTCCCAAAAATTTAAACGGAAAAAAACGGAATTTGCAAAAATTAAAACGGAAAAAACAGAATTTGGGAAAAAATAAAACGGAATTTGGGAAAAAATAAAACGGATTTTATAGGGCCCTACTAATTCAGATCAGCACAGAGGGGCCCTCCCTGGAACTGTTTGATCCTACAAAATGTGCTGAAAATTGTCTGGCTGCTGGAAAGAGGTCAAGACGACCAGGCTACAAAGCTTGGCCAAGTGACTCAGACATGATCTTCATTTCAGATAAAATGTGAAACATACATAGGGCCTACATACAATGATAAATTAAATCTACATGACGATAAAATAGAATTAAATGAAAATCTTTTGTTTGAAAGTTTTGGTCTGATGTTCTTAACCTTACAGTGAGCACTGTAAATGTAATTGTTGAATAATTCTAATAATAAAACTATAATGATAAACCTATACAACAAAAATGACTGTGCCCCCAAATATTTGTCTGTGCTCCTAAATTTTTTTATTTAGGCGCACCAGTGCTCCTTGTTCAAAAAGTAAGTGTAGAGCCCTGATGTATACTGTTAAAATCAGTGTTCAGCCAATGTAATGCTAACACAGAATTCATCCTGTGATGCAAAAATAGTGGATTTAAATGGTTATTATATTTGTTGATTGGGATTGAGTCAGTTTAAATTAATTACGTTTATGACATGATGTTTATTTGTTTGATTACACTCTGAATTGAAGTCTGCTTACCACCCATAGCCTTACCTGTTTCTTGTCCCTCTGCCATCCCCTCAATTAATCAGATCCAGTCTCACTAAACTGAAAAAATTGATATTTTCATATAAATGCTTTTAATGTGGAATTAGCCCCCCACCCCATTCGTGCATGTTATGCCATCATGTTTTGAGGTCTCTTGCTTTTAACTGAAAAATTTCTCCTTGCTTTTTCAGGCATTGACCAACATGATGATGAGTACGAGCTAATTTTGGTGATTGAACCCCAAGGTATTAGTCTGGTGAATCTGAAGAGGGAACACCAACAAGAAGAATTTGCTTCTAATGCTGGAAGTCCAGATGTGAAACTGAAAATAGGTTTCTCTTTGCAACTGCAAGTATTTCAATAGGGAAAAGTGTTCTTCATTTTTCAAGGATGGAAATTGCTGTCACTCAGGATGAGTCATTTGGAGATGGACAAGACTGTACTCAACATGGTAGTTTTAGCTCAAATACGAAGTCACTTGCACTGTGGGGAAGAAACTGTTAAATAAAATAAAAAAGGATCACAGACTGTGCGTAAACGTAATCGCCTAGATTACTACTATGAGGGGCAGAAAATCTGTCGTGACACTTTTATGTATATGCAATATTGGTGTTGGAAGACCAAAAAAGACCCCACATTGTCTTGCCAAAAAAATGTAACTGGCTTAGTTTAATTGACTGTGTAGTCTCTGTGAAGCTACTTATGTACATACCTCCCATGAAATGAAATATTAGTGAAAAAAATATAGAAAATCTCATTCTCTTACATTGAGTAATTCTGGAGTAAAAAAAATTCAAGGGATAGTTCACCCAAAAATTATTATTATATTTTTTTTTTTACTCCAGATTTACTCAATGTAAGAGAATGAGATTTTCTACTGAGATGTTATATGTTAATTAACTGATATATTATTGAATTTTATTTCACTGATATTTCATCTTACTAATAAAGTTATACAAATCATACCACTGAATTGACTTGGTAATTGTTGCTACAATCAAGCACTTGTGGTACCCCCATTCGGGACATGCATATCATTATAAATAGGCCTGTTTTACAAAACTTTAAGAATTTTCCCATACTTGTGTCATATATCACTGAAAATGGGAGAATCTCAGCTTTAATGTGGTATATGGCACATATGCAGCATAATTATAGATCAAATGTGTTGCAGTTTTAAAAATAAGCTTGTTTTTAAATTGTAATTTCTCAAAAACATGATTTTCTGAGCCCGGAAATCAGCAAATCTTTGACATAGCCTTACTCAGTCAATATTAATGTCATGATTCCTGTCTTGTGTTCCCCTTGTCTTGTGTGGACTTTTGTTATTTTCTGTTCTGTGCCATGTTTTGTAGTCCTTTGTAGTTTTTCTTTTTTATTAGTCTTCTAAGGTGTTTCTAATTAGCCACGCCCCCTTGTTATCTTGTTTAGCTTGTTTGTCCCTGTGTATTTATAGCCCTTGTGTTTCACTTGTTACTTTGTCAGTTGTTGTACGTGTAATGGTTGCCTCTGTCTCTGTGATTCCCCTGGTTTTGTTCCGTTGTTCTTCGAGTTCTGTGTTCTCTGTTTTGTGTTACTTTATTAAATCACCCTGCATTTAGATCCTCATCTTTGCCTGCATTTCTCAGCTATGTTACAATTAAAGAGATCAAGGTTATATTGTCACAGAATGTTCTTTATATTCACTGCAAAAAAAATGCTTTCTTAATTAGTATTTTTGTTTTGTTTCCAGTCCAAATATCAAAAAATTCTTACATCAAGAAGCATTTACTAGAGAAGTAAAATTTTAAGATAAAAAGAAAGTAATTTAAGTAATTTTTGCTTAAAACAAGCAAAATTATCTGCCAATGGGGTAAGAAAAATAATCTTGTTTTCCATTTGAATTAAGATTTTTTTTCTTGTTTTCCATTCGAATTCAGATTTTTTTTCTTACCCCATTGGCAGATCATTTTGCTTGTTTTAAGCAAAAATGACTTAAATGACTTTCTTTTTATCTTAAAACAAAATAGAATTTCTTATGTCATTTTACTTCTCTAGTAAATGCTTCTTGATTTAAGAATTTTTAGATATTTGGACTGGAAACAAAACAAAAATACTAAGTAAGAAAAGCATTTTTTGCAGTGTTATGTAAGATGATTCTATGTAGAAAACAGTGAATCACAAAAAAATGACTTTAGCTTGGTTTACAAAGGCAGGGTAACAATTTAGTTCATTTATATAAATAGCCGCTCTGGAGAAAACCGTGGTGTCATCGTCCAGCTCAGTTCAGTTCTCATATAATGGTGTCAATGCAGGCAGATCAGTAATATTGTTGAATATCAAATTAAATGTCCCCAACTAAGCAAGCCAAAAGCCAAAGGCGAAAGAGGCAAAAATTTGGTCCCCTGAAGTGGCACACCGGCAGGGAACAGCCGAACTGATTGCTCTGAGACCCTCCTCAGAGGGGGCGAGTATCCCAGTGCCGCTACATTTCCGGGTGGACACTGAGATATGGCCTCACCGGAGACCACTGCGCCCTGAAGCACACTAGGTGGTGGGGTTGGCAGAATGGCCCCCTGAGGGCATCGAAGGGAAATGGGCACTGTATAATGAGGTGATAACCACTTCCCCAAGAGGGGACTGCCCTCAGAGGTCTGGCGCCATTGGTTTAACCCTTTCGCACGTACGATCACACCGGTGTGATCAGTCTAGGCTGGTCCCTGGAGCGTACGATCACACCGGTGTGATTAGAACGGTCAGTGCATCACGTGATCAACTGCAAAATTCAAATGTGCTTTCGCGCATTGGCTGGCGCTGAGCCAGAGACAGGCGCGCTCAGAGCTGTCATATATCACAACTTTTCAGTGTTTTCAACCACATAATGTTTATTTTAGGTTTCAGACATATAAAGTACTAAAAAAACAATACATTTAGAGTTTGTAAAATACACACTGATGTCGAAGGAAGAGGCAATAATAATCCTTTCCATTACAATTAGTTTTATTCATATCAGATACACATTGTGTAAGTAACTTTAAAGTTTACTCTATTCTTCTCCCAGTTCACCTGCCACTTACTTTTATGTATGTCGGGAGAAGTGGATGAATTCACGTGTTGTAAATCCAACAGATCCGATTCTCTGAACTGCGTCTGCGGCACAAACTAAGATGGCGGCGCCCATCGCGAATACAGCTGAACTAACGCGATCGTTATAAAGGTGTTTAAACAACAAAACACTTCCACTTGCATATATTTGACAACCGGAATATCAGATGTTTCATGCCATATCTAACAAATTTGTGAATATTTTGAATAAAAAAGGAAAAATGACATAAAAGCAGATCATCATTCATTCAGCTCTGTTGTTGCTGCGGTGTGTCACGTGACAAGCAATGACGCGTCACCATGGAAACCATAAAGTGACACATTCTAAATAACAGTCGCCTTGAAAAACTCACGCTGGGGGGTCAGACAGAATATTTTAAACTTACGTGTGAAAGGGTTAAGGACCTCTTCGCCGAAGCCTTTTTTTAGATAATGACGGTCCTCAGAATCTGTCTTACCCCAAGACGACTACGGCTGGGACTGCTAAAGGAACCTGCATCTCGAGACTGGTCTCTAGCCATGTTCGAAAAGCCAGTCCGGTGCCCTGAAACGGATGACCGGCAGGAAACTACCGAACTGACCCCTCTTAAACCCTCCTCTAGCGAGTCAGACAATGAGACTATATCTCGCTGGAGACCACTGCGCCCCAAAGCACATGAGCTGGTTGGGTTGGCAGAACGGCCCCTGAGGGCACTGAAGGGAGATGGGTACCATATAATGATGTAATGATAATGATAATGATAATGTAATGATATAATGGTATTATCCATTTCCCCTCGGGAATAAATGCAGCCAAAGATCAACCAGACATGTAAACACAATCTGGATGAAAAGCTGAATAGTATATTAATACAGACATCTAACTCCTCAAAGATCAGATGAGTATATATTTTTTAATTTCTCAAATTAAATGCTGCCAAATAAAAAACAGACAAGTAAAAATGCTCTGGATGAAAGTTGAATTAATACAGACATCAAAATCAGAATCAGAGTATTTAACATTTAATTCCTCAAAATTAAATGCAGCCAAAAACCAACCAGACGAAAAGCTCGGTCTGGATGAAAGGCTGAATACAGTATTTTCATACAGACATCTCAACTCAATTCAATTCAATTAAATCAACTTTATTGATCCCACAAGGGGCAATTGATTAAGAGCAGCATGTAAATAACAATAAATAATACAAGTCACACGCATTATTCACACAAGTAACAAAGTCCATCAGTCCATCACACACACACACACACATAACGTACAGCAGTACACAGTATTCATCAGCATGTGCAATTTTTCCCTTCTCCAGGAACACTATGCGGAATTGAAAAGTTTAATCGCATAAGGAATGAAAGATTTAGAATGGCGATTCGGGAGCGCGTAACGATGCCCAGAAGGCAGCAGAGAGAATTCACCTGCCAAAGCATGACCTGGAGCAGCCAGGATGCTCTTTGCCTTCCGCAGTATTTGCTGGTTACAAAAGACATTTAAGTCTCTCTGTTTTACGCCGATAATTTTAGAGCAAATCTTTACAATGTTATTCAGGCTATTCCTGTCTTTGATGCTCAAATTATGAAACCAGCAGATAAAAGAAAAATTTAAAAGTCTCTCAATAAAAGACTGATAAAATCTGCACAGAATGACCGGTGAGACGGAGAAAGTATTTAATTTACGAAGAAGGTGAATTCTCTGTTGCCCTTTCTTTACAATGGTAGCGCTGTTAAGATCAAATCTAAGATGTTCATCAAAGACAGTGCCCAAGTATTTATATGAGGAGACAATTTCAACCTTTGCATTATGTATAGTGTTCTCAAAAACACTATCTCGATTTCTCCTTAAGTCAATAATTATTTCTTTAGTTTTAGATACATTTAGTTCCAAACAATGGTTATCACACCATGAGATCAATTCATTTAGAGCATTTCCATGATCCGATACTGGACTTTGTAATAGTGACAGCAACACAGTGTCGTCGGAAAATTTAACCAGGTAGCTGTTCTCCTGGGTACTTCTACAATCATTTGTGTACATAATAAAAAAAAGGGGTGAAAGGACACACCCTTGAGGTAGTCCTGTAGAGAGCAGTAAGGGATCTGATAGATTGCCATTTACTGCTACCCTCTGTTCTCTGGCGGTTAAAAAATCTAAAATCCATGAAACAAGTTGATGAGGCAGGTTGAAATCACTTAACAGCTTAGTAATTAAAATATATGGTTGTACTGTATTAAAAGCTGATGAAAAATCTGCAAACAGAAGCCTTGCATGTGATTTTGGTTTATCTAAGTGCTTGTATATGCTGTTCAAGATAAACAGCTTTGCGTCTTCCACTCCCCTCCCTTTTTGATAAGCGGATTGCAGGGGATCTAATCTCTCCTCTATAGATGTTTGCACTAAATGTTTAATAATTTTTTCAAATACCTTCATAATTAATGAAGTTAAAGCAACAGGCCTAAAATCGTTTAGTGTCCCTGGTTTGGTAATCTTTTTAGGAACTGGAATCACTATGGATGATTTCCAAAGAGTGGGTACCACACTCCACTTCAGTGACATCTGAAAGATGTGCTGGAATACGCTGCTCAGTTGATCAGCACAATAGCGCAGTGTCCGCCCGCAAAGCAAATCAGGGCCAGGTGCCTTCCTTATATTTACCCTCTTCAGATAATCCCTAACGCACTCTTGACTGATAGCGACCTCTTTTTGAGACAATATTGTTTCTCCTATACAAGTAACGTTTCTAGAAGGGTCATTTTTTTCGAAGCGAGAATAAAAAGTATTAAAAAAAAGCGTTCGGGAGATTAGCATCAATTGTCCCCGTAATTGTTATAGGTTTCCTACTGTCTCCATTTCCCTGGGTGACTGAGGACATTTCTTTAATTCCCCTCCAAGCTGCTCGAAGGTCTCCACTACTATACTTGTGCTCTATCTTATCCTTATACGCCCTTTTTGCTTTCCTTATCCCATTCCTTACTTCTCTATTAATTTCTTTCTTTTCCTGGCTACTCCCTGTATAAAAAATACGTTTCTTTTTATTTAGAATGCTCTTTAATTCTTTAGTAACCCATGGTTTGTTGTTAGGGAATATTGTTATGTTTTTACATGGGATATTACTGTCTACACAGAAGGATATATAAGATGTCACAGTTTGTGTTAGTTCATTTAGATCATTGCAGGAGCTGTAAAACACGTCCCAGTCTGTACATTCAAAACATGCCTGTAAGCTGGCAATGCTATTTTCTGTCCAGCATTTCACTGTTTTTACAGTCTTCTCCTGTCGCTTGCAGATGGGACTATAAGTAGGTATCAGGAGGACACTGTTATGGTACGATGCTCCAAAAGCAGGCAGGCTAAAATAGATTTAAAAGCGCCAGGTACTGAGCCTAGGCACAGGTCAAGAGTAGTGTTGTTCTTAGCTGTTGTGCAGGTAATATACTGCTCGTAAGTTTTTAGTGTCTTGTGAATCTGGCAATGGTTAAAATCTCCCATAATAAATTTAGGAGCATCGGGTGATATCGCATCGAGTCTGTTAGTCACTTCTGAGATTAAGTGAGCAGCTGTGGAGGCGTTTGCGCGCGGGTGTATATACACCAGGGTGAAGAAAAGCTGGGGAAACTCCCTTGGAAGATAGAAGGGGCGAAGAGAGATAGAGAGTAGCTCGAGATCCGGAGTACAAATTTCCTCTCGAACAGTAACGGTGTTACAGTACCTCTCATTGATGTAGAAGCAGACTCCTCCCCCGGTGGATTTGTTTGTTATTACAGGTGACCGATCCATACGCACCGGGCACCCGAAGCCGCTAATGCACAGATCCTCATCCCTGTCAGCCTCTCCCAACCACGTCTCCGTGAAAGCCAGCATGCATGTGTCTCTGAAGTCGCGCTTAAACTTGGCATAAGCCTCCAGTTCATCGACTTTATTACGGATGGATTGTATATTGGAGAGAAGGATGGAGGGGAGCGGAGGGAGCTGGCGTCTGTCGGCCAACCCGCATCTCCTTAGTCGGCGTTGGACACCCCCTCTCCTACCTCTCTTCCTTCAATGATTTTTGGGAGCTTTGTCAATATCCTCTGTTCCCACACTGTCCTTGCTGCAAGCCAGATATGGGCTGTTGTCCCTAGTAGCGGGTGCAAATGGACGGAGTTCGAGCAATAGCTCACGGGAGTAGATAATCCTGTGACCAGCCCCGCCGTCGTCATCGCTTCCCCAGGTAAAACGATTAAGAAGTGTAATCAAAACGATCAAGTAGATGCAATTCATGGCTCCGGGTTGACAAAAATGTTTTAGAGTTTAAAAAGTGCACATCAACGTAAAAATGTACTTAAAATAACATAAAAAAACAACAACAACAACATTCAGGCGTTCGGCATTCACGCTGCTCATGGGTCGCACATCAGGTAGAGCGCCCCGGACTAACTTCCAAAGCCAGACAAATATTTCATTAAATTCCTCAAAATGAAATGCAGCCCAGACACAAGCAGACACAAATAGTGGTCTGAATGACTAGCTGAACATTCATGTTATAATCTCAAACACAAAAAGAACCATAAATAATAGTCTGCAAACACACCTAATTAGTTTGCACACAATCATAGGAAAAAGAGAGAAAGAAATTCCAGTCTGCTCAGTCATGTTTTGCGGACCTGTAGTCTACGCGTTGCCTCGACAAAGTGAGATCCAAGCCACGAGATTCTTATTACAGACCCATAATCTATGCGCTGCCTCAGCAAACGCGAGATCCGAGCCACTAGATTCTTATTGTAGACCAATAATCTATGTGCTGCCTCGGCAAACGCGAAATCCGAGCCACTCTACGCGCTGCCTCGGCAAACGCGAGATCCAAGCCACTATATTCTTATTGCAGCCCCGTAATCTAGCGCAATAACACAAGATCTGAGACAGAGTCACAGAATCTTTATTGCAGACCCGTAATCTATGCGCGGCTTCATCAAACGTGAGATCCGAGCCAAAGAATCTTTATTGACTTTCTTCCCTCTAGAAGAAAGCCATCAGGAGCGGAGATAAAACTGTCGATAGTGCATATTTTACATGTCGGGAATTTATGAATGAACACTGTCAGCTCCCTTTTACTAGAGCTTACATGCATGCTCCACTCCCAAACAAACAAAACATAAATCGCATGTATCCCCACTCGTAATGTAGTGAGGGCAGGGAAAAACACACGATCAAAAATGCTGTTTGCTCGCCATTATACTCCTGTCTAAATATATTATTTTCTTGTGGACAAACAACAATAAATAGAGACAATTTTACACAGAGCGCTTGCTGAAGGCACAGAAGCTGACAATGTTTGGTCTGGGTGCACTTTATAGCTTCCTGCCATGACGTCACCTGCCTATACGCCATTGAACTGATTTCACAAGTGCTTCACAATGCAATCACGCAGAGCGCTCCCATAGCATTAATCTCGACGCAGCGTGAGCTCCCTTGAAGGGCAACTATAAATATAAATATTAAATGTAATTATATTCTTAATTACAAATACACTAATTAATTACACTAATGCAGATTAGTGCTCACTGCATTTATATTTAAAATTTATTTTTGTTTGATGAATCAATTTATATTGGTATTATTTCAATGCTTCATACAAACATTTGTAGTCATTTGCAGTTTTTAGTTCAAGGTATTACGACTTATGTGTATGTGAGTTTAAGCTCACCTGTGTATCTATCCCCAGCAAAATAATCATGATGAAGAAACAAACAGCCCACAACTGAGGGAGAGGCATCATGGCTACTGCCTGTGGATAAGCTATGAACGCTAGTCCTGGACCTGACATAGAAAGAGAGATATTATTTTAAGCATTCCATGTTCTTAGTAATTACTTAAATACAGTATTGGTTTGCAACATTTCAATTGTCTTATAATGCCTCCTGTGTTTCCATGAAATACTGCATTACCTGATTCTGCCACCTCTCCTATGGGGACGCCCTGCTCTTGGGCCATGAAGCCCAAAACAGAGAACACTGCAAAGCCAGCCACTAAACTGGTGCTGCTGTTCAGAAGTGAAAGCCACAAGCAGTCCCTGATAAATGTAGATAAAAAACACATATTGTCTACCACTTGCTGACTGAGCATCATAACATCATAACATTTCAAAAACATCTTGCTCATAGTGTACAACATAACAAATAGTTAATTCTTCAATTGTTGAATCATTCATATGCTCATTCTTTGGTACTGTCATTTTATTGAAAGCCTTAATACTAACCTGTAGCAGTTGTTGTTATATTTATTGTAGCTGCCAAAAACAGTGAGAGTGCCAACAGACACACTGTAGGAAAATAAGATCTGAGCTCCGGCCTCCAGCCAAACCTACAAACACAGAGCACCTCAATTTCAATATAATAATAATAATAAAAAAAAATAGATTAGATAGTTACAGAAAAAATTCATAAAGGTATAGAATAGAATAGGTATAGTTCTAATAGGGGCACATTGTAATGCAGTGTTAAAACATGCCCCACCTACGAAACTGGGATTTAAACCCAACTAGTGTCTTCTGCTAGTTAGCGAAGCATTAAAGAACTATATCAACTGTTAAATAACATATTGGAGACTAAAATAATATCAGATTTAGATGAAAAATTAACATAAGTAAGAAATTTACTTTTGCTATGGTTAAATAAATGTTCAGTGATATCTTCCAAAGATTTCTGAATTTTGGCACAATTTTTTCTATATATATTGTTGATATGGCAAAGAGTAAATACTCTTAAAGGATTAGTTCACCACAAAATGAAAATTTCCTTATAATTTACTCACCCCAATGCCATCCAAGATGTCCATGTCTTTCTTTCTTCAGTGGAAAAGAAATTAAGTTTTTTGAGGAAAACATTTCAGTATTTTTCTACACACAATGGACTTAAATGGCAACCAGAATGTTGAAGTTCAAATCAATGCAGTTTCAAAGGGCTCTGAAGTGCTTCAAAGGGCTCTGCACGATCCCAGCTGAGGAATGGGGTCCTATCTAGCGAAACGATCGGTCATTTTCTCTCTCTCTCTCTCTCTCTCTCTCTCTCTCTCTCTCTCTCTCTCTCTATATATATATATATATATATATATATATATATGTATATACATACATTTATATACTTTTTAACCACAATTGTTCGTCTTGTGCTGGTCTGCGACGCGCCATGCATTGCGTCATCACGTTGGAAAGGTCACAAATCATGTCATCTTTCTAAGTTATTTGTCTGTGTGCTCCAGTTTCAAAAGGTAGGGAAGGGCGAAAAATTCCATCTCATTTTCTCTTCCAACTTCAAAATCGTCCGACATCTTTGTTTTAATTGATTATTATTATTTTCTTCTTTTTTTTGGTGACCTTTCCAACGTGATGACGTAATACGTGGTGCGTCGCAGACCAGCACAAGACGAACAATTGTGGTTATAATTTTTTTTTTTTTTTTTTTAGAAAATGACCAATCGTTTCGCTAGATGAACCCTTATTTCTCAGCTGGGATCGTGCAGAGCCCTTTGAGGCACTTCAAAGCCCTTTGAAACGGCATTGATTTGAACTTCAACATTCTGGTTGCCATTGAAGTCCATTGTGTGGAGAAAAATCCTGAAATGTTTTCCTCAAAATACTTAATTTATTTTCCACTGAAGAAAGAAAGACATGAACATCTTGGATGGCATTGGGGTGAGTAAATTATAAGGAAATTTTCATTTTGAGGTGAACTAATCCTTTAAGTTCCATCATGTTAGCATGTGTGGAAGTTTTTAAAACTTCCAAGTGTGTTACAACTAGCCCCACGTTATGTTGTGCCCCGCTCTCCCCTATACTGTAAGTGCACATACTGTAAAATAAAGTGTAACCTAAAACCCCTTTCTGCTATTGAGGTGGGATACTGGTGAGGTTGGTTCCCTGTGTCATGTCTGGACTCTTATGTTGTTCTGTTCCTGTTTCCTGTTCTTGGTGCCATCTTTGTAGTCCCCATTGATCAGTTCTGATTGTTCCCTGGTGTGTCTAGTAAGCTTGTTACCCCTTGTGTATATATATGTATATATATAGCTCTTGTGTTTCCCTTGTTCTTGGTCAGTTGTTCGCTGTATGTAGATGGTCTCATGTCCCTTTTTTCCCTGCGTTCCTTGTTTTCCGTTTCTTGTTTTCTTTTGTGTTTAATAAACCACCCTTGCATTTAGATCCATGTCTCTGCCTTACATCTCATCTGCTCCTCCAAGTTACAGAATGACTGACCAAAAAATGGATCTAGCAGGGGTTCGTCTCATCCTCCTTTGCCAGGGCGAGTGCTCCCTCAATGGCCACACCCCACTGTGACCACTCAAGGTTCCCCTAAACATTTTGCGCCCCAAGGCCAGATGGCCATGGAGCTTGGCACAGCATGAGTCTCAGCGCTGGTGGTCCCAGAGCTCTCTCGCCCAGTGGTCCTAGCGATATCTAGCCCGGTGGTCCCAAGTCTGGTGGCCATTGGTTTCAGCATCGTCAAGCCCAGGGGTCTTAGCGCTCCCAAACCTGGTGGTCCCAGAGGTCTTTCCCTTGTCCTCGGCTTTCCCAGTGATGACAGCCACAATTTTGTGTGTATGGACTACACACACTTCCATGGCCTGACGGCCAGTTACGGCCACGGAGGCTGTTACTGAACTGTGCCACCTGTCTGCTCTGTTAAGGCCAAGGAGGCCTACTAAGAAGTCTCAGTTCCTGGCTCCACCCTGGCCCCCCACTCTGCTGCCTCAGTTTCCAGACCAAATTCTACCACATAGGTCTGGCCCTCCATTCCTCCCCCAGGTCCTCCTCTGCTCCACCAACCATCTGGACTTTTATTTATTTATTTATTTTTTGCCGTGGAGCGTCTAGAAGCCGCTCTGAAGGGGGCTTCCAGATTTCTAGACTATTATATTGTTCTGTTCTTGGTAGGGTTGCCAACTTCAGCAAAGGAAAATAAGGGACGATCTTGGTTCTAGCCGGAAGCTAGAATTTTACTTTGTAACATGTTAGGAATTTTTCTTACACAAATGCATCGCTTCACTTCAAAAGGCTTTTATTAACCTCATGGAGCTGTGTGGAGCACGTTTATGATGGATAGATGCACTTTTATGGACTTCAAAATAGAAACAGCAATTCACTGCCATTATAAAGCTCAGAAGAGCCAGGACATTTTTACTATAAATGACTATTTGTAGTATAACTATTTAATATATAATATAAGATTGTATTCGTCTGAAAGAAGAATGTCATACAGTATACACCTAGGATGACTTGAGGGTGAGTAAATCATGGGCTAATTTTAATTTTTGGGTAAGCTATCCCTTTAATGCTGTTATTAGGTCACAGTGAGGTAGAGGGAAGATGGTTGATTACCTGTGGGTCAGCGAGACGGGCCGGTTCAGGGTACAGGTAAAACACAACCCCCTGCAGAGCTCCAGGAAGAGTCAACCCACGAATCAGCAACACCAGTAGCATCACATATGGAAATGTGGCTGTGAAATACACCACCTACAGTACAGCCATAATGCAAGAAAGGGACATGTAAATTTGATGCCAAAAAGGAAACAATTGATATAACCAATGAAGTTTGTTGTCCTTCTGCCACACGGCTGAAACATATTTGTTCTCTCCTGCAGACCTACTATACCCTGGAAATCCAGAGTTCTCGCAAGAGCACAATTTGAATTTGCTCAGCGAGTCACTCTGGCATTGAGTAATGATGCTCATTAACTATGCCCTTGAAGCCAAGTTGCACCAATCACATTGGTGTATCTGATAAGAGCTAAACAGATGAAGACAGCGCTGCGACGTCGAAGTCATTAGTAAAAATTGCAAGATGGCTATGGATGAACACCAGTTGTCTGAAACGGCTTTGGCCGCTATAATGAGTTAGATCTACCAGTTAGCTCCGCTGGTAGCTAAGCGTATGGGGCTCTGGATACGTCACCCCGTGTATTGTTGTGATTGGTCGTAGTGTTTTCCAATTGCGTGCAGTGAGATTTTCAAATGTATAGTTGGTGCCGCCCCTCGAGTTGGGCGATTTTCATTACTCAAAGCCAGACCCTTAATCTTTCGGATTTGGGTCTGGATTTCCAGGCTACACCTACTATACACTTAAAAGGAAACCAATGTGAGCAATATGACAAAATGCTAATTTCTTAACAATAACTAGGGCCAATATTGACTTTATGGAAAGTAATCAATAAATAAAGTGACATAATTGCACACCTTGCCTGTAGATTTGACTCCTTTCCAGATACAGAAATAACATATGATCCACATTGCAATGAGACACAGAAGAATCTCCCAGTTGATCTTTCCAATCTCCTCAATACCCCCAGAGAGAGCCAACACTCTGCGCCTGTAAAGAGAGAAACACAAGCATTTTCCTTTGTTTTTAATGAACAAATGAATAGTTACAAAATGTATGTGCTTAATTACTATAACCTTGCTAAAGCAAAACTCAATATCACAATTAGTATTTATTTACTCCCAGAACTCAGTAGCTGCAGGTGTTGAATTAATTAGAGATGTCCGGTTGATGGTCAAATTCTTTGCAGCAAGATTTACACAGCCATCTAAGACAGAGAAAAAAAAAATAAGACATTCAGCAGATGGCACTTATTGTTTATAGTTTTGATGTTACTTTTATTTTTTTTAGATTATCACCTGTGTTCCAGGTGTTGTCACAGCTGTCCCATGGTAGTTGGGCACTGAAAGAGAAGAAGAGGTAGAAAAGCGCCCAGGCCAGAATGACGATGTAATACATGCAGCTGTACAGAAGAATCAGTTGTCCTGCATAGCCAATACCTGAAAAAAGCAAACAGAAACACTGACTAGAAGAGACTTAAAAATAGATAATTAATGAGAGAATTAAAAGATGATTTACTGAGATTTACCCAAATGTAATATCTGTTGCTTTTACACTATATGCACTTTGCGTTTTGGTTCTTTCTACTGACTATTTATTAAACCAAATGGTTTCTTTTGAAGTCTTTTTCTACTGGATCATATGTTCATATTCTAAAAAAGAAATCTGCTGATTTAATTAAATAAATGGTTTCGGTTACACTTTATTCTAAGGTGTCTATTAAATGTATAAATACAGTGTAATTATACATTTAAGTACTGCGTAATATTAATTATACTAACAATAGGGTCAGGGTTTGGAATAGTACTTGTTTTAGGGTTAGATGCATGTTATTATGCATAATTTACCGATATTGCTGGAGTAAGCAAATGTAACAAGGACACTGTAAAATAAAGTGTTACCATGGTGCCTTTGCCACTGCGTGGCAAATACCGTGTATACAACTGCATGACATTAAAAGTGTTTGGATGCAAAAAGATGAACAAAATTTAATTAAAAAATGTATAAATCTTTTATAAAGAGATGTTTTGTTTCTACAACTCTCACCTTCAGCCAGTGGACAGAGGCGATGCCAACATGTAATGCCTCCTTCCCGTGTGTACTGTCCCATTGCAGTCTCTAGTAGGAACAGAGGCACCCCACAGGTAACAACAAACACCAGGTAGGGTATCAGGAACGCCCCTGAGAACACACCAGTACAATAATACATTATTTAAATATCGCTGAAAGAATTTGTGCATGAGTGTATTATGTATTTAGGTCGCTGCTGGTTTCATACCTCCTCCATACTTGTAGCAGAGATACGGAAACCTCCACACATTACCCAGTCCAATCACATTCCCTGCCACAGCCAGAAGAAACTCTGCTTTACTGCCCCAGTACCCTCTCTCCTCTATTTGTCCTTCTATTCTGTCCATTCCACACAGTTTTCACACGTTTACATGAAGGTCCAGGCTATCCTAATTCTGCAGTTGTGGTTGATGTACTGAATTCTGGTTAGTTAAAAGTTTATACAAATGCGTCAAGCTATTTATTGACGGATCCTCCCCAGCTGAACTGCCAACCACAGTTACATTATTTTAGAAACAAAGACAGAAAAGTAACTATATCAGTATGATAAAAAAATATAATTTTATGTAATGGGTAGGATAAAATTTGTAAAATAGTGTTACTAAGTGAAATAATGCAAAGTGGCTCGTTTTAAACACATGGTTTGATTAATCAATATGTAAAACCTACAGCCTTCAGTCTAGGAAGACATTAATGCAGCCAACTAGTGCTTCCATTTAACGTTTAACCAAGGAATAACAATAGATTACTGTTTTTAACACTGTTTCTCTGAAACATCGAGTGGAGAGATCCACCAATGGGAACTTCATCCATACTTCATCTCTGCAGAAGCATCTAATTGCACCAAGTCTGGCTTGACAGCTTTTACTTACTATAAGTAACTTTGTAACTACATGTCAACTTATTCTAACCCTACCAGTCTACTAATACTCTACTGAAGGGGGTGGATTCTGGAATGCACTGCTGCTTCAGTGTATATGTAATGAGTGATTATAAGGTATTAATCAACATGTTTCCTTCTAAGAGTTGAATGACTTCTCTGGAGATTTTACCTTGATATAGAAGTTACCAGCGTGTTTACTAAAATGTTTTGTTTAATGTATTCTTTAATGTCTGTATTTAATATCTGAATGCAGTAACAGTGCTTGCTTATTTAGCCCGAAATTAAATATGGACTTGTTTTGTCTTTGAGAAAGGTCTTCAACATGTTAAAACATATAGGGGTCATTGAAGCCAATATTTGAAGGGACCATTTCTTTGTTAAAGCCTTTACTTTCCAGTTAGACTAAAGTGTAGCTCTCCTTGAGAGAAAGAATGTATTATCTTGATGTTTTGAGAGGACTCTCCTGTTTATAGTTAGAGCCTGGCCAAATCCAACCTTGGAAAATCTGTGTGTCGGTGTGTGTGTTAGTCTTCTTGGTTACAGGTTAAGGAACCACTGGCATTATTGGAGATTGACTGAGTTGTTGTTCTGGACATGCTGGCGTCTGGCAACCCAAATCTGCGACCTGGAAGGACACAACGTACCTAACTTCAGGGTCCAAGTGTCAGCTGCCTAAATGATGGAGATATGCTTCCGTCTATCTGTATATGTGTGGAAAATTACTATGTTAATCTATTTCTTAGCCAATCAGAAACTGCAACCTGAAGCAAGGACGTAGCTTAGACCTTGGTGTAGGGTAAAACTGCTGTGATTTTTGTAACTGTAAGCAGGGCAGCCCATGAACTCCTGTGCAAGTCTTGAAGCTGACTTCTGCTGATGAAACTGCAAACTATCTTCAGTAAAACTTTTCTTCAATTTATTATAATTCTGACTCCGGGTCTTCTTTCAAACATCGGGTCCTTGGGTCCTAAACTGTTAACTGTTACACTACTTACACTCTAATGAGTAGGTGCAACGTTACTTATAGTCAACAGAATGTGTCAAAATAAAGTGAAATCAAAATTTCAATGGTGCGGGGGTCATCCATGCCGAGGGAGGTGGATGTCCATGTCCTACCATGTGCTCAACTTTAAGACCCACAAGGGTTTTGATTTAGATCAAGCAAATCTCATCAGCAGTGTGAGGACAGAGAGAAGCTGCTTTCTAGAGCCAGGAGGGAGGTTCCAGGAGTTTTCTATCATACAGTAAACGTTCCTCTCTTGGTCCATAGCTCTTTGAGTGTCCCCTGGGTGTGCACTGTCACCACCGCTCTATGTGGCGTCTACCTTAAGCCTTCAGTGAGCAACAGGCAGTGTCTGCAATTCTCAGGGACCATAAGGGCTTCTTATGTGCTTGAGTCCCATGCAAACAAGGCATGAAGGAAACAATAATATTAATAATAAGTGGTAGACGCCTCTTAATGAGGTGTTAGCACATACATAATTAGATTATGCACCGTTTGTTAACAAACAATTTAAAAAAACTTGTAATACAATTTTTGTTTGTCTTGATTCAAGTAATCAACTCCGTAATTTTCATGGTGATATCTAAAGGTTAAAATTTTTGCCCTATTCACGTAAGAAAAAGAATGAATAGGCGTATGAATAGGCTATATTTGGGTCTTTTTCGAAACTTTCCCCTAATGGGATTCTTCTGGACTTTTTTTCCTTACTCAGGACATATTGAGGATACAAAATCAGTTGAGTTTGCTTCTGTTGCAATTTGTTCAACCTTTTTTCATAGAATGACTGGACTATCACTAATTTTAAGTGAGTTTTGTAGAGAGATAGAGAGAGATTGACGCACACATACACAGACTGGTCTGAAAACAAAAGACCTGACGATGCACCTGCAGCTCATCTATTTATAGCCTCGTGTCGCGGGCTATATATTACCTCCGGGTCAATTCTATTGACATGTTTGCACACTATATCAGAGCCCGTCTACGGAGAGCCTGCCCACTCCCTATTAAGTCCTATTGTACTGAATTTTGGTTGTAGTTCCACCAGAGTTCCACTGGGGGAGATCGCCCATGAGTGCAAAATGAATGGGAGTCTATGGGGCTAGACGGCTAAATTTGTCTCTTTCACCCGATTGCCGTTGAAAAATCTCAGATTCGATTGTAGGTTTTGCAAGTTCAACATGGGTTATAGGTCAAAAGTTGAATGAACGAGTACTTATGTCCTTTCGATTTCTTACAGGTTGAGTTGTTGCCCATAACACGCTAGCATTCTGCTAATGAACGCTGATTGGTCAGTGAAGGACTGATTACGACCAGAGATACCGCTTGATGGCATCGTGGCATCCGAAGCGGGACCAGAAACAAACAAAACAAAAACTATTCTAGCACGTGTGTTTACCTGTGTCAGCTGTGTTGTCGATGCCTCGAGAGAAAAGAAAGTGCAGAGCGCGAAAGCACCAAAGTGACTGAAGGATTGCCGTAAAGCAGTATCTCTGGTCGTACGATGTGTGACGTCATTGACACTTTAAAAGACTTTTTAAAGCAAATAAGTGACTCTAAAAAATCTAACACCCAGCAATGTGTAATTTCTTTGCATCTCCTTTCAAATACAATATTCAAATTACTAGACAAAAAATTATATCCTGAGAAAAGTGGATTTTGATGCTATAGCGCCATAGACCTCCATTCATTCTGCACTCGCCTGCGAGTGCCCCCGCATGGACAGAGACGTGTTACTGCAGCCAGTCCAGAAACCGGAAGTAACCAGAGAGTGCCAATTCTCTTCCTATTAGACATTCTCTGACTTTATTCACAACTGGTCACGTTTAAAGACGTTCCAAATGCGCTGAGCACAGGGTCCGAAATTAACTTTTTGGCTCACCTGCCATGGGGACTGGTAGATGAAAATATCCACCAGCCAAGCATTTTTTTTTACCGGCCAAAATAATAAACAGCCTTTTTTGTCACATATACATTCATTTCAGTACATTTAATTGAGATAAGGTATTATGTTGAATACAAACATAAAAAAATTGTCCAGAGCAAAATTTTAAATGTAGCCTGTAAAAAAAAAAAAAATCTATATATTGATCAAAATTAGAGAAATATATGAAATATTACTATCATTTGGGTGAAATAAAAACATTTTTTGTCAGTTTTGTTACATGACTCATGTGGAAGGGAAGGCAGAACGTACTCGGTTACTTACATAACCTCGGTTCCCTGAGAGATAAGGGAACAAGTATTGAGTTGCAAATGCTATGGGAAAACTCCTTTTCTCGAGAAAAGAATGGCCATGGTGTGTAAAGCAGAAGCAGCCTGGCCAGTGGCGGAGTAGGCTATGCACGACCCACGAGTGATGAAGACGTTCTGCACGGCTTCGATGGGTGCGTGGCCTTTGCTCTCCTTTGCTCTCCAACTGCCAGCAGCAGTGGGAGGACACAAATGGGCGGCGACCGCTTCTTCCAGTGGCGGGAGCTTCACATATCCTTTTTCCTCAGCGCCGTTAACAGATGAGAGCTAAGAGGCAGAAGAGTGAGTGCGTGCTGAAAAGGGCGCGCTGAATATTTAATGTTTTGGTACACTGTAAAAACGAACTTTTTGGTATAGTAATATATATTAAATTAACCATCATAATTTTTACTTTATAAAATTAAAATTCAATGAGAACTAGAATTTTCTAAGTAAAATTTTAAATATCTACACATTTAATTCATGTAATAAATTAACTGGTTGGAAAGAGTAAATCTTATTATATATTTGCATGTAATATTTAAACATTTTATAGTCACTTCACATAAACATAGTAATTTTAAGTAAATTTTAATCGAAAAGTATAGCGCGTTTGAATCCGCACATGCGTGTTTGGACAAGACAGTCTAACTGCCACTTTGGGTCAGACGGATTGGTGAGCTGCTGCGTGGCTGCTTTTTGTCGTGTTTGAGGTAAGTTTGTCTTTCTGTTTTACATTTAATAAAACATGGGTCTGTGTGGATTTTGATTGATGATTCTTGTTTACGTGACTCAATAAACATTAATGCTCATCTTATAACATGACCTCATATTAGTGTAACGCGTCTGGGTTATCCACAGTAGGCTACATTAACGTTATAACCCTTACATTTCACTTCCTAAGTTACATTAGTTAACGTATATTTAATCGGAAAAGTTTTCAATAGTTTTATAGATAAAGCACTGTTTCGTGTAAAAATTTCAAACTGATTGGATACCGTTGTAACTGCTAGTAGTTTGCTAACATGATTAGGCCTTAAAATTAACGTTAACCGCTTTCCTGCTGAAGTAGGCCTAACGTTACGTTAAGTTAACGTTATAAGTTACCGTTGACTGTTGTATGGAAAAGTTTGAATTTTCTTACTGAATAACGTTACGGTGAAGTGGGAGAAAAAAAGAGAGTGTGTGGTAACTATACTTAGGTGTATTTAAATGCCTGAAATGCACTATATAATCACACCGGTTTAATCATACGCATCAAAGGGTTAACATACTAAAAAAGACCATATGGTTTCGATTATGTGTGTGTTCATTCTGTTATGATAATGAAGTCACTTTATATTTTTGTTTCTCAAAATAATTATATTTTTTCTTTTTCTAAACTGTATGCAGGAGGACAGCTGCAGTGACATCACTCAGCACATCATTAAAATACTGGTTGTCCATGGTGCTGATGGGGAAAATCCAATCGATGTATCCAGCCTTCTTAAAGGACAAGTTCGGTATTTTACACTTAAAGGGTTAGTTCACCCAAAAATGAAAATTCTGTCAGTAATTACTCGCCCTCATGTTGTTCCAACCCCATAAGACCTTCGCTCATCTTCGGAACACAAATTAAGATATTTTTGATTAAATCTGAGTGCTGGATCACTCCTCCATAGGCTTCTAAGACACTATAACTTGCTGGCCCAGAAAATGTATTAAAGACATCGTTAATATAGTCCAAGTAACTCCAGTGGCTCAATCTTAAGTTTATAAAGAATACTTTTTTCGTCACCACGTATCACACACATGACCAGCGTCGCCCAATAGTGAGCCTACGTGTGGCGTACAACACAGATGCACTGCGCTTAAACACGTGAAAAGACCCGAGGCCCAGAGAGAAGGAAATGAAAAGTGGAATAAAGTCGTTATTTTTGTTTTTTTTTGCGCACAAAAAGTATTCTCGTCGCTTTATAAACTTAAGATTGAGCCACTGTAGTCACTTGGACTATATTAACGATGTCTTTAATACATTTTCTGGGCCAACAAGTTATAGTGTCTTAGAAGCCTATGGAGGAGTGATCCAGCTGTCAGATTTAATCAAAAATATCTTAATTTGTGTTCCGAAGATGAATGCATAGGTGCACTGGAACAATCCTTCCTAAAACGCATTAAACTTTCGTTTACAAAGACGTGAAACTCACCGAGTGGTCAGGGGTGTTCACAGATGTGCTCACACAAAAATCGCTGTAAAATATGCATTTGTAAGACTGAAAATACTGGTTGGGGCCTGGTCTATGAGACAAAAGGGCCTTGCTGGCTAATTAGCATTCGACCTCCCCCATACAGCCTGACTTCCTCTCAGAAACCACAAAGAACTCACACAAGAATATGGTTGAATGTGAATGTTTATCAATGACTTATGTTTTTGGTGTCATTTGAAATGTCTCAAAGTGAGTGGTACAGATATCTCATATCCAGATAGATCAAATAAAAGGTAATAAGGTTTATAGAAGTTTAAAGAAAACTGGTAAAGCCATTTGAGGGTGGTTTTCCCCATCCCCCATATCACCTGGGCAAACAGTATAAAGGAAGGTGTGCTTGCTCTATCGGGTCTCTGCTTCTTGGCTGGACAGAAATGGGATAGGTGGTCTCTCTCTCTCTCTCTCTCTCTCTCTCTCTCTCTCTCTCTCTCTCTCTCTCTCTCTCTCTCTCTCTCTCTCTCTCTCTCTCTCTCTCTCTCTTTCCCTTTTTCTCTCTCTATCTCAGGTGCAAACTGGGTAAGATTATTTGGTGTAACCAATGTATAACCATGTACTAGATATTTGAATTGATTGTGGAATTGATCTCTGATATCTGAAATATTAAATTGTTACATGAGATTATTCTAACTGATCTTGACATTGTTCCTTCAATGGTTAAAAGGAATAGTCAAACATTCACTCATGATTAATGATCCACAGATATCATTAAAACCTTTTCATTTATGGAGTCAGATGAAATAAACGAGAGAATACATAACTAAATGTATTGTAAATTTAACCAACCAATACTTCGCATGAGGAAAGGACAGTAACACGTGATACCTTCCCCGTGTATTGGCAAACCGGCAATTGGACCAATATAACGGGCCTTACACATTCCAACAGGTTTTATCATAGTTTTTGTCTAACTCCATTGACTTGTATTGGATGTGCTGTGAGGTACGGTATTACTATATTATATATTATTATTATATATACCACAGAAACCGAAAATTCTCGGGCCAGAAGCATGTGTCCAAATTTCAATCTTAACCGTTCTATTTAATCAGAAACGATCTGAAAACAGGGCTTTATGTGTAAAATACCAAACTCGTCCTTTAAACTCTCCCCAAAAGTTCAAAGATTGAAGATGAAGTTGTATTAAATGCTATGGTATGATATAACTGTTTAAACTTTCATTTGTTGATGTTTTAATACATTAAAGTTGTAATGGTACAGTATTCTTTAAAGTTCACTATTTCAGAGTGCTGTTTTGAATGTTGAATGTTTTGCATGAATTTTTTTAAAACAAGGGTTACAGTATAATTCTGAAGTTTTACTGAATGCACCTGTGTCAAGAGATGACTATGAATGTCCATTTTTGTATGAAGAATTTTTTGATGACTGAAAAATAAATAAACTGTTTAATTGTATTTTAATTGTGTGATTTGTGAAAAATATAGAGAAAATGTTAATTTATGTTCATGATTATTTATAAAAAAGAAATTAGCAATGTTTACATAATTGTAGGGAGTATTATAATTTCATAAAACTAAGTAAATGAAAACAAAAAAACTTAAATAAAATCTACTTATTTACTTCATTAAATGGTAAGATTTACTTCATAATTTCATAAAAGCAAGCTTCCTAATTATAAAACAATAAATAAACTTTACTTAATTACTTTAAATAAATATAGCTTCTAAATGAAATGTAAATAGGTAATTTTTACTTAATTTCTTCATGAGCGTTACGTTCAATACTAAGTAGATTTTACTTGATAATGACATGTAAGTTGTACTTGATATTATGGCAGTAAAATTTACTTAAAATATACTTGTGCAAATTGTTACGAGGATTTTATTAAGTAAATCTTACAAGTAGTTTTTTTCAGTGTATGAACATTCACCCGCCAATGTGGCGGATAGCCTTTTGAGATTTACTCACCAAACGGAAAATCTACCCGCATTTGGCGCTTGGCGGGTGTTAATTTCGGACCCTGGCTGAGCAGCGCAGCATCGATTGTAGCTTTTGAAAGGGAACAATGAGTAATCAAAAGTGTTTGCTGGATGAACTGATTAATTGACTGTTATATTAATTTAGCTACATCAAGTTAATCCGATTAACTGATCCAAATTTCATAATTAATCATAACAAATTTGAGCTAATTTGCTACAAGTGACAAGAGGCCGCTGAATGGAATAGTAGTTGAATTGTGTTTTAACTATTGTATTCATTAAAATTGTATGCAAAAATACATTTATTAAATTTATTTCATCTTAAAGGTACTGTAACGAATCAATCCACTGGAGGTAAGCTGAAAAGATCCCAAGTGCAACTTTAATTCCAAAACATAATCAAACATAAAGCAAAGACATGACGAGGCATGACAACTCAAAACTAAAACTGGAACACGAACATAGGCTAGAATACATGACTATAGGAACTAAGACATGGAGCAATCACAATGTTACTGGAACATTCAGTACTCGAAAAAAAAAAAAAAAAGACACAGGGCAAACATGAGAGCTAAATACACAAAAGACTAATGACAAGACAAGGGACACCTGTGAACAATTAAACAATGACCCAATGACAACATGACACAACAGATGACTAGAACAGGGGATCACATGACAGACAAAAACAAGGAACAAGAAACAAAACCTACAACGTGACAGGTACACAGTAGCTGTGTCCCAATGTGAAGGCTGCATCCTTGGAAGGCGAATTCGAAGGACGGTTGCGTCATCGCGCCGCGACAAAGGCTACCCTGATTCAAAAGCGGCGCCAAAGGCGCCCTTCGTTTCCCTGTGAAAGGAAGGATACATAAATGGACACTTAGCGGCCTATCCTACCCTATCCTACCCCATAAGTTATTGCGCGCCGTTGACGACAGCATTTATTTATTTATTTTTAAAGGCGGCCGAGACTAGAGATCGGTGGTAGACAGCAAATTCACATTTAAATGTAAGTATTATGTTTTCATTTACTCAAATAGCTAGCGAAACCAGAGTTAAAGTTTATTATAAACTTCATCTTAACTCCTTCGTCACCATTGCGTGGCTTCATTTGTCAGGTAGTTTTAGGCAAAACTTGTGGTAATAACGTTATTAGTTTAACAACCTATTTATAATATTTGCACTAGTCTATCTCACTTGTGTAGTATAAGAAATATCACTCAACCTATAAAGCCTAAAACAATAAGAAAAGCAGTAGATAAGGCAATGGGGTTTCACTTTTATGTGTTTTTGTAGTGCTGTCATGCAAGTGTAGCAGGGTGGAATAACTCCACCTATTGGGAGATCGTGCGCATGCATGTGGCTTATTGGCTGCCCTTGTATGGAGTATAAAAGAAGTGTGTTTTGGCGACCGGATATGCGTCTTGGTATTGCCGTGATGTCATGTCATCTGTTGCCGCCGACGGTTTAGACTGTGTCCTTGCCTTCCGTCTGCTGTGCGCTTGCTGTCTACTTATCATAGGTATGTTCAGTAGTGATGGCAAAATGAGGCTTCCTGAACCACTGAAACCTCGCAGCCCATTGCTTCAGCCAAAGGTTCATTACTCGAAGCTTCATTCATCATTGCTCACTAGTGACACCTAGCTACTGTGCAAAGAAATAGCAGACAAATTAATTCATTCTGAACCAGTGTTGCGCCCTCCCTCCCTAATTTTATACAAAATATATTTTTTATAAAAATACTTTTATAAATAAAAATATTTATTTGTAATGTAAATATACAAATAAATATTTATATTTATTTGTATATTTATATTTAAATGTATATTTTATAAAAATATATTTTTATAAATAAAAATATTTATTTATTCATTTTGTACTCACTGTTGATGTCTGTAACCTTTCATTTGCAATAATAAAAAGACATGATCAGACATTTGTCCATTACTGTGTATAATATAAAATATGTATCTTTCTCTGTCTGAATTTACTTGTCCAGAGTCACACACACAATTAATTAATTATTCATAAATTGTTTGGATAGTGACAGTATGAACAACAACAGTGACACTGTTGAGTGCAGTGCTTATGTTAGTGGGAGTGTAATAAAGTACATTTATTCATTTAGCAGATTATAGATAACAGATTAAAGTAAACTGCAACAGAATAGTCCAGAAGGAAGGATTACAGAATTATTTCAAGTGTGTTGGGGTTTAGACGATTCCTCTTCTCAGACAAAATCTCTCTAGCCTTGGAAAAGATCCTTTCACAAGGAGCAGAGGATGCAGGGGAACATAAAAATGCCAGCGCCAGCTGGTATAAATGAGGACACTGATGCTTCTGTTGAGCCCAGACAGGGGAGGATTCCCTCTTTCTTGCTGGCTCCATTACCAGGAAAAAGGAAGAGTCACAAAAAGCAAACAAATCCAAAAGGGCAATCCAAATCAAAAAGCAGTCCAGATGCAAAAATTCAGAGCAATCCAAATAATCTAATTAATATAACAAGACTATAATATATCTAGGCCTACTATAATAACAATATACTACTATTCTAACCTGATAATGTAATAATATACAGCCCTCACATATGACACAATAACGACACTGACAATGATAGTTTTCTAACTCTCTGACACTGCTACAACTGCTTCTACTACTCCTGACAACACCCACAAGGTGGCGCGAGTTTCGAACCGCCTTTTATCCGGAAGCGACACTCAGACCGAACCGATGACGTATCCACACAAACCGAGGCCTCGTTTGTCATTAGTCACGTGATTTTCACGTTAACAACACAAGCCTCGAATCGCGGCTTCATCTGGCACGCCCACTTTTTCTCGACACACGCTCCAACGCCTCGCTTCAAATGTCACATCACTAATGTTCAGCCTCCTTATAAACAAGTATTGATCGTGTTTCGCTGTTATTTGTTCCATTTTTAGTAAATATTTATAGTATGTTATTTACAGCGGTATGTTTCGGATCGAGCGGCTGCATTCCCGCATAGTGTGCGACCATGAATGGTTTGTTTACGATGACCATCCCTGCGGTATGTATAATTATAGCTTTGTTTAGTAATTTCTTTAGTAATCTGTTATTTTCTTTTACATATTCTTATGCTCTGCAGATCTGAGGGTCCTCCCCGCCTACTCAATGGGATTGAGCGTCAATATTAACTCGTGAAGCGCCTAATTGTGACTACGTTGCTGTTTTGCCTCTACGTTTAGTTTATAGTAACTGTGCACGTTGTCGCGGTGTCGTGACGCGTCGGGGCTGGTGCGGCTTGCTGGCTGGCCCGTCTTCACCAGCTGCCACTTGCTTGGTCTTCTGATTGTGCATCAGTATATTAAGTTTGTTTATGAATGTTTATTGTTTTTCATACTTCATTCTGGGCATTGTAATTTATAACTGCTGAATCTGAGTGAAGTGTGTTTTTAATTTGTCTTTGTTTCCTTAAGATTAGTTATTTGTATTTTGTTTTTGTTTGCTGTGTTATACTTGTATTGTCTTTTATAAGTTTGTTGGTTTTGTATTCATTTCCTGTGCAGGAGTCGGGGGTTTCTGGAGTGGGGAGGCTGGCTGTTAGCGTATGGTGTGTGGTGATTACACCTAGTGCCGTGTGTTTTCTTGCATCCAATCCACACGTGTGTTTGCGGGCGTGTGTTTGGGTTATTGGGGTTCTTCTAATTGAGGCAGCTAGCCCGTGTCTCCAGGTACCTCCGCTGCTGGTCAACCAACTTAATTTAAATAGAAGTTTGTGGTTGTTGTGTCTGGTACATATTGTGCACGTTACTGTAAAATTGATTCTAAGAATCTTGTTGTGATGTTTTAAATTTTTATACTTCCAATGTTGATAAATGAAAGTGTACTTCTCTTTTTCAATATGACTCGCGTCTCCTCACCCATCCTTTGATCAACGAACCTGTGCGCCCTTAGGGCTGTTAGTCCCCAGTACTCTGGGGTGGCGTAGTCGACCATTGTTGCCGTTATTGGCGTCTCCTCTGGAGTTGCTCCCCGCCCGCTTGCCACACAAGCTATGTGTTTTTAACCAAATTTGAGTATACAGAAATATTAAGTATATTTTGCATGTCCTGATGTGTCATATTTTGCAGTGTTAACAATGGACTTAAGATTGCACCCCTGTGTTAAGTACCCTTTTCTGCTTTTTTAGAACAATTTAGGAAAAAATGGGTCTGGGGAACGTAACTCCCATATATATATATATATATATATATAAAGAAAATTAATACTGTTGTTATCGTGCTGTTGTTGTTAAAGGACAAGTTCGGTATTTTACACTTAAAGCCCTGTTTACAGATGGACACATGCTGCTGTCCAGAGAATTTTAGGTTTCTTTCCCCACCTACAGAATGGCTGCATATGGGTACTGGAACATGTTCAAGGGTGTTCACTGATATGCTCACACAAAAATCACTGCAAAAGATGCTTTCCAACAGGTGTTTTACCATTCGTTGTAAAACTGTGGACCTATTTTTCCAAATGCCTCACACCCATACATTCTTCCATTGAGAGCTTGAATAATAGACACTCCAGTCCAGTTTCCAGCGGCGGAGTAATCCCGTACCTCACAGCACATCCAAAACAAGTCAATGGAGTTGGACAAAAACTACGATAAAACCTGTTGGAAAGAATCTTTTGCAGCGATTTTTGTGTAAACAGGGCTTTATGTGTAAAATACTGAACTTGTCCTTTAACAAGCCATGGTTAATTTGCTCTGCCTTAGGATTGCACGTGTCCTGGGACATGTGAGGGTGTGAGTGGGAAACCCACTGCTGAAACTTGGCCCTGGTTTGTCCTCATGGATGAGGTGTTGGGACAGAGGCATTGCACCACCTCCTTGTCCTCATTGCCTCAATCCCTGAGGACACACCAGGGCCGAGTTCAGCAGTGTGTGACCAAGAAGAGGAGGAGCCAGGGGCAGCAGCAGCACCAGCATCAGCACCACGAAGAAGGTGAGACAGAGAGGACGAGTTTTTGGACTTGATTAGAGAAGACATTGGACTGCAGAGGCGAGGAGAGCACAATAGAGGATGGACAGGCTGTTTTCTCTTCTTGAAAGAATGATTGAGAAATATATATATATATATATATATATATATATATATATATATATATATATATATATATATATATATATATATATTTGTTTAACTTTTTTTCACTTATATTTTTTAAAAGGAAAAACATTTTCTGTACATTTATTTATTTTTATGCAACTTTAAATGTGTAAATAAAAGATAATTCATTGCTCTGGACATTGTTTATTTTTGTAATGACAGTCATAATTTCTACATGAAACAAATTCTTCTATACCTTTCCCCCCCAACTATTTACACGTTTACATCAAAATCAACATAAACTTTTAAATTTACAGTACATAAAATAAGAAAAAAAATTATGTAGACTTTTTTTGAGCTGAGCAGGAGACCCTGGTGTGCTGCTGGACCGGGATGGGCTCCACAATAGAGACCCTGGTAAGGCCTCCTGCTGGTGGGACATCATCTGGGATGGTCTCCAGAGTGTTTGACTGCATATTTTCACTATCCACTGTTGTCTACCAGGTTTGCAGGGCTGACTCATGGAATAAATATTGAGATACTTTATTGCACTAAAGTACTTTTAATAACCACTAATACTGCATTGGGGAAAAACTACTAGTCATATATTTCAAACCTTAGTTAAGCAAAATTATCTTGCATACTCTAATGTACATAAGGTATCAAGAGTAAAAGTAAAGGAATTCTGCAGGAAAAAAACCTTGTCAGGGTTTTTATGATGTTTTGCATTTATATTACTGCATATGTTGCATTTTACTTCTGAATATTTTCAAGGTTGGTACATTTAAACTATATATGTTTGTGTAGTTTAATGTAAAACAATGCATCATATTGTAAAATAACATAATTTTGTAGTGTTGCTGTCCTGTGTGGGAAAATGACGAGTATTAACGAAGTAGGTTATGTAGTTCCTTACATACCACCACTGATTATTTTGAAAATTAAATTAACAAAATGTAGGCCTATTGTCACAATATTAACAAATTGTTGCTAACTACAGCTCCGTCCCATTTCAAAGGGCGCATCTGAAGCGCTCGGACCGGTCTAGCCTACGGAGGATTGTTCTTGTCGCCTAGCAACAGTGACTGACAGCTGCCGATGACGAGCGGGAATAACATTCGCAATGGACTTTTTATATTCAACTGGGTTTTATATTCAAATAGGGTTGAAAACCTGTGTAAATATATTTACCATGGTCCATTTATGTGCATAATAAAAAGAATACACTAGCCTACAAAATTGCATCAAGGTAAGATATAAATGAACATTTGAATCTTCGGCTAAGCCGAAAGTACATGACCTGAAACATCCTTACCATGTCCTTCAGTAAAATATAAAACATAAAAATGACAATAGCCAATTCTGGCTCCATAGCTGTTTACTCAATTATATCAAATTAATTATCATGATGGCAGCATACTCTCGCACCATTGCTTGGCACCTGGAGCAGTAATTGGGAACACCTGGCTGCGCAATTAGGAAATCCTACGAAGGCTACATGGTGCGTCCTTCGGAGGACGCATAGGCTGCATCATTTGAAGTCCGCGGCCTTCGAAGGATGCAGCCTTCACATTGGGACACAGCTTTTGTAAGTTTTTTTTTGGTTCAAAATGAACAAAATTTTAATACATCATCAATCCTTCTTCCAAAACATGTGTACCCTGATTCATTATAGTATTCCTGTGTTTATATTTTAGACCTGTCAGGATGGTTTTCGTGTGAAATTGCGTATATATCACTGTCTCTATCCGTAAATAGAGAAAAGCTGCTCCGACTACTTTGACGTGCGTATGCTGTGGGAATAGCATAGGTTAGTTGTAGTTAGTAGAGCAAGAAAGGTTGACATGGAGCATGCTAAATCTCAAACCCCCGGGGCATCACTTGTTTAACCCTCTGGGGACCAAGAACGCGCCGGCGCGTTTTGCTCGTTTTTTTTTTTTAGCAATGAAAATAAACACTAAATGCTCTGTTAATTTTGATCTTTCATTTTCGTGTAATACATCAATCGATCCTGTTCAGTTTCTATTTTTTTTCTGTATACTCACAATAAAAATAAAGTGTTTTGCTTTTTGACAAATAAAGAAAAATTAACATGATGCGATTTCTCCCTTCTCTCTGTCAGTAAACTCCCATTTGAAACGCGTTCGAAAATGATCTATAACTCCGCGAAAATTCAGTCAAACAGGCAAACAGACCCACGGGCATAAAGCTTGAGATCGCATCTGTTAAATGAAGTCATTTATATAAAAAACAAATATTCTGTAATCTGTATAAAAAGAGAGCGACTCCAGTCGAGCTCATTACGAGATCATTCACAGTAATGTGACCACTCCCCGGAGAGCGCGTGCTATTCAAACGCAAATTCTGAGGGGTGTGAAACGCCCACATCAGCTGTAAACAAAGCGCGTCGCGATCGAGTGAGGCATAATATAGCCTACCTTATGGAGAAAAGATTCCTCAGAACAGTGCTGATATGAGGAGCAATATCTCCTGATATGAGGAGCAGATCCCGCTGAGGAGTGAGGTAGGCTGTTTTCTTTTCTCACGTGTGGAATAACGTTATGGAATAACATTAGTGTAGGCCTATGCAAACCGCAAAAAGATGAATCGCATTTCTATAATATGACTCGCCTTTCTGTGAGATGAATGAAGGGCACATATTTGTAAAGACTGTTTAGCCTAAATATGAATCGCGCGTCTGTGTGTGAAAGAATAAACTGCTTTGCTATAGCCTACTGAGATGAGTAAAAATCGAATGGAATAATATTGTTATGTTGAAATAAAATGTATTTGTATAATCAACGTATTAAACTGCAAAAAAAAATACTATTTTTGTCAAAAATAAATTCATAGACTAAGATGTTAGATGTTCCAATGTTGGCTATATTCAAACTAATGAATACATATGATAAAAATGTAGGCCTATAATCTTTTTTTTTATATATATAGGCTATATATATATAAAGAAAGAGTACAGTTGAAATATTGTTGAAATTGTAATTATTGTTGTAATTGTAACATTTTTAATAAAATAGTAAAACATATTTACAAGAGAGATGTAAGCGAAATCTTAAATGGTCAATATAAGTCTTCTAAATACATCTTTTGTCCTTCCATTGTGGCTCAGTCAGTGTCACACCTGAATGAATGGCTAATTATGCAGAGTCATTATTCAGAGTGGGTGGGACACCTTAATCTAAGGTGTAAACTACTCCTCCCCCTCGCATATTGCCTTTCCAAGCAAAACCTGTTTTACACCATTTAAATCAATGTATTTTTTTTTGTGAACGATAAAGCAAGACTATTTTTACATCATTTTAAAGCTAGAACTAAAAGGGACAACATCCATTAGTCAAAAGTCTTGTGGACACATATTTAATATGTGTTTTGTGTTCTTAATTCAGCAACTTTCATTTTAATTTTTTCCAATAACCACGCATAAACATTATTCTCTTAAAAATACAAACATCTACATACACGTTGCTCGCATATTATGGTAGCCCTGTTTGTGTTATATAGAGTGAATTTACACCTTTGCCATTAACATGTTTATAATTAACTGAAAAAAGCACAAATGTCAAGGCATGTCAGAACATCTCAAGGACCCCAAAAACAGCTTGGTCCCCAGAGGGTTAAAAAAGAAGAAGAAGCCAAACAGAGGACAATCTGCTGGCAATAAGAGAATACGACAGAGCTTGTAACAAAATGCAAATCAACATTGGCTTGGATATTCGGAGAACTGAGGGATTTAAAGGGTTAGTTCACCCAAAAATGAAAATTATGTCATTAATGACTCACCCTCATGTCACTCCAAACCCATAAGACCTCCGTTTCTCTTCTGAAGACATCTTAAGATATTTTAGATTTATTCCGAGAGCTTTCTGTCCCTCCATTGTAAGTCAATGGACGTGTCACTGTTCACGTCCATAAAGGTAATAAAGACATCATCAAAGTAGTCCATGTGACATCAGTGGGTTATTTAGAATGTTTTGAAGCATCGAAAATACATTTTGGTCCACGTTCACGAGTCCACATTGACGCTGCTGACGTGTTATCTGGTACGTCAATGTGGACTCGTGAGCGCGGATGGAAAACAGACTGGAAGAGAATACAATGTTGAATAAAGTCGTAGTTTTTGTTAATTTTGGACCAAAATGTATTTTCGATGCTTCAAAACATTCTAAATAACCCACTGATGTCACATGGACTACTTTGATGATGTCTTTATTACCTTTATGGACGTGAACAGTGACACATCCATTGACTTACAATGGAGGGACAGAAAGCTCTCGGAATAAATCTAAAATATCTTAAGATGTCTTCAGAAGAGAAACGGAGGTCTTACGGGTTTGGAGTGACATGAGGGTGAGTCATTAATGACATAATTTTCATTTTTGGGTGAACTAACCCTTTAAAATGTTGTAGAAGTGACATGGAAATGACATTTTTATTACTCAACTGGTGAGTAATTTTATTGAACAAATAAACTACCATATGTAGCTTTCTAACAGAGTTAATTGTAAAACATTATCTATTGTGTCCATCATCATGGTTGTTGTAGTGCTTTGCTGGAATTTATTTTCAAGGAAGTACTGTGTCTATTAATGGATATAACTATAGTAATGTCTTCAGCTAGTCAGCTTGAGATCCTTTCCATCTAAAATGAATATCTCCTAATCCTAGTAGTGAATGTTTTATGAGCAGAAGGATAATCTCTCTCTCTTCAGCCAGAATATCATTTATAAAACAAAATGCAACGTTTGACCATATAAGACTGGCAATCTTATCTGTTGCTTTGATCACTGTACACCTGATGATATTCCAGAAAGCACGGTTTACTTCATATTAACCAGGGCTATTCAGTCCTGGGGCCATGACCTGCAGATCAGAGTTTAGTTTCAATTCTGTTTTAACTAATCAACTAATCAAGGTCTCCAAGATTACTTGATTATTAAAGGGTTTGTTTAGTTTGATTGTTTGTTTGAAAGTGTTTGATTAGTTTGATTTAACTCTGCAGGCCATGGCCCTTCAGGGACGGAATTGAATTGTCTTGATATACTGTATACAATCTGAACTCCATGTTGTTTAACCAAAACATTGCTTATTCAGAGTAATTGCTGCCAAAAAGTTCTTAGTTCAGTCAGCCCAGACTTTGAAACTCAGATTTCATGGTCAACACACTATGTCATTCTTTACAGAGTGGACGCTTATAATAAACACCAGAGATGTTTTTATTTTAGGAGGAGATACCAACCTTTACAGCTCTACCATTAGAGAAAGCATAATGGTCATGTGTGGATCATGTGTGCCTTATAAACCATTCACTTTCTGCAGTTTCACAACTGTCTATCACAATTTGTGAATACCATAGAAATGCCATAATCTGACATAATACTACCTGTTGCTTTGTTGATAGCTACAGTATAACAGCTTTTTTTATTGGAAACTTCAAATACCCTGCTGAAAAACCCAGCATTGCTGGTCACCAGCTTAATGTTATGCATGGGAAGCTGGAGTGCTGGTGGAAAAGTTATACACCTGCTCAGTTGTGCTTGAGAGCAGCATGTCTTTGCTGGTTCGACCAGCTAGGCCAGCACTATTCCAGCTCTAACCAGCATAAACCAACCTGGACCAATATAGAATTCAAACTGGTTTATTCTTGATTATTTTTAGAAGGGTATACCTCTGATATAAACCAGTAAATATAGGCTCAGGAGCAGGTTATATTCAGAGAATAAGTAGCTATCACTTCTTACATACCCTGAAAGTTACCTGGTTTTGGAATCGAAAGTTGAGGTCATCCTCGTTAACTAATTTCTGTAACACAATAGGATTTCCTAGACAAAATATTGTGGCATTGTCTTTCTTTTCTCTCTATGGGCCATTTCACATTATGTTTCATCATGTCTAAGGGGGTAAGAACAGACATATGCCATATGTAAAAAAAGAGAAATTTTATTGCAGCTAAAATAAAAAGTGTATTGCACACACCGCTCCATTTGGCATGTTATAAATTGTGAAAACTTGAAATCATTCAATTAGACCTACTTGTATGTTTTTGTTTGTACTAAAATGACATACAGTAGTAATACAAATGTCATGTGGAAACCTAACAATTTCCAGAATATACCATCCCTGAGTGATAATTCTTATTTTGTGTGGCTTGTGTACTTAAAACTAGTATGTTTTGTGTCCATTGCATAATAAACAGTAAATCAAGCAAATTTTATCTGGGATCATAGATAATAATCAATGCTGAGTGACCCCATAGCATGAGAACTAGCTGTGAAGTAAATTCCCTACTGTGAGCCCTGTTGTTTTCTCGTAATGCCCTCTGCTGACTGGCTATGAGATAACAACGTCTCATATTACCCGCTCTATCCCACAGTACTAGCTCTGCCTTAGGGGCACAGCAGCCTGAGGAATAATGCATCATTACAGGCTTCCCCTTAGTCCATTCACTAATGTTCACTGGATGATCCCCATTAACTAACTGGACTCCCTCTAGCCTTTGATGTCCATGTTCAGCTCCTGTTCCAAGGTGGTGATTACTGATTTCTGAGGTGTCCTTTTGTGGCTGTAGCAAAGGGAGATGGACTCCTCCCATGGTCTCTTCATGAAGTTGTGGGAAATGTTGTACATGTCTCTCTGTAGTCACTTCAGACAGAATGAGGGTGCCTTCTCCTTGTGCCATCTGTATGGATGCCAGTCCAGAGTGACCTCTGTCTTTTGCTACCAGTGAGACTTTCCAGCTGCCCTGAGAGCACAGAGAGGGGCAGGAGGACTCCACTTGCAGAGAAGAACATGCTGGAGGAGTTTTGTCCTGGAATTGTCACAAGACCATGTTTAAAAACATTCACAATGTTTAATATAACAGGCTAGTTCACATATGAACAAAAAATATAGACCCAAAAAAGTAAGTCTTAAGTCACATTAAAAATGCACGAATGTCATTGTATTAGATGTCAAAATATCATCTCAATTTACATCTGCAAACAAATGCTGCTAAAGCTGTTATCAGAACTAACTTTACTTTTCTGAACCATTTTTCACAACTGGTTATTTTTGGTGATCGGATGGAATAAGTTCCCCTTAAAGATATTATGTGTACAGCATTTAATAATTTTCCCTCCATTCTCCAAATCGCTGGAGCCTAACCCAGCATCTCATGTCACAAGCAGGGGAAACACCATGAACAGATAACTAGTCCATCACAGGGTACACACATTCACATTCTCACTCACACCTACCGACTATTTAGTGTCTCCAATTCTAATCCATGTATTTGGATTTTGGGAGAAACCCACACAGAAACTGGGAGAAAATGAAAATCCAAAGAAATGACTCCTGGCTCAGCCAGGACTTGAACCTGGGACCTTCTTCAATATAAAATATTATGATGGTTCTTACCTCCGGTATCACTATCAGGTGTACTACAGCATAGTTTGAGTCTGGTGAGTCTTCTGCATGAACAGCCAAAGTCAGGGTGATTGCCCTCCCTGTCTGAGCAGTTTGAGGGGTCCTTAGCTCAACCTCCCTCTTCATAGATCTCCCCATACCGATAAACAGCCTAAAAAAGGAACAATAGTAAGGGACTTATTTAACATCTCTGGCTGGAATTAAAAGTACATTAATCTTTAACCAAACTAATAAACATTGATAAACATTGAGTATTTAGGTTGACATTATTTTAGTAAAAACCTGTAGTATTTGTGTCATTTAACTGGCTTTGTCTTTCTTCCGTTCTCACCTTTGTTGGTCTCGGTGGGAGAGATACCCATGGTCATCTTCTGCTGAAAGACTGAAGTAACGGTTGGGTCCATGATTAAATATTTCAAACAGCACAGTCGAGCTGTGACCTGGGAAAAGTTGTGGAGCAGAGAGCACCTGGGGACAAGGGGCAATTTTCAGTTTGCTGTTTTACATTTTGCCAGCACATTATTCTTAGATTCACCAATACCTGTATCTGTACGTGTGTTGGTTGAATCATCTCAGTGGAAACTCTTTCGAGCAGGTTCCCCCTTCCATCCTTTCCAGAGAGACGCATGGTGAATGGCATCCTGGGAACTGAGTCCATGTAGCCCACTAACTCCTCTCCAGACCAATAAGAAGATGTGGAGTTCAGCAATACCTTCTGAAGGCTCTCCCCTTTGGGTCCCAACAGAGTCACGTGACTGAATGAGGCCTCCTCATTGGGTGAGAGGCCTGTCACTGCAACCACTAAAAACACTGGGACTCCTAAGAAGAAATGTGATGGTAAGAACATAATCACTTAAAGTGTATAGATATCAACAACAATGAAAATTCAACATTAAACAAATGGCTCAGGGAACAATAAGAAAGACCTGCTATAGGGCTGCCCTCAAGTTTCCTTAGTCCTGGATGTGTCTCATTAGATTCTTTTGCAAAATAGTACAGGAAGTCCAAGCTGCTGTCACCTAGAGTACATCGGTTAATGCCAATTTGGATAAACTCTTAAGAAATTTGAAACACATTTTGTCATATCCAACAAATAGAATTGAATAAAAATGTGTGTTAAGGCTTAAACACATTACTTTTTTTGTTACTTAATCTTATTACTAACTTAATTCTATAAAGTTAAGACTGGCATCTTTACCTAGGATACTGAATGTAGTTGGTCCAATGGCTTTGATTGAAAGCTGCCATATACCTATCTCTAGTGGAGGCAGCAGGCTCATTCTGTATAGACCCTTAGATGAGTCCAGCATTGCTAGAGGACCATCAGTACCAGGAAGAGATTGTTGAACACCTGAGAGAGAAAGATAGATAAGACAAATCATCCAGAGCAACTTACAAATGAGGAATACTACAATGCAAGTGATTGATCCTTGGGAGACTGTAACATGTGAAGTGGCTGAATATGAAGTTCCATAATTGTTTAGAAAGGTACAATATAGTACAGAGATGTACTGTAGGTGATACAAAGCGACGCAGAGAGATAATTAAGTGTTTTTCTTTACAAGACGAAGTGCATCAGCAGGGATACATCAAAGGATACTTCTGTCTTTAGGTGTTTTAATGAAGGTACAGTGAACATAAAGATTGGTCTCTTTTTGTATGGTTAAGTGTAAACTTAGAAACTTGTCTTTAGAGTTCCCCCTACCTCCTGACATGCATGTTTTGACTAACACAGACTATCATTCAGCAGTGGGCCCTAGAAGTCAGATTGCACTATATCTGGCAAGTTTCCTGGGATCTCTGTATGTACTGAGTCCCTGCTGTTCACTTCCTTTAGTAGTCTCAGGCCGCTTGTATAACGGAGGCCAACTAGTAAGAGCTGTACAAATTAAACACACTCCCCTGGACTCAAGTGGGACATTAGCGACTGACGCTAGAGGCTTTAGTGTCCTTGTTAGCATGCCCGTCTGCCATGTCGCAGACGCCTGTTCGAATCCTGCTCGGAGCAGTGAAAGTAGAACTGGAGGGGTTACTTTGGTGCCGTGACCCGGATGGGAATGAGGTTCAGGGGGTGATTTTAATGGAGGGCAGCAGTAAGAGCTGCATTAGTAAACCTCACTGCTCTGGCCTCAAGAGGCGCACTAGCGACTGACACTAGAGGCTGTACTCTTTGAGGGTCCTTGTTAGCATGCCTACCTCCCATGCAGGAGACGTCGGTTCGAATCAGAGTGGTACGAGTAGAAGTGGAGGAGTTACACATGGAGTCCTGAGACTGAGCATTGTGCACACGCAACTCTGCAAGAGAGATTTCTACAGTTCTCCAGCTTCACTTTAGTCAGTTAATCTACTTTTTTAGTTTTTTTTAGTTTTAGTCATGTTTTAGTTCACCTTGGGATAACCTTAAGAACCTTTAAGAACAGAGTGTAGCAGTGTGGTCTTTGCAACTTGGTATAGGAAGTTAATCTGGTCATCAAACATCTGCAAGTTATTGCCTTTTCTGCATGTCAATGATGACCCAAATTAAGGTAATGTTCAGGGGAGCATATTTGTCTATGCTTGGTTGACTGTTTTAGTTCTCTGAATTAGTATGAGTACCTAAGGGACTGACAAGCTCACAATGTGTGAGCTGACCAGTGATGTGCAGCATCACTTTCGTCACAGCTTTGTCCACTCTGAAGGAGTTTGATGAATCCGATTCACTCTCTGTGTGAAGCAGAGTGACCTATTCAGAGAAAGAAACATGGTTATGAAGAATCCTGTATCCAGAATTCCTGAAACAGGCAGATATTATGGTCTTTTGGTCCTCTTGTGTTTCCAGTTGACTGTACCTTGCTGGAGGTAGTGGTGTCTTCTACAATGGCTGACACTTGGTGGATGTCTTTGTTTGTCGTGAAGATGGTTATTCCTCCAGATATAGATGAAAGAGAGGAATACAGAGAGAATCTACCAGGAGATAAAATTTCTCTTTTTCTCTTTCTTTTCCCTCTTTCTCTTCCTTTGAAGCTTGGATCCTCAGTGAGCAAGAAGTTTACCTAGCACATGTATTGATTAAATTGAGGAAAACGCTGCCCTGAACATAGTTGCCTACATAGACAACTGCTTTCTAAGGCAGCTTCCTAGCTTAAATGGAACTTCATAAATGACTAATTTGGAATATGCATCACATGTATAGCTTTCCTCTCATGGCATACAGTACAGTTTGGCGTTAGCATGCTGCTATAAGAAAACAACAGAACACTTTAATAAATAGACAGAACACACAAAGTAGGAATGGATAGTAAATTTGTAATCTGAACTATTAATACTTCTCATACATTACTGAATGAATAATAGCATTTACTGTTTATTGCTTTTACTGCAGCCTGTGTGTTTTTGAGTTACCTTTGTTTGCTTCTCCATTATGAGAGCCTGGACTGCTTTCTGTAGATGATGGTCTTTAGGAGAGGCGTCTGTGAATACAAATATCTCTGACAGCGGAGGGCTATGGGTCAGAGCCAACTGATCCACAGACAAATTCACACACATAAGACACACACAGATGGAGACACACTTGTAAATAATTGTGTTTAGTTGTGTTCAGTGTTTTCTAAGAATGTCAGAGAATGTCAGATCTCAATTTTATGGTTACCTGAAGAGCAGAGAGACACATCTCTGGTTCATCCCCACCTCCAAGAGCCATCAGATCCTCCATGTATTGCATGAACTGATGAGGGTCATCTGTCTCCCTCACTGGCCCAAAACCTGAGATATAACAGACTTCATCATAAATGTGCTTAACATAGAATTAAATATGAATACATCACATTTTTCTTCAAATTTTCACATATGCCAGAGGCACATATTGTTGAAGTGACACAACAATGTTTTCTAACTCAGATTAGGGTTTTGTTCAGTGTTGTAATGTGCTTGTAATAGGCAGAAGATATCACTCTAACCAGGATCGTGAAAAGGCACCAGAATGAAGGTGCCAGGCAGAGTAGTGCGTTGGCTCTTTTCACGAGCCTGTATGATGGAGAGGGTTCGGAGACGTGCAGCTGTGATCTCCTCAAACATGCTGCCGGTGGTGTCAATGACGAAGACCAATGCTGGGGGCTGCTGGACACTGAAAAGCCTACAGGTTTCCACAGAATTCATCACTTATGTGTTTTGCATCTTTGGACAACTCTGTTTTACAAAACTAAAAACAGGAAAGTAAAACTTCACAGGCAGACCAATCTTTTCTCATGCACTCAATATTAAAAAGAGGTGTCATCATATTTCAATCATATTGAATCATATTTCTTGCTACAAAAACAGCCTTCTTCCACCTCAGAAACATAGCTATGCTAAGGAACATACTATCTGTTTCTGATTTCTGCAGAAAAGTTAGTTCATGCATGCATGACCTCTAGACTAAACTACTGCAATGCATTACACTCTAAAAAATAATCCAGTGGCTTAGTAAATATCACAGTAATAATTAACTTGATTAACTTAATAAAATCTCTGAATATCATGTACTTGATGGTTTGAGTTGAACATACCAAAATAATTGACTAAAAATCCAACAGTTAATTTTGTCTAAAATGTAGTTATATTCAAGTTTTTTTTTCACTAAAAGATTTTAGTATTTGACTAACCAATTATTTATTTATAATACACTTAATATATTTGTGAAATTTCTATAAAAATATTTGAGAATGGAGAATTAAACTGATCTGTTTCAAGAACCACAAATATTACTTAATTCAAATCAATATTATTAATATATTTAACACATTCTTAAAGTCCCCGTGAACCAGAAGTTGTTACGTATTTCCAAGTGAAACTGAATATTGAACAGAGGGCAGGGTTTTACTTTAGCGCTCCTCCTCTCCATCTTTGCTCATAGCAGACTAACGGTTTGAGGGGAGTGGTTAAGCGTTTTCAACCCAAGCCGTCAATCTGACGTCATCAGAAAAGGAACGCCATTCCTGACCGGAAGTAACTTTTCAGATTTTGATTAAAGATTACCACGGCAAACAATTTTTTTCTGTGTATTAACTTGCACAAATTAATTGTTCACCACAAGACTATTAATATGTGCTAACAAAGTAAATAGGTTCAATTTTGATTTCATGTCGTCTTTAAGAAACTGAGTGAAGAAAAAACAATGTTCTTAAGAAAAAACAATGCACACTCCTGCAAGGACTTCAGATGAAGCAAACTCTGAAGCAACATGCACCAATGCTAAGTCTTTCAATATATCCAAATCATTTGTTCACAACATGGATTTATTACTTCAATTAGCTCATTGTTTCTGCCTAAATTAATACATTGTTTAAATTAATACATTGTTAGATAAATGTGTGATTTGTATATGTACATTTGTCACGTGTTTACATTTTTGGAAATTGAGATTTATACATCTTATAAAAGCTGAATAAATAAGCTTTCCATCGATGTATGGTTTGTTAGGATAGGACAATATTTGGCTGAGATAACATTTTGAGATAACAGAAACATTGAAAAAATCGCCTTTAAAATTGTCCATTTATGTTTGCTATTGTGCTGCATTCACTCACAAAAATAAATGTTTTATATATTTGCGGTAGGAAATGTACAAAATATCTTCATGGAACATGATCTTTACTTAATATCCTCATGATTTTTGGCATAAAAGAAAAAATCGATCATTTTGACCCATACAATATATTGTTGGCTATTGCCACAAATTTACCAGTGCGACTTATGACTGGTTTTGTGATCCAGGGTCACATTTCTGAAATACGTAACTTGGACACAGTCACCTATGATAACAGATCACTCTAAATTGTGCATTTTTTGCACACATGCATTTTCTGTAAAGCTGTTTTATATGTATTGTGGAAAGCGCTATACAAACAAATGTGAATTGAATTGTGTCACACATGAGGTGTCTAAAGTAAAACAGAAATTCCTCTCTTGCCTCATATATAGATCCCTTTAAGCAGTATTCAAGTTAAATTAAAGTGATCTCTAACCTGAGGAAGCTTTTGGGCCCCACCTCTTTGTGGAGGTCTTGGAGCACTCGAAGGGTTGCTGTGGTAGCCAGATGGGCAGCTTCTTTATGGAGGAAGTGATGAGGGGAGAACAGCGGAGATGTGCTGTCTTTGTTGATTCCACCCTCAGCTCCTTGGTGACGACTACTGTCCAGAATTCCACCGTGACTGCACTTGCCTTTAAATAGCAAGACAATGCATGTTGCTTTTCTTATGTAAGTAATTTACTAAATCATCAGAATGAATCATAACTCAGTTTACCTTTATTAACTGAGCAGACATGGTTCTCTAAACTGACTTACAATTAAGGGGATCCAATTGTGCATATTAATTCATTCCAGTAATCTTATTTGTTGTTGGCATTACAAATAAAAATAAATAAATAAATAAATAAGTACATAAATAAAATCTTACAAGTAACATTACAGTAACAAGGTTTTGAAAAGGAAATAATGTCACAATGCAAAATCTTATTATCCTAAAAATAGGCTTAATTTTAATTTTGAGGTGAAATGCAACCAGGACATGTTTTAGTCACTCAAGTTACATGATGATGCCTATACCTAGCGGTTTGACAGGGTAGGTGCTGAAATAGCCAGTAGTCAGTAGCGGTTCTGTCTGACGAATCATTTCCTCCAGGAGATTGCTGTAACAGCTAAATCTGTAGCATTCTGCACAGGTAGGGGTGTCCACTGAAAACAATAGAGATTTATTTATTTACAATAAAAGATTTAAGGTGAAGAGTGACTGTTTAATGATTTTACGAAGGACTCACCTGAGGCTACAGGAACTGAAGGCTCTTCTGGGTGAAGAAGGTGGAGATACACTTCTTGCTGACCCATCTCCACCCAGTTACTATGACTGTAGAAGTCCTACACACAAACATAGACACAGAGTTTGCTTTGTATATTGCTTTGTATACGGTATATTTTGTATTGCTAACAATATTCTGATTAAACAAGAATCTTGTTTTACATGTTAATCTGTTTATGTGTTTTAAAGATGATTTTTTTTTTTAAGTTACAATTTTGATCTTTATTATGATAGGACAGTTGACACAAAGACAGTAAGTGATAGCCTATCACTGATAGGAGAGGGGAATGGGATAGGGATAGGGATTGGACCATGAGCAGGGACTTGAACTTGGGTTGACTCGCCTGATGCACTTATTGCATATTTGTTGGATCATTGCCCTCAAGGATATAGTTCTGACATAATCGTTTAGGTTAAAATACTTTATGCTATCCAAGCAAAATATATAACTGTTAGGAAACCATTATAGGTAGATTTCTCCTGAAAGGTGTGAATACTGTGACTTTGGCTCTAAAACAAACTCCTGACACAACATTGGCTCCACCAATGGCATGAGATTGGGGTGGGAATATCCTAAACCTGTTTGAAAACAGTACATATTTTTACAATTCCAACTGGTGACATTGGTGGTGCAGAAGTACACACTTCACCTTTATCAAAAACAGTGTTGCTATTACATGAATGTGTTAGCCAACCTGTAATGAGTGAAAAAGCTGTCCCAGACTACGTCTAGCTCCCTGGTACTCTTTAGTCCGGGTCAGCAGCACTGTCTGACCCCAGAACTCTCGCAGCATTTGCGTGGCTCCTTCTACCCTCTCAGAGTCAAAGTGGTACACTGGATCAGACCGCGTGGCGCTCAGGAAATCCATGGCAGCGTTAGCGCTTGCAACCTCACCCACAGCATGCCAAAACCCCCGACCAAGCCCAGTATACTGGAACAAAAAGATCAGTGAGACTATGCAATACTCCACGCAAACAAAGGCAATAAAATCATCATTGTCGCACACGCACAAACATGTAATATGGCAAATCTGCTCCTCTTTATAAAATGACACATTTATGAAGATAAGTTCTTACGTGATATAATTTGAAAGCATAACAACTAAACTTTTAAGAAACATCAGGCAATCAAGCATTTTTTTATGATATAACTTTAGTGATTAGAACCAAAATGTGGCAAACTTGTGGGTGCTTGAGATGTTAATTGTTTTCAATGTTTTTGTAAATATTTTTTTTTAAAAATAATAACACTTATTCTACTAATAATGACTTACCGACTTCTGGGCTCATGGATTTTAATCACATTGCATTCGCTCGAAATTATTTGTTTAAATGTGTGAAATAATTTATAATCCCCCCCCCCCCCCCCCCAAAAAAAAATAATAATTTGAAAGAATATAATTTACATTCACAACACGCAGTGAAAATATCTGTGCTAAACTTATTCTCATCCTATAACTCAGTCATTGGCATGTGAAATGTAACATTTTATCAGACATGCATTATTTAGTCACCTAGTGCAAAATGAATTGCATATATATGCGCATAACACCTACCAGCTCCTCATTATTTAAATCTTGTTGATTTTCCACCATTCTGCTCAGAGTTTCCATCGTGATGTTGAGTATAGCTTGTTCTGTCATGTACTGATGGGTGTATGAATCCCAGGACAACGTAAGTACGCGTGACCAGAAGTTGGGCAGAAAGGCTTGACAAATTGGCATATAGATGAACAGGACCAGGGCACACAGGTGGGTCAAAGCCGAGGAGTCCATCCCTTCACATATCATTCCACACCGGTCAAAACACCTGAACTGTTTTAGAAAGATACATCAAACCTGCAAAGGATGATGAGAAAGAGCTTATTACCATAAGGCTCAAACAAGCTTAATCTACAGGATGTGGTGAGCTGTTTTACCACACACAACTCCATCCAGCTATCCATAGCTGCAAACATAAAACATATAAAACATATATTTTGGCATATTTAAATAAATCAGTTGTGACACATAATATTAAGAATAATAAATCATATACATTTTTCAATTTCAGTTTATTTTACTCTTAAGGATTTAAACGGCAAAAAAATAAAAATAAATAAATAATTTTAAAAAAATCTTATTTTGATTAATAGATTGAAACCAAATGTTTGGCTTGAATGTTTCAGGCTTGACTAAACATGATTGTGATGTCTGTTTTTTTTCTGTTTTATCTATTCTAGGTAAAACATTTTTTGAATATATTTTATTTGTATGTTCTTGTAAAGCCCTTTGAGATGCAACTTTTAATGTAAAATCAAGTTTATTATTATTATTATTACTACTACAGTATTATTACCATGCAGAACAAATTAAATTATTTTTCTTGATAGATTTGGGTGTGGCTTCATCCACCTGCTTTTTTTTCAACTGCTGATTAAATTGTTAATTTATTTTTGTCATAATGCAACCATACATTTCTAAGATTTTTAAGAAGTGCCAATACACATATTATGTAATCACAAAAGAGATATAAAACACAGGTCTTTTTTTCTTACCTCTACTGGCTTCTTTCCTTTTGTGGTCTCAGTCTGGCTTTTTTCAGCTTGTTCGTGCATTTAACCATTTGACAGATTCAAACTCCAATCAGCAATCAGAAATGCCTTGTGCACATGTTGTGGTTTTACCCACAGACTGTCTACATTATGTGCAGTCTTTTGAATAACGGAAGCTGAATAACAAGTTTTAAGACTCTTGTATTTCTGGAGGTGCTCCTAAGCTAAGAAAGAGACAGAAACATGCCTGCAACCTGGTTAAGATAGATGTCCACGAGACTCATATCCTCAATGCATGTGCTTCCCTCCTTGTCTTCTTTCTCCTCTCTCTCTACAGTTTTTTCTCCTTCACTTGCCCAATTTTAGCATGCTGCATTGACTCCACACAATAGTGCTGCATATATTAAGGGCCACTGTGTCCCCCTTCCCTGCTCTTCAGTCCTGTCTTTAGCTTGACATGAAAACACAGACCATGCCCACTTCCCCCAGTGCTTCTATTGTCACTTCATGGTGAAAGACTTAAGACGTGTTGCTAACCAACCCCTCTCCTGGCATTAGACTTCAGACTCAAGCTTTAGGAGGGCTAGAAGGATAAAATTGCTTTGTATTGTGGATCTTTTGTAGTTTGTGAGTTTTGCCTTTGGAGTGCCTAGGCTGAATGTTTATATAGATTATTGCTTACTAAATGCAATTCAGTACATAAAATATTGCATGCACTGCAACAGCACTGGTGAAGCTACTGTACCATCCAAGTTGAAAATAAGAGTAGGGCTCGCAACTTAAAATGGACAATCAAACAATCAAGTGGACCGTTTAGCAAGCATGAGGAACTTCTTCCCCTACCTCTTTCTTTCACATCCAGACAGATAATCATCTACAGCACTCCCAATGGTTCAATGGCATCAATCCTCAGTGTTACATTACTTTGAAATGTATTTGTCAAGCTACAAAATACTCATAACTTTTTAATTATTATTATTATTTGGTAGACGACCTAGATTTAGGTTAGATTGATTTATTCTAGATCTAACTCAAAAGAGTCGACTGGTACACAAAGACCTGGAATGCCACCTTGAATCAGTAAACCACTTTTGGAATCTGATCATTAACAAGAACTGTCCAAGCGAACATACACATGTTACTCATCCTCCACAATGAGGGAACATTTGCTGCTTTTGACCTCTAAGTGGCATTATAACCATATACTTCCACAAGTTAGCAAGCAAACACATCAAAGCACATTTTTACAAGTAGTATGAGAAGGACATTTAGTGATATATTTAGGACATTTAGTGATATATGGACTATAATAACTGTATTAAAAAATGTTGCTGCAAAATTTGAGATAACTTAAATATCCAACTTAACTAAACTAAAGTTAACTAAACATAATATTTTAAGTCAATCACAGCAATCATTTTCTACAGTGTAAATACAGTATGGGAGAAAAAGAGAGAGAGAGAGAGAGAGAGAGAGAAAGAGAGAGAGAGAGAGAGAGAGAGAGAGAGAGAGAGAGAGAGAGAGAGAGAGAGAGAGAGCTGTGTGTGTGTGTGTGTGTGTGTGTGTGTGTGTGTGTGTGTGTGTGTGTGTGTGTGTGTGTGTGTGTGTGTGTGTGTGTGTGTGTGTGTGTGTGTGTGTGTGTGTGTGTGTGTGTGTGGTCCTGATAAACTCTAGTTTATGGGGAAAAAATATCCCCACAAAGATGGCAATATCTGAAATTCTTGTCCTTGTGGGGAAATTTTTATAGTCCCTATTAGGATAACAGCTTATAAATCATACAAATAATGTTTAAAAATGTAAAGTTTTCTGTGAGGGTTGTGTTTAGGGGTAGAGTTAAATATACAGTTCGTACAGTATAAAAATCAATATGTCTATGGAAAGTCCCCGTAAAACATGAAACGCCTTCACAGGATGACTGCTATAGATACTTTAGTGCAAGCACTGCCTATTCTGTTCAAAGAGCAGTGACACTGCAACAGCGTATTGACTGCAAGCTAAGAATAACTCAGTTATTTCGTAAAAGAAGAAAAGTCAAAGAAATCTTGATCAGCAGCCATGGTTGGTGTGTTTCTACTTGCATGTAAGTAATGAAATTACAAAATCTTAAATATTCAATAAATTAAATAAAAAAAAATGCTGGTGCTTTTTTATGATAAAATATTATTATTATTTCCTAGATATCTCAGTGAATCTATTCCTTCAAAGTCAAGGTATGTTTGAATAGTGCACTGAATAAACACCTTTGCAGTAAATGTAATATTGTACTTTATTAGGTTGAACAAACGTCTTATTTCCTTCACAGGCCAAAAGCTTCAAAAAGCTAAGATTTTCAGTGAAAATAGAGAAGTACCAGAAGGTGGTAGACTGGAGGTTACTTGCAGTACATTTGGTTTTACAAAGTCAGAGGTAAATGAAGTTTATGTATATCTGTGTAAAGATGGTAAAGCTATAGAAAGGAAAAATGGACCCAGTCGAAAAGACATCACCTTTAAAATAGAGAGAATAAAAATGGACCATTCGGGCAACTACAGCTGTATGTTTTCCGAAGAGCAGTTGGACAAAAACAAAGTGATGGGATATGGTGATACTATCATCTTCATAAATGTGATTGGTAAGATGTATGACATTTCTGCTTACATTTGAGAGTGTGTTTGGTTCCTGTGCACAGATGAGACATGTTGAATAACACACTTGTGCAGATTAACCACAATAGACTCACTGTTGTACAAAATTGCCTTTAATGAGAGAGAAATGTTTGAAATTGTGTTTTTCTTTTTGTTTTAGACCCTTTGTCCTGAAATGCATTAAAGGCCATGCTAAAAATGTAACCATATGTGTTCCCTTTCTCTCTACAGAATCTTTATTTAATTCACAGATACATTTGCTAAAGTCTGAGGTGGCAGTGGGAAGTGATGCTGAGTTTAACTGTACAACATCCAATCCTATAAACAAAAACCTGTCCAAGAATATTATTTTGGCTTTTCTCATGAAAAATGAAAAGCCTATTAAAGTCAATATTTGGGACACAAATGAGACGATGACAACATTCACCCTCAGAGAGGTCCGGATGGAAGATGCTGGAACATACAGTTGTGCTATTTTGTTAAACATTCTCCCTTACCATGGAATGAGACTCGATCGAAATAATACAGTCAACCTTCAGATCGTTGGTAAGAAGGGGCGGGGGGGCGGGGGGGTGATTTACTCAGTTTAGTGAGAGAATATACCTTTGTGAAAAAGAAGTACAATTTAGCATACCTTTGAAAAGAGTTGTTATTACATAAATAATGAACAGTACTTATAAAGAATAGTTACATGCAAACAGATGTTATCAGTGACTACATTGCATGTTAATTAAAAAATAAATGAAAATGTATTATAGTTCAAATTTATATGAAATACCATTAGCTGAAATTCAGAGGTTTTTTTTACCCACTTAAGTACAGTAGTACAGTAGTACGTACTACCGAATGTAGTGACAAACATTTATAGTACCCATAATGTTGCCGTAACTTTGCCAAGTAAGACATGTTCCTGGATCATTTGTTGATCCTGGAACAACAATCCTGTCCAAAAACAGTCCTACACCTAAACCTAACCCTGCCCATAACTTATCCCTAAAATCAGAGGGTAATTATAGGTGAAAAAGAGTGGTGTAGAAGCCCTTTACAGTTAAAATGATAGCCAAGTACTTTACATGTGATTTAGTATGTTAGCCAACAGATGAAAATAAATGTCCTTCTTTAAAGCATAACAAAAGATTATTTAAAAAATATAATGATTTTTATCATAATGCAAGGTTACTTTATTGTTTTAAAGGGTTAGTTCACCCAAAAATTCTGTCATTAATTACTCTCCCTCATGTCGTTCCGAACCTGCAAGACTTTCGTTCATCTTCAAAACACAAATGAAGATCTTTTTGATAAAATCTGAGGGATTTCTGTCTCTCCGTTGACAGCTTCACAACTACCACTCTGACGCTTCAAGAAGTTCAAAAAGAGATCGTAAAACTAATCATGAGTTGAGTGGTTTAGTCAAAATTTTCTGAAGAGACTCAATCGCTTTATATAATGAACAGATTGAATTTCGGCTTTTATTCACATATAAACATTGATCAGTGAACATAAACAGAAGCTCAACCGAACCTGCTTGACGCGAGAACAAACCTCTTGTGGAAGCTCAAACGTGCTGTGTAAAACACGAGAATGAACCTCATTTGTTCTCGCACGTCAATCTCACATGCTTGAGCTTCTGTTTTCCACAACTGATGTGTGAGTTGATGATTGTTTATTTGTGAATAAAAGCCTAAATTAAATCTGTTCAACGTATAAAGCGACTGAGTCTCTTCAGAAAATTTGGACTAAACTGCTCAATTCATCTGGATTAGTTTTAGTTTGATCTCTTTATGAACTTTTTGAAGCGTCAAAGTGGTAGTTGTGTAGCTGTCAACGGAGGGAAAGAAATCACTCAGATTGCATTAAAAATATCTTCATTTGTGTTCTGAAGATGAATTAAAAATGTCTTACTGATTCGGAACGACATGAAGGTGAGTAAATGATGACAGAATTTTCATTTTGGGTAAAAAAAAATCCTTTAAGAAGCATAGACAAGAGTGTGTACTCTCTAAGTACAGTCAAGTGGCCTTTTATTTCATTAATATCATATTACCTGCAAGAATATACTTTATTTTAAGGTGTCTTTGTTACACTGCAATTATACATTTAACTACTGAGTAAAATTAAGTAACTACATGTATTTACTATAGGGTTAGGATTAGGTTAGTACATGCAATTATGCATAATTTGTAGTTATTACTATTGTAACAACATGTAACAATGACACTGTACAATAAAGGGTTGCCAAATTTTGTAAATATTTAAGTACACCACAAATACACATTCAATAAGCACACTTTTTCTTTTACAAGGGTAGTTAAATACAGTATTATATTGTAACATTTAATCAAACCTAGAAAATAAGAGTTTTTTGTGTTTCTGGGATTTCTTTGACAGTGGCATCTAGCAGCAGCTATGACAAAATCATAATTGTCATAATAATGTGCTCTACCATAGTGTTGTTCCTCAGTCTGTTTCTGGGAATTTGGGCAGTAATCCGAAAGAGAGGTACTGTGGCACTTTCTCCTCAACTGCAAACATTGACACGTTTCACTTTCTTGAAAAATTCCGTTTAAATCCCAACACTAATGTTTTGTTTCTAATAGGATGCCTTGGATTCCACAAGGAAAGGTCTGTTTGAGATTCTCAATTAAAATATATTCAATATTCAATTACATTTTGATGAATTTCTAATCAACAGATCCTTGAATGAGACAGAGCTCAAAGGAAATGACGTGTACTACGAAGGTATTCATTGTATGGTTCTTCTTGCTTTGTTAAACTATTTTCTATTAACAACAGGAGATTCGGATGGGACCAGTAGTGACAGAAGTAGTTGGGGGAGGAGAGGGGTTGTAAATGGGTACGCTGTCCCTATACATAACAAATGAGCTCATGAATATTAATTAACTTGTATTGCTTAGTAATCTTCCCATAGTCATTCTTAAAAGTTTTGCTTATATTTTTCTGTACATAAATGTAAGTGGCAATGGTATATATTTTGAAGGGGTAGTTTGCTTAAGAATGACAGTTCTTTCATCATTTACTCACCCTCATGTTATTCCACCCCTGTATGACTTCTGTGGAATGTGAAAGATGATTAGAATCAGAAGAATGCTGGGATCCAAATAATATTGAATGCCATTGACTTTCATTGTGTGGACAAAACCTTTTTTTTATTTTTTTATTTTGTGTTCCGTAGAAACAAGAGATGCATACTAAAATATGTACAATTTAAATATTTCTCTGATAAAAGTATATTTTGTAAGCATTTAGGTGTCCACTACCATACCAATAACCTCAAAGCTAAACAAATGGACTAAAAACTGTTAAACTCCAATTTCCAAATTTCACAGGGTGGTTTTGTTCTCTTTGCTTCTGTTCTGAGTAAATTTTGTCTCTTACAAATTTATATTCTAGAAATGCCCAAACCTGATACAGCTGGTACTGGTGAAATACACAGTGTTGACTGGTAAGCCAGTAAAAAAACTGAATGAATGAATGAATGAACGAACGAATGAATGAAAGAACGAACGAACGAACAAATGAATGAATGAATGAATGAATGAATGAATGAATGAATGAATGAATGAATGAATGAATGGATGAATGAATTAATGAACGAATGAACGGATGAATGAATGAATGAATGAATGAATGAATGAATGAATGAATGAATGAATGAATGAATGAATTAATTAATTAATTAATTAATGAATTAATGAACAAATGAGCTTTGCACTGTTCAATCTTTAATTTTCCAGTCTCTGATTGATTACATGTATCATTTCAGCTTTCAGATTATTGATGTTTTATTATCTATTTTTGTTCCTATTCTACCTATTTCTGTCTATTTCTTTGACTTTCCATGCAAATGCTGTAAATCATTGTCCATGATGGCTTAGTTCTGTCGCAGTGTGGGATGAGTTCTCTGATATCGGTACGTCTGCACTCTAAAAGATTTCTTGTAAATTAACTGTTGTGTTTTTTTAATGCAATATTAAGGTACTGGAAAACACAGTAACTAGGCTATACGACAAACAAAATCATCTTGTATTTCTAGCGTGAAATTTGGCAATTTTGTGCTGCACAATTACAATGACTAGCTAAGTCTGCATTACACAAATTACTTGTATTTTTCACAGATGAAGAGTATGATGATCTGGTCTTCCAGCAGTCTTAATGGCCTTCCTGTGGCTCTATCAGTAGAGCATGAGATAGCAATGCATGGTCATAGGTTCGATTCCCAGGGAAAGCAAGAACTGATCAAATGTGTTGCTTGAATGCAATGTAAATAGCGTTGGATAAAAGTGTCTGCTAAATGCATAACTGTAAATGTGATAAATTGGGTGTCTTTTTAATATTATTTGTTTGTCACTATTGTTGTTGTTTTTATGACAGTGACCAACTGAGTGTTGACCATCTCTTTAGTCATTGTGAATTTTTCATGAATGTTTTTTTTCATGACTTTACTAGTCTAAAAATCTTTCAGAATGAATAACAAAATACAATATACATGTTGTTTATGTAACATATACTGTATGCAAATTCAGAATACATGTTTTTGAATGCAATCTGTTACAGTGTGTTCACAAATATATTGAAGAATACCTAATAATAAAATGTTTTGAATGAAAATATATTTCACCTGGTAGGCTACAGATTGTATTTCATAATTCCATAGTGTTGTTCCTCAGTCTGTTTCTGGGAATTTGGGCAGTAATCCGAAAGAGAGGTACTGTGGCACTTTCTCCTCAACTGCAAACATTGTTTTTATGACAGTGACCAACTGAGTGTTGACCATCTCTTTAGTCATTGTGAATTTTTCATGAATGTTTTTTTTCATGACTTTACTAGTCTAAAAATCTTTCAGAATGAATAACAAAATACAATATACATGTTGTTTATGTAACATATACTGTATGCAAATTCAGAATACATGTTTTTGAATGCAATCTGTTACAGTGTGTTCACAAATATATTGAAGAATACCTAATAATAAAATGTTTTGAATGAAAATATATTTCACCTGGTAGGCTACAGATTGTATTTCATAATTTTTAAACATTGTAAAAATAAATAAATATTGAAATTTAAAGGGGCTATGCAACTTTTTCCCCAAAATAAACGTAACAATAGCCTTTTTATTTTACTATTTATGACTCAAACATCTCCTGATGAGCATATTGACACCTTGTCCGCTCACAGTGGGTGCACCTATAAGCCTGTATCCTATTTTTCCTATTTTCTGTCGGGTCGGATTTTTCCCGCGCTGTCTGCGGATGTGACGTCAAGCGCATTCATAAGAGCGAGCAGAAAGGAAGAGCAGTTCCGTTTTTTGGCCACAGGTGTCAGTCGCGAGTTTAAATTTCAGAAAAAAGCATATAGCCCCTTTAAATTTTATTGAAAAAAACGGTATTTTAAATGTTGGTTAAACTAACAAAAAAAAATTACTACATAAAAGAAAAAAATATTTTATTATTTAAAATATTAAATAGCTAGTACGTACAATGTCACATTTGATGATGAGGGTCTAACTAACAAACTGACCATGCTCAGTTTGATCGCTGGTGAGGCACTTGAATAAATTTGTAATTCAGAATTAAAATGTATTTTTTTATTTGTGTTGTGTTATGATTTAAGTCAAGAGTGATTAGTGTTCTCTCGGGTGAAGTTTCTTCCATTTCAATGAGTATATACAACTTTTTTGTAGAATTAATTCTACATAACATTTTCAGTTTCTTAACAAACTGATACACAAATTACACAAACTAAGAAAGTTCCACAACACTATTATGTTAATGCTCAGCCTAACTCAAAACAGGATATTTGAACTTGTATCCACAAGTAAAAAAATTTACTATTTTTGAGTTTATAGAATTTATGTTTGACGAAAGCACAGACTAACTTTAGTTATGTCGATACAACATTTTTCCCCTAAAGCCAATTATACTCATAAATTTCTTAAAAAAAAAAAAAAAAAAAAAAAATTGTTTTACAGCCTAAATGTTCCTTTTCAACTATTTACCTTTATCTTGAAAAATAGCTATAAAAAGAAGACCTGCATGTATATCAAGAAATATGTATAGTCTGTGAAAGGAAATCTGCTCATCCGTAAATGTATAATTCAAATGACAGTTTCTTCAGATTAGTATATCATACTAATTCTAAAATGGCAATACATGACTATTTTTACAACATAAATGAATCAATATATTTGCAATGCTTGTAAGCATAGGCTACTAAATGTTTATAGAGACATCAGGTGAGCAGAATGTTACATATTTAACTGTGTTTAGCAGTTAGCAGTATCCTAACCTTGTTTGATAGGTAGAAATATATAAAACTGGTCTTCTTTCTGTTTCTGAAGAGCCAAATTCAGTTATGTATGTCAGATTTTAAATTATTTCACAAAGATACATATGAGTGACAAATGAGATACATTGAGTTTCATATCAGATTAGTTGGACTTCAATGCAAATGTTTAAGGATTTGTTTACTTAGTACTTACATACATAGATTATATATCACAGGGAGATGAATTTGTCTTTTCTATTTCTTATACGAGTACAAAGTAGAATGCCATTCCAAAGAAATGTCAAAGAAAAAAGTTTGGTAAGACTATATTTTAAGGTGACGTAGTAAGACGCTACTAAATGTACTTACTAAATTATGCATAATTAGAACTAACCCTAAACCAAACTCTAACATGTAACTCAGTTTAAAGTAAAAAATAAAATAAATAGAGTACATTAATATTACATTATTATAAAAGTAATTAATATTACTCAGTACTTATCTGAGTATGTACAATGTAAGTGTGTCACCCTAAAATAAAGTGTAACCAAAAGTTGTTCTCTGCCACTTAAGCAGTGTGTTTAAAATTATACCTGATGGAAAATTTGCAAAAGGTTAGAACATGTCTCTGAGCAAGACCGTTATGACACACTCAAAACTGGCCATTTAAACTGAGATGAATTCAATCAACAGACACTGACCCTTTGAGTCAAAGCAAACAGATTTTGTGTGTATTACAAGTTTTTAACTAAGTGTCAAGAGCATATATGTGCAGCACATGTATAACCACACTCAAACACACACACATACACACACACACACACACACACACACACACACACACACACACACACACACACACACACACACACACACACACACACACACACCTCAACTGACATAACCACCTTCACATCGTACGCCTCAGCAAATTCTGCTTCACAAGAGGCGAAACTAGAAATAGAGCAGAGCTCTTTATCACACGCTTAGCATTGTTTATCTGTATAATAATTCTAACCACAGCTCTCTATAAAAAGCAGTGGAAATTTACAAAAGGACCTTCTGTAACTTCGATCCACTGAACTTCAAACAACAAAAAGAAAACAGCACAAATGTGCTTGCCCAGTGACAGCTTGGGCAAGCACATTAAAGACACCATGTAATTACTTTATACCAAGTCTAATTTAAAATCTTGTGCAAACTGCCGCAAGAAGATAAAATGCAAGTTTGTTATGGCCACATAATTTAATTATAATGTGGACAAATGGTGTGATTGTAATGCTTTAATAAATCTTTCATTAGATGTTATATGTCTGAAAAGTAGTGAAAAGACCTTAGTTAAAAGGACACTTCACCCATTTGCATTAAGCTTTGTATTGTTTGAAACCCAGTCATATTTTTGAATGGTCGTGTATTGTTCCCTCATTTTCCCCTGAGACGGGAGAAATACGGATTTCAGTGTTGCAGTTCCTGCTTATGTAAAAATCGTCCTTTTGAGTCATTCTAAGCAGGAAGTCCCATATCTTTGTAGAGGGGTTGAAACTACAAACACTCGTTCCTCATTTTTCCAGGGGGTGGGACTCACTCACGCTACAGACCTATTACAGATCAGTGGGTGGGACTTCACTTGCAGAAACTAAAAGCAATATCCGCCATCTTGTTTGGAAGCTAAGCTAACAGGCGCTGTTGGAGCCAGATGTGAAGTTACGACAATGGCGGAAGGTACTCAATATGATATGGAAGAAGAGGATTTCGAAATCTCAAATCAGATGTTCGTGGCTATCTTTATGAGCCGCAATATAGCGAAGAGCAGCTGAGGCTGATGGAGGAACAGGAGGCGGCTGCAGCGGCTTCTGCAGCCAAGGCAGAAGATCTGCCTGTAGCGGACGAGGAGCCTGGACTGGCTCAAGCTGGGGCGGACTGGTGGTGCCTGTGCTCTCACTGTACGCCTATGGACAGAGAGATAGAGTCCGTCTGCTGCAAAGAATTTCAACGATGCCAATTTCTCCTGGACGAAATCTCTAAATCAGACGAGGACACGGATGTTTGTGTTGTGAAAATTAGTGGGAGTGGCTTGCGGAGCTGTGCAATGTGGTGCATTGTGGGAGTTGTTGTCTTTCTGTCTTTCCTTGGTCAAGAAGGCACCAAATTCAAAATTGATGTTACTTTTCGATTACATATATGGCCCACTTTCAATAAAGATTAATGTTCCCACAGGTGAAATGCTCCTTTAAAAAAAAAAAAAAAAAGTAAAAAACTTTATTAACATTCCATTTCATCTTGTGCTACTATATTTATTTTGGAAATCACATGTGAAAATGTAAAAAAAACTTGAAACTAATTCAGATGCAACTTTGCTGCCTTGGAAGTACTGAAACCTCTTATGTCTTAGTGTTTCAAATAACATGAAAAAATAAATAAATAAATAAATAAATTAACATTGTTTCTTTCTTGGAATTCCAAATCAACTATTGTAGCACAAGTGAAAATCAACAAGACTTTTAATTTTCAGTGTACACTACATTTTCCCACACATAACTAGATTTTGACCTGTTTTGTCATAATTTTTGGAGCATCCCAGCTTGTAGGCCAATAGGCAGTAGCATATTTCCTAACCTCTGGTTGTATTATGGATCACATCTTGGCATAGGATACTCTACCCAAATGCCTGACTTATTTTCTTCATCTCTACCCTCACCCTCACTGCGTATATCCTCATTGATCCTCAACCTCTTCTTTTCTTATATGAACTTATTTTCTGATGCTCTGTCATCACCATCATCAATACTTTCTGGAAAAAGTCTTCTATAAAACTTACTAACATCAACCTAAAACACAAGAAAAAAAGGCTATTATACTGCCTGCCATTACTGAACAATAGTTCCAGCTACACGAAAATATACATATCCTAAAAGGAATTTCTCATTTATGCATAATACACAGATTTTTTGGTCTTTGAGTTATTGATTTTACAAAATGTGCAATAAAAAAAAAACTTTAAAAAATACATTTTGATGTACAATTATATTGTTAACTCTGAATGGAGCCTTGACAGCATGTGACCTAATATGGGCTAGTGTCTCCTTCACTTCCTTGTTGCAAGAAATGTCAAGCACATGGCACAGATTTTAATTTTAATTTTAATTTTAAAATTGTAATTTTAATTTAGACTGAAGGGGATGTCATATGATAATGCTTTTTTTTTTTTTTTTCTTTTTTGGTTGTTTATTATTGTGTTTTAAATGCAGTTTTCTCTGTGTCATTTATATATGTTGATACACCACTGAGTATCATATGTGAATATATTAAATCAACTTAAATTAGTAGTTCACAACCCAATTTAAGGTCTAGGTGAGATTAGCAGAAAATTACGAGCAAGTTATTATATTTTTTGATTAAAGATAACTAAAACAAGCATTTTTGGAATAACATGAATCGTTCACATTATGACCGGGAATGTCCAGTATGAAAGTAAATATGCTTCATTTTCATTACTTTATGGTACTATACATGTGTGTTATTTATAGTGCAAGCAACAAACCTGTCAATTTTACACATTATGTAATAGAAGTTCTTTGCTGTCTCTCTATCCACAAAAATCTCATTAGCCTAAAAAGAATGGAAGGACCTCTGTTGTACTCTCATAAACATGTGTGCATATTTTTGAACAGGAGGGGGCAGACTTTACAAGATAATGAGGGATCCACGGCTGTGATTGGCTGTTTTTTCCTGTGCGGGAAATTGCAAGGGGGTGAGGGGGTGGGGCTGTCTTTCTGGAGGAGGAGGAGGAGGAGGAAGAGGAGGAGGAGAAGGAGTTGGAGGAGACCATGACTGCTTGTATGTGAGTAAGCAGCCACACACATGTTGGCATGGACTGGACACACGACAACCAAATGGAAAAGAACAATTTTAAAGGATTCCGCTCTCTTCCAATCCATAATCAGGTAAGGAAAATAAATTTACAATGAAAGAGAAAGGGAGAGAAATAGAGAGAAAGAGACACTGGGTGTTTGCAGACTGATGAATGCAAGTGTAATCTCAACAGACAGGTGGATAGGTACATGCTTTGTGTGCTTGTGTAATGGTCTGTTCACATGTACATGATGCAGAACATTTTATGTGATCAATTGCACACACATGAAAGATGCAAAATATGCAGCATTCAGGTGCATGTGCAATGTCTCCACTGCATATCACATATATGTTTAATTGCTAACAGGCTTGTGAGTCTTCAATAACAGATCGGACTGTATTTGTGTGTAATAAAGTGCATGCATGCCTATATCTGCTTGCAGGTCTTCTCTGTGGCTTTGCTGCTCCTGATGGTATCATGGTAACAGCTCACAGCATTGTTAGAGCTCTCCTCCTGCTAGTCTGCTGTGCTGTCCTCTGCTCCTCTTTAGGTAAGTGTCTCTGACCTTGGCTCAATGCCCCACCTTCATGCCATCTGTGCCTGGATGAAATCTCACAAAGCCTATCATGCCAATAATTCAACCCAAAATTTAAAGAAAGAAACTATCATTTATATATAAAATATAGACAATTGCTAAAATGAATTTCATATAATATTATCTTAGGACCATTAAGAGAAGAAAAACATAGGCCTTACTTTTTATTTATAATAAAAAAGTGTTACAAGTGTGCTGATATCTACTGTTCTAATCTTACTAGTAAATCTAGGGTAGGCAATTTCATAGATATCATATAAAGGCTAGATGTCTTAAGGCGGAGTCACTTCCGGCATCACCGGCGGCCATCTTACCACAGGGCTCTGTGAATTAAGGTGAGTGAGCAGCACGCACACAAATCCTCTTATCTCGCTGAAATCTGGACGGATTTACAAACGGTTTGGTTTCTTACAAACATTATTAACGTGGCTATAATTCTGAATGCTTAAACATTTTGAACATAATTATTCATATGTATGCAGTATAATAGCTACATCTCTGACGTTTATAACAAACCAAACCGTTTGAAAATCGGTAGAAAATTTAGCAAGTTATGGTTATTTAAAAGTACATGCATGTTATGAGTGAGCGAGCACCCTGTGGTAAGATGGCCACCGTGTGCGGATGTCGAGCTCCATTGGCCAGCAGCGCGGACGAGACATCTAGCCTTTATATGATATCTATGGGCAATTTCGCAGAGGCTAGCAATAGCAAGCTAGCTTTGAAAGCATGAGATCCCACCCTCCCTTCTCTAAAGCCACGCCTCCTTTAAAACACATGAACTCACACAGCAGAGTCTGCAAAGCGTCTTGAGAGATGACGTTAAATTACCTCGTATCTCAAAGCACATAACATTACAATAATAATGAACAGAATTAGAAATCATTTCGACGTTAATAGTGTTGTGAGCAGGGTGCTCGGAGGTATGCAAATACATACGTTACAGCAGTTAGGTCATCCTATTATTGCATACATTTTTTGGTCCTGAGACTTCCACAGAAGATATATGTACATTTTAAAATATTTAGACCACTTCTATTTTTGAGTGCTATCAGAATGTGAAGAGACTTTCAACCAGTATAATTATTTTTTTTTTTTATGAAAAACATTGCCTACCTTAGCTTTAATTAAAGGGATAGTTCACTAAAAAATAAAATGGTCATCATTTACTCACCCTCGTAGTTTCCTGAAACTGTATGATGTAAAAACATTACATCTACTATAAAGTAGCTATCAGTTTGTCATGTTTTTAAAGTTGATCTAATTTAATTTGCTGATATAAAGTGATGCCATGGATGACAGTGATCTCTGGCTGGCGTGATTGGATATAATATAATATAATATAATATAATATAATATAATATAATATAATATAATATAATATAATATAATATAATATAATATAATTTTGGGATAAAATATTACCTGTGATTCAGTCGCTTGTCCATCACATCACATCTCTTCATCCAATTATTATTTACGACAGCTCTCTCGCTCTGTGACCCTCTCTGTGATAGAGGTTCTCAGTGTCACTGATAAGATTACACTCCAAAATGGATTGTCTCCTGCTCTGTGTTAGTCAGTGAGGGGCTTGACAATCAGGACTAGACAGAGATGAAGACTTTTATGTTTATAGTATAAAATATCAGGTGCCATAAAACTGTAAAGAATGTGGCATGTTAAATAAGAAGTCACAGATAATCCAACTTTTGGATTTAGTTGATTTCAAAATGTTATGTTATGCAAATCAACTGACAGCAGCTAATTGTGAATTGAAGGCCAAACTGATGATTTTAATGCACACACAGTGCACGTCAGAGATGTTATATTAGGCTGCAGGGCTCATATAGCTTTAGTAAAAATACCATAGAAAGTGAAAATATAGGAAGGTATCTGACCCTTAAATTAATTTTGTTTGTGTAACCTAATGTAGTCATGTTGATTTAGTCATATTTAATAATATAATTCAGTTACAACTTAGATTGTAGAACTGACCACCTAAAGCCTTGCATAATTATGCTTGTAGTGCATATGGGATACACGATTAATTGAGCATTGCAATTGCATTTGTCACGGTCATTTTTTTGCATTTTAATTAGTAATGGTCAATTCAGTTCATTAATGTGTTGCAAAAATATTTTATTCCAAGATAAAATAGTAAAAAACACAACTATGTTCTTTGAAGATGTACATAAACAGAGTTTAGAGCAGAGATCAGATTCTGCCTGCAGTGATTCAGAGTGTTTTAATAAGTCATGGTCCACATGTTCACCCACACTGATTATCACTTTATGAGTTTGTTCAGGTCAGCTGTAACAGTGTGACCTGAGGATTAATGCATTTTTTAATTAGTCTTATATTGATCAAGGGAGACCAGAACCACAGATATTGATCAATGGCAAAACAAGCTGAAACTGGAATACCATCTGTGGTTATCTGTGAAATGACAGATTTATAAGGACAGAAACTGAGCTTTGGGGTAGAGATAAAATTGTAAAATCCAATCAATATCTAAATATGGAGCTGAATAATCGGCACAGATATGCATCAATCAATATAAGGTATTATTACCACTTTTTTTTTTTTTTCTTTCTCATGATAAATGCAGCACCATGGTCAACAACCGCATTTTAGACAGAAATGAGAAAAATGGCACTTGCAGTGTTTTATGGCTTCTGGGTCAAAACATTCCCTTGAGTCTCAGTGAGGCTAGATGATTTATTCGGTCTTATATAACATCCAGCTTTAGACGTCCAAAAAAATTAATTCCAGCAGGCTACCAAATATTATATACGTATTAGATTTAAAACAGCCCGGTGAGTGTAGTATACTTATACTATATACTATATATATATAGTAATGTGAAAAAAGCCAGCAGATTAAGATATGAATATGATGTTATTAGTTTATCAACATGCTTATGGCAAACTAGTTTGGCATCAAATGTACTTCAATTATGCACATGAAGGGCATTTGTCTGATGCATAGAATTACTGCAAATTTAAAACATTTTAAATCAGTCGCGTTTGAACTTCCATTTTAGTTAGGATGCTTGGATACAACTTCCTATGTAAAGCAGTAGACAGCTCACTAGGTTTTGGAACATAAAGTAGCTTGATATTCCACTTTGAAGAATATCCCTCGCACCAGTGATGGTAACACAACCCAGATCATCTAAACCAGTTTCACATTCAGAGATTCATAAATTTCCATTCATAACTCTATCTGCCCTCACAGACAAGAACACATGTTTAGCAAATCATGTTTCCCTTAGTGACTAAGACTTTGGAGGCCTTGAGAGGCAAATCTGATCAGGATATAGGCATGATAGCAGCAGCTGCTGGAGATCCAATAACAATGCCAAATGAGCTTCATTCGAGTTCATCAAGTATACACTGCAAGTCATTTTTAAGGCAGCTTTGATAGGCTCAAGCTCTGATATTCACTGATATCCCATAATTCCAGTAAGAATTAATTCTATTGGACTGAATTTGTATATGGTACTAAAAGGTGCAGGTGCAAGCTTGTTACAAAGCATATGTGAGATGTTCATTGTGAAATCAATATGTTCATTGACAAAGTGTCAACCCAATTGTCACACCATCTATAAGCCTGTGTGGTCTTTGAATCTGAGACTGTTGCTATCTAATTACTGTTGTTTAGTGTCCCAGTACCTCCTGATTGAATGGAAGAGAGATTAACATGAAGTTGTTGTTTTCTTTTAGGGCCTCCTGTGCTGTCTTCCTATGCCAAGACAGAAGACAAGTTGTTTAAACATCTCTTCAGCAACTACCAGAAATGGGTGAGACCAGTGGAGGATCTAAATGGAACAGTACAGGTGAAATTTGGCCTGGCAATCTCCCAGCTGGTGGATGTGGTGAGAATTAGTCCTTCTGAAATAGCATTCTCCTCCTTTAGGCAAAATGTTACCTTACAATAAAGATTACATTTTAAAATATATGCATTGATTAGGCAATTCTCTATTATTAAAATAGTTCAGGAATTTATTTATTGTTAACCTTTATGTTCTGTTTGGAGTCAGAAGCAAAAAGAGTTAGATTAACTGGGGTTAGTAAATAATCCATAATATCTGTCATGTACAACATTGGGGTATCTGGGACATAAAGAACATAAAAAATCAATCTCAGCAGAACATGAAGGCACATAGCATAACACAGATATAATATCAGATTTTTTGTTGAAGAACCAGCTGATGACGACCAATGTGTGGATAAAACAGGTAAAGCAGGACTTAAGAACCCAATGATGTTTATCTGATTAATATGAAATATACTTTTTCATTATTTTGCCTTCATATTGTCTGCATTTTTATAGTAGTTAACATTTTGATAGATTCAATTTTAACTATGGCCAATGTGTCCAATTGCTTTCTTTATGGTTTTATTTGGTGATCAGCTTTGCAGATAAATCATTGTCTTTCTGCATTCAGGAGTGGACAGACATGAAGCTCCGATGGAATCCGGATCATTACCTGGGCATCACTTCCATTAGAGTTCCCTCAGACTCCATCTGGAGACCCGACATCGTGCTCTATGACAAGTACGTGTATGAGACTGAAAGGAAACCAGAGAGGGACTGAACAGTATGTTTAACATTTATGTTAGAGCCATAAAAAGTCCAATAATATTTTTTTTTGTGATATTTTATATTTTAATACACACATATTTTGAATGTTTATACTGTGACTTTAGTGAATTTCATACAGTTATAATCCTCCCCGTTTTGTCTTGGGGTAGGAGAGGATGTAACAATTATTGGAAATAATAAAAATAAATAAATATAATGAAAAAGATGGACAGTCACTTCAATCCCCTGATCCAGAAAAGAAGCAGAACAACAAAATTGGTAGCACTTTCTTTTACAGTCCTGTTTCACATGAACATACTATGTACTTATTGTGGTAATGAAACTAACTAGGTAATAACCCAAAATTAAACAAATAACACTTGATTTTATTTAAATCTAACTCAAAGGTAACAAAAAGAAAGCAAATAAATAAAAAACACAGTCTTATCTCGCTCCCTGTCTAACATAAACATTGGCAAATTTCAGATTCAAAGAAAATGGCACCCTCTTCCTACAGCTTCCGAATTCATAATTAAAAAAAGTATTCACATAAAACTAAGAGTAGAAGAAAATAACAATATTCACATAAGGGAAGAGCAAATCAATAACAAAAGTGGAAAAGGGCGGACCGCACTCTGGTGGTACACGTTAACACAAAAGAGAATTTACTAATTCATATACCTGTTGTCATGTTTTGGTTTTGTTTCATGTTCTTGTTTCATGTCTGTCATGTTATCCCTGTTCTAGTCATGTGATCCTAATTCTGTGTTGTCATTAGTTCATTGTTTCATTGTTCACAGGTGTCCCTTGTCTAGTCATTAGTTTTGTGTATTTAAGCCCTCATGTTTGCCATGTGTCTTTGTTAAGTATTGTTTCCTGTTTGGTAAGTGTCCATATGTCCTTATGTCCTTATGTCCTTTTCTGTTTGATCATGTTTTTGTAAATAAATTGCACTTGGGTTCTCAACAAGCTCGCCTTCAGTGGACTTACTTTACAGAATACTTGACCTAAAATGAACCCAGCAGTTGCCCTCCTATGCCTACGTCAAGGTAACAGGACTATTGAGGACTATATTTTTGAATTTCTGGAAATATCCTACCAAGTGGATTTTAATGACGTTGCCCTTAAGGACATCTTTCGAATGGGGCTAAACGAACCAGTTCAGTCTCGATTGCCAGATGGGGAAATTAATTTTTCCCTGGCCCAATTCATTGACTATGCCCTTATGTTGAGCGGTTCTTCATTTACTGTGGGTTTTGCGGATGAGGGGCCCCGCAAACCCACAATATCTAGTAAACCTGAGCCACTTCACGTCATGCCTGCCAAGCCAGAGCTTCTTCACGTCAGTCCTGCCGAGCCTGAGCTTCTTCACGTCATGCTTGCCGAGCCTGAGCTTCTTCACGTCAGTCCTGCCGAGCCAGAGCTTCTTCACGTCATGCCTGCCGAGCCAGGTCTTTTGTGAATAAACTGCACTTGGGTTCTCAACAAGCTCGCCTTCAGTGGACTTACTTTACACTTGCGCTACCTCTCCCTCTCCCTCTCCCTCCAGGACGTAACAATACATAACGTATGTGAGTAGGGTCTAATCTCTTTTTTTTTTTTTTTTTTTTATCTGAAGAAAACGGAAGGGGTTTGGTACAAGACCGTGGAATTTGTTAAAATCATATTTCATTTAAAGCTTGATCTTATGTGTAAAAAGTTCTTGAGTTTGATTTCTGAAAATCAAATGTAACTAGGCTGTTACATTGTGAGTTTGTGGACCCCGGTGGAAATAAAGAATGGAAAATGCCTAAGACCCCATTATAAAGTCTATATTAATGTTTCCAACTTAAATGTGAAACTTTTTTTTTACTCTCAAATGATTTCATTTGGACTCTGTGGGCCCTATCTTGCACCCAGCGCAATTGACTTTGTACACCGACGCATGTATCATTCCTATTTTGCACCCGCGCACAGCGGACTTTTCCCTCCACAGAAGGCACGTTGGGAAATTCGGGAATGAACTTGCGCTCCCGGGGGTGGTTCAGCGAAAAGAGGAGGTGTGTTCCGGCGCAAGCGTTCCCTGGTGCTATTTTGCAGGTTTAGAAAACAATTCTGCCACTGACCAGGAAAAACCTAGTCTAAAGTCAGTGGCGCGTTGCACATGTTATTCAAATGCTATTTTGAGGGCGCATGCTTGGCCATAATGTTGCGTGTGCACTAACGCGCATACAGTACACTTTGATTCTCTCATCTACACAGAAACAGCAGTTTTCATCTTTGCAAATTATAGGCTACATTATTACAAGGAAAAATATTAACACACAAGGGAAATCATTGTTGTGTCCATGAAGATGTGAAAAAATAGGCATAAATCTAGCTTACACATTTACCCAAATTATTATACGCCTGTTTAACCGAAGCTAATTTGGGTGTGTTTCTCCATCCCCATACAATGTCACCTCTCTGTGTTTTATGGCCCTGGCGAGAACGTCTGTCTCCTCGGCTGTGAACCGCTCCTGGCGCGCGCCTGGCAAATCTGCCGTTATAATAGCAATTCGCCATAGAACAAGCGTGTCTGCTCTTAAAGGGAATGTGGAATGACTCTCTGATTGGTTTATTTCACGTTACGCCCAAACCACACCTATGAATAATGAAGCTACTTCAGACCAACCCATTTAAGATTTGCGTCGGGCGCAAGAGTCATTAGAGGTATGTTCGACATCGGCTGCGGCTGGATGTAACCGATTGGCGAGAGTAGCCGCGTGCAGGTGGGGAGGAGCTGCAAACGGAGACGTGAAGTCGGACACTTTCTGTTTCCCGTAGCTGTAGTGACCGCTCACATGGTGTTTGCATACTTTACCACAGCTGAAGTGAAATAAATGCAATATTTGCCAAATAATACACCGATGTTTCAGAGACATTTTTATTCAATACTTTATGTACTGCTTCATACAGCATCTGTTTGAACAAGAATAAAGTTCAACATAAGCTACTATCAATGAAGTGGAGTCTACGTTTAATCAGTTTGATAAACATGACACAATACAACATCGCAACTACATGAAAAGTGTTTACTGTTATAAAAAACTGATTTGTGACCTTTAGAGGAACTAAAGGTGTTTGAATAAACACAAAAACACACGTGATCGTTGTCATGCGGCTTGTCATGCGGTTGTCATGCGATGAATCCAGCTAATCGTGGACAGCTGTGTCGTCATCAGAGCTCATGCAGCCCAGTGCAGCCGCTCGAGAAGCTGCGCTGGCTGAGTTCTCCGGCTACTCTCGTATCGCTCTTGCGGTACTTTGATGGCATGCGTCACAGTCACGTGGCATCGGCGCTGTATCAAGTCGGACAAAATTTCTAACCGGCATGCACTGCTTCAAGTCAGCCGCCGATCGGTCTGTGCAGAGCTGCATGAAGTCGAACAAGCCTATTTATCCCGCCGGTATAATAGCAACAGTGCCCGAGATCCGCCCACAAAGTTACTTACGTTTCGCGTTTGATACTTGCGTTTCAGATCGTTAAAATATGGCCCTGTATCTCATTACTGAATGATTCTCACCTGCATCTCCACCCAGTTACTATGACTGTAGAAGTCCTACACACAAACATAGGCACAGAGTTTGCTTAATATATTTTGTATTGCTAACAATATTCTGATTAAACAAGAATCTTGTTTTACATTTTGAGGATGTTAATCTGTTTGTGTTTTAAAGATGAATTTTTTTTTTTTAAGTTACAATTTTGATCTTTATTATGATAGGACAGTTGACACAAAGACAGTAAGTGATAGCCTATCACTGATAGGAGAGGGGAATGGGATAGGGATAGGGATTGGACCATGAGCAGGGACTTGAACTTGGGTTGACTCGCCTGATGCACAATTGCTTATTTGTTGGATCATTGCCCACAAGGATATAGTTCCGACATAATCGTTTATGTTAAAATACTGTCTGCTATCCAAGCAAAATATAAAACTGTTAGGAAACCATTATAGGTAGATTTCCCCTGAAAGGTGTGAATACTGTGACTTTGGCTCTAAAACAAACTCCTGACACAACATTGGCTCCACCAATGGCATGAGATTGGGGTGGGAATATCCTAAACCTGTTTGAAAACAGTACATATTTTTACAATCCCAACTGGTGACATTGGTGGTGCAGAAGTACACACTTCACCTTTATCAAAAACAGTGTTGCTATTACATGAATGTGTTAGCCAACCTGTAATGAGTGAAAAAGCTGGCCCAGACTACGTCTAGCACCCTGGTACTCTTTAGTCCGGGTCAGCAGCACTGTCTGACCCCAGAACTCTCGCAGCATTTGCGTGGCTCCTTCTACCCTCTCAGAGTCAAAGTGGTACACTGGATCAGACCGCGTGGCGCTCAGGAAATCCATGGCAGCGTTAGCGCTTGCAACCTCACCCACAGCATGCCAAAACCCCCGACCAAGCCCAGTATACTGGAACAAAAAGATCAGTGAGACTATGCAATACTCCACGCAAACAAAGGCAATAAAATCATCATTGTCGCACACGCACAAACATGTAATATGGCAAATCTGCTCCTCTTTACAAAATGACACATTTACAAAGATAAATTCTTACATGATATGATTTGAAAGCATAACAACTAAACTTTTAAGAAACATCAGGCAATCAAGCATTTTTTATGATATAACTTTAGTGATTAGAACCAAAATGTGGCAATCTTGTGGGTGACTTGTGGGTACAGTTACACTTACACTTACACTTACACTTATGACTTACAGACTTCTGGGCTCATGGATTTTAATCACATTGCATTTGCTCGAAATTATTTAAATTATTAATAATTTATAATTCCCCCCCCCAAACAAAAAAATTTTTTTGAAAGAATATAATTTACATTCACAACACGCAGTGAAAATATCTGTGCTAAACTTATTCTCATCCTATAACTCAGTCATTGGCATGTGAAATGTAACATTTTATCAGACATGCATTATTTAGTCACCTAGTGCAAAATGAATTGCATATGCGCATAAAATCTACCAGCTCCTCATTATTTAAATCTTGTTGATTTTCCACCATTCTGCTCAGAGTTTCCATCGTGATGTTGAGTATAGCTTGTTCTGTCATGTACTGATGGGTGTATGAATCCCAGGACAACGTAAGTACGCGTGACCAGAAGTTGGGCAGAAAGGCTTGACAAATTGGCATATAGATGAACAGGACCAGGGCACACAGGTGGGTCAAAGCCGAGGAGTCCATCCCTTCACATATCATTCCACACCGGTCAAAACACCTGAACTGTTTTAGAAAGATACATCAAACCTGCAAAGGATGATGAGAAAGAGCTTATTACCATAAGGCTCAAACAAGCATATCTACAGGATGTGGTGAGCTGTTTTACCACACACAACTCCATCCAGCTATCCATAGCTGCAAACATAAAACATATAAAACATATATTTTGGCATATTTAAATAAATAAAGCAGTTGTGACACAGAATATTAAGAATAATATATTATATAAATTTTTCTATTTCAGTTTGATTTAAACGGCAAAAAAAAAAAAAAAATTCTTCTTTTGATTAATAGATTGAAACCAAATGTTTGGCTTCAGTGTTTCAGGCTTGCCTAAACATGATTAGTCTGTTTTTTTTTTTTTTTTTTTTTTTAATGTTTTGATCTAGGTAAAAAGAGAATGTATTTTATTTGTATGTTCTTGTAAAGCGCTTTGAGATGCAACTTTTAATGTAAAATCAAGTTTATTATTATTATTAGAGTATTTATACCATGCAGAACATTCACTATAAAACCATACAATTAATGATTTTTTTTTTTTCTTGATAGATTTGGGTGTGGCTTCATCCACCTGCTCTGTTTTCAACTGCTGATTAAATTGTTAATTTATTTTTGTCATAATGCAACCATACATTTCTACGATTTTTACAGAGTGCTGATACCAATACACATACAGTGCTATGCATAAGTTTAGGCACCCATGCTAAAGTTGACTAAAAAGAGGAATAAAAAATCATCTTTTGGAAATTGAACTTAATGCCTTAATTTAAAAAATTAGGAAAAATCCAACCTTTAAGGACACCAATTTTCTTTGTGAATGAATAATGTATCGTAAATAAATAAATGTTCTTCCTTAAAATACAGGGTGCATAAGTTTGGACACCTCTATGTTAAATTCCCATAGAGGCAGGCAGATTTTTATTTTTAAGTATTTTATTTTTTTATTTTTTTTAGGATACTATGCATCCTGATAAAGTTCCCTTGGCCTTTGGAATTAAAATAGCCCCACATCATCACATAGCCTTCACCATACCTAGAGATTGGCATGGGGTACTTTCCATAAGATCATCTCTCAATGCAAATCAAACTAGCTATTAGGCTAACTGAAATAAAACCATGCCAATCTCTAGGTATGGTGAAGGCTATGTGATGATGTGGGGCTATTTTAATTCCAAAGGCCAAGGGAACTTTATCAGGATGCATAGTATCCTAAAAAATTTTTTTTTTTTTAAATACTTAAAAATAAAAATCTGCCTGCCTCTATGGGAATTTAACATAGAGGTGTCCAAACTTATGCACCCTGTATTTTAAGGAAGAACATTTATTTTTTTACGATACATTATTCATTCACAAAGAAAATTGGTGTCCTTAAAGGTTGGATTTTTCCTAATTTTTTAAATTAAGGCATTAAGTTCAGTTTCCAAAAGATGATTTTTTATTCCTCTTTTTAGTCAACTTTAGTATGGGTGCCTAAACTTATGCATAGCACTGTATAATCACAAAAGAGATATAAAACACAGGTTTTTCTTACCTCTATACTGGCTTCTTTCCTTTTGTGGTCTCAGTCTGACTTTTTTCAGCTTGTATGTTCATGCATTTTACCATTTGACAGATTCAAACTCCAATCATACTCATTTTTATGTATTGTCAAGGCATATTGTTTCTGCCTTCCTTGCTCTAACTTGTAAAGCACTTTGGGTCAACTGTTGTACGGTTAAATGTGCTATACAAATAAAATGACTTGACTTGACAATCAGCAATCAGAAATGCCTTGTGCACATGTTGTGGTTTTACCCACAGACTGTCAGCAATTTGTGTCCATCTAATGAATCTGATCATTAACAAGAACTGTCCAAGCGAACATACATATGTTACTCATCCTCCACAATGAGGGTACATTTGCTGCCTTTGACCTCTAAGTGGCATTATAACCATAGACTTCCACAAGTAAGCAGGCAAACACAGCAAAGCACATTTTTCCATGTACTATGAGAAGGACATTTAGTGATATATTTAGGACATTTAGTGATGAGAGAGAGAGAGAGAGAGAGAGAGAGAGCTGTGTGTGTGTGTGTGTGTGTGTGTGTGTGTGTGTGTGTGTGTGTGTGTGTGTGTGTGTGTGTGTGTGTGTGTGTGTGTGTGTGTGTGTGTGTGTGTGTGTATGAATGTGTGGTCTATTTTATGGGGAAAAAATATCCCTACAAAAATGGCAATATCTGAAATTTTTGTCCTTGTGGGAACATTTTTATAGTCCCCATTAGGATAACAGCTTATAAGTCATACACATAATGTTTCAAAATGTAAAGTTTTCTGTGAGGGTTGTGTTTAGGGGTAGGGTTAGAGTATAAACAGTTTGTACAGTATAAAAAAAAATGTCTATGGAAAGTCCCCATAAAACATGTAAACCCAACATGTTGGGTGTTCAGGTGTACCCCATATGGTGACAAAATGTCCCCACAAAGATAGCAATAGCCGTAATCCTTGTCGGGACATATTTGGTCAACATGAGGAAAACAGCTTATAAATCATACTAAGTGAAGTATTTAACCCTCTGGGCTTCTTCGTAAATAGTCACACTTAGCTTCCTCCCGCCCGAAAATGGGCAAAGCCTTAAAATTTTACTTTACTTTTTCCCAGGATAACCAATCAAATATATTTTTGTTCTATAATGTTTTCTGATTATTATTTAGAATTTTTTGAATTTTTTATGATACTTTGCATTAATTATATAATTTTTATGAGCTATTTTTTCCATTAGAATTAATATATATATTTTTATTTTATTTATTTTATTTTATTTTTCAATAAATGCAACATTTCACATCAAAATAGAGTGCAGGCCTAAAAAAAAAAAATTTCAAGTGAGAAGAGCGCCATCTAGTGGCTTCAAAATGTATTAATTTGTGTCATGTCCTATAACCGCCTATAGGCGGCCTATAGCTTTTTTATTTATTTATTTTTTTTAATCTTATTTGCACTCTTGATGTTTTAGAGTGTCACCCCTTCATTGCTGTACACTTTTTTTCAGCACAGTGGCTGATCTGTAGCTTGTACCACCAAAAGTTTCTCTGAGTTTTCCTATTTTTTCGTATTTCCCATTCATTTCCTATGTCGCCTGTTTTCGGGCGGGAGGAAGCTAAGTGTGACTCTTTTTTTTTTACGACCCTTTAACATATCAGAATCATCTCCTTGATTTTTTTGTGTGTTCATATAGGTAATAAAACAAAAGTCACCAAGTTTCACCCCCATCCGATGAAGCAAAAAAAATGAAACAATTCGAAACGTTCAAGTTTTCGCCCGTTTTCGGGCGAAGAAGCCCAGAGGGTTAAAAAATAAATAAATTTATGTACAGGAACAGGAATATCATGATCCTGAAATCAATGAAAATATGTAATGTCCTTTTTCTAATATAGTGAAATATATATAGTGTGTGTGTGTGTGTGTGTGTGTGTGTGTTTACCTCAGTGTGCTAAGGCAGTGAAGTTGAATTTGCTATACAAATATGACAATAAAACAACGTTTGATTGCACTACACTGATCATCGCTGGAAAATGTTGCTTATTACTGGAAAGCTACATTGTTTTGAAAGCAGCTGAAGTACTATAATGCTATAATTCATGTATTTGATGATGTATTAATTAATTTAGCACCTTACAATGTTTCCGGCTTTAGAACGCCTTCACAGCATGACTGCTATAGATACTTTAGTGCAAGCACTGCCTATTCTGTTCAAAGAGCAGTGACACTGCAACAGCGTATTGACTGCAAGCTAAGAATAACTCAAAGTCAAAGAAATCTTGATCAGCAGCCATGGTTGGTGTGTTTCTACTTGCATGTAAGTAATGAAATTACAAAATCTTAAATATTCAATAAATTAAATAAAAACAAATGCTGGTGCTTTTTTATGATAAAATATTATTATTATTTCCTAGATATCTCAGTGAATCTATTCCTTCAAAGTCAAGGTATGTTTGAATAGTGCACTGAATAAACACCTTTGCAGTAAATGTAATATTGTACTTTATTAGGATGAACAAACGTCTTATTTCCTTCACAGGCCAAAAGCTTCAAAAAGCTAAGATTTTCAGTGAAAATAAAGAAGTACCAGAAGGTGGTAGAATGGAGGTTACTTGCAGTACATTTGGTTTTACAAAGTCAGAGGTAAATGAAGTTTATGTATATCTGTGTAAAGATGGTAAAGCTATAGAAAGGAAAAATGGACCCAGTCGAAAAGACATCACCTTTAAAATAGAGAGAATAAAAATGGACCATTCGGGCAACTACAGCTGTATGTTTTCCGAAGAGCAGTTGGAAAAAAACAAAGTGATGGGATATGGTGATACTATCATCTTCATAAATGTGATTGGTAAGATGTATGACATTTCTGCTTACATTTGAGAGTGTGTTTGGTTCCTGTGCACAGATGAGACATGTTGAATAACACACTTGTGCAGATTAACCACAATAGACTCACTGTTGTACAAAATTGCCTTTAATGAGAGAGAAATGTTTAAAATTGTGTTTTTCTTTTTGTTTTAGACCCTTTGTCCTGAAATGCATTAAAGGCCATGCTAAAAATTTAACCATATGTGTTCCCTTTCTCTCTACAGAATCTTTATTTAATTCACAGATACATTTGCTAAAGTCTGAGGTGGCAGTGGGAAGTGATGCTGAGTTTAACTGTACAACATCCAATCCTATAAACAAAAACCTGTCCAAGAATATTATTTTGGCTTTTCTCATGAAAAATGAAAAGCCTATTAAAGTCAATATTTGGGACACAAATGAGACGATGACAACATTCACCCTCAGAGAGGTCCGGATGGAAGATGCTGGAACATACAGTTGTGCTATTTTGTTAAACATTCTCCCTTACCATGGAATGAGACTCGATCGAAATAATAAAGTCAACCTTCAGATCGTTGGTAAGAAGGCATTCTTACATTCCATGCATTCCATGCATTCTTACTATTATGATTTACTCAGTTTAGTGAGAGAATATACCTTTGTGAAAAAGAAGTACACTTTAGCATACCTTTGAAAAGAGTTGTTATTACATAAATAATGAACAGTACTTATAAAGAATAGTTACATGCAAACAGATGTTATCAGTGACTACATTGCATGTTAATTAAAAAATAAATGAAAATGTATTATAGTTCAAATTTATATGAAATACCATTAGCTGAAATTCAGAGGTTTTTTTTACCCACTTAAGTACAGTAGTACGTAGTACGTACTACCGAATGTAGTGACAAACATTTATAGTACCCATAATGTTGCCGTAACTTTGCCAAGTAAGACATGTTCCTGGATCATTTGTTGATCCTGGAACAACAATCCTGTCCAAAAACAGTCCTACACCTAAACCTAACCCTGCCCATAACTTATCCCTAAAATCAGAGGGTAATTATAGGTGAAAAAGAGTGGTGTAGAAGCCCTTTACAGTTAAAATGATAGCCAAGTACTTTACATGTGATTTAGTATGTTAGCCAACAGATGAAAATAAATGTCCTTCTTTAAAGCATAACAAAAGATTATTTAAAAAATATAATGATTTTTATCATAATGCAAGGTTACTTTATTGTTTTAAAGGGTTAGTTCACCCAAAAATTCTGTCATTAATTACTCTCCCTCATGTCGTTCCGAACCTGCAAGACTTTCGTTCATCTTCAAAACACAAATGAAGATCTTTTTGATAAAATCTGAGGGATTTCTGTCTCTCCGTTGACAGCTTCACAACTACCACTCTGACGCTTCAAGAAGTTCAAAAAGAGATCGTAAAACTAATCATGAGTTGAGTGGTTTAGTCAAAATTTTCTGAAGAGACTCAATCGCTTTATATAATGAACAGATTGAATTTCGGCTTTTATTCACATATAAACATTGATCAGTGAACATAAACAGAAGCTCAACCGAACCTGCTTGACGCGAGAACAAACCTCTTGTGGAAGCTCAAACGTGCTGTGTAAAACACGAGAATGAACCTCATTTGTTCTCGCACGTCAATCTCACATGCTTGAGCTTCTGTTTTCCACAACTGATGTGTGAGTTGATGATTGTTTATTTGTGAATAAAAGCCTAAATTAAATCTGTTCAACGTATAAAGCGACTGAGTCTCTTCAGAAAATTTGGACTAAACTGCTCAATTCATCTGGATTAGTTTTACGATCTCTTTATGAACTTTTTGAAGCGTCAAAGTGGTAGTTGTGTAGCTGTCAACGGAGGGAAAGAAATCACTCAGATTGCATTAAAAATATCTTCATTTGTGTTCTGAAGATGAATTAAAAATGTCTTACTGATTCGGAACGACATGAAGGTGAGTAAATGATGACAGAATTTTCATTTTGGGTAAAAAAAATCCTTTAAGAAGCATAGACAAGAGTGTGTACTCTCTAAGTACAGTCAAGTGGCCTTTTATTTCATTAATATCATATTACCTGCAAGAATAGTTTAAAAAATACACTTTATTTTAAGGTGTCTTTGTTACACTGCAATTATACATTTAACTACTGAGTAAAATTAAGTAACTACATGTATTTACTATAGGGTTAGGATTAGGTTTTGGTTTTGGTTTTGGTTTAGGGTTAGTTACATGTAATTATGCATAAAGAGTTGCCAAATATTTGTAAATATTAAGTACACCACAAATACACATTCAATAAGCACACTTTTTCTTTTACAACATTTAATCAAACCTACAATTTTTTTTTTTGTGTGTGTTTCTGGGATTTCTCTGACAGTGGCAAAAACTATGACAAATGACTATGACAAAATCATGACAAAAATCATAATTGTCATAATAATGTGCTCTACCATAGTGTTGTTCCTCAGTCTGTTTCTGGGAATTTGGGCAGTAATCCGAAAGAGAGGTACTGTGGCACTTTCTCCTCAACTGCAAACATTGACGTTTCACTTTCTTGACAAATTTTGTTAAATCCTAACACTCACAATGTTTTGTTTCTAATAGGATGCCTTGGATTCCACAAGGAAAGGTCTGTTTGAGATTCTCAATTAAAATATATTCAATATTCAATTACATTTTGATGAATTTCTAATCAACAGATCCTTGAGTGAGACAGAGCTCAAAGGAAATGACGTGTACTACGAAGGTATTCATTGTATGGTTTTTCTAACTTTGTAAAACTCCAATTTCTAAATTTCATAGGATGTTTTTGTTCTCTTTGCTCCTGTTCTGAGCAAATTTTGTCTCTTACAAATTTATATTTATATTCCCAAACCTGATACAGCTGGTACTGGTGAAATACGAAGTGTTGTCTGGTAAGCCAGTAAGAATGAATGAATGAATGAATGAACGAACGAACTAACGAATAAGCTTTGCACTGTTATATCTTTAATATTCCAGTCTCTGATTAATTACATATGTATAATGTCAGCTTTCAGATTATTGATGTCTTATTATCTATTTGTTCCTTATTTCTTTGACTTTCCATGCAAATGCTGTAAATCAATGTCCATGATGGCTTAGTTATGTCGCAAAGAGGGGCAGGTTCTCTGATATCGGTACGTCTGCACTCTAAAAGATTTCTTGTAAATTAACTTTTTTTTTTAATGCAATATTACAGTACTGGAAAACACAGTAATTAGGCTATACGACAAACAATATCATCTTGTATTTCTAGTGTGAAATTTGGCCATTTTGTGCTGCACAATTACAATGACTAGCTATGTCTGCATTACACAAATTACTTGTATTTTTCACAGATGAAGAGTATGATGATCTGGTCTTCCAGCAGTCTTAATGGCCTTCCTGTGGCTCAATCAGTAGAGCATGAGATAGCAATGCATGGTCATGTCAAGTCAAGTCAAGTCATCTTCATTTATATAGCGCTTTTAACAACGTAGATTGTTTTCAAAGCAGCTTTACAGAGATAAGCGGACAATTTAGGGTAACAGAGGTTGTTTTGGCTTTATAGCAGAGTTAAGTTATTTTCCATCTAAAGTTAGTTTTGATTTGCTTCCGTCGCAACGATAATTTGTTATTAAATTAGGGGCCGCTAAAACGACACCATTCCCTCTACACAGACTTTAAACGCGAACCTGTGAGAAACGCTGATGGCGTTCACATGCGCATTTAGAATGGGTTCTATAGTTATGTGCGTTTGAATATACGCAGGTTTGGAATTCCCTACAAGCCAAGCCTAAACAAAGTACTGGTGTTTCCTTATAAATTTTGATAAAGAATTTTATTTTATTTTGTTGCTTTGGGGTAGGAACGCGAAACGAATTTTCCCGACAACGCCTTATCTGTAGAGTGGTAGAGGGATCCTCCATAGGGAGAGACTAGTTGGCACTTCAGCACTGCGTTGTCATAGGTTCGATTCCCAGGGAAAGCAAGAACTGATCAAATGTGTTCCTTGAATGCAATGTAAATAGCTTTGGATAAAAGTGTCTGCTAAATGCATAACTGTAAATGTGATATATTGGGTGTCTTTTTTTATATTCACTATTATTGTAAAATTTTTTTCATGACTTTACTAAAGTCTATAAATCTCTCAGAATTAATAACAAAATACAATATACATATTGTTTATGTAACATAAACTGTACATATGCAAATTCAGAATACATGTTTTTCAATAATTAATTAAAACAATTGTTACAGTGTGTTCACAAATGTACTGATGAATACCTAATAATAAAATGTTTTGAATGAAAATATATTTCACCAGGTAGGCTACAGACTGTATTTCATCATTTTTAAACATTGTAAAAATAAATAAATATTGAAATTCTTTTTTTTTTCCAGAAAAACAGAATAAAAAAAAAAAAGAATAAAAAAATAAATAATAATAAAAATATATATATATATTTTTTAATATATATATATATATATATATATATATATATATATATATATATATATATATATATATATATATATGCTTAAAATATTAAATAGCTAGTACGTACAATGTCACATTTGATGATGAGGGTCTAACTAACAAACTGACCATGCTCACTTTGATCACTGGTGAGGCACTTGAATATTTTTTTGTTTCAAAGCACAGGGACTTACTGTATGATGACAAATTTGTTATTCAGAATTAAAATATTTTTTTTTTAGCTCTATGTAATGTTTTTGATTATATGTTGTTGTAAAAGTTGTGTTATGATTTAAGTCAAGAGTGGTTAGTGTTCTCTTGGGTGAAGTTTCTTCCATTTCAATGAGTATATACAACTTTTTTTTTTGTAGAATTAATTCTAAATTAGACAAACTAAGAAAGTTCCACAACACTATTATGTTAATGCTCAGCCTAACTCAAAACGTAGGATATTTGAACTTGTATCCACAAGTAAAAAACTTGACTATTTTTGAGTTTATAGAATTTATATTTGATGAAAGCACAGACTAACTTTAGTTGTCGATACATTTTTCCCCTAAAGCCAATTATACTCATAAATTTAAGTTTTTTTCCAAAAAATAGTCTTACAGCCTAAATGTTCCTTTTCAACTATTTACCTTTATCTTGAAAAATAGCTATAAAAAGAAGACCTGCATGTATATCAACAAATATGTATAGTCTGTGAAAGGAAATCTGCTCATACAAACCATCCGCAAATGTATAATTCAAATGACATTTTCTTTATATCATTCTAATTCTAAAATGGCAATACATGACTATTTTTACAACATAAACAAATCAATATCTTTGCAATGCTTGTAAGCATAGGCTACTAAATGTTTATAGAGACATCAGGTGAGCAGAATGTTACATATTTAACTGCTTAGCAGTTAGAAGTATCCTAACCTTGTTTGATAGGTCGAAATATATAAAACTGGTCTTCTTTCTGTTTCTGAAGAGCCAAATTCAGTTATATGTCAGATTTTAAATTATTTCACAAAGATACATATGAGTGACAAATGAGATGCTTTGAGTTTCTTATTAGTTGGACTTCAATGCAAATGTTCAAAATAGATTAAACTGGCCTAAACACGCCATCCCTAATCTGAAATTATTAATATTAGAAATCAGAAATAATTTTATTTGTGTGTTCACACACACACAAAAGGATTTGTTTACTTAGTACTTACATGCATAGATTATATAACAGGGAGATGAATTTGTCTTTTCTATTACTTATACGAGTACAAAGTAGAATGCCATACCAAAGAAATGTCAAAGAAAAAAGTTTGGTAAGACTATATTTTAAGGTGACGTCAGGGCCGGCCCGAGGCATAAGCGAACTAAGCGGCTGCTTGGGGCCCCCTCGCCACCAGGGGGCCCCCAAGCGAGTTTTTTTTTTTTTTTTTTTTTTACATATTAATTAAATTAAACAAGTGACATAAATGAATGAATGGATTAATAATTCAAGACAAGAAAATTCAGATTTCATGATCAATATACCTGCCTACAACTGCTGCTGTGTCTGCCAGTGTTTGAGTCATGTGCATAACCTCGCGTGCATAGACAATTCGTGCGCAAAGTCACGGTAATGTTTTTAAGCCATGTCACAAAAATTTGATTTGATCAATGATTTATCCTTTAAATTTAATGATATTCAGAACAGAACAAGAATAAAAAAATAACTATAAACAAGCCAAAGCGAAATAATTTAAAGCGAAAGTGAAAGCGGCGTTGGGCTCACGTATCTCTCTCATTAGAATCAAAATGTGTCAACATTCGCGATAGACTTGGATGGTAAACTATTCTTTATTATAGGCTTCTTTGTACTTCACTCACGTTCCAATATCGAGGGGAAAAAATCATTCTCTTCACATGCGCAAAAATGTGCTTGGAAACATCACAGTGGAGCGGTGCTTAGGCTACGCGGCGCTGACATATGTTGTGTGTGTGTGTGTGTGTGTGTGTGTGTGAGGCGCGGGCGCGATCGAACAGTGGAAACATAAAAACATACTCCGTCATGTTCATACAAGACATCATTCAAACTGAAAAAAGTGTTGCAAAACGTTGGAGGATATTTTGCAAATAATTTTTTAATATGTTTTGTGACAATTTGTTTTCAGAAGTTTCAAAGAGTTAGTAAAAGAGTAAAGAAAAAGTTAAAACATTTTTATTTAAGTATCTATTTTTTATTATGTATTTATTTTTTATTATGTATTTATTTTGTATTAATACATAACCTCATTGTATTAATTTATAATGTAACATTATAGAGTGACATTGTGTCAATAATCATCAAGCACAGGTGACTCCGCGTGGTGGGAGGGGCCCCCCAAATCAAATTCTGCTTAGGGCCCCCAAAAGGCTCGGGCCGGCACTGGGTGACGTAGTTAGACGCTACTAAATGTACTTACTAAATTATGCATAATTAGAACTAACCCTAAACCAAACCCTAACATGTAACTCAGTTTAAAGTAAAAAAAATAAAAAAAAATAATAATGTTTAAATAAATAGAGTAAGTACATTAATATTACATTAATATAAAAGTAATTAATATTACTCAGTACTTATCTGAGTAAGTACAATGTAAGTATGTCACCCTAAAATAAAGTGTAACCAAACGTTGTTCTCTGCCATTTGCAACCATAGACTGTAAAAAAAGATGGACGACGCCCCTTCGCTCTCTTCCATTGATGAGAACTGAAGCCGCCAGAGTCCCGATATGGCGCTGACATATTGGAACTTGAGTCTGCGCAGTAGCGATCTCGGGACCAGACCTGCGCAGTAGTGAGCAGGAAGTAAAGCCGCGAAATCAACGCTCCGCCCTCACTCTCGCAGAATGCACTCAGGGAGAGTGGATTCTGCACACTTTTTTAAAAATTGATTGCAGTACGTCAAGAGGCTTGTTAAAATAAAGTAAATACAATCTCCTCAGTCCTCCGAAGATCCCGAAAAAATGTCCGTTGGTGCTTCAGTGACTACTTCGCTCAGAGAACCTGTCAATCACAGCTGTCAATCATGACGTTACACCACCGCATCACGTAACTAACTAAAAAACAACTTATTTTTGAAACAGACACTTGAACTAACATCAGCGTGATAAAAACGACAGCAAATGAAAGAAACCACCTTTGGAAAAAAGATATTTGAAGTGTAATTTAATTGTTTAGTTGGTCTCACGTCCCGTTGAATAACATGGGGAGGCGGGGCTTATGACCTATACTAGGACCAGTCATCGGGGGGCGATCGAGACGTTTTGGCTTCACTTTTCAGGGCTTGTGCGGCACGCTTGTTTGCAACGCTGTCAGAGTTTTAAGTCTGCCCAGGCTGGATAGAAAAGACAGCGCACACAGACGGTAGTTCCACGAGTCTTTATGTAATTCCTCTCAGTTAAATGCACTCTTCTCATACATGTCATAGAGCGAATATTAACAGGGGAAACCACTTTGAAAACACGCTACAAATAAGAGTAGAAAATAAACAGTAAATTAAAGGAGCAGTCGATAGACCGGTCATCTCTCTCCTCTCACGAGCAACACTCTTCTCTCACTGCGCACGCGCTCACTTGAACAGCGCGCATACAATAACGTGTCATCTTAAAGGTATATACAACATTCATGTCATGAACACTATAACATTAGGTGGCTGTTACACACTTAAGCAGTGTGTTTAAAATTATACCTGATGGAAAATTTGCAAAAGGTTAGAACATGTCTCTGAGCAAGACCGTTATGACACACTCAAAACTGGCCATTTAAACTGAGATAAATTCAATCAACAGACACTGACCCTTTGAGTCAAAGCAAATTTTGTGTGTATTACAGGTTTTTAACTATAAGTGTCAAGAGCATATATGTGCAGCACATGTATAACCACACTCAAACACACACACATACACACACACACACACACACACACACACACACCTCAGCTGACATAACCACCTTCACATCATACGCCTCAGCAAATTCCGCTTCACGAGAGGCGAAACTAGAAATAGAGCAGAGCTCTTTATCACACGCTTAGCATTGTTTATCTGTATAATAATTCTAACCACAGCTCTCTATAACAAGCAGTGGAAATTTACAAAAGGACCTTCTGTAACTTCGATCCACTGAACTTCAAACAACAAAAAGAAAACAGCACAAATGTGCTTGCCCAGTGACAGCAGTTATTATATTATCCATGAACTCTGTTCAACCATGTAATTACTTTATACCAAGTCTAATTTAAAATCTTGTGCAAACTGCCACAAGAAGATACAATGCAAGTTTGTTATGGCCACATAATTTAGCTATGGCCTAATTTCGAATTATAATGTGAACAAATGGCGTGATTGTAATGCTTTAATAAATCTTTCATTAGATTTTATTTGTCTGAAAAGTAATGAAAAGGTCTCAGTTAAAAGGACACTTTGTATCGTTTGAAACCCAGACATATTTTTGAATGGTCGTGTATTGTTCCCTCATTTTCCCCTGAGACGGGAGAAATACGGATTTTAGTGTTGCAGTTCCTGCTTATAATGATGTAAACGTCATTTTGCATCATTCTAAGCAGGAAGTCCCATATCTCTGTAGAGGGGTTAAGACTACAAACACTCGTTCCTCATTTTTCCAGGGGGTGGGACCCACTCACGCTACAGACCTATTACAGATCAGTGGGTGGGACTTCACTTGCAGAAACTAAAAGCTATATCCGCCATCTTGTTTGGAAGCTAAGCTAACAGGCGCTGTTGGAGCCAGATGTGAAGTTACGACAATGGCGGAAGGTACTCAATATGATATGGAAGAAGAGGATTTTGAAATCTCGAATCAGATGGTCGTGGCTATCTTTATGAGCCGCAATATAGCAAAGAGCAGCTGAGGCTGATGGAGGAACAGGAGGCGGCTGCAGCGGCTTCTGCAGCCAAGGCAGAAGATCTGCCTGTAGCGGACGAGGAGCCTGGACTGGCTCAAGCTGGGGCGGACTGGTGGTGCCTGTGCTCTCACACTGTACCTACGGACACAGAGATAGAGTCCGTCTGCTGCAAAGAATTTCAACGATGCCAATTTCTCCTGGACGAAATCTCTGTATCAGATGGACATTTGTGTTGTGAAAATTAGTGGGAGTGGCTTGCGGAGCTGTGCATTGTGGGAGTTGTTGTCTTCCATACAAATGCGCCCTAAAGTTACTTTCTGTCTGTCCTCGGTCAAGAAGGCACCAAATTCAAAATTTATGTTACATTTCGATTACATATATGACCCACTTTCAATAAAGATTAATGTTCCCACGGGTGAAATGCTCCTTTAAATTAAAAAAAAGAAAGAAAAAAAAAAGTAAAAAACTTTATTAACATTCCATTTCATCTTGTGCTACTATATTTATTTTGGAAATCATTTGTGAAAATGTAAAAAAAAACTTGAAACTAATTCAGATGCAACTTTGCTGCCTTGGAAGTACTGAAACCATGTCTTAGTGTTTCAAATAACATGAAAAAAAGAAAAAAGAACCTTTACAACTACCATTGTTCCTTTCTTGGAATTCCAAATCAACTATTGTAGCACAAGTGAAAATCAACAAGACTTTTCTTTTTCAGTGTACACCACATTTTCCACACGTAACTAGATTTTGACCTGTTTAGTCAAAATTTTTGGAGCATCCCAGCTTGTCAGTGTAGTGAGGCCAATAGGCAATAGCATATTTCCTAACCTCTGGTTGTATTATGGATCACATCTTCCAAACTGGCATAAGATACTCTACCCAAATGCCTGACTTCCATAACAATCTATGACTTATTTTCTTCATCTCTACCCTCACCCTCACTGCTTATATCCTCATTGATCCTCAACCTCTTCTTTTCTTACTATGAACTTATTTTCTGATGCTCTGTCATCACCATCATCAATACTTTCTGGAAAAAGTCTTCTATAAAACTTACTAACATCAACCTAAAACACAAGAAAAAAGGCTATTATACTGCCTGCCATTACTGAACAATAGTTCCAGCAACACAAAATATATACATCTCCTAAAAGGAATTTAGGATTTTTTGGTCTTTGAGTTCTTGATTTTACAAAATGTGCAATAAAAATGACCAAAAACTTTAAAAAACACATTTTGATGTACAATTATATTTTTTACTCTCAATGGAGCCTTGACAGCATGTGACCTAATATGGGCTAGTGTCTCCTTCACTTCCTTGTTGCAAAAAATGTCAAGCACATGGCACAGATTTTAATTTTATTGACTGAAGGGGATGTCATATGATAATGCTTTTTTTTGGTTGTTTATTATTGTGTTTTAAATGCAGTTTTCTCTGCGTCATTTATATATGTCGATACACCACAGAGTATCATATGTGAATATATTAAATCAACTTAAATTAGCAGTTCACACCCCAGTTTAAGGTCTAGGTGAGATTAGCAGAAAATGACGAGCAAGTTATTATATTTTTTGATTAAAGATGACTAAAACAAGCATTTTTGGAATAACATGAATCGTTCACATTATGACCGGGAATGTCCAGTATGAAAGTAAATAGGGTTCATTTTCATTACTTTAATATGGTACTATACATGTGTGTTATTTATAGTGCAAGCAATACGCCTATCAATTTTACACATTATGTAATAGAAGTTCTTTGCTGTCTCTCTATCCACAAAAAGCTCATTAGCCTAAAAAGAATGGAAGGACCTCTGTTGTACTCTCATAAACATGTGTGCATATTTTTGAACAGGAGGGGGCAGACTTTACAAGATAATGAGGGATCCACGGCTGTGATTGGCTGTTTTTTTCCCTGTGTGGGAAATTGCAAGGGAGTGAGGGGGTGAGGGGGTGAGGGGGTGGGGCTGCCTTTCTGGAGGAGGAGGAGGAGGAGGAGGAGGAGGAGGAGGAGAAGGAGTTGGAGGAGACCATGACTGCTTGTATTTGAGTAAGCAGCCACACACATGCTGGTTGGCATGGACACACGACAACCAAATGGAAAAGAAAATTTTTAAAGGATTCCACTCTCTTCCAATCCATAATCAGGTAAGGAAAATAAATTTACAATGAAAGAGAAAGGGAGAGAAATAGAGAGAAAGAGACACTGGGTGTTTGCAGACTGATGAATGCGAGTGTAATCTCAACAGACAGGTGGATAGGTACATGCTTTGTGTGCTTGTGTAATGGTTTGTTCACATGTACATGATGCAGAACATTTTATGTGATCAATTGCACACACATGAAAGATGCAAAATATGCAGCATTCAGGTGCATGTGCAATGTCTCCACTGCATATCACATATATGTTTAATTGCTAACAGGCTTGTGAGTCTTCAATAACAGATCGGACTGTATTTGTGTGTAATAAAGTGCATGCATGCCTATATCTGCTTGCAGGTCTTCTCTGTGGCTTTGCTGCTCCTGATGGTATCATGGTAACAGCTCACAGCATTGTTAGAGCTCTCCTCCTGCTAGTCTGCTGTGCTGTCCTCTGCTCCTCTTTAGGTAAGTGTCTCTGACCTTGGCTCAATGCCCCACCTTCATGCCATCTGTGCCTGGATGAAATCTCACAAAGCCTATCATGCCCATAATTCAACCCAAAATTTAAAGAAAGAAACTATCATTTATATATAAAATATAGACAATTGCTAAAATAAATTTCATATATATAATATTATCTTAGGACCATTAAGAGAAGAAAAACATAGGCCTTACTTTTTATTTATGATAAAAAAGTGTTACAAGTGTGCTGATATCTACTGTTCTAATCTTACTAGTAAATCTAGGGTAGGCAATTTCGCAGAGGCTAGCAATAGCAAGCTTTGAAAGCATGAGATCCCACCCTCCCTTCTCTAAAGCCACGCCTCCTTTAAAACACATGAACTCACACAGCAGAGTCTGCAAAGCGTCACGAGAGATGACGTTAAATTACCTCGTATCTCAAAGCACATAACATTACAATAATAATGAACAGAATTAGAAATAATTTCGACGTTAATAGTGTTGCGAGCAGGGTGCTCGGAGGTATGCAAATACATACTGTAACGATCACCAGCTGGAGTGCCCTCGAGAGCCACCAGAGGGCGCTCCACAATAGACTATGATCACTTCCTCACAAACTACATTTCCCATACTCACTGCCGGGACTCATCAGCACTCATCTCATTCACCTGTGACTCATACACCTGCAGCTCATTCACACACACCCATATAAACCTCTTTCACTCTTCAGTTCTCTGCGAAGTATTGCATTGCCCTGACTTTCAATTCCGAGCGTTTATTCCTGTGTTTGCTGTTCTCATTTACTGATCTTGGACTGTGTATCTCGACTCCTGATTGTTCTCTGCCTGCCTTTACCCGGATTGTTTATTGGACTTTGCCTTTTGCTGCCTGCCCTGACTTCTGCCTGTGACCCCGAACTGCTCTGTGTTCTCTCCGTTGTTCTGTCTGCTGTTGTTTAACCCTGCCTGTCTGACCACTCTAAATAAAGCTGCAAATGGATCCCTCCTCGTCCGCTGCTTCATTACACATACGTTACAGCAGTTAGGTCATCCTATTATTACATATACATTTTTTGGTCCTGAGACTTCCACAGAAGATATATGTACATTTTAAAATATTTAGACCACTTCTATTTTTGAGTGCTATCAGAATGTGAAGAGACTTTCAACCAGTATTTTTTTTTTTTATGACAAACATTGCCTACCTTAGCTTTAATTAAAGGGATAGTTCACTAAAAAATAAAATGGTCATCATTTACTCACCCTCGTAGTTTCCTGAAACTGTATGATGTAAAAACATTAAAAAATAAATAAATAACAAAAAAAAAAAAAAAACAGAAATTTTGTGTATTTTGAGTATTTTGAGAAATCTGATTTTCTGATAAAAAAATTTTGTTCATAAAGTGGAAGGCAATTGTTCCCAAACAGTTTGGTTTCAACACTTCAAAATATACACGCATTCTTCGAATAACCCACTTTAAAGTTTCTTCCTGCAAGAAGAAAAATTTACTATACAGGAAATTTATACATTCCAGAACACAAGATGCTGAAAGCAAATATAAAACATATAAGAATAAACTAGTTAATATAATTAGAAATAGTAAGAAAGATTACTACACAAAATTGTTGACACAACATAGACGAAACATTCAGGGAACATGGAAGGTACTTAATGATTTAATACATAAAAAACACAGCAATATGGATAGTGTTAATTACTTTAATAAAGACAACTACCCAATACTTCAAACGGAGGAAATAGTTAAAGAGTTTAATGATTATTTCGTAAATATAGGCTATAATTTAGCAAAGAAAATTGCACCCATTCCAAACAATGGAATGGAAATTGGGGTTACATATGAAAGTCCAAATTCATTCTTTTTAAACCCAACTAATAAAGATGAAATATTGAAAATAGTGAAAGACTGCAAGAATAAAAAGTCAACTGATAATGATGGGTTTGATATGTTTATGGTTAAAAATATTATTGAAAATATTATTTATCCATTTACATATATTTGTAATCAATCCTTTAAAACTGGTATATTCCCAAATCAAATGAAAGTATCAAAAGTTCTCCCATTGTACAAAGGTGGCGACAAACATTTGTTTCGTAACTATCAACCTATTTCTCTGTTGTCACAATTTTCAAAAATATTAGAGAAATTATTTGTTAAAAGATTAGATATCTATGTTGAAGTGAACAATATAATGAATGAATATCAGTTTGGTTTCAGAGCTCATAGGTCAACAACAATGGCAGTTGTTAAAATGGTAGAAAATATATCACAATCAGTAGATAAAAAATTACATACAATCGGAGTTTTTTTAGATTTATAGAAAGCTTTTGATACCATCGATCACAGAATATTATTACATAAACTGGAAAAATATGGATTTAGGGGAAATGTAATTCTTGGTTAGAAAATTATTTAACAGATCGTTTTCAATATGTTAATTTAAATGGAGTTGCGCCCTGCTTACAGAGAATTAATTGTGGGGTTCCGCAAGGCTCCGTTTTGGGCCCCAAGTTATTTTTGTTATATATAAACGATATTTGTAAAGTATCGGATGTTTTTAATTTCATTCTCTTCGCGGATGATACAACAATTTATTGTTCTGGCCCAAATCCTATAGAGCTTGTGTTGGTGGTAGAGAGAGAATTATATAAACTAAAGAATTGGTTTGATTTGAATAAATTGTCACTAAATTTAAATAAAACGAAATTTATGGTATTTAGTAATAAAGAGATAAATAATGAGATCAGGATCACTATTAACGAAAATGAAATAGAAAGAGTAAATCATATAAAATTTCTTGGAGTAATTATTGATTGTAAAATGACATGAAAACCGCATATTTTAAACGTCCAAAAGAAAGTATCAAAAACGATTGCAATTTTGTATAAGTTGCAATATATTTTGAACAAAAATGCATTACATTTACTTTATAGTTCACTTGTCACACCATACCTAACGTATGGTATCGAAATATGGGGAAATACATATAAAACGTACTCGGTTACTAACGTAACCTCGGTTCTCTCTAGAAGAGGGAACGAGTACTGCGTTTTTATCAAAACGCTACGGGAAAAGTCTCTTTTCACGAAATACTGAAGCAAAAAATTATCCTTAATTTTCATACATGTAAAGCGCGTTGCAGCAGTAGTCAGCTATGGCGAGACGGCTTGCTCGCTCATTGGCTGCTCTGCGGCAACTGCATAAGCCTATTGAGCGAGGCCTGAGGTGACGTCAGGCCAATTTCCCGCCGAAACGGGTGTGGCTAACCTCTATAAAAGGAGCTCGAAAAGGCTGATTCACTTGATTTTCATCGCCGAAGCGAACCAGAGTGAACCGTACGCACGGCAGAGAACGCAGTACTCGTTCCCTCTTCTAGAGAGAACCGAGGTTACGTTAGTAACCGAGTACGTTCTCTTACGAGAGTCCTCTCGTACTGCGTTTTTATCAAAACGCTCGGGAACCCCTTGTAAAACGCCGTGCGTGCTGGGATAAAAACACCGATCACTGGAAGCTAAGCCAGATGTACAGTGCATAATCACCAGATAGACTCACAAAGAATCCGGGAATAAGGGATGGGGGACCTTAATTCCCTAAACTGTAACGTCCGCAGACGTAAACGTGACCTCACAGAGAGAGTCTAGAGACAAGAGGGGATTCCCTCCGTCCTTATATGGTCGCGCCAGCAGACGCGAATATGACATCACATAGACAGGGTGGGGAACCTGAACTGAATGTGGGAAATGTGGGTCTTACACAATTCTGCCCATAAGACAGTCGGTAGCGCGTTGCGCATGCGATTTCAGTGTTCTAGTTAGACAGCTGAATCGACTACACCGATAGTAGCTTAGCCTGCAAGGCGGGAACTTCTAGGTTGTAAAACCTGATTAATGTAGACGGCGAGGCCCAGCCTGCCGCCGTACATATATCCTGTAAGGAAATCCCGCTGGACCAAGCCCACGAGGAGGCAACGCCCCTCGTGGAGTGCGCTCTGACTCCCAACGGGCACTGAATGCCCTTGACAGTATAAGCCAGCGCTATGGCGTCAACTATCCATCTGGATAAGCTCTGTTTCGAAACAGCCATTCCCTTGGAACGTCCACTGAACGAGACAAAGAGCTGCTCAGTCTGTCTGAAGACAGCGGAGCGGGACACGTAAGCTCTTAAAGCCCTAACAGGGCAAAGAAAACTTGAGTCCCCTTCCTCACTTGACCCCGGCAGGGCAGACAGGGAGATAACCTGAGCCCGAAACGGCGTGTTGAGGGACTTTGGCACATAGCCATGCTTAGGTTTGAGTATGACTTTAGAGTCATTAGGTCCAAACTCTAAGCACGCTGGGCTCACGGAGAGCGCGTGCAGGTCGCCTATGCGCTTCACCGAAGCGAGAGCCATCAAAAACACTGTTTTGAAAGACAAATGTTTGAGGCTAATAGATTGGATAGGCTCGAAAGGGGCACCTTTCATGGCCGCCAAGACTGTAGAAAGGTCCCACATAGGAACTGAAGGAGGTCTGGGTGGATTCAGCCTCCTAGCTCCCCTGAGGAAGCGGATGACTAAATCGTTCCTTCCCAGTGACTGACCCAGCGTTGTTCCGGAGAACGCTGTAATAGCCGCCACGTAAACTTTGAGCGTGGAAGGGGATCTGCCCTTATCCAACAGCTCCTGTAGGAAGGAGAGAACCTCCGTCACCTCACAATCGAGAGGTGATAGGCTCCGAGCTGTACACCAGCCGGAGAAAACCGACCACTTTGAGGCATAAAGCCGCCGAGTCGACGGCGCTCTGGCCTGAGTGATGATATTTATCACACCCTCTGCGAGGTCAACGGATATCCGTTGAGCGCCCACGCATGAAGGGACCACAGCTCCGGGTGTGGGTGCCAAATCGAGCCCCCGGCCTGCGAGAGGAGATCTCTCCTCAATGGCACTGGCCATGGAGCGAAGTCTGCTAGCTGCATCAGGACTGGAAACCATGCTTGGTTCCTCCAGAACGGTGCTACAAGCAGCACTGGGCATTCTGTTTCCCTGACCCGCTCTAACACCTGTGGCAGGAGGGAGACGGGGGGGAAAGCGTACAGCGGGCAGCGCGGCCACATCTGGGACAGCGCGCTGTCGTTCTTGGAAAAGAACACGGGGCAATGAGCGTTTTCGCGGGACGCGAATAGGTCCACCTCCGCTCTGCCGAATCTCTCCCACAACAGCTGGACTGTTTGCGGGTGTAGAGACCATTCGCCCAGGGGAATGTTGTTCCTGGACAGTCTGTCTGGGCCCACATTCTGGAGCCCAGGCACATGCACTGCCCTCAGCGAGCGCAAATTGTGCTGAGCCCATATTAGGAGGCGTTTCGCCAGCCTGTACAGGGATGTGGATTTCAGACCGCCCTGGCAATTTATATAGGACACCACGGCCGTGTTGTCCGAACGGACTACGACGTGTTGGTCCTTGATGTGGGGACAAAAACGCGTCAGCGCGTTGTGCACTGCCAGCATTTCCAGGCAGTTGATGTGTTGGAGCTTTTCTCGTTCCGACCACAGGCCGAAGAACGGTCTGCCCTCGAGCAGCGCTCCCCATCCCGAGGTGGATGCGTCTGTCGACACCATCCTCACTCTCGAGGAAGTCCCCAGGCTTACACCTGATTGGTACCAGCCGTCCGCCAACCAAGGTATCAGGGCTGTCACACAGGTTTGATTGACCTTGAGGCGTAACCGGCCGGACACCCACGCTCCGCGCGGTACTCACGCTTTCAACCAGAACTGCAGCGGGCGCATGCGGAGCAAGCCCAGCTGGAGAACTGATGATGCTGAGGCCATGAGACCCAGCATCCTTTGAAACTTCCTGAGCGGGGTGAAAGCGCCGCGGCGGAAAGACTTCGCCGCACGCTGAATGTGCAGCACGCGCTGTGGCGACAGCCGCGCCGTCATAGACTGCGAGTCCAGAACGATACCCAGAAACGAAATCGTTTGACTGGGGTTCAGTGAACTCTTCGCCCAATTGACCGTGATACCAAGATTCTCGAGGTGATCGAGTAAAATGGTTCTGTGCTCCACGAGCTGAGATCGTGATTGAGCTAGGATCAACCAGTCGTCCAAATAGTTCAGCTGCGTCCATGCATTTCGTAAATGTACGAGGTGCCAGGGACAAGCCGAAGGGCAGGACTGTATACTGGTATGTCTGACCCTCGAAGGCGAATCTCAAGTATCGCCTGTGATGTGACGCTATCTGTATTTGAAAATACGCGTCCTTCAGATCTATCGACATGAACCAGTCTTCTCGGCGAACATGCGCGAGAATTTTGCTGGTTGTGAGCATTTTGAAACTGCGTTTCACTAATACTCTGTTTAGCCGTCTTAGATCCAGAATGGGTCTGATACCGCCGTCCTTTTTGGGGACTAGAAAGTATCTGCTGTATAGCCCCCCTTCGCTTTGGGCTCGGGGAACACGCTCTATCGCCCCTTTGCTTATCAGTTTTGATATTTCGGCGCGAAGTAGGTGTGCTACTCCTGAAACCACCGTAGTTTGGACGCGCGCTGTGAAGCGGGGAGGGCGTCGACAAAACTGTAGCGAGAAGCCTCTCTTTATAATGCCTAGCACCCAGTCCAAAACCCCTGGAAGCGCTGCCCATGCTTCTGCATGGCTGGCTAAGGGCTGGATGCGAAGCGCGCTCTGTTCGCCGTGCGGCAGAGGCGCTTCGGGGCGCAATAACATAGGCATTATGCCTGTGGCATTCGAGGCGGGGGGCGCGCTTATTACAGCGGGCAGAGCGCTCGTCCTCGACCTTACTACAGCGCTTGACTGAGTGAGGGAGGGCTGAGCGGGTCCCGTGGGACTCATGTCTGCGAGTAAATGTGGGCGGGAAGCGGGCACATTCACTGCTTTGGGCGCGCTGTCTGACTGAGCAGAGCGAGCGCGCACAGGTCTCGTTTTTACAGAGAGCCTGTGGTCTGTGAGACATAGTGTTTGTGCGGGCACTTTCACTATGTTGGAAGCGCAATCGACCTGAGTCGATTTTATGTGCGCGAGCCCTAAGTGCAGGGCTGTGCTTGTGTGTAGAGATGGGCACTGAGGAGTGGGCATCGACACTACACTTATAGCACCATCGGCCGTGGCCGGGACACCAGAAAATACGCTCTTTTCGGGATATATCTGGGTAGCCGTAAAAACGGCTTTTGTGTGCAGGCAAGCGGGCGGCTGAGCGGGCTTGCGTCTTGCAGAAAACGCTGGAACAGTCGCAAGTCTTGGGACTGAAACAGCGGCGCGCTTGGGTGAGAGACCGGCCGCAGCGGGACTCACACACCTGCGCTTTCCTAGGCGTGCTAGGACTTCTTCGGGGCTTCCGGCTTCACCACATTCCTCGATCGCGGCCCGCGCGGAGCGGGGCGTCGGCTGGTAGAGCGAGAGCGGGGCCTGGAGCTGCGCTGCTGTCGCTGCTGTGAGGATGCGGCCGAAGGCGGGGGCTGAGGCTGAGAGCTCCGCGGAGTCTGTTTTTCACGACTCGCTGCAGAACCGGAGCGCTTCGGGAGGAAGTGCTTGAAGGCTTGAGACGCTTTCTGGGCTTCAGTAAATCTCTCCACGAACTCGGAGAGAGAAGAACCGAAAAGGCCAGCGGCGGAAGCCATACACTTTCCCATGGCTTGTGCAGCAGACTTGGTAGCGCGGAGTGTTAGATCTGAAGCGCTCCTCAAATCCGCGATGCAGATAGCCTCAGGTCCCATCTCGTCCAACTTACGGAGGAGATCACCCTGAAATATCTGCAGTGTAGCCATGGTGTGTAGCGCTGACGCGGCCTGCCCAGCGGCGGAGAAAATTCGCGCGAGCAGCGTCGACGTCATGCGGCAGGCTTTTGAAGGCAACACCGGTTTAGTCCGCCGTCCAGCAGAGGGCGGGCAAAGGTGGGTTGCTATCGCCTGTTCCACCGGCGGAAGTGAAAGGTAGCCTCGGTCTTTCGCATTATCCAGGGAGGAAAATGCTGGTGACACAGATGAGCGCGTTCTCGCAGAGAAGGGTGCATTCCAGGCCTTCGCAACTTCTTCATGCAGCTCAGGAAGAAAAGGAGCGGGCTTTGAATCCGGAGAAGTGCGCTCACCAGGGAGGAAGCTACCATCCAGCCGGGTGCGAGAGGGGAGCTCCGGTGCAGACCACTCGAGGCCGAGGCTCGCCGCGGCCAGCGCGAGTACTCGCATGAGCTCTCTCTCGATGTTGGCTCTCGTAGTGGGCTTGCGGGCAGCAGGCGCGAGATCCTCGGAGCTCGCCCAGTCCTCGCTGCCTGAAGCTAGCAGAGAGCAGGAATCCTTTTCCCCCGACGCGGCCTCGGAACCGACTTCCTCTGATGAAGCGGCGGCAGACTGCGGGCGCTGAGCATCAGGAAGTGATTCGGGAGAAGCCGGTGAAGCAGGCGGGCGAACCGGCGAGCTTAGTCGGGCTGGAGCGGGTTCCGGGACCCGCTGCGAGCGGCGCTTCTTACGGCGCGGCAGCGCGGCGGGGAATGCAGGCTCTGAGAAGAATGCCAGGCGAGTCCGCAGAGTCACCATCGGCAAAAGCTCGCAGTGAGGGCAGCCGCCGTCAGCGAGCGCGAGCGCTGCATGGTCCTCACCCAGACAGGAGACGCAGACGATATGGCGGTCTCCCTCGGTGAGTGGGGCTCGGCACGAGCCGCATGAAGGCATCTTTAAAAAGACGCAGCTCTTTTAGGGGGTGAGTGTCGCAAGGCGAACACACACACACAAGAACAGTAAAAGTAATGAAAGGATATGCGTCGGAAAGCGCAGCAGGTACGGCTGTAGAAGGCGGCGTAGGCCAGCGGCTTCAAGTGGCTCGCCCCGCTGAAGTGCTTGCCTCAGACGACGCTTGCTTCCTCGTGATCCAGCGATGCGTGCGCTTCGCTGAAGAGATGAAAATCAAGTGAATCAGCCTTTTCGAGCTCCTTTTATAGAGGTTAGCCACACCCGTCTCGGCGGGAAATGGCAAGGAGGGCGCAAAGCGCCCTCATTGGCCTGACGTCACCTCAGGCCTCGCTCGATAGGCTTATGCAGTTGCCGCAGAGCAGCCAATGAGCGAGCAAGCCGTCTCGCCATAGCTGACTACTGCTGCAACGCGCTTTACATGTATGAAAATTAAGGATAATTTTTTGCTTCAGTATTTCGTGAAAAGAGACTTTTCCTGTAGCGTTTTGATAAAAACGCAGTACGAGAGGACTCTCGTAAGAGAACTAGAACCAATCAAATTTTCCTATTACAAAAGGTTATCAGATTAATTAATTATGCACCTTACAATTCACCAAGTAATTCACTGTTTCTTCAATCAAAAATTTTGAAGTTTTATGACTTAGTCGACTTGTACACGGCAAAGTTTATTTACCAAGTTAAACATAATAAAATTCCTAAATGCTTGCAAATATTGTTTACCCAGCGAGAAAGTAATTATAATCTCAGAGGACTATGTATATTTAATCAACCACAAGTACATTCTACATTAAGAGAACACTGTTTATCAAATAAAGGAGTTAAATTATGGAATAGTTGCTGTAATGAGTTAAAACAAGCCATGTCTCTCTTTCAGTTTAAAAATATTTACAAGAGAATAACAATGGAAAAATATTCAACAGAATGAAAATTAATTAAATAGGCTTGCTTCTGGTGTGGACAATGGTCCACTAATGTGTTAATTTTATGAACAGATGTTGTCATTAATGTGCTGCATTTATGATTCTAAAGTTAAGGGCAGGCACAATAAGCTTTAGCTTCTGCCTGCACCTGGTCATCTATTGTGTTTTATGTTTCGAATGATTTGTTTGAATGATCTGTAAATGACCAAACCGAAATAAATGAATGAAAAATTAAAAAAAAATGAAAATGAAAGTACGCTTTACATAATTAAACATGAAAAACAGTGTCAGTGTCTCTTTCTTTTATAATTACAACTTTAAATTCTACTATAAAGTAGCTATCAGTTGGTCATATTTTTAATCGTGGACGTCTGACCTCGATGGACTGAAAGTTGATCTAATTTAATTTGCCGATATAAAGTGATGCCATGGATGACAGTGATCTCTGGCTGGCGTGATTGGATATAATATAATATAATATAATATAATATAATATAATATAATATAATATAATATAATATAATATAATATAATATAATTTTGGGATAAAATATTACCTGTGATTCAGTCGCTTGTCCATCACATCACATCTCTTCATCCAATTATTATTTACGACAGCTCTCTCGCTCTGTGACCCTCTCTGTGATAGAGGTTCTCAGTGTCACTGATAAGATTACACTCCAAAATGGATTGTCTCCTGCTCTGTGTTAGTCAGTGAGGGGCTTGACAATCAGGACTAGACAGAGATGAAGACTTTTATGTTTATAGTATAAAATATCAGGTGCCATAAAACTGTAAAGAATGTGGCATGTTAAATAAGAAGTCACAGATAATCCAACTTTTGGATTTAGTTGATTTCAAAATGTTATGTTATGCAAATCAACTGACAGCAGCTAAGAATAAGTTATTTGTGAATTGAAGGCCAAACTGATGATTTTATTGCACACACGTCAGAGATGTTATATTAGGCTGCAGGGCTCATATAGCTTTAGTATAAATACCATAGAAAGTGAAAATATAGGAAGGTATCTGACCCTTAAATTAATTTTGTTTGTGTAACCTAATGTAGTCATGTTGATTTAGTCATATTTAATAATATAATTCAGTTACAACTTAGATTGTAGAACTGACCACCTAAAGCCTTGCATAATTATGCTTGTAGTGCATATGGGATACACGATTAATTGAGCATTGCAATTGCATTTGTCACGGTCATTTTTTTGCATTTTAGTAATGGTCAATTCAGTTCATTAATGTGTTGCAAAAATATTTTATTCCAAGATAAAATAGTAAAAAACACAACTATGTTCTTTGAAGATGTACATAAACAGAGTTTAGAGCAGAGATCAGATTCTGCCTGCAGTGATTCAGAGTGTTTTAATAAGTCATGGTCCACATGTTCAACCACACTGATTATCACTTTATGAGTTTGTTCAGGTCAGCTGTAACAGTGTGACCTGAGGATTAATGCATTTTTTAATTAGTCTTATATTGATCAAGGGAGACCAGAACCACAGATATTGATCAATGGCAAAACAAGCTGAAACTGGAATACCATCTGTGGTTATCTGCAAAATGACAGATTTATAAGGACAGAAACTGAGCTTTGGGGTAGAGATAAAATTGTAAAATCCAATCAATATCTAAATATGGAGCTGAATAATCGGCACAGATATGCATCAATCAATATAAGGTATTATTACCACTTTTTTTTTTTTTCTTTCTCATGATAAATGCAGCACCATGGTCAACAACCGCATTTTAGACAGAAATGAGAAAAATGGCACTTGCAGTGTTTTATGGCTTCTGGGTCAAAACATTCCCTTGAGTCTCAGTGAGGCTAGATGATTTATTCTGTCTTATATTACATCCAGCTTTAGACGTCCAAAAAAATTAATTCCAGCAGGCTACCAAATATTATATACGTTTTAGATTTAAAACAGCCCGGTGAGTGTAGTATACTTATACTATATACTATATATATATATATAATGTGAAAAAAGCCAGCAGATTAAGATATGAATATGATGTTATTAGTTTATCAACATGCTTATGGCAAACTAGTTTGGCATCAAATGTACTTCAATTATGCACATGAAGGGCATTTGTCTGATGCACAGAATTACTGCAAATTTAAAACATTTTAAATCAGTCGCGTTTGAACTTCCATTTTAGTTAGGATGCTTGGATACAACTTCCTATGTAAAGCAGTAGACAGCTCACTAGGTTTTGGAACACAAAGTAGCTTGATATTCCACTTTGAAGAATATCCCTCGCACCAGTGATGGTAACACAACCCAGATCATCTAAACCAGTTTCACATTCAGAGATTCATAAATCTCCATTCATAACTCTATCTGCCCTCACAGACAAGAACACATGTTTAGCAAATCATGTTTCCCTTAGTGACTAAGACTTTGGAGGCCTTGAGAGGCAAATCTGATCAGGATATAGGCATGATAGCAGCAGCTGCTGGAGATCCAATAACAATGCCAAATGAGCTTCATTCGAGTTCATCAAGTATACACTGCACATTAAAACAAGTCATTTTTAAGGCAGCTTTTAAAGGCTCAAGCTCTGATATTCACTGATATCCCATAATTCCAGTAAGAATTAATTCTATTGGACTGAATTTGTATATGGTACTAAAAAGTGCAGGCGCAAGCTTGTTACAAAGCATATGTGAGATGCTCATTGTGAAATCAATATGTTCATTGACAAAGTGTCAACCCAATTGTCACACCGTCTATAAGCCTGTCTTTGAATCTGAGACTGTTGCTATCTAATTACTGTTGTTTAGTGTCCCAGTACCTCCTGATTGAATGGAAGAGAGATTAACATGAAGTTGTTGTTTTCTTTTAGGGCCTCCTGTGCTGTCTTCCTATGCCAAGACAGAAGACAAGTTGTTTAAACATCTCTTCAGCAACTACCAGAAATGGGTGAGACCAGTGGAGGATCTAAATGGAACAGTACAGGTGAAATTTGGCCTGGCAATCTCCCAGCTGGTGGATGTGGTGAGAATTAGTCCTTCTGAAATAGCATTCTCCTTCTTTTAGGCAAAATGTTACCTTACAATAAAGATTACATTTTAAATTATATGCATTGATTAGGCAATTCTCTATTATTAAAATAGTTCAGGAATTTATTTATTGTTAACCTTTATGTTCTGTTTGGAGTCAGAAGCAAAAAGAGTTAGATTAACTGGGGTTAGTAAATAATCCATAATATCTGTCATGTACAACATTGGGGTATCTGGGACATAAAGAACATAAAAAATCAATCTCAGCAGAACATGAAGGCACATAGAATAACACAGATATAATATCAGATTTTTTGTTGGTTAGGATGAGAAGAACCAGCTGATGACGACCAATGTGTGGATAAAACAGGTAAAGCAGGACTTAAGAACCCAATGATGTTTATCTGATTAATATGAAATATAGTTTTTCATTATTTTACCTTCATATTGTCTGCATTTTGACAGTAGTTAACATTTTGATAGATTAAATTTTAACTATGGCCAATGTGTCCAATTGCTTTCTTTATGGTTTTATTTGGTGGTCAGCTTTGCAGATAAATCAATGTCTTTCTGCATTCAGGAGTGGACAGACATGAAGCTCCGATGGAATCCGGATCATTACCTGGGCATCACTTCCATTAGAGTTCCCTCAGACTCCATCTGGAGACCCGACATCGTGCTCTATGACAAGTACGTGTATGAGACTGAAAGAAACCAGAGAGGGACTGAACAGTATGTTTAACATTTATGTTAGAGCCATAAATAACATAAAAAGTCAAATAATATTTTTTGTGATATTTTATATTATAATACACACATATTTTGAATGTTTATACTGTGACTTAAGTGAATTTCATACAGTTATAATCCTCCCCGTTTTGTCTTGGGGTAGGAGAGGATGTAACAATTATTGGAAATAATAAAAATAAATAAATATAATGAAAAAGATGGACAGTCACTTCAATCCCCTGATCCAGAAAAGAAGCAGAACAACAAAATTGGTAGCACTTTCTTTTACAGTCCTGTTTCACATGAACATACTTATTGTGATAATGAGGCTAACTGGGTAATTAAATAACACTTGATTTTATTTAAATCTAACTCAAAGGTAACAAAAAGAAAGCAAATTAAAAAAAAAAAAAACAGTCTTATCTCGCTCCCTGTCTAACATAAACATTGGCAAATTTCAGATTCAAAGAAAATGGCACCCTCTTCCTACAGCTTCCAAATTCATAATTAAAAAAAGTATTCACATAAAACTAAGAGTATAAGAAAATAACAATATTCACATAAGGGAAGAGCACACTCAGCGTTCCCCATGCTCACTGTAGCAGTTACAAATCAATAACAAAAGTGGAAAAGGGCGGACCGCACTACACGTTTACACAAAAGAGAAATCACTAATTCATATACCTGTTGTCACGTTTTGGTTTTGTTTCATGTTCTTGTTTCATGTCTGTCATGGTATCCCTGTTCTAGTCATGTGATCCTGCCATGTGTTCTGTGTTGTCATTAGTTCATTGTTCACAGGTGTCCCTTGTCTAGTCATTAGTCTTGTGTATTTTAGCCCTCATTTTTGTCATGTGTCTTTGTTAAGTATTGTTTCCTGTTTGGTAATCGTCCATATGCCCATATGTCCATATGCCCATATGTTAGGGATGGGGAAATGAAGCCTCATGAATCACTGAGACTTTCCCCTGACTGTTCCAGGAAAAGATTCAAAGCTTCGAGAGTGTCGAGAACAGCGCCATCTGGTGCTTATTTAAAATAAAGTAGCCAGAAGCCTGTGTTAGAAGCTCTGGCAGATGAAGCAACCACAACACACTACATAGTTTCAATGTTATGTGTACAAATAAAAGCCTTACATGTTTGTGTTTGGTTTGTTCATTAAATAAATAAATTTTCTCTCCTCACAAACCCATCAACCAGACTGAGCCAACAATGACTCGTTAAATAAGATCTGGGGTTCGAGCCTTCTGACACCCAAAGCGAAACGCGCACGTGATTGGACAGAAAGTGAGGCTTCATTTGTTGTCGATCACGTGACGCTAGTAAACCAATACACACCCCGATAAGGGGCTTCACTAGAAATTGTGTCGAGTGTGATACGCACATCGAAGCTTCAGTGTCATACATAACATCACTACCATATGTCCATATGTACTTTTCTGTTTGATCACGTTTTTGTAAATAAATTGCACTTGGGTTCTCAACAAGCTCGCCTTCAGTGGACTTACTTTACAGAATACTTGACCTAAAATGAACACAGCAGTTGCCCTCCTATGTCTACGTCAAGGTAACAGGACTATTGAGGACTATATTTTTGAATTTCTGGAAATATCCTACCAAGTGGATTTTAATGACGTTGCCCTTAAGGACATCTTTCGAATGGGGCTAAACGAATCAGTTCAGTCTCGATTGCCAGAGGGGAAAATTATTTTTTCCCTGGCCCAATTCATTGACTATGCCCTTCTGTTGAGCGATTCTTCATTTACTGTGGGTTTTGCGGATGAGGAGCCCCGCAAACCCGCAATATCCAGTAAACTTGAGCCACTTCACGTCATGCCTGCCGATCATTAGCTTCTTCATGTCAGTCCTGCTGAGCCAGAGCTTCTTCATGTCATGCTTGCCGAGCCTGAGCTTCTTCACATCATGCCTGCCGAGCCTGAGCTTCTTCACGTCAGGCCTGCAGAGCCTGAGCTTCTTCACGTCATGCCTGCCGAGCCTGAGCTTCTTCACGTCATGCTTGCCAAGCCTGAGCTTCTTCACGTCATGCCTGCCGAGCCTGAGCTTCTTCACGTCATGCCTGCCGAGCCAGAGCTTCTTCGCGTCAGTCCTGCTGAGCCTGAGCTTCTTCACGTCAGTCTTGCTGAGCCTGAGCTTCTTCACGTCAGTCCTGCCGAGCCTGAGCTTCTTCACATCATGCCTGCCGAGCCTGAGCTTCTTCATGTCAGTCCTGCCAAGTCTGAGCTTTTTCACGTCATGCCTGCCGAGCCTGAGCTTCTTCACGTCATGCCTGCCGAGCCAGGTGTCCCTTGTCTAGTCATTAGTCTTGTGTTTTTAAGCCCTCATGTTTGCCATGTGTCTTTGTTTAGTATTGGTTCCTGTAATGGAAATATGCAATCAGCCAGCTCAGCCATCGTAGAATTGTTGCAGCAACAACTGTGCTTTTCAAAATGCACACTGAAAACTGTCCAGAGGATCTCAAAGCTCTGCTACCCCCACCTGATCTCCTTTGCCGAACCACTCGGAGAGCACGACCAAGTCACGCCCTAAAACTCCCCAAGTCCAACACCAAATGTTTGGGGAGGTGTTTTCTTCATTCGGCTGTAACAACTTGGAACTGCCTCCCCTGTACTGTAGTAGGTGAAATCACCTCAAAGAATGTTCAGGCCTTCAAGAAGAGACTAAACAAACACCCCCTTAGCAAAAAAATCTCCTGATGCTAAATGTCACTTACCCTATATATCTAGCCCTGAGTAGCTGCAGATCACGATAGGCTCTCGGAACATGAACTGTTAAAGCCTGTATCTGCTTAATCTTAAATAAAATAAATAAATAAAAAAAACACTGTTTGGTAAGCATCATGTCCATGTTCATGTTTTTGAGTTCATGCCACGCCATGCTTTTGTCTTCTGTTTGATCAACTTTTTTGTGAATAAACTGCACTAGGGTTCTCAACAAGCTCGCCTTCAGTGGACTTACTTTACACTTGTACACTCTCAGCTGAGAGAGAGAGAGAGAGAGAGAGAGAGAGAGAGAGAAAAGCACACAACAAACAACACGTCCAATAAGGAAGTATTACACTCCCCAGATCACGCACATATAACATAATACGTCCAAAGGACGTAACAATACATAAGGAATGTGAGTAGGGTCTAATCTTCCTTTTTTTTAATCTGAAGAAAACGGAAGGGGTTTGTTACAAGACCGTGGAATTTGTTAAAATCATATTTAATTTAAAGCTTGATCTTATGTGTAAAAAGTTCTTAGGTTTGATTTCTGAAAATCAAATGGAACTGTTGCATTGTGAGTTTATGGACCCCGGTGGAAATGGAGAATGGAAAATGAGACCCCATTATAAAGTCTATAGGTCAATATTAATGTTTCCAACTGAAATGTGAAACTTTTTTTTACTCTCAAATGATTTAATTCTCACTAAATTTGGACTCTGTATCTCAATACTGTATGATTCTCACCTGCAGTGCAGATGGTAATTTTGAGGCCACAGTGACAAAAGCAGTGGTGAGATATGATGGCACTATCTCCTGGACCCCTCCTGCCAACTATAAATCTGCCTGCACCATCGATGTGACATTTTTCCCCTTTGACCTTCAAAACTGCTCCATGAAGTTTGGCTCCTGGACCTACGATGGTTCCCAGGTATGTTTTTATCTATTATTAGAGGCATTAAAACTAGTGTTTGCTTGTTGAAAGGAATAATTAACCCAAAAATGAATTCTGAAAATCATTTACTTTTTAAAAACCTTTATTTATTATTTACTTATCTATTGTCAGTTCATAGTGACTATTAAAAGTAGCTAATATGACTCGTGTTCTATATTCCATGTCTTCTGATGCCATATGATAGTTTCTCTGTTTAACATTTGGATATTTATATAACAACTGCATAATATTCATTTTTTAAGGTGGACATTCTCCTTGAGGATGTACAAGTGGACAAACGTGACTATTTTGACAACGGTGAATGGGAGATTGTGACGGCCACAGGTAGCCGGGGTTTGAGAAGCGATGGGACATTTTTCTATCCATCCATCACCTACTCCTTTATTATCCGACGTCTTCCTCTTTTCTACACACTCTTCCTCATCATTCCCTGCATTGGATTGTCTTTCCTGACCGTGCTGGTGTTTTATCTCCCATCTAATGGAGGAGAGAAAATCTCCCTCTGCACGTCTGTCCTCGTCTCCCTTACTGTTTTCCTTCTGGTGATAGAAGAGATCATCCCTTCCTCCTCAAAGGTCGTAGTCTTTGTAAGAATTCAAAGCTATTTTTTTTTCTTTTAACAGAAAGCTTTTATCATTTCATTTTTGTCTTTCTATTTTTTAATGCAATTTTTGTTGGAGATTTTTTTTAATTATTTTTTGTTTTATGTACCTTTAAATTACTAGATTTTATCAATGAATAATATATTTAAGCACATTCCTCACATTATTTCAACCTAAATTTAAAATAATTATTTAATACATGCATAAACCAGATCAAATTAGCTCAAAAATCTCACATAGGGTCAATTTGAGTGTCTCTGACGACCTCTATATAACATGATATTTCATGACTCTTGCCATTAGATGACCTCATAGCAATATATGGAGCAAATTAGTTGTTCTGCTGGGTCCTAAAGTCAGTTCTTGAGTTTATCTCTTCAGTATGCATTCAGATTCACATGTAGACATTATAAAATAATTTTTGGTAAAGTCTTTGCATTTATAGTTTTAATTTTGAGCATTCTTTTTAGGTTTTTCTATGTATGCTATTACTGAAGCATTCTTCGCATTCCATTTATTCCTAAGGGGGTTGAATTGACCCTCGAGGGAAGGATTTGTTACTTTTTTATTTATTACAACAACATAAACTCCTAATCCGAATCCAGTCATTTTTTGTGTGGATTCGTGGTTCAAGTGCGACAAAAGTCTTGGACCCCTCCGATGAACACTCAACCACAATTTTTCAGGTCAAAGTGACACGAGGGAAGGGATGTTAGAACATCTCAAACGTTAGGTGGGTCCCTAGGACTGGAGAAAAAAAAAAGAAAAAAAGAAAAACTGCTTTATGGTATTAAATTACCATACATAATTTTTTTTAATGTTTTTTTTATTTTAAACACATATTGAGATCATTTCCAATGATTTTTATGTTTACTTTCAATTCTTTCATTCTCAATTTTAAATAGCTCTGCAATTGTCAAATAACTTATGTTTTCTGCTATGTTGTTTTCTGTCCCAGGTGATTCCTCTCATTGGAGAATATTTGGTTTTCACTATGATCTTTGTGACCCTTTCCATTGTCATCACCGTCTTTGCCATTAACATCCATCATCGCTCCTCATCTACTCATCACAGCATGGCACCCTGGGTCCGCCGTATCTTTCTGCACCACCTGCCTAAACTGCTGTGCATGCGCAGCCATGTGGACCGCTACGCCACCACCGCAGCGAGGCAGAGAGCAGACAGGACTGGAAGAGGAGGACTGGGGTATGAGAAGAGTTTAGGCCATGATACCACTCTGCTCAGTGCAGAACACAGTCTGCGGGCAGCCTTAGAATCTATACACTACATCACGCTTCATGTGGTGAAGGAGAATGAAGTCAGAGAGGTAAGAGTCTCACTTTAGACTCCTAGGCATGATGTGATTTTTGTGAGTTTTGAGTTCTAATGAATTCTAATGTAATGCCTCTTTTTAGGTTGTTCAGGACTGGAAGTTTGTGGCTCGGGTCCTGGACCGGGTTTTCCTGTGGGCATTTCTCTTAGTATCACTGCTTGGCTCTGCTCTCCTTTTTATCCCTGTCATCTATAAATGGGCCAATATCATTGTTCCCAGCTATGCTGGAAGTACCAGCTAAAACACATGAATGTATACAATTACTAAATCTTTTGCTTGGATAAAGTTTTCGCATTATTGTTACATTTATTATTGTAGTCTTCAAAACATCTATGCAACTTAGAGCGCTGTCATTTATGCTGTAACATGCTGCATCACATTTATTGTTATATGCTGATTTCATTACAATAAAATTTACAATAAAAAAATAGTTATTGTGCATTGTGACAATTTATAATTGTTTCCTTCTGAGACAATTAACAAAAAAAAAAAAAAATAGATTACTCATCTTGAACTCAAAGGTGTGTACAATTTGTTTTGTCCAATTAAATGCTCTCTGGTATGAGAATGCCCCCCCCCCCCCCTTTTTTTTTTCTGGGATGTGATGTTAGCTAAAAGCTTGTGGCAATTTAACCCTTGTTAAATAGCCTAGCCCTTACCCTTTTTTTAAATCATTTTGCCTGTTATTGTCAACTACATAAATTTGGGCAAATGTGTGATTTTTTTATTTTTTTATATCGGAATTTATTTGAAATTTTTATTGGACGCAAAATAGTTACACTTAGGACCTTAAAAGGCAAAAAGGCTTACCTTTCACATTTTCCCATCAAATGATCGTAAATGCCATCTTCTCAGTTCTCGCGCATGCGTCGTGGCGCTCTCGTGAACTCACGTCAGAGGCCCACACAGAAAAAAATAAATAGTTGAATAAAGTCGTTATTATTGTTCTGTTTTTTTTGCGGCCAAAAAGTATTCTCGTCGCTTGATAAACTTAAGGTTGAGCCACTGTAGTCACTTGGACTTTTTTAACAATGTTTTTACTAACTTTTCTGGACTGACAGAGAGAAATTGCCTAGAAGCCTATGAAGGAGTGAGACAGCTCTCAGATTTCATCAAAAATATATTAATTTGTGTTCTGAAGATGAACGAAAGTGAGTAATTACTGACACAATTTTCATTTTTGGACAAAAATGTCCCCTTTAAGGACAAAAATGTCCCCATTGAAATCCATTACAATTTATATTTTAATCCCAGGGCCATTTAACTATACAATTATGCTGACTTTGTTAATAGGCTTTCATTCTGTTGGCAAGGCTTCAGAATTATTATAAAACATTTTTTTACAAGATGGCACCATTTTCCTCAGATTTTGCCTATAAAGCAAATACTCGCTTTTTCCCTGTTTTCTGCATCTGTGAATTATAGAGCCAATTGGATAAATTATGCAACTATAATTGTGTGGGTGTGTTGGTATATGGATGTCAGAGTGTGGTTTGTATGTATGTACTAAAAAATTGTGTGTGGTGTGTGTGTGTGTGTGTGTGTGTGTGTGCACAAAATATATGAGAGAGAGAAATTATACTGTACTGCAAATCATAAAACCAACCACTGTGTATCAGTGGACCTTTGCTGGGATCAAATGGAGAAAGTTTGGTACTGCGCCCAAACCAAATATTATGTAAGCTAATTTTTTTGAGATATCAAGCTCAAATTTGGAACACAACTTGTTTAGATTAATGGCTTTGATTTTGTTATATTTTAAGCAGAGATGAAGAGAGGTGAGAATCCAGTTGCATACTGGTTCCACTGTATGCAACAAAAAATGGCTTACTGAGAAAATTCCCGGTCCTCCCTATTGCCAGATCATCCCTGCCAACAGTAAAAAAATATCTTTTTTATTAACACACACTCACATAATTGTATATTTTGAAACAGTATGCTGAATGGACTTATTTAGATGAATTTTGCTCAGCTTCTGCCTTTAATAATTCATTTTGTAGCAAGGTTAGTGATTCAGGGAAGAAGGAGGTGGGAACCAGCAAACGATCAACATACTTTAATATCAAAATAAAACACAAAACAAAAGTAAAGCGGCAGCCCCTCACAGACAGCTGCCATACAAACATAAAAAAACATAATGTAAACGGCTAATGCTAACGCTGCGGCTGTGTCGGTACGCAGGTGAACAGAGGCCATTTTTTTTAAATGGATCTCAATGGAGGAAGAGGCACTACACTAAATAAACCGCTTTTGTAAGGAAATAGCTTATCATTTAATGAATCGACTGCCTGTCTTCTAATCTTCAACATGTTTTACACTAAACAATCCTTTTGTTGTGAACGATATGTAGATTTTACTATGATAAAAAGGTTATTTTATAAGAGAAGGCAGAGAAGGGAATGTCGCGACAGGTAGGACTAATTTACGCCATTACCATAGTATTTAATAGCAGTACTGAGTGAAATTGTATATTGTCAAAAGAAAGTAAAAAATACAGATGTTTTCTTTCTTTTGCTTTCAGGTTTTACCCGTTATGATAAGACTTGAATTGTAATGACTTATAACTGCATGTATGCATATGACGCTGATATTTTGCATTTTAATGAATAAAGAGAAAATAAATAATTGAATTATAGTGTATAACTGCTGCGTGCCTAATGATGATGATATAATGCTGAATAATAATGAATGATGGTAAAAAAGTTTGCAGTCACTAGTACTTTGCAGCTAATAGAGATATTCATGCTCTTTTTTTCCGCAGTAAAGCACATTCCACAAACATTGCAGTCCTGCTATACATTTACTAGCGATATAATACCAAGTATAGAACATTTATTCACAAGACCAACGCGCTAATCCACAAGAAACTGATTAACGTAAAACTGTAACTGACTGTAACTGACTGGCATAAAACTTTGAACTGCGGGCACTGACGTCACTGCCATTACACGATAGGATGAGGTGCCTCACGTGATCCAAGTTAGCCATTACGCTTTCTCCAATGGTAAGAGATACAGATCTCCTCTCATCTACTTATAATAAGACAATCTCTGGCCTCGCTCCGTTCCCACGCCTCTTGGACCCACTCACACATTTATTTAAACCTCTGACTCTACACTGTGAGACATTCACTCACTGGCTTCATCTAAGGGTAAGATTTTTATTTTAATTATTACTAAAATATTAAGAATTTAGACAGATCTTTTATTGTTTGTTCATGTTTCTGTTGAAGTGTTACCACTCTTCTTACTTTTTTTCAGTAACACTTTACAATAAGGTTTAATTTGTTAACACAAGTAAGCTATATTAGTTAACATTAACTAAGAATGAACAAGACTTCTACTGCATTTATTAATCTTAGTTAATATTAATTTCAACATTTCCTAATACATTTTTAAAATCAAACGTTGTATTTGTTAACATTAGTTAATTATCTGTGAACAAACATTAAATATTACTAAATGTAAAAATATATTGTTCACTGTTAGTTCATGTTAGTTAATACATTAACTAATGTTAACAAATGAGACTTTGTTTTTCTTACTGTTTTATCTCATTGTAGCTTCTTTTTGTAGCTTCCATGCTCCCACATCTTCTAAAATCTTTCTGTTTTTCACAAATCCATTCTCACTTCCTATTTTTGGTTGCAATTTATGTTGTATTTAAGTAATTTTTTTATGAAATATCACCTGCAATTCATATATCAGAACATATTTAATTCTAGTGACTAGAATGTAGGAAATGTTGTTGTTTAGGTACAAAACATAATATTGTAATAAAAATTGTTATGCAGTTATCTTGTAAAAACATATATTCTATTTGTTTTTCCAGTAGAAATATTGAAACATACTAAAAACAAGATAACCATAGAAGCAAATTGTTGGGAAAAAAAAGAAAGAAAAAAAAGATGTTTAATTGTTTTCTGCTGTGTACCCTATAACATTAAAATTCAAGTCCCTACATTTTTCTTAAACTGTGCAACACTGCAGAATGGGCAAATTCTATTAAAGCAGAGCAACCCACTTCACCAAACAGAGCTGCAAACACAATAAGCTCATTTGACATGACAAACACCTCGCCTTGAATGTAAATGAGAATAAACAGAAAAAAGGAGCCTGAGAATGAACCAAATAAGTTCTGTCAAGAGTTGAGAATTTTCACTTCTCTTAGTGGACAAGCAATATATGTGAGCAAAAAGCAAATTATGGTAACACTTTAGAATACTGTATCTTACTTACTGCATATCTAATAAGGAATTATTGAGGTACTAATAGATAATTATTAATTAACACTTAAGTCACTACTGTTAACTACTAAGGAAGATGTGTTAACTAATTAGTATGTAATAAAATTGTATGATTGTGTTAAGTTTCAGTTAGTTAATCAATAACTAATGAATTATGTCATAACTCTTGAAGAACTATTATTAATTATCTATTAATTAATGTGCAAGAAAAATAACTAAGAAGTAACTACTAATGAACAGTCATACACAGTGGTTACTACAATAAACTGTTTTATTTTAGCAGTGGAGTGGTGGATGAAGTACACAAATCAAGTACTTGAGTAAAAGTACAGATAACCCAATAAAATATTACTCCAGTAAAATGATAAACTATTGGCCTATTCATTTTCAAAATTATCTTAGTAAATGTACAAAGGTAATTACTTGAAAAGTAAAAAGCACTGATCAATGTTTTTTTTTTTTTTCTAGCCAGTTTTAGTCATTCTTCAGCACTAATAAGAAAGATAAGTGCAGACATTTACTAGGCTATATATTGATCTGCAAATAAGCAAACTTTTTATTTAATTAGCAAAATGTATCATAATGTATGATAACTTATCTATTTTACAAAGGTTTAGATAATACCGTTAATAATGTGTTTTTTTACAGTAAGTTTGATTTGAGTCAGAAGTATGTGATAATTATTTATTAATTACTAATGAGTTCCCTATATTCTCACTTTAGAATACTGTTCCAGGTTCCAAGTAATTCCTGAAGAATTATCTAATAATTATTTGTTAATTACCAATTAATTTCCTTATATGTTCACTTAAGAATACTGTTTCAGGTTATAAGTAGCCTAATTCCTGGATAATTATTTGATAATTATTTATTAATTACTAATGAGTTCACTATATTCTCACTTTAGAATACTGTTCCAGGTTCTAAGTAATTCCTGCAGAATTATCTAATAATTATTTGTTAATTACCAATTAATTTCCTTATATGTTCACTTAAGAATACTGTTTCAGGTTATAAGTAGCCTAATTCCTGGATAATTATTTGATAATTATTTATTAATTACTAATGAGTTCCCTATATTCTCACTTTAGAATACTGTTCCAGGTTCCAAGTAATTCCTGAAGAATTATCTAATAATTATTTGTTAATTACCAATTAATTTCCTTATATGTTCACTTAAGAATACTGTTTCAGGTTATAAGTAGCCTAATTCCTGCAGAATTATTTGATAATTATTTATGAATTACAAATAAGTTCCCTATATTTTCAGTTTCCCTCAGTCATTGCCTCAAACATGAATTTACTCAATGGCATTCTATGCTGAGGAAAACAGACACACACAGTACTGTATATAAAATATAAAAACTAATCTGAGGTTAGTTTTGTATGACTGTTCATTAGTAGTTACTTCTTAGTTATTTTTCTTGAACCTTAATTAGTAGATAATTAGTAGTAGTTCTTCAAGAGTTATGACAGAATTCATTATTTATTGATTAACTAACTGTTACTTAACACAATCATAAAAATATATTACATACTGATTAGTTAACACATCTTCCTTAGTAGTTAACAGTAGTGAAGAAGTAGTTAATGAATAATTACCTATTAGTTCTTCAATAATTACTTATTAGTTATGCAGTAAGTAAGATACAGTATTCTAAAGTGTTACCCAAATTATTATTAAAATGTCAAACACTTTTTTTATAAGTGGATGCATTTGGAAATTCGAATGCGCATGCGTCGCGTCTGAACGCGTTGTTGTCTTTGGAGCTCTATCGATTTGATTTATAATTCTTGATTTTTCCCTTTAAACTCACTTACAACGAACATTTTCTACTTTTCCTCACTGAGAAGCACTACTGCTCAAACCTCATAGTTACAACGCGGACTGTTGAGCAGACGCGTCTCAAGCCTATTAGTGATCCAACGCTGCATACTCTTATAGGTTACGTCCGTGGATCACGGCTGAACGCGTCTTCTCCACACTCAACAAACATGGCGAATATATCAGATGTAAGTAGTCTACCTCTTGGTGCAGGTGAAGATACATTTGAGCTGCACGCGTTGCAGTCTGAGCTGGAAGCTGTTGAGAAACAGATCCACGACCTTTTAGTGAGACAGGCCGAGCTGATAGACCGGCGGTTAGCTCTTGAAACATCACGCGCCGATGCACACAAATCAGTGATTAACGTTACTAACCCGCTGACTCCGACCTCGTCTACTCCGTGCGTTACTCAGCATCGGTCCCGAGCCCGAGCGCCGTGGTCGCGATCAGCCATGGTCTCGTTCACTCCGGCTCCAACACGCCACCACGAAGCCTGGATGGTTCTGCAGCGGAAGACGCGAGTCAGGTCTAGACCAAGACTCTCTCCGCCCCTCCCGGTTTTCGAGTTATCCACACAAAACCGCTTCTCCCCTCTTCGCGAAACCGAACGCGATGCTGTGATCATCGACGATTCCATCGTTCGGCACATGTACACGCTACGTTAGGTAAAAGTAAGGTGCATAGTCACTGCTTTCCTGGTGCTCGTGTTTCTGAAATTGCTGCTCGCGTACCCGAGATTCTGAACGATGACGAGCGCGTCGGAACTGTGGTCTTGCACGCGGGAGTGAACGACATCAGGCTGCGCCAGACAGAGGTTCTGAAGAAAGACTTCAGGAATCTGATCGATACGGTACGCAGCACATCGCCTGAAACAACGATCATAGTGTCAGGACCACTTCCCACGTACCGACTAGGACATGAAAAGTTTAGTAGACTATTCGCGCTAAATGAATGGTTAATGTCATGGTGCAATGAGCATAAACTGCTCTTTGTAAATAATTGGAATCTGTTTTGGGAGCGTCCTAGGCTTTTCTGTGCCGATGGCTTACACCCAAGCAGATTCGGAGTGGATCTTCTGTCGGATAACATCTCCAAAATGTTAAATACCATTAAATGACTAGTAACCAAAAGTCCAAATCATAGTCTCTCCTGCACCAATTTAAATGATATAAATACTAGTGTAGAACATTGCATAGAAACTGTGTCTATTCCTCGTTTAGTGAGATCAAATAATAATTCTACTGCAGGATCTAGGAAAAATCTAATTGTTATTAAAACAGAAAATGCTATTAGTAAATGTCACGGCCGTCTCGCGAGCCGCGACAAAGAAGGAGACAACACGTTGGATCTTGCTCTAAAGAATAACATTTATTAAGTATGAATAATTAAATAAGACGGAGACGAGACGAAAAGCAAACAAACAACAGAATCCAAAGAGAACGGCACGAGGATGGGAGAGCGCGCCCCGTCACAGCCGAAGGGAGCTGCTTTAATCGCCGGCAACAGCTCCAACACAGGTGTAACTCCTTAGTCAATAATGACGTACTCATTCCAACTCCATCTAATAATGACGTACTCACTCCAACTCCATCCTGTAAACCAAACAAAGAAAAACACACAAACCACAAATATAACCCATACTGGGTTCATAACAGTAAACAAAAACAATTTTTAAAGCTAGGTCTTCTAAACATTAGATCACTCACACCTAAGGCAGTTATTGTAAATGAAATAGTCACAGATAATAGCTTCGATGTACTTTGCCTTACTGAAACTTGGCTTAAACCATATGATTATTTCGGTCTAAATGAGTCTACTCCATCTGGATACTCCTATAAGCACGAACCCCGTCTGATTGGTCGTGGCGGCGGTGTTGCAGCGGTCTATAGAGATATTCTCAATGTTACTCAGAAAACGGGTTATAAGTTTATTTCGTTTGAAATACTTGTACTAAATGTTACGCTCTTAGATGTTAGAAAAAAATCCATATTATCTCTAGCCTTGGCTACCGTATATAGACCGCCTGGGCCTTATGCTGATTTCCTAAAAGAGTTTGCAGATTTTCTCTCAGATCTATTGGTCAATGTAGATAAAGCATTAATTGTTGGAGATTTTAACATACATGTAGATAATTCAAATGATGCGTTAGGGGCTGCGTTTATAGATATATTAAATTCCTTTGGGGTCAAGCAAAACGTCACCGGACCAACTCATCGTCTTAATCACACACTCGATTTAATTATATCATATGGAACCGATCCAACCGATATAGATATCATTCCACAAAGTGATGATGTCACTGACCATTACTTGGTAACTTGCATATTACATACTGCTGTAATATGTCATGCGGCGCCGCATTATCGACCAGGCAGAACAATCTTTCCATCCACCATAGATAATTCTCAAATTGCTTATCTAATCTGTCTCAGCTGCTGCCTGAACCCAAACAAACAGATGAACTAGAAGAACTAACTAGCACTATGAGCACCATTCTCTCTAGAACATTGGATGTTGTTGCACCCGTTAAATTAAAAAAGGTCAGAGAGAAAATTAAAACACCATGGTACAATAATACTACGCATGTTCTAAAGAGAGAAACCCGTAATTGAGAGCGTAAATGGAAACAAACTAGTTTAGAGGTCTTTAGAATCGCGTGGAAAGACAGTATGTCACGTTATAAAAAGGCCCTAAAAGCGGCCAGGGCTGAGCACCTCCGCAAACTAATAGAAAATAACCAAAACAATCCTAGGTTTTTATTTAACACCGTGGCTAGACTAACAAATAAACAGACGTCACCCGAACAAAATATCCCGTTACAGTTTAGTAGTAATGATTTCATGAACTTCTTCACTGAGAAAATAGAAAACATCAGAACCACAATTGTAAACGTTTAATCCTCAATCGCACCTTATAATTCAGCCTCAATTATCACCCCGCAAGAACAATTACAGTGCTTTACAACTATAGAACAAAAAAAGTTAAATAAACTTATCACTTCATCTAAAACAACAACATGTTTATTAGATCCTATACCAACTAAACTACTGAAGGAAGTGTTACCTGTAGTGGAAGAGCCTCTCCTCAATATTATTAACTCATCTTTATCTTTAGGTCATGTTCCAAGAACATTTAAACTGGCAGTTATAAAACCTCTCATTAAGAAACCACAATTAGATCATAATAATCTAGCAAATTATAGACCCATTTCAAATCTACCTTTTATGTCTAAAATACTAGAAAATGTCCGCCCAACTGGGCTCTTTCTTGCAAGAAAATTATATCTATGAAAAGTTTCAGTCAGGATTCAGGCCGCATCATAGCACTGAAACTGCGCTCGTTAAAATCACAAATGATTTACTCTTAGCTTCTGACCAAGGCTGTATCTCAATACTAGTTTTACTCGATCTAAGTGCTGCGTTCGATACTATAGATCAGTGGTTCTCAACCTCTCCTGCAGGGACCCCCTGACAGGCCATGTTTCTGTTTTAACCCTGAAATGGCACACCTGATTCAATTAATTAAAGGCTTAATGAGTAGTTGACTAATTGATTAATTGACTAATTCCTACTCTTCCTACTCTAATAACTACTCATTAATTGAATCAGGTGTGCCATTTCAGGGTTAAAACAGAAACATGGCCTGTCAGGGGGTCCCTGCAGGAGAGGTTGAGAAACACTGCTATAGATCATACAATACTCTTAGATCGACTACAAAATTATACTGGTGTTCAAGGACAAGCATTAAGCTGGTTTAGATCATACTTATCAGACCGCTACCATTTTGTCTATTTAAATGGAGAAAAATCGATCATAATTCCAGTAAACTATGGAGTGCCGCAGGGATCTGTGTTAGGCCCTCTATTATTATCAATATATATGATGCCACTTGGAAATATTATAAGGAAACATGGAATTAGTTTCCATTGTTATGCTGATGACACTCAAATATATATTTCATCACGGCCGGATGAAAACGCTAAAATATCCAAATTGACAGAGTGTGTTAAAGATATAAAAGATTGGATGACGCGTAATTTTCTTTAATTAAATCCAGACAAGACAGAGGTAATACTTATCGGTTCAAAAAACCACCCACAGAACCTCTCACAATACAACTTTGACATCGTAGGATGTCCTGTTACTTTATCCTCTACAGTAAAAGACCTGGGTGTTATACTCGATTGTAACCTGTCTTTTGAAAATCATATTTCGTATGTTACAAAAACAGCCTTTTTCCACCTTAGAAACATTGCTAAGCTACGTAATATGCTATCAGTTTCTGATGCAGAAAAGTTAGTTCATGCATTCATGACCTCGAGACTAGATTACTGTAATGCTTTATTAGCCGGTTGTCCTGCATCCTCAATAAACAAGCTACAGTTAGTCCAAAATGCAGCCGCTAGAGTTCTTACTAGATCAAGAAAATATGATCATATAACACCGATTTTATCATCACTACATTGGCTACCTATAAAGTTCCGTATTAATTATAAGGTATTGCTACTGACTTATAAAGCCCTAAACGGCTTAGCTCCAGTCTATTTAACGGATCTTCTATCACCCTATAATCCATCGCGCTCTTTAAGATCAATAAATTCGAGGCTTTTGGTCATACCTAGGATATCCAGATCTACCAAAGGAGGGAGAGCATTTTCACATTTGGCTCCGAAACTCTGGAATAGTCTTCCTGATACTGTTCGTTGCTCGGACTCGCTCTCCCAGTTTAAAACTAGATTAAAGACGCATCTCTTCAGCCAGGCATTCATATAATATTGTTAATCTCACAGTTCAAACTACAATCCGGCCTCTAGTTCATAAATGCCAGAGGAGAACTGGCCCCCGACTGAGCCTGGGTTCTCCCAAGGTTTTTTTTTTTCTCCATTAGGTCACCTGATGGAGTTTTAGGACACCATTAGGTCACTTGATGGAGTTTTTTCGGTTCCTTGCCACTGTTGCCTTTGGCTTGCTCAGTTGGGGATATTTTGGGGATATTTAATTTTATTCTATCAATCAATAAATTCCACTAGAAACAAACTTTGTTGTATTATTTTATTTTAATTTAATACTGTGAAGCTGCTTTGATACAATCTGTATTGTGAAAAGCGCTATACAAATATACTTGATTTGATTTGATTTGATTTGAAATGTATTAGAGTTCATATTTAACAGAACAACATTAGATACAAACAAAACATCTCAGTTGTGAGACACGCTGCTCAGCCTGAATGTCACGACAAGTCGGATCCCACAATTAATTGGGTCCTCTTTAAATTAGAACATTACGAAACATGATGGTGATTTTCAAATGTTTTACCTGATTTGCTTTAACCCACTGGAGACTAGGTTTATGGGTGGGCCAGTAAGTCATCATGAGTACATTTTGCCTGCTATTTTATGAGTACTGTGAATTCTGACATAATACTATTTTCATATACTGTTTTTCACCAGTACTATATAGTAGGGAAGTATGCGATTTTGGATGCAGTCTTTTGTGCAATACTTGGTCATCTCAATTGAGCCTAAGGACCCAAACACTCCCCCATCTGCAATTGTTTTGACAATATGATAGTCCCGCCCCAAGCTCACTGAATTGTTTGCTGTGTTGGATTGTTTGGGATGACCAAATGAACAGAGTAATGTTTTGATAGCACCAGATACAGTGTTTATACTTTTCAGGAAAATTAACCCATAAATGGTGTACTTATAGTTGTCACTACACATTGAATAGTATTTAATAAGATGAGGGAAAAAAACTGTTTTAAAACTGTTTTTGCATTGTTTCTTAAAGGACTCTAATGGATCTGAGAGGGTACTTCAACAGGATCGGGTTTACTGGCCAATATGACAAACCTGACCTGGACACTTTACGCACCATCCACAAGCTGCATGTTATGAAAATTCCATTTGAGAACCTCAGCATCCACTGCGGAGAGAAGAACACGACAGACCTGCACATCATCTATGATAAATTAGTCAAGAGCAATCGGGGAGGCTGGTGTTGTGAAAACAACCTCTTGTTCTCATGGGTCCTAAAGGAGATGGGTTACAAATACACCACACTAGGCTCCAAGGTGTTCAACAAGTTCCAAAATGATTTCCACTCTGTGGACTCTCATCTCATCAATCTGGTGGAGATCGATGGGAAGCCTTACATTACTGATGTAAGCTATGGAGTGTCATGCCAACTGTGGTATCCCTTAGAGATGGTCTCGGGTAAAGATCAGCCACAACCTCCCGGTGTGTTCCGCCTCCTAAATGATGGGATGAGGTGGGTTCTTGAGAAGACATCAAGAAAGCCAGTGGTCAAAGATAAGGTCTATGCTAATTCCAGCCTCCTTGACCATCGCCTGACGAAAACAATGTATTGCTTCCCATTAACACCCCGTAATAAAGAGCATTTCGTGGAGACGCTGGATTGCCTGCAGACCAGTCCAGATTCTCGGTTTGTGCTGAAGTCCATTTGCTCCCTTCAGACGCCCACAGGCTTCAGAGCTCTGATTGGCTGGACTTACAGTGAGATCACCTACAACCCGGAGGAGGACTCTGACTTTGTGGACATGAAGGAAATTCCTGACTGTGAAATAGAGGCTGTGTTGAGGGAAAAGTTTAATGTGGTTTTAGTTAATAAGTTCACACCTAAAAATAACAAAGCTAATTATTGCATGTAATGCTCAGAAGCATTACATAGGAATAGGAAGAAGAAAGCAGCAGTCAATAGCAGTAGGATTAGAGCAGCAAAAGCCAAGGCTCAAACAGATTATACAAAAGAAAACAAAGCAGTGAAGAGGAGTATCAAGAAGGATAAGAAAGACTACTTGAGTAGACTGGCAGCTGAAGCAGAGCAGGCAGCATACAACGGCAATATGAAACATGTGTGACATCCATAATATAATGGGTAGCACTTTATTTTACAGTCCTGTTCCCCATATACATACTATCTACTTATTTTAGTAATTACAATAACTGGGTAATAACTAACCCAGAACCTACCCCTAAACCTAACCTCTGTCGTGTCTTGATGTTTCTTACGATTTCTGAATGTTTTATTTTATTTAACATAGACATGGAATCAATGTACTAAAGATTAAAAATGATTGACTCGTGTTTGTCTCAGTGACTGACAGATTAGCATGTATGCTAATACAGCTCTATAGTTTGTGTCAACAACAATGCATTTTGAATTACTGTCTGTTGAAAGAATCAATAGGGGATATTTAGAAACAATAATAACTTAATTGTAAATTTGATTTTTGTTTTGTTTTTATTTACTTCAATAAACAATTTTGGTCATCACTTGATGTTTAATGTACAATTCAAGTCCAACTGAGAATTATTCTTTTAAACCTCATCAATTTCTAACAAAGTTTGTAAATGATTGTCAAGACCCTTGCTGAAATAGCACACAGCACAGCATTGTTAATTAAAATCAGTTACTAAACTACTGGTCAGGTTAAGATTTTAAAAATCAGCAGGTCTAAGTTTTGTACAGGTAAATAGTTTACAAACAACATGGACATGAACTTTTTTCCCAATATCGACATTTTAGATTAAAAAGTGCTAATTACAGTGCCTCAAGTATATAAATTATACTTTATACTAATTATAACAGAAAGAAACTACATGTATAATAATTTTACAGATGTGTAATAAATTGGGTTTATTCACTGCACAATATATTTAAAATATGTTTGAGCTAACCCTGTAACATTCAAAATGTTTGAAACTGAATTTTATAGGGCAAAAGTGAGTGTAATGACATTAATTAGGAAATATCACTGCCCCATACCATTTTTTTTTTTTTTTTTTTTTTTTTTTTTTTCCAGTATAGTAAATGTTATCTGATATTGAGAAATATTTTTCTGTAAAAAAAATAAATAAAAAAGATTACGGCAAATTCAGATACATGAACGTATAAAATATTTTAGAAAAATAAAACTACACATAGACAGGGAAATTAACATTTAATTATTCTATACAACCCATTGAAATGAAAAGTGAGTCATACAAATTGTCATCTGAGATTCAGATGAAAAACTTTGGAAAAACCTTTTTTTATTTTATTTTGCTTTAGTGTTACCAGACCTGCTTACTAGAGACTTTTGGCTTGCCTTTTGAAATATCCTGATGTTTCCAGCCAGACATAATGTCATCATTAATTGCTGTAGTTTGTTTCTCTTTTTCCTTAAAGTTCAGTGTGCAGTTCATTACATAAGTAATAATCAAAGTCATGGGACAGACATATAAGAATAATCCATGTCTATACTAAATATGCAAATGTGTCACTCAGTTTTCCTTTTTCTGCTGCAGCACTTGACACACAGATATCGAATTGTTAAAAATATAGATAGAGTGAATATCAGAACAACTGCAAACAATGTAACTGCAACATCGACTGAGTAATAAGAGTACCAAGGAAGTTTGTAGGACTCTGTACGGAGGTGAGCAGCACCTTTGTGTCTCATTACAAACTCAATCCAGAAGAGGGCGCTGTCCAAGGGTTTAAATGGTTTGTCTCTGTGCAGATGAGAGAGTCTCTGCATACTCAGTCTGTAAGATGGTTCATTGATTACTTCCTGTATGGCTGCATGCAGTGTGTTTTTATCTAAAGTTGCGATGGAAACGATCTTGGCTCCTCCCCTTTCTTGCAAACGAAGAAGATTGTCGTACTGGTCAAAAAAGAATGGAATTCCAACCACTGGAATACCATGGTACAAAGCTTCTTGAACCCCATTGGTTCCGCCATGTGCAATAAAAACTTTAGTCTTTGGATGCCCTAGAAGATCGTTCTGTGGCATCCAGTCAACCAGTAATGTGTTGTTCCCCAAAGTAGATGGTCTCTTTCCAGTGTATCTCCAAATTACCTTTTGCGGGAGCTGAGCAAAAGCAGTAGCTATTTCTGCTGTTAAATCATCTGGTAGGGCACTGATAAACGCCCCTAAAGACATGATGATGACTCCATGCTCTCCAGAACTTTGCATGAAGTCTTCCAGATCATGTGGAAGGGCCTTTGCTGGTTTACACTGAAAGCCTCCAATGTAGATAATATTTGGCATTGTTGGACGTGGAAATTCAAAAACAAAATCAACCCTCATAAGCCATATATCAGCCCCCTGGAGAAGTTCATAAAAATTTACAGGTGGATGGAAATATTTGTCACAAAGTGCTTGGTACTGTGGCAAATTAAAATAGCTGTACTGAAAGGCCATTAGGAAATAGTGGAAAACATTTTTTACTCGTTGAAAGAAGTTCATCTTGTCAGTGTTTCCAGATCCTGTGATAGGGATGTAAGACATCGGTGAGGGGGCGATGTTAAAGTGTCCCTCACCAGTAGTGGTCCATCTCACATTATATACCATGGGTAACTTGAGTTTATGAGCCAAGAAAATGCCTGCACCCCATACTGGATCAGTAAGCATCAGATCATACTGTTTTTCTTGCAGTGCCTTCATAATTTCCTCACTTTCAAATATGTTTGTTATAAGCTGACATATCATTTTATGCATTTCATACGTGTCACTAACCACATCCAAAAACAGCTGTACTGCGCTCAGCCAGTGGCTCTTTCCTCTTTCATGGTCTATTGATTTGGAGATCATGTCTTCTACAAATTCTTCATCCATTCCTTTGGTGTTAGGTATGGTTATAGAGTTGTAATAAGTTGAATTCTCCTTTATGAACCAGCTATTATAGGTGCGTATTACATCAATGCTGTGCCCTTGACCATGTAAAGCCTTGATGAGGATGTCCATGTTCACCCAGTGACTTCCTTCCAAAGGCACCACCAAGATTTTGCCACCATCACAGAGAGAACCAAAAAGGACTACGACTGTTATCCAGAGAGAGACAGAAACCATGTTCTTAGAAAATGGTGTCATCTTGCCTGTAAATAATAAAATAATGGGATTACATAAAATCAGATAACATTATTTGTTTAGTTACTTCAGTTAATAATGTTGCCGACACTGTGCAGTACTGACATAACAAAATAAATAAATTAAATAGATTTAGAGTTGCCAAGTTTATTTGTGTCACCTCGTTATCCGAATGCCTTGTCAGGCAAACCAGGCAAAATAGTTCATATTGAAGGCTCCAAGGTGGAATGACTTGTTGTTCCGGAAAAGCTGGTGCCTCAATAACGGAGTTCTGTGACACAGGGGGCCACCTCATACCTAACTCAGGGTCTGGGTGTCAGCCTTATCATTGATGAAGAGATGCTTCTGCCTATCAGTCCATGTATGGAAATTTACTACCGTAAATCCTCTAATATTGGCCTGTATTCCATTAGCGGCCGGGTCTCTAACATTGGCCGGTCTCGCTGTCGGCAGAGGTAAATAAAGGCCGGTCTCTAATAGTGGCCGGGGCTATTATTAGAACCAACGTTTTTCTGGGCAGGCCACAACATTATGCTTGTTATAGTAACATGCAAATACCACAGGGGGGCAATGTTTGCTAATGAATCCAAGCCATAGCTACGGTAGCCTGGTCATGTCAATCACTTCGCTCTTGACTCGCACGTGAGACTTCAGTCACCGGTAGGCTAATGTTGTTTACCATGGCAGCTGCGGAGCCAAAGAGGATTTTTGGCGAAAATCTATTTTTTAACCCCCTGGGATCGATAATCGCGCTGGCGCGATAGGCTCGCTTTTTTTCTTAAGTGCAAAAGAGTTTCAGAATACTCTGTTGACTTTGATCTTAATTACGGAGAGCGCGCGCTATTCAAACGCAAATAATCTGAGGCGATCCACGCAAACCTGAACGCCCACAATCAGCTGGATAACACACATCTTTCTAAGTAATAATAATCCTGGAAAATTTACCTCAGAAGTGCTTGGAAGTATTATTTCGAGGAGCAACGGATCCAGCTGATAAATAACGTTAGGTCAGTTCTATTTGCTTTGTTCTAATCGCAATAGTGTCTGTAAGTTACACGCAAAAAGACACGCGTTTCTAGTGTGTGAATGAATGAATGAATGCACATATGCGTGCTGTTGTGGAGATAACGTTACTACTGCTGGAACAAATACTGTTTCAAAATGAATCATTGCTTTTCACAAAAAAATATAATTTATATTATATTTATTTGTTGTTAATGTTCTGTATGCATACCATAATGTTATATGGTAACTAACTGTACGTTTTCAATAAATTAATCTAGTATTTTATAGGTTAAAATAGACACAAAATCTCGTTTTTATTCATTCTACTGGTAGTCCGTTTTGCTCAAATAGAAATAAAGGCCTGTCTCTAATTCTGGCCTCCTTCCAATAAAGGCCTGGGCCGCGATGCGCTCGAGTAAAATAAAGGCCCGGGCCTATATTAGAGGATTTACGGTATGTGTATCTATTTCTTAGCCAATCAGAATCATTCAACCTGACGTGATGATGTATAGTAAGTGATGTGTTAGAGTATAATTGATGTTGTTCTGAGAGTGTAACTTCTTGTGAATCTTGAAACTGACTTCTGCCTGATGAAACTGCAAACTATCTTCAGTAAAATTCTCTTCAATTGACTGCACATCTGACTCAGGGTCTTCATTCATCATTCTGGGTCTTTAACTGTCCCCAACAATATAGTTTATTATCTTACACAAACAGAATACCTTCGAAAATGTGAACAGCAGTTAAGCTTAACGTCAAAACTTTATTAACTTTTTGAAGAGCGTGAACTAAGTGTGAAGAGCGTGATTCATTTGCTTGCCATCTCAAGAATAAAGGGTCTGCTGATGAATATTCATGAAGCCTTGTCTAGTGGAAACAAATACCTCAGGATAACTGGCTCTTGGTTCGTCAGTTTAACGCTCAGTTAATTTCAGACCACGCAAATGCTAAAAACAATAAAAATAAAATCAGAGTTCTTTTTTACTTCATCCATGGATAATTATATTGTCACAGGTCGGGATGGGCCAAGCCGGACTGCGCCCACCCCTGAACCAGGACCACCCTGAGGAACGTGTCAGAGACGAGACGGAAACAGAATTCAAGGGAATAACAGTTCTTTTTATTAAAGTTAAAAGTAATTTGAATAACCTAAGCTAAAATCTTCCTTTCCTCTTCTTCCCCAGAATCGAAGCAATGCAGCAGACTCCGGGGCCCACTCCCACGCCGGTACAAGGTTCGCAATGGCCTGTGATGGATCGATGGATTACCACAGATGAGTATGCGGTCGGGGCTGTTCCTCTTCCCACGCTGATGCAGGGTCCGCAGGGACCTACGACGGACAGGTGAGTTTCCACAGGTGAGTAGACAGTCGGGGTCCTTCCTCTTCCCACGCCGCTGTAGGATTCACAATGGGATGCGGTAGGCAGATGAATTTCCACCAGTGAGTAGATGGTCAGGGCTCTCCCTCTTCTCACACCGAGGTAGAGTTCACAGGGACCAACGACGGACAGGTGAGTTTCCACAGGTGAGTATACAGTCAGGGCTGGTCCTCTTCCCACACTGATGCAGGATTCACAATGGGATGCGATGGGCAGGTGAGTTTCCACAGGTGGGTATACAGTCGGGGCTAGTCCTCTTCCCACACTGATGCAAGGTTCACAGAGGCCCACGACGGACAGGTCAGTTTCCACAGGTAAGTAGACAGTTGAGACTCTGGGGCTGCAGCAGACTCGAGTCAACAGGCTGAACGGAGCTTCTCTAGGACAAACCGTTAGGACAGACAGAATCAACTTCAACAGCAATATACCGCTCTCACGTGTGTTGCGGGGGACAGCTAACTTCGCACCATGCCGATGGACTTGGGGTTGTAGCAGACTCGAAGTCACAGCTGAGCAGAGCCGCTCTAAGACAGACAAAATCAACTTCACCACAGTAAACAGTTCTTACGTGTGTTGCAGGGGACAGATAACTTCACACCATGCAGATGGACTTGGGGCTATAGCAGATTCAAGTCGCAGGCTGAGTGGAGCTTCTCTAGAACAGACAGAACCAACCTCAACAGCAGTATACAGTTCCCACGTGTGTTGCCGGGAACAGATAACTTCACACCATACAGATAGACTTGGGGCCGTAGCAGACTCAAAGTCGCAGGCTGAGCGGAGCTTCTCTAGAACAGACAGAATCAACTTCAAAAGCAATATACAGTTCCCACGTGTGTTGCAGGGGACAGATGACTTCACACCGTGCAGATGGACTTGGGGTTGTAGCAGACTCGGAGTCGCAGCTGAGCAGAGCCGCTCTAAGACAGACAAAACCAACTTCAGCACAGTATACAGTTCTTACGTGTGTTGCAGGGGACAGATAACTTCACACCATGCAGATGGACCTGGGGCTATAGCAGATTCAAGTTGCAGGCTGAGTGGAGCTTCTCTAGAACAGACATAATCAACTTCAACAGCAGTATACAGTTCTCATATGTGTTGCGGGAGACAGATAACTTCACCCCGTGCAGGTGGGCTTAGGGCTGCAGCAGACTCAAAATCAACAGGCTGAGTGGAGCTTCTACGAAGACAAACAGAATCAACTTCAACAGCAATATACAATTCTCACGTGTGTTGCAGGGGGCAGATAACTTCACACCGTACAGGTGGGCTTAGGGCTGCAGCAGACTCCAAGTCAACAGGCTGAGCGGAGCTTTTTCTAAGACAGTCAGAACCACTACTTCAAAACAGAGAGGTTAGTTTGGCTTACAGATGCTGTTCCTTCTAGTCCTCAACAGATGGAACCGATCGACATTATTAAGCTCCAGTTACTGACAGTAGACCAGCATGGCACGAGGGGAGTGCACGGCAAGAGAGAATAAATCTTCCACACACACGGCAATTTCACTCCAAACATGCAACGTGAAGGGGGAAACGTCAATTTAGGTACTGCAATCCACTTCAAATAAGTGCAGATAAGGCCAGCACTCACCCAGGGGTCTCCGTGCCACAAGCAACGAGCTTCAATGTTGGGAAAAAGATGTTTCAGGGTTTTCCTCCACAGACATAGACAGGATTCACATCACCGTTCCAACACGGGGGAAGAGGGTAAGAGATCGAACATGAATCAGTATAATTCACTCAGTGACGTTTCAATAGCACAATCAAAGCACTCCAATCCACCTCAAATTCAGTGTTGAAACATGTAGGTACGAGATACGATGGTCGATTACTTATCTCTCTCCCTTCCAGGCAAACGGTGTGTTTTCACAACTCTTCCACACTCCTCGAGTCCCCTCCAGCAGCACTTCCCTTTGCACACCACAATTCTTCTCTGCAACACTCAAATAGAACGACTTCTCACAGGAGAGAACCACACCGCAGTCTCTCTTCACTGGCTTTTTATATCCTTCTCAATGCCCACATGGCTTCGTCATGGCTCTGGATTAATCTCTGACACCTGGTGTCAATCTCCTCATCCCGGTTGGCAGGGCAACAGATATACACTTACACGGGGGAGTGGTGTTTCCTTATTATTGTACCGGAGGGGACACAATTGCGGCGAATTTTAGTTCCGCCCTCCTTTGTCACACCGTGACAATATGTACATCTTTTTTATTTGTGACAGAGTCATCTGTCACCTCCATTAACGGATGCATTGGCTTTGATAAATTCTAAGCATTTCAAAATAATCTATCTGTTATTTTAATATTTTGAATAGAATATCATCACACATATGAATTCCCTCACATCTGCTGTGGTTTATTTGTGTTCACATACATGCACTAAAGAACTCTTAGGACTCTTAGAACAAAGGAGCTCATATTTGGAGAAATATTGATTTTTTTATCACATGTTTGCAAAATATTTCATCATACAGAATACCATTTCTATTCATTTCACACTGATTTACACTGAGCTAAAACAACGTTTGTCAGTTATGACCTTAGCTGCACTTGAATCAACATGACCATAATCCTGCCAACTGCATGACACTGTCCTGTACACTTCCTCATTCTGAGCTCTGTGAAAATCAAAGCCAAAGAAACATTTCTACACGTGAAACAAGAAGTTAATAAGCACACGATTACGATAGTTTATGGTTTGTGTGTGATTTTCATGCGATTTGGGGTATATGCATATGAATAAAGAAAGCCTTGTCGGGGGAGTTCCCCTGACGAATTGGGATCACGCTAGGGAGCCAATTGCCTTCGAGAGAGTTAACAACGAGCCAATGAAAGAGAAACTGAATTGGCATGCAAAATTTGCATTCCGCGGCCCGCCTACCAGCGCGGGTATAAAGCCCGGAAGTAAACATTGCATCATTGTTTATCGCCTCGGAGCCGAACAGGATTCACACCGTGTGCTGCTGTTTCCTTCCCCTGAGAGTTTATTTCTTTTTTATTTATCAAAAAGAGTTTTTCAATGAGTCCTCTTTGGGAAAGAGTCCTCTCTCTGCCGGTGTTACAGCCTTTCAGCGATCGCCGCTTCTTGCCGCCAGCCGTGCTTTTTTGAATTAAATCAAAAGCCGCTTTCACGGCTGGTATTGAGTGCCCACAAGGGCTTGCAGTTTCCCCGTGTGTGGCCGCGGTGGGTCCCTGTGTGCTTCGGCACTTAAAAGAGAGGTTTCTCTCTTTCTTAAAAGAGCATCACGGGTGACTTGCGTTTTTTTCTTTGTGAAATACCAATGAGAAAGATGTCATCTCGCCCGTGCGTTTCTGGATGCGCTAGACTTCTGTCTCAGGGTGATGGTCACAAATACTGTCTCTCGTGCTTGGGCTTAGCGCACGCTGAGGCAGCATTTATGAACGAGTCATGTTCTCATTGTGGGATCATGACTCTGGCGACGCTCCGCTCGAGACTGAGTATCCTTCAGCAGAAGATCGCTGAAGGTGTCCCTTCAGTGTACACCCGATCTAGTTCTACTTCGGCTGTTCCTGTTGGTGAGCGTCTGAGGGTTACAGTGCGCAATACCTCGCCAGGTGAAAGACCCTCATGAGTTTCCCACTCCTCAGTGCCGTCGTTGCCATCGGTGCCCCCACTAGAGCCACCCCGTGTGGTTCCGGTGGTCTCCTTCGGGGCGCCACCTGACGATGTGATGTCTATCGCTGCATCGGAGGGAGAGCGGTCATCCTCTGGTGACGAATCAGTGGGTCTACCCCCTTCGTGTGTGGTGGCCGCGGCTGAGCCGGATCCTGAGTTGGCCGCTATGCTTGCCCGGGCGGCCGCGAATGTCAGGCTTGTGTGGAATCCTCCACCGTGTCCTGACCCTTCGCGGCTCGATATCGGGGCGGCCCGCGTTGGTTCTCAACGTCCCGCCCCAGTCCCATTCTTCCCGGAGGTGCATGAGGAGTTGACGAAGTCGTGACCTCTCACCAATATCTAGATATCGATATTCAGGCGATATTTTTGCCATCCTTCAAAGAAATGTGTGCAAACTGGCAAAGAAGGTCCAGTTGGTCTTTTGACTTGCTGCATTTGATAATAGAAAAAACAATAAAGGAGCTAACTAAACAGAATCTGTGGCAGCCCCTACTTTTTCCACTTACAAAAAAAAAAACTTAACTAGGCACTTCTTGCAACAGTGATTATTAAATCAAACAACAATATTGTTGATGATCAATTCAAAGTAAAAAAAAAACATTTTCAAAACGGTATAAATCCATCCATTTTTCCCCAAAACGTTATAAATCCAGCAATTTTTTTTCCAAAAATGTATGGTTTGTCTTTTAAAAAAAGTCTTTTGTCTTTTATTTTTCGTGTTTGCATTTATGAGTTTGCAGTCGTGAGAGGTCTACAGACACTCAATTTTTATACTTTCTTTTTCAGAGTACTTACATTTTAATTATGTATTGATGTATAAATAAAGTTTAAACAAATTTGGAAAATAAGTTTTTTAGACAAATCCTACCTACCCTACCTTTAATGTATGCTGAAGTTATAACACACTTCCTGTTTCTCTTTTCTCGCCATAAATTCGTTTCCTCACCACGGCCAAACCGTTCAAGATATCATAAATCCGTCTGCAATTTAGCATCCTCAAAGTCTTGAGTTCATGCTGATCGAGTTTGGTGGCGATCGGATGAATTCTCTAGGAGGAGTATTTCAAATTCCAGAGCGTACGTTTTTCAAACAACCCATAATAGCTGACTTCCTGTTGGGCTGGCGTAAAAAGTAAGAGTACGAAAGTTGTTCGGCCCAATGAGATCTATATGTTTACCGAGTTTCATATTATTACATGCAAGCATGTTTGATTTATGGACCAAGTTGATTTATGGCAGGGGCGCTGTTGAGCCCCCCTTCCACGCCCGGGTACCAGCTTCAGCCTGGCCCTGATGGCCGCGGGTTCTGACCTGTGTGCAAAGTTTCAAGAGTTTTCGAGCATGATAAGAGCCCCAAAAGTGCCCGAGAGTTTGAAAGAAAAAGAATAAATAATAATAATAATAATAATAAATAATCCTTACGAAAACAGTAGGGCCTTCGCCCTTTCAGGGCTTGGGCTCTAATAAAACAATTCTTATTTTTTATGGTATATAGAGAATGTGAAGCTGATGTCACGTTGTGTTTAGTTCTGGGTAACTGCTTTGTTTATAAGCCTGGGAGGATCGTGCTGCCTTTCTGCTAGTGAAGCCAATTCCTCGGCACTCGGTCCCCATTGTTGATCATTCATGCTGCATCGAGAATTGCATTAGTAACACATCATTGTTCAGGGAGAAAACTGGACGATGTAATACGTTTTTTTTTTTGTTGTTGTTGTTGTTGTTGCCTTTTCTACATGTAAAAAAACACCAAGGCAGCAGGTTGAGGAGGTGACAAGAAGGAGCCAGATAGCAAATCTAGTAATAATGTCACTGATTAAACCCACTGCCTATCACTCAATAAAATAATCACATTGCTGAGTGTTTTTGAAAGTTTTGTATTTTGTTTGGTTTACTAATTAACATTACATTATCACTTGTGCTTTTAGGGGGCCAACTTTAACATTTATCTTAAAGGGATTGTTCACCTACAAATTTTAATTCTGTCATCATTTACTAACCCTCATGTTGTTCCAAATATGACTTTTTTCTGTTGAACAGAATTTATTTTAAGAAATGTCTTTTTTTTTTATTTATTTATTTTTAATCCATACAATTGAAGTCAATAGGCACTAAAAGAGTTTGGTTATCAACATTCTTCAAAATATCTTCTTTTATGTTCAACAGAAGAAAGAAATTCACACAGGTTTGGAACAACTTGAGAGTGAGTAAATGATAACGTCTCAGTTACATATGGTAACCCTCGTTCCCCAAGGAGGGAACGGAGACGTACGTCATGACTGATGAATGGGGATCTCGCTTGAGAGACCAATCCACTTTGAGTGTAAACTAAACGAGCTAATGCACATTGGCATGCGATAATTGCACCAGCTGCTGTGCATTGCAGCACGAGCATATAATGAGCAGCAGGTGCGTCACATCTTTGTTTTTCCGCTGAGGAGCCGGACTTGTGACTCAGCCGTACAGCGGAAGCTCAGCAACTGTGGCGAGGGGACGTCCGTCTCCGTTCCGTCCTCGGGGAACAATGGTTACCATACATAACCAAGACGTTCCCCTTCGTCAGTCACTATTACGTACACTGATCGTGGAGGAATACACATATGGGGTCGACGCAGGGACTGCTACATATGGACACCCAGCCTAGCACAGGTTCCACAATGCATACGAGTGTAGGCCTGGCGTCAGACGCTCCAAAACGTCTGACTGTCGCAGGGGTGACGGAGGAACTCCACAGGGTTAGCCATTTCTGGGGAACACTACTGGAGCAAATAGACGCACGTATCCGGCCCAGCAGGACGGGAGTGGCGTTGCAAGCCGACAATAAGAACGGGTCTGGACACTTGTTCTAGGGGCTGAAGGTTTGGTGGCAGTGCGGGGTGGTGGGCACCCGGTACTCAGCCGTGAAGCCAGTGCTGAAGCGGTCTCATATGAAGCAACCCGAGCAGTGTTACTGCGACTGCAGATGCCATATGCCCCAGGAGCCTCTAAAAAAATTTCAGTGGGACCACTGTCCTGCTCTTGATCGTACTCAAGCAGTTCAACACTGACCGGACGCGCTCCTCTGTGAGTCACGCTGTCTGGTTGACCGAGTCCAACTCCATACTGAGAAAAGAGATCCTCTGCACTGGGGAGAGTTTGCTCTTTACGCAGTTGACCCGAAGACTCAACAGGCTGAGGTGACTGAGCACCATGTCCTTGTGTTCGCACCACTGATCCGGGGACTGAGCCATAATCAGCCAGTCGTCGAGATAGTTGAGAATGCGAATGCCGTGCTCTCTGAGTGGAACGATGGCTGCCTCCGCGACCTTCGTAAAGATGCGGGGTGACAGGGACAGCCCGAAGGATAGGACTTTCTACTGATATACCTGTCCCTCGAACATTAAGCACAGGAACAGTCTGTGTCGAGGGAGAATCGAGACATGAAAGTACGCGTCCTTCAGGTCGATCGCTGCAAACCAATCTCGGGGACGGATGCATTTGAAAATGCGTTTCTGTGTTAACATCTTGAACGGGAGCTTGTGCAGGGCCCGACTCAAGGTTTGCAGATCCAAGATTGACCATAACCAACCACCTTTCTTGGGTACAGTGAAGTAGGGGTTGTTGAACCCTGTCTTCATATCGGCTGGAGGGACCAGCTCGATCATGTTCTTCACCAGTAGGACAGATCTCTGTCCGCAAGACAGGGGCATCGCTGCTCCACACAGAGGTGAACTGGATGCCCCTGAACTTGGGAGGGCGCCGGGCGAACTGAATCGCATAGCCGAGTCTGATGGTACGGATGAGCCAGCGAGACGGGCTGGGGGCGCTAGCCAGGCTTCCAGACACCATGCAAGCGGGCCCAACGGGACCACGGACATAACCGGGGTGGAGCAGCGAGGTGAAACACAGGGACTCGACTCAGGAGGCACTGAGGCGGCCTGAAGTGGGGTCTGAGTGTGCTGTGCAACATTACCTGGTTCCAGGGTGGGGCAGAGGGTGCGTGGGAAGGCCTGGTGGCATCCCCGAAATGCACATTGCTGCCCGCTGGCGATAGAGGGGGACGGGAGTGGCAAGGCATGGATGCGTCGCTCACTGCCATCCGTGCCCTCTTGAGACCCAGAGATAGAGAAGCTGCTCTTACTGAGAATTTGGGTACAGCTGACTCAATGTTATATGTATATGTTATGTATAATTCAATGTTAGGTTGCATAGTTTAGGTCAGCCGGAACCGGGAACACTCCCCATAAATCCTGATCCATCTACACTAATATTAGTCTCTCTGTTTATCCAAGGTTTACCGCAGTCCGCTGGATCCAGGCCGTATCCAGATCTGATGAAGGACCTGCGTCTGGACACGATGACAACGCAGTCCTGAAGTGTCAACCAGTCCCTTCCCTGTTTACTGAAGTCAGCCGGATCCCGGCCATATCCAGATCAGATGGTGGACCTGCACCTGGACCCATCCATGACGCATCCTGAAGTGCCAGCCTCATCAGCCCTGTGAAGGCCTCATCGACACGACAGCCATCAGCACTGACCCTCAACAAACTCGTCTCCATACCGGCGTGATGACTTCCAACCAGATGGAACAGGATAAATATTCTGAATGTTCTGATCTAATCTGACTTCTGACCTGTAATGCTGGCTGGATCATAATCATACACTGTTCGCTCGTTGGCCAGAGGAGAACTGGCCCCCAACTGAGCCTGGGTTCTCCCAAGGTTTTTTCCTCCATTCTGTCACCTGATGGAGTTTTGGTTCCTTGCCACTGTTGCCTTGGCTTTTGGCTTGCTTAGTTGGGGACATTTAATATTCAACAATATTACTGATCTGCCTTACTTAAGGTGGACGATGATGCTATTTTCTTCTAGAAACAAACATTATTTTCATGTTATCACTGTGAAGCTGCTTTGATACAATCTGTATTGTAAAAAGCGCTATATAAATAAAGATGACTTGACTTGACTTGACTGAGACGTTGTTTGCGGCGGAACAGAATTTGATTAAACAAAAGATTCACCACCTGGCCCTCCACCAGGAAAGAGCAGCTGACTCTGGGTCGACAGTCTCAGGGCTGCTGAGACAGGAGACAGGTCATCTGACCGAGGGCCAGCGCTATGACTTAAACTTTTTCTGCAGATTTTGGCATGTTTGGCTTGCCATAATGGCGCCAATATGCTTCCATACTGCCAAAGTTTTCACATCCGGGCAGGCACAGGGGCAGGGAAAGGCGATTACACGCTGCACAGTGCCCCCCAGAGTAGCCCAGGAAAGTGTGGCTGTCAAGTCTGAATCTGATTCAGCATGAGCACACACACCATTATAGTGGGAACTCAGCATCATCTTCATTTCCAGAGCATAACAGCCCTCTCTCCGATGCAGCGATAGGCATCTGATCCTCCGCTGGAGCCCTGAATGAAAAGCTTGGTCCCTCATGAGAAGGACCAGTAATCCCATCCGGAAGCTGCCAGGCATGCGAAACAGTGAACGTGGCCGTCAAACTCGATGGCACGCTGAACGCTCAAGCCCTCATGAGAAAGGCAAGACGAACAACGTGTCGACGTGGTCATGCTCTCATGAGAGCATAAACCACCCACGAACGCAGTCTCAACATGTTTGCGATGCGCTAGAGGAGAGAGGGAGGTCCGAGGAGGTGGTCTCGTCGTGGAACGCTCACTGTAATCCTCAGATCACCAGTGCTATTAGCCAAAGTATCCCTTTTATGGTGGTCACCAGAAGAGGAACTAGATCAGGGAATGATCAAAGTGACTTCACCTCGTTTGAGGCACTTGAGTCTCGATGGCGCATCTAGAGTGCCAAACGACGCGCGCTTGGTTGCCGTGACAACCCATGCTGTCAGCCGGCAGCTCGATGGCACGCTGAGCGGCTCAAGCGTTTACGAGAAAGGGGAGACGAACAACTTGCCGACGTGGTCATGCTCTCATGAGAGAACATGAACCACCCACGAATGCAGTCTCAACACGCTTAAGCCCAGGCATGTGAAACAGTGATCGTGGCCGTCAAATGAAGACAGGAAACGATCGCATCCACATTTACACGGTTTGAATGACATCTTGAAAAAGACGCAGTGTCAAACGGTGTATGCTCTTTCAGGAAACTGCTCTCTAACTACTACGTACATAATGACTGACGAAGGGGAACAGAATTTTCATTTTTGTGTGAACTATCCCTTTAACCTTTTTTCAGGATTATTGGAAGTATTTTTTCACTTTGCAATCGCTACAAGTGAAATAAAATTAGTTCATTTATTTATTTGACAAGTATTGTGAAAATGAGCAGTGATGACATACCACTTTTAATATCTGGAACTTTTCTGCATCTGTAAACTTGACATACTATATAACACACACACACAAAAAAAATAAAAAAAATAATTCTGCCGTATAATATTACAGATGGGCATATCACAAATCAACTTAGAGAAATTACGTTATCTGTAATATCATGCACATTCAATTTATAAAAGCAAAACTAAACCATTTTAGAATATCTATTTATATAGGAATTTTTATTTATATACCATGTTTTATAACTTTTTATTTAGATCAACTAGAAATAATGACTTACAAACTTTTTTGAACTATTTTGAAATGTAAGTCAATTGGCTGAGACCAGAGCCAATGGCAAAAGTCTTTGCACATGGAGAGCCCGCCCCCTTTTGGAGGATCTGCCCAGTTTTGGAGATTTGGAGAGCTCCGGTCTGCAGCTCTTCCTACTTGGTTTCAGTAGCAGTCAGTTTTCACCATAGATTTGACAGAAGTGGAAATGGTTGAGCTGTAAAGTGGAGGAGAGACAGACAACACAGCAACAGCTTCTGATTCAGACAGTTTTATTTCTATCTCATTAAAAGCATCAAATCTTCCCACAAGTGCACAATGCAAATTGCCATTACATGCAACACAAAACACACAAGGTTTTGTAAGCTCACTGTAAATTACACAAATACATACATATCCTGTGACAGCTGTAATTTAATGCACAAATAATGCACAGCCATTCACATTTGTTCTCTGCATAGAAGATATATGAACACGCTGTTGCATCTTTGATAACTTTTTTATTTTGCAGGGTTTTTATAAGCTTTTTGATCGGTTAAACGTACAGTATGGAATTTTTTCTCCACTAGGGGTCACTAACCTATTTACAATAACAAAGGCGTAGTTTGATGACGCAACATTTGCTAATAATTATGGATCTTGTCGTCAACGTCAAGCCGACCGATCAAATAATGTTTATGGATGAGTGAATACATCAATGTTTTTATCATGACTGTGATATGAAGCAGTTCGGGATTGCTAAGAGACAGCTATCAGCTCCACAAGCGACGCGAGTCCCGTGGATATAAAAGGAATATGGACATTTCATTCTACCGAACTACACGCAGAATTACTACTCACAGGTCAGTTTATTAGACAAATTAAACTTGTGAGGTAACGCAGCGCTGTTTCACTTGGTCTAACATTACACTAGCACACTAAACTGCATTTGAATGTGTTGAAATGTATGTGTTAGTCTGTCTGTTTGAGACTAGCAGTAAGCTAGATCAACATTAGAATAACATACAGATCATATTCTAACATTTTATCATTGTTGAACTATATAACATTGATTAGTTTTATGTAAATGTGCTCACCTGTTTAATAAAGTACATGTAGGAGCTAGGGTTGCCACCCGTCCCGGTTTTCCAGGGATTGTTCTCTTTTTTGAGCGACAGTCCCGGGAAATTAATAGTCTTTCCCGGGACACAAATTGTCCCGTTTTTTTGTTAAAATGTACTTCTAAAGTAGAATTTCTTGGTTTCAAACCGTTTCCTTCTACTGTTACTGCAGAGCTGCCACGCGCAATTAACCCTTCTCACGCACAGAAAAATCGCGAAGCAAAGAGGACACGGAGACCGACAGACTAGACAGAGCAGGTTACTTGTGATATAAAAAAAAATCTCAGCTCTCAGATTCTGTCAATTTTATTACGAAATTCAAACAATAAACACCGTTTTGGCATGAAAGATCCCTAGCGGCACGTGAACTGATCACCTCTAGCTAATAGTAAATAAACACGAATGAACAATGTTAAAATAAAACGTACAACTTACCGAAATGTATATTCATCATACATAATATCGACCAATCAGTGTTTTTCAACCGCGGAAAGGGTCAATAAAACAGCTGGAGAACAATTGTCACATAACATTACCTCAGGAAAGCCATTTGATGACCTTAATAGGCTATAGCACGTTAGTTGGCTAGAAAAAAAGAGCTATAGAGAGTAGGCTATTTTGCTAAACATAGGCTACTATATTACATATTTATTATATTTACATATTATTAAATAAAGTTGTTATTATAATAAAAAAAAACGCATTATATAGTTATTTTTAACCTTAAATAATTTTAACAGCTGATAAGGCTCTCTGTATGTTTACAGCATTAGGTGAGATTTTTTTCTTGAGAAAAATTTATGTTTTTTGAATGAATGTAATGTAAATATTCTTCTAATATTTATCCAAATCAGTCAATTAAATCAAATCACAAGAATTGAACTGAATTGAAATCCTGAAATTTGTTTCAAGCAATAATAAAAAAACGTATCTTACCAGAAATTGTACCATATAAACATTGTAACATGTTGTCACTAAACCTAATACAATTCAGTTTAGTTACTAAAATGTTTTGACAATCACAATACACTTATTTGCAAGATTATTTTTTTTTAAGAGTTAAAAATTTCAGTTAAATATAAAGAAAAAACAGCGCTGGAAAATCATGCAACCCCCCCCCCCCCCAACAGAAAAAAGTGTCCCGGTTTTTCACAAATCAAAGGTGGCAACCCTAGTAGGAGCGGTCGAAGTCTCGGACGTGGAGCTCTCATTTATATCATGTCTATGGGAGCTCTAGGTATCTAAAAAACACCGCGCTAATATTGATTCTCGTTTTAGTTCTCCTTTTTTATCCAAAGTCTGCTTGCCATGGTCCATAATGTTTGAACGAAACAACAACAGCGTGCAAATAGACATTGCGAACTACAGTGGTCCATGTCTGTCATCTTGGTTACTATCAGACGGCTCTGGTTCATAGCTCTGGTTACCATGGCAGCACGAGCGGAAACCAGGGACAGCGCGGATATGACGCCATTGACTGCGACAAAACGGAAATAAAGAAACGTGCCGTGTCTTCGAATTAAATTAAAATTTCTCCTGGTTTGAAAGTTGTTGGAAACAGTCGGGATAATGTAAGTACACAACTAAAAAAAATATATAACATAGATATAGTGATTTTTGCTATTTTTAAAGCAAAAAAGTTACATATTGTGCCCTTAAAGGGCCGTAAATACCGTTACACTCACAGCGTGGATGAATCGTGTTTGTGTCAAAGACTCAGGATCTTAGAACTTATGCAATGCAGAAACTCTTAGAGTCTGGAACTGCAAAACAGATTGATCGTGTAAAACCATCCTTTGTGTAAAAAAATAAACTGTTGCAAATGTTTGAATGACTTCTTGTGTACATGGGGCAAAAATGTTTACGAAATAACCCTATTTGTACAGTTGCATCTTTCTTTTAGCTGCACTTACAGTTTTGGCACGATTCTCTCACTGAGTTTTGCAAGCGCGAAGAGGAGGGCGGGTCCACCTTCTTCATGTAGCCAATCAAATGAGCTTCTCGCTGACTCTCGATTTACTCTTATCTGATTGGTTCAATAAACATACGCCAGTCACCAGAACACATCTTTATCTTCTTTTGGCTCAGCATAGGATAAGGACATCCAGTTTCAGGAAAAATTATGATACACCGATGAGTCATCAATCTACTATAGTACAAGAAAATGTCACATCCCGTGATACTCACACAAAGACAAATTTATACACGGAAGTCGAAAATAGCGCAAAAATGTTTAAAATTAACTACTTTTCTCCTACATTCAAAACTAACAGATAGTAATTAACTTCTATGATGTTCAACACTCATAACTCAAGTACAATTACAGGAAATTTGGTTTATGTCTTCATGACCCTTTAATATGCAAATATGTCACTCAGTTTTCCTTTTTCTGCTGCAACACTTGCCACACACAAATCTAATGGTTAAAAACAGGAAGAGAGTGAATATCAAAACAACTGCAAACAATGTAACTGCAACATCTACTGAGTAATAGGAGTACCAAGGCAGTTTGTAGGACTCTGTAGGTGAGCAGCACCTTTGTGTCTCATTACAAACTCAATCCAAAAGAGGGCGCTATCCAAAGGTTTAACTAGCTTGTCTCTGTGCAGATGAGAGAGTCTCTGCATACTCAGTCTGTAAGATGGTTCATTGATTACTTCCTGTATGGCTGCATGCAGTGTGTTTTTATCTAAAGTTGCGATGGAAACGATCTTGGCTCCTCCCCTTTCTTGCAATCGAAGAAGATTGTCATACTGGTCAAAAAAGAATGGAATTCCAACCACTGGAACACCATGGTACAAAGCTTCTTGAACCCCATTGGTTCCGCCATGTGCAACAAAAACTTTAGTCTTTGGATGCCCTAGAAGATCGTTCTGTGGCATCCAGTCAACCAGTAATTTGTTGTTCCCCAAAGTAGATGGTCTCTTTCCAGTGTATCTCCAAATTACCCTTTGCGGGAGCTGAGCAAAAGCAGTAGCTATTTCTGCTGTTAAATCATCTGGTAGGGCACTGATAAACGACCCTAAAGACATGATGATGACTCCATGCTCTCCAGAACTTTGCATAAAGTCTTCCAGATCATGTGGAAGGGCCTTCGCTAGTTTGCATTGGAAGCCGCCAATGTAGATGATATTTGGCATGGTTGGACGTGGAAATTCAAAAACAAAATCAACCCTCATAAGCCATATATCAGCCCCCTGGAGAAGTTCATAAAAACGTACAGGCGGATGGAAATATTTGTCACAAAGTGCTTGGTACTGTGGCAAATTAAAATAGCTGTACTGAAAGGCCATTAGGAAATAGTAGAAAACATTTTTTACCCGTTGAAAGAAGTTCATTTTGCCAGTGTTTCCAGATCCTGTGAAAGGGATGTAAGACATTGGTGAGGGAGCGATGTCAAAGTGTCCCTCACCAGTAGTGGTCCATCTCACATTATATACCATGGGTAACTTGAGTTCATGAGCCAGGAGAATGCCTGCACCCCATGCCGGATCCGTAAGCATCAGATCATACTGTTTGTCATGCAGTACCTTCATAATTTCCTCACTTTCAAACATGTTTGTTATAAGCTGACATATCATTTTATGCATTTCATACATGTCACTAACCATATCCAAACTCAGCCGTACAGCGCTGAGCCAGTACCTTTTTCCTTTTTCATGGTCGATTAGTTTGGAGAGCATGTCTTCAAGAAATTCTTCATCCATTCCTTTGGTGTTAGGTATGGTTATAGAGTTGTAATAAGTTGAATTCTCCTTTACAAACCAGCTATTATAGGTGCGTATTACATCAATGCTGTGCCCTTGACCATGTAAAGCCTTGATGAGGATGTCCATGTTCACCCAGTGACTTCCCTCCACAGGCACCACCAAGATTTTGCCACCATCACAGAGAGAACCAAAAAGAATTACGACTGTTATCCAGAGAGAGACAGAATCCATGTTCTTAGAAAATGGTGTCATCTTACCTGTAAATGATAAAATAATTGGATCACATAATTTTGGATAATATTATTTGTGTAGTTAATTCTGGTAATAATAATGTTGCCGACACTGTGCAGTACTGACATAACAAAATAAAGAAATGAAATAGATGTAGTGTAGTAGCCAGGTTTATTTGTGTCACCTCATTATCGAAATGCCTTGTCAGGCAAACCAGGCAAAATAATTCAGATGGTTACTCTTAAACAAACTCATTCATGAATTCATCTGAAAATGTGAACAGATGAAAACACACTGCCATTCGGTCCCCCACCAGCTGGGTGAACTCCTCCGCGATGCCTGGCGGTGGCGCTGGATAGCCCTCGGTGGATGGCTTGACACTCCGTCGTCTGGTGGACGCCGATGGCTCCTTTGGGTTCGGGCAGTCAGCAGTAGTCCCCCATTCCCTGCTCCTCCACAACCCAGACAGCCGGCAGCAAGTTCGCCCGTCCCCCCGGCAACTCACTTCAGCCGACAGCCTCGAGCGTCTATGGCGGAAGACTCTGCTCAGCAATGCTGGATGGCACCACGGATTCCCCATAGCGGATTCACTGTCGTCGCTCCTCCTTTTATGCTTCTGTAGCTCCTCCGTGAGAGATACGAGGCCGGTGTGGCGCAGGTGATGCTTATTATCAATCACACAATTATCAAGTAAGACAAGCTGCTGCTGTACAATATAGGGTACATTAATAACCCGTAGCACATCTATACAGGTGGAGCTGGGGAAGGTGGAGGGTTTCTGAAAGCACGCTGCACTGCTAGAGCAAATGCTACCCAAGTATTTGAAGGTTGAGCAGCAAGCTCATTGGTTACTGATACGGCAGGAACCAATCAGCTGCGCCCTACAGATAACGATGTGTATGAACAGGTGAGGAAAAGGACCTATTAGCCTGCACCACCTAGAGTTTCATGCCAGAACTTTGTATACATACACATGTAAACGCTCTCTCTTGTGTTTTTTTTTTTTTTTTTTTTACTTATCTTTATGTTTATATGCATTAGGGTTCAATCTGTTTTTCGGGTTGCACTGCTGTCTGTGTAGCGTGATTTTGTTCCCAAACCACTTCACCAGAAATCCCACCCTGCAGCTAATTTTATTGGTTAGGACTACAGTGACGGGTAGGCTTAGGGATCAGTGTTTGTTGTAGGCAGTCATTACTGTGATTGACATGACCAATACAGTTTTAAGAATCTGCTGCAGGGTGGAGTTCCCACTGAACTGGTTTGATGAAAACTCTTTAGGAGCACTGTATTTCTCACATGGGTGATGTTAAAGTCACCATGAAATCAAAATTAACAATTCTTATTTTTTTAAGGGGATATCGCAGTAGACTATTTATTATGAATGATTTATCTGTGCACATCATTATAGTTTAAAATTCATGTGCCCTCCTAATCTTTTATCAAAATAACTTTCCCTAACTCTTCCAGTGAAATCTCTTCTCTGATGACGTGTTTTTGGTGTGAGGACGAGACAACCTTACTCACATATGATCACAGCAATAGCAAATGATGATGATCCAACAATCAAATCAATTCCCAATGGACAAAATCATGTCCCACCCTCAGGGCTTGACATTAGGTGCGTTCGACCAATCAGTGTATAACATTAAAGTACAGTGAGAGCGATTAGAGTGCAAATGGCTCCGTATGTTTTTGAATTGCTCTCACGGCACTGTGATGTCATACACCGATCGGTCTGCGCAGCACCACTTCAAGTCGAACACACCTACCACCAGTCAACCCACTAAACGTGACTGGATTTCAACAATGGCACTAGCCACTTAAGCGGGTTGAATTTTATATTCAGTTAAATAAATATATGCACTGCGGGTTTCAGAGTGAAACATGACACCTTAATTATTTACATGCTTGCAGGTTACAGGCTCTATTTTAACAATCTGAAACGCAAGTATCAAACGCAAAATGCAAGTAACTTTGTGGGCGGATCTTGGGCGCTGTTGCTATTATACCGGCGGGATAAATGACTTTTGCGCCCGACGCAAATCTAAAATGGGTTGGTCTGAAGTAGCTACATTACTAATAGGTGTGGTTTGGGCGTAACATGCAATAAACCAATCAGAGCGTCATCTCACATTCCCTTTAAAAGCAGGCGCACATGTTCCATGGTGGATTGCTATTATAACAGCAGATTTGCCAGTTTGCATGTTTTGATGTCCACATGTTCTTGTTCAAGAAATTACACTGGCTGTAGCATTTCTATTGTAAATAATATTAAAGATTAAGTGGACATTTTAATTAAATGTTTGGTCAAAGTTAAACAAGGATTTGATCATGCTGTAAAGTGTAAGAACAACAATCACCAGGCCGTTGGCACCCTCTACAGGCTCTTGTTATAATACACAATTTACATAAGATGATTATGTTTATATTATGTATATTATGTAGTTTAACAGTGTTGCTCAATAAAACCAAATTATTACTTGCTTTGGATACTTTATTTGAACCAATTATTATTGTAGCCGATGGTAGTAATTCCCTTTACAGATTGATAGGGGCGTGCCTTATTTCACTTGTTTTATTTGGCCTATAAAGGCAGCTGTAGGTGTCTTAGGATTGTGTGTCTCACAGTCATGGGTGACGTCATCTATTTACGGCATGGTGCGGGAGTGTTTGTATGGTAAGGAGCTGCGGGTCACGGCTGTGCTACTAAATGTTTGTATCGACTGGGGTTTTATCTACTCATTTGGCTCATCTTTCTCTAGTGTGGACTGAGGAATCCTGTGGCGTATTGTTGCAATGTGTGTTGTATTGGATTGTTTTAATGTCCTGGAGTTTAAATTCCCTGTGTACCGTGAGCTGCTCAAACTGGTAAGTTGTTTTAACAACAGCTTGTTGTACTACTTGGGGGCTAGACTGGTCATTCTGAGTCTCTTGTCCTTATCTTTTTTTCAGTTAAAAATGTAGAGGGAGAGACTAATATATTACAGTTGGTTTCACATTTGGGATTTGGCGGCTGTATTCTTATTATCAAAATAATCTTTAGCGACAGCCCTAGATTAGTTAATTTCAAAATGCACCTGCATTGTTTTGCATTGCACTAGATGACTGTCTCCGTGTCTCACGCTCGAGACCCTGCCTTCTTTTCCATTCATCAGTGCTTCGATTCTGCAGTTACTTTTTCATTATAGCCTAGTAACCGCTGTACTATAGTACCTACAATATTAAGCATCTATTTTTTTAAAGAGCAAAAACACATTCTGTGTTTTAGTGTCATTCTTGTCTAATAAAGAAAAAAGAGTTCTGAAAGAGTTCCCTTCAGATACGGTTTACTCGCAGTGTGACAACTACTGACGCTTATTGGGAAAACTATGCTTTTCTCCAAATACTGAAGAATTATGGGTTCACATGCACAGACAAATGGCTTTTCAGCCTGCCGAAACGGTTGGGGCCGACTGCTTAAGTCATACTGAAAGCAATTTTTGTCAGAATTTTTCTCCTTCAGCGCAAAGATCATCTCACTGACTTAGAAGAAGAAAATAAAAAAGAAGCCTTCCTGCTCGCTGTGGAAAAAAACCCAGCAGCAGATTAATGGCGCTGACAGCTCGGCAGCTGAGAATGGTGCTTTTCCCCAGGTGCTATCCTGTGAGACTAATTGAGAAGATTTCACTCTAAAAGAGCATATTTTTGCCAGCGTTTGTTTCAAAACTCTGCGCCACGAGTATGTCACATACAGGGCTTCCCTGTTCTCCACCATTCTCTCCCTGAGAGGAAGAAACAACAGAGTCGCAGGGCTGAGTGGATGGGACTGAGTGAGCTCACGCTGGCCCATATCCTACGTGCCTCATTCTCCCTACAGCGAGGGAATCCCCTGGGTGCCTGGAAGTGCCTGCCCACAGTCGTCTCGATGAATGGTTCCTGCAGCCGGGACACCATCAATGAACTCCCTGCCAGAGACCTACCCCTTTCGTTCATGATGAACCTACCAGTTGTGCTGCATATAACGCACACCATTGGTGGCGGCGGCAAAAGCTTCCCCCCTGGAGGGGGCCGTCACCACAATTCTGCCCGCCTACGGCCCTGGGATGAAAATCCAAGGCTGTTCATCCCTCTAAGCCAAGCAGGGCCACATCTGCCTTCTGGCCAGAGCCTACTCTGCGGCCTGTCAAGCTGGATCCACTCTCCACACGATGGCGGTCCTTCAAGTGTTTCAAGCCAAACTCCTCTGCACTATGAATGAGTCCATTCCAGACCTTGCTGCTTTCAAGGAGCTGTGCAGTGAAAAAAACCTTGCTCTGCGCCCTACTAAGACTTCGGCCCAGGCAATCAGCCGTATGATGGTCAGTTTGGTGGTGCTCAAGCTCCACCCAAAGTGCCGGTCCTAGACTTCTGGGGGCCCTAAGCAACACTTTGTAAGGGTGCCCCTTTCAATGCATTCATAAATCCCCAAAAGGACACCCAACCCCTTAATCTGGTCTTTCAGAGCAGTTTTACTGTTAAAGAAGCAACAGTCTAAAATGACAAATAATTAGACAAATACATTAGAAAAAAGATACAAATTAAATAAACAGATTAGCCTACTAAGCGAGAGTACCGCCAAGGTCGGACCACCTTCCATGAACATTGGTCCCTCCCCCCAGTGTGGCGGCCTGCCCCTTGCTACCCGAAGCCAGGCTTGGTAAGCCACCCCCTCAAACGTGAATCTCAAGAACGGTCTGTGATCTGGAAATGAAAGTATGCGTCCTTGAGATCCACTGATAAAAACAATCCCTGGGTCAAACCTGCAAGACGATTTATTTCAAAGTTAACATTCTGAATGGCTGTCTTAACAGGGCATGGTTCAGACATCTCAAATCGAGGATGGGCTTGAGGCTGCTATCCTTCTTTGGAACAAGGAAGTTGCGGCTGTAAAAGCCTGACTCACAGTGGAATGTGGGAACTTACAGAACCCTTCGTAAGCAGAGCTTGCACTTTGGCTCGGAGGACGTGAGCGTTGTGTAAGTGAACTGGAGAGTAGCCTCATCTGATTGTCTCCAAAACACAATTTGACACACCTGGAGGCTGCCCATGCCACGGCTTGGGTGACGAGAGGCTGGAGAGTCGTGAGAGACAGGTAGTGTTGCTTTCGTCAACGAAAATTATGACTAAATATCATCGTCAACAAACCTTTATCACGTGACGCAACATAAATGCTGGTCATGTGACGATGACTATAATTAAATGTATAATGCAATATTGTTGACGAATAAAAACGAGACTAAATGTGGTTTACAAATAAAAATTATGCTAAAATGTCTCTTCATTTTCATTGACCAAAACGAGACGAGACAAAATGTTATAACGTTATTTTATAATATTTATTATATTTAGTCACGTTATTATTATTATTTTGCAGTATTTCTGTTTCCTGTGTCTCACTTCAGGGGCTGCATCAGGTGCGCAGACGCAGACGCAGGCGACGTCACTTCCTCAGTCCGCATTTGTGGCATTATTTAGATATTTAGACTGCGGTGAGTTAGAGTAAACGACAACAAACAAAGTTAAGTCTGACACAGAGAAAGGACCGATGGCCAGCCAGCCGGGGTTCATCTTTGGGAGAAAAAGAAGAAACAACATTTGGAAAAACTTTCATTACATAGAAGTAGAAAAGAAAACGGAATGTGTTGTGAAAAAAGATGGGGAGAAATACGGCCACAGAATCACAGGAAAAAACACCACAAACCTTAAGAGACAAGTGTGTGTACTTCTAACATGTTTGGTTGGTAAAATAAATTCAAATCAGAGCATCTTCCGTGACTGGAATGGATGTATTCTTGAGTCTATAAGGTAACAATAATATAATAAGATAACCTTGTTTGAAATGGGTTTGGCTAAAAGAAAATTTTGGTTGTCTATACTACTAGGTACTTACTACGGAAGCCCTGAACCGCAAGGTGAGAAAAAAAAAGAAGAAAACTTATCTCGTTATTTCGACTTAATAAGTCGTTATTTCGACATAATATCTCGTTATTTCGACATAATATCTCATTATTTCGACTTGATAAGTCGTTATTTCGACATAATAAGTCGTTATTTCGACATAATAAGTCGTTATTTCAACATAAATATCTCGTTATTACGACATAATAAGTCGTTATTTCTACATAATATCTCGTTATTTCGACATAATATCTCGTTATTACGACATAATAAGTCATTATTTCGACATAATATCTCGTTATTTCGACATAAATATCTCGTTATTTCGACATAATAAGGGGACATTCTAATATGCATTAAGCTACATTTAGCGTTCTTATAATGAGTTTCTATGGGAGGAAAATGCTTAATGTCAAATTAAACGCTTTGCGTTCATATTCTGGACTTATCTGATTTTTGTAGTAGCCTATACTTTATTATGATTTTATTGATTAATAAATGCACGCACAATTATCCGTGAACTTGATAAATGTTGCAGATATGTTTTAGGCTACTATCCACAAACAAATTGCTTTAAATTATGTGTGCAAAATTCTGAATTCAACGAATGCAGTGCAACAACAACAATAATAGTTAAATTAATATTAGTATTATTAATAATAATAATAATAATAATAGTCGCAGTAGTGCTAGGCTAAGGCAGTGCAAGCCAAGTCAAGTAAAACAGAGTTTCTTTGCGTTCATAGTCTGGACTTATCTGATTTTTTTGTAGTATACTTTATTATGATTTTAGTATCATATTGATTAAGAAATGCACGCACAATTATCCTTGAACTTGATAAATGTTGATTAATATGCAACGTTTTAGAAAAGTATAAATTAGTAGAATATCCAGTGTTATGAAAACAGTAGGCTAGGTCAACATAACTACAATGCATTCTATAATTCCCGGTCTTATTCTGCCCTCTAGTGGCATATCGAAATGAATACAAACCTTAACATATTTACTAACAGACCAAACACAGTAAATAATCATACTAATAAAGTATATGTACAACAAAATCTGATGAGCTCAGAATATACGCGTTTAATTCCACGTTAAGCAAATTGCCGAATACACTCAAATGAGATCGACTCAGACGTCAATAAATGGACGCGCACATTATAATCACTAATACAAAATAAAACAAAAATGTCTTTTATACACAAAAATGTCTCTATTTGTACAAATTGCTGCACATTCGTTGAATTCTGAATTTTGCACATTTGAAAGCAATTTGTTTATGGGTAGCCTAAAATATCTGCAACATTTATCAAGTTCAAGGATAATTGTGCGTGCATTTCTTAATCAATATGATACTAAAATCAAAATAAAGTATACTACAAAAAAATCAGATAAGTCCAGACTATGAACGCAAAGAAACTCTGTTTTACTTGACTTGGCTTGCACTGCCTTAGCCTAGCACTACTGCGACTATTATTATTATTATTATTATTATTATTAATAATACTAATATTAATTTAACTATTATTGTTGTTGTTGCACTGCATTCGTTGAATTCTGAATTTTGCACACATAATTGAAAGCAATTTGTTTGTGGATAGTAGCCTAAAACATATCTGCAACATTTATCAAGTTCACGGATAATTGTGCGTGCATTTATTAATCAATATGATACTAAAATCATAATAAAGTATAGGCTACTACAAAAATCAGATAAGTCCAGAATATGAACGCAAAGCGTTTAATTTGACGTTAAGCATTTTCCTCCCATAGAAACTCATTATAAGAACGCTAAATGTAGCTTAATGCATATTAGAATGTCCCCTTATTATGTCGAAATAACGAGATATTTATGTCGAAATAACAAGATATTATGTCGAAATAACGAAATATTATGTCGAAATAACGAGATATTATGTCGAAATAACGACTTATTATGTCGTAATAACGAGATATTATGTCGAAATAACGACTTATTATGTCGTAATAACGAGATATTATGTCGAAATAACGAGATATTATGTCGAAATAACGACTTATGTCGTAATAACGAGATATTTATGTCGAAATAACGACTTATTATGTTGAAATAACGACTTATTAAGTCGAAATAACGAGATATTATGTCGAAATAACGAGATATTATGTCGAAATAACGACTTATTAAGTTGAAATAACGAGATAAGTTTTCTTTTTTTTTTTTCTCACCTTGCGGTTCAGGGCTTCCGTAACTTACACTATATTGACTGGGTTAAATATAATTGCATTACTAAAAAGAGACTAAAATACAATTTTTAGAATAAATGTCATCAGCTTTCATCGACTAAAACTAGACTAAAATGTCATCAGTTTTCGTCGACTAAAACTAGACGAAAATAGTCATGGATAATTCTGACTAAAATAAGACCAAAATGCTCAGACTTTTAGTTGACTGAAACTTGACTAGACTAAAAAGAGTATGAATGTGACTAAAACTAATAAAAACTAAAATGACAGCTTGACACAAAGACTAAAGACTAAAACTAAAATTAAAACAGGCCGCCAAAAACAACACTAGAGACAGGTCACCACGCTGTGGTGGGGAGCTGATGCTCATGAAATTCAATTGTTTCTAAGACCCATGCTGACAACCCCCAGAACAGCTTCCCAATATAAAGTCCTACCGTTTGGACTGTCCATAGTTCCATGCACTTTTACAAAATGTGTGGATGCAGCCCTCTCCCCCCTGAGACGGATGGGAGTGCATATCCTGAATTACCTCAACAATTCTCTGCTCTTAGCCCAATCAAAGGAGGTGCTATGCGCGCATAGATCCTTGCTCCTCAGCCATTTGGTAAGTCTGGGGTTCAGGATCAATCTAAGCAAGAGTTCACTGCCCCACAGCCAACACATCTCGTTCCTTGGGGCAGTCTTCAACTCAGCCCACATGCAGGCCTGGATTTCGCCAGAGTGCTCTCTGAAAATTCAAAGGCTAGCGGCGTCTTTCAGATTCGGGGACAACTTCCTCTAAAAATGTTTCAAAAGCTACTGGGCCTCATGGCAGCAGCCTCCTTGAAGAGTGACAGGCGAGAACGGAGCGTGCAAAGCGGCAGCCTCTCACAATGCTCACCGTCAGCCCCCTAAAAGGCTGACAGAGCATGCTCCGCTCCCAAACATTACACAAAGTTTGTGTGTATCCCCACCTGTAAGGAAACTAGGGCAGAGAGAAGCACGCAACTTGAAGGATTGTTTGTTCATCATTATTTTCTTATATTGAGCTTTACTATATCAGGACAGACAACAATAAATAAGACAGACTGTTAAGGAGGATTCATCCAATCACTGTTTACCGAATGACGCCAGTCAGTGCTTCAAGTCAGCAAGAGACAAACTATGAATGCTCCTGTGCAGAATTTATATCTCCTTTTTCTTTTAGTAGTAGACTTATGTGAGCGAGTTAATGACCAGAATGTAAGTTGTTTATTTCTTATTATCCTGTGACCTTTTCGATGTTTGGAAGCATATGTGTGTACTTTATTGATATATCACAAGCTCATTGGTTTTCCATCGCGGCAATCCGCGTTAGCACCAAACCACCAAAGTTCACCATTTACGATATGTATAACTAATGCTTAAGTACCATTATAGTGTGAGTAATATCTCTGGATGGTGATTTATATTGTTATTCGCTTATATTTGTGTATATTACATTATGTGTAGTTTCTTTATCTGCCATTACTGCCTATAAGGACACGTTAAAATGCCATCTTTCATATCTAATGCCATGTCTGAGCGCTCAATGCCATCTTGTGGACAAACTAAGTACTGCAACAACTTTAATAATGTAACCTGGATTATTGCATATATGAACGTTATTGATTTATTTGTATATCTAATATTTATTGTTATTATTTGATTTCAGACCACTCACTTGTCCACCCTTAAATAGACAAAACACGACTCAGGTTCATTATATAGAAAAATTCCCAAGATTTATTCTGGCTTACACAAAGATATATCTCACACACAAGGATGCTCTCATCACAAACTACCTGAACAGAAGGAGCCTTTACACCACAAAACCAAAAAGAAATCAAAAAAATCAAACAGTCACAATAAACCCATAAGTTAAATTCATTAAACAATAACTCTGTGAATCACTCAGTTAATTCAAAGTAAAATACATGCAAAAATAGCTCCTCTGTTCAAACACTAGACCTGTAGCATCCTCATGCTGCAGTAATAAACAGTGGGGGAACAAACAAACAAACAATATACAAACAAACAAAAAGAGAAAAGAAAACTAGTCCGCCCCAAAGGCCTTTCCCATTTCTTTTAGGCCCGATTACCAGCTCAAGCGCCCGGGCGGACTAGACAATATAACATTACCCAAACAAACAAACCAAAAAAAATCTAATACAACAAGAGCAACAAATGGGCTCCGTAGAGCTGAAAATACAAACATTAAAATACCTTTATTATTCATATTAAAACAGTCACCCCATATTAAGACAATTTAATACTTTAAATCAACTCATACCTGTCTCCAAGATCCAAACAAACTCACATGCGAACCTCTCGCATACGAACACCACGAGTGTTGATTTATTTCCGCCGGCCAGAAACAAACGCACCTACCATCTTCGTTCCTACCCCTGATATTTATACTTGGCTAACCACACCCCCTTGATTCATAACTTTACTGCCTTGATATCACCCGCTACATTCCACCCCCTCAAAATGCGTCGACGACCCGACGATGTAAAAAAAGACTACAATTCAATCTTCTTCCACTGCTGATCTTGGCAAATGATAGGGATTAGAATGTTGACCTGCTGTCCTTCTAGAGGATCTCCGAGTACCTCCCTCTATTAACTGAGGGCCCCTTTCCAGTTCAATCACGTGACCTTGATCCTCCACTACTGACGACCCTAAATGTTCAAAGGGAGGGCCCAAATGTTCAGAGGGAGGGCCAACATCTTCAGGAGACTCAAATTGCACCATTCCCAAAGGATAAAATTCTACCCCATCGTCGTCTGTTTCAACTTTCCCTCGTTTCTGCATACCAGCCCTAGGAATCTCATCAACTCCCACTGTGGCCATTGGCACACTTCTAAGCTCAGTTCTATATACCTGTCGCATTGGGCCATCTTGATCTACTGGAATAATCGAGTAAGGAGCCCCCCATTCTTTAGGCTGTCGCACTACCCTATACAAAGTAGAGTCCCACATGTCCTGAATCTTGTTACGACCCCTCACTGCATGATTACGTGTATAAACAAGAGCACCTTCTCCAATACCCGTATCTGTTACTTTGGACTCATAACTTTGATCTCTTAGCTGCCTCCTAGCCTCCAGCCGTCGCCTCACATGATCATAGGCCCCTTCCAATAGCTCCTGGTGCTCTTTCACCCATTCTTCCACAGAACTTTCTCCTACCTCTTCTGCCTCAGCACCCAATACAAAATCAATAGGTAGCCGAGGCTCTTGACCAAACATCAGATAATATGGAGACCTACCGGTTGACTGATGAACTGTAGTATTATAAGCATAAACTAACTGGGAGAGGTACCGTGGCCAGCGCCTCTTCTGGTCAGGGGGTAAAGTACGCAACAGATCATGCAGTGTACGGTTAAACCGTTCACACTGACCGTTGCCCTGTGGATGATATGGTGTTGTGCGGCTCTTTTGAACATTATAAACCTTACAGAGCTGCTGTATCAGAGTACTTTCAAAACTTCTGCCCTGATCTGAATGTATCCTACTAGGGGGGCCAAACAAATTAAACCAATGCTTCACCAACACATCAGCTACGGTACTAGCTCGCTGGTCCTTTGTGGGAATAGCCTGAGTATATTTGGAGAAAACATCTGTTAATACCAATATATTTTCCCTGCCATCCGATGCTGGCTCCAAAACGGTAAAATCTATTGCCACTACCTCATGTGGACGACTGGCCTGAATACTTCCCATGAAGGGCCTAACTTTAGGTTGCACAGCCTTAGCAAGAATGCACCTTCCACACTCATGACACCATTTCTCGATGTCTTTTGCCATACAAGGCCAATAACAGCGCGATCGCACCAACTGTAAAGTGCGTTCCACGCCTTGATGTCCATGGTTATCATGAAGACTGGAAAGCACATTCTGCTGCAAACACTGAGGCAGAACCAGCTGAAAGACCTCCTTACCTCCGTTTGGAGCATAAATGCACCGATACAGCACTGAATCTTTCTCCTTAAGCCGCTCCCACTGTCGAACAAGCTCCTTAGTACCTGGCCCAAATGTAGCTCGCTCCTTTGGACCCGGAAATCTATCTTCCATCCAATGAACCAAAAAAGGTCCAATAACTGGATCCTGCTTCTGCAGCAAAGCAAGATCTACCCCTGAACAACCTGGAAGAGTAACGATCTCAGACTGAACACACCAAGGTATTCTCTCCACAGTATTCCCTCCACTATGAACTTCAGACAACTTCGGCTCCATATACTGACGGGATAATGCGTCTGCGTTCCCATTTCGAGACCCTGGACGATACTGCAAAGTCAAATTAAATGCAGCTAACTGAGCAGCCCATCTCTGCTCTACCGCACCAAGTTTGGCAGTATCCAGATATCGCAATGGATTATTGTCAGTATATACTGTGCAAGATGTACCCAGCAAGTACTCCCTAAATTTTTCGGAGACTGCCCACTTAAGGGCAAGGAACTCTAGCTTCATGGAGCTATAGTTCTGCATGTTTTTTTCAGATGGTCTAAGCCCCCTACTAGCAAAAGCAACTGGTCGTAACTTGCCCTCATGCTCCTGTGACAGCACAGCTCCAAGACCCGAATGGCTAGCATCTATTTCTAAAACAAACGGCTTCTGAAAATCGGCATAAGCCAGAACTGGAGCAGATATCAGAGCTTGTTTCAACTGATGGAAAGACTCATCACACTCTATATTCCAATATAAGCCAAGTGGCTTCCTTGGAGTCTTACCTCTTTTTCCTGCTACACTTAACTGGGCCACCACTCGATGCAATGGTGCTGCCATCTTTGCAAAACCTGCAACAAACCTACGATAGTAACTGGCGAAACCAAGGAAAGATCGCAGTTCTACCAAATTACTTGGAGTTTTCCAATCCCGTACTGCTGCCACCTTATCGGGGTCTGTAGTAAACTCCTTCCGCCGAGACCACATGACCAAGGTACCTAACCCTAGTCTGAAAAAAATGACACTTGGACAATTTAACCTTCAAACTCTGTTTCTGAAGACGCAAGAACACCTCCTCCAACCTCTCCAAATGCTGTTGAACAGAGGAAGAAAACACAATTAAATCGTCCAAGTATAACAAAACTGATTGATACCGGCAGTCACCAAACATACGCTCCATGAGGCGCTGAAAAGTACTAGGAGCATTGCACAACCCAAATGGCATCCTATTGAATTCAAATAATCCAAATGGGGTGCAAAAAGCTGTCTTAGCCCTATCCTTTTCAGCAACCTCGACCTGACTATAACCACTGGCCAAGTCCAGTGTCGAAAACCATTTTGCCCCAGTAAGACCGTCCAATGACTCTTCAATCCTCGGCAACGGAAAAGCATCTTTCCTGGTTTTTGCATTTACCTGCCGATAATCTACGCACATTCGAAGACCTCCATCCTTCTTCTGTACTAGTACAATTGGAGATGAATAGGGGCTACTACTTTCCCTTATTATTTGGCTATCTAACAGTTGTTTAATGTGAGCTCTCACCGCCTCATATTGCGAAGGGTGAATGCGGCGATAGGGCTGGCGAACTGGAGTTTCATCTAAAAGAGGAATTTCATGAGTTATCAGATTAGTACACCCAACATCCATATCAGTCTTAGCAAACAAGGAACGATATTTAATTAATAAAGCTTTAGCTTTCAGTTGCTCAGTCTCATCTAAACCATCAAAAGATGGAAAATCCATCCACTCTTCCTCCAAGTGCTCAACTTGCTGAGAGGTAACATAAGCCGTACATTCATTACCACCAACCTTCTCAGAGAACTTAACTTGTGGATCCTGCTCAGCAACCACATTAGCCACAGAAACAGTTGCTATAACCCTACGTGGGGTCAACCAAACATCAGAATAACTGACATTGGTTACAGGTACATAAGCAATTCCCCTCTCGGAAGAAATAAAAGCCGTAGATACCAACAGCCCTTCTGGCAAGACACCCTCATCAAAGTCTAGTGATTCAACTAAAAATTGAATTTGTTCTTGTGATGGAACCTTAGGACATGTGACTGGAACAAATGTTAAAGCACCTGCAGCAACACACACTGAAGACCCACCCCGCACTTTTACCTTATAGGCCTCCAATGAATTCAATATAGCTTCCTCAACTTGGCAATGCCTCAGGGCTTGCCTCCATCCTGGGGCCAAATCCTGCACAGAAGGGATATCAAAAAGACTGGCGCCATGCTGTTGAAATAACTCTTGATAAAACCCTTTAATGATATTCATGCCCAACACAGCAGGGGTTTTCAATTTTTTATCCTGCATTTGAGGGTCTCTGGGATCTTTCACTACAAGGATACCCATAGATGGCATGCAATTTCCAAGAACCATGATGTCCAACTCTAAATAGCCCAAATAAGGCAATTTTAAGCCATTTCCTGCTCTAAGATCTAACCATGAACAATCATGAAGTGGGACATTCTCAAGGTGAGCAAAGTGTTTATTATAACAACTCTCAGTTATGGTGGTAACCATTGAACCTGTATCCAATAATGAAGAAATCACTACATCCCCAAACTTAACTTCCATCACTGGACAATTACTCACAAGTGTGGATGTGGTATGTGCATCAGAGCCTAACGATACCCCTACCAGTGTGTGGCTCTGTACACTGGCGGGTTCTAGTTTTCCGACTGAGTTACATTCTCTTTCTCTATCTGTGCAGGTCTAGGCTGTGGGGGGGCTAAACAATAGCGTGCAATATGCCCCAACTGATCGCAGCGAAAACATCTTAAATCACTTTCAGCCTTTCTTCTACTTCTAGGAGTAGAGAAAGTAGTAGAAACATTTGCTCCAACTTTTAAGGGGCTCAGTGCCTTCATTAGTGAGTCCAACTGACTCTGTTGTGCCTCAATAAGAGATCTAAGCTCTGAATATTCACACAGATTGGCACTTTTGGGCTCGCTAAACACCCTAACTTGGGCCTCATTAGAAAAGTACAAGGGGTCATTTTGTTTTTGTTTAAAAGACTGTCCTTCACATTGAGCCATCCACTGGACAGCTTCCCTACGTACATCACGAATTGTCCAGTTAGGATGTGCACGCACTTGGTCTCTTAATCTCACACCCAAGTTTTGATCTCTAACCCCATCACAAAACTGATCACGGAGATCTCTTTGAGATTTAACATGAGCCAATTCATTTGACTTCACAATTTGATCCATTAAAGTCATCAATGCATGGGAGTAATCCAAAAGAGACTCTCCCTCTTGTTGTTTACGATTAAAAAAACGACGCTGCAAGGAAATATGAGAATGTAAACACCCATAAATTTCTCTTAACACTCTGAATATATCATCCACACATTCTTTTTCCACCCTTGGGAGATATTTTATCTCTATTCGAGCAGTACCCTCTAAATGATTATATACCCACAGAGCTTTTTCTTTCTCAGTTGGTTTTGTTTGAATATGGATCTCTACCAATTCAATCCATTCTTCTATGGTAAGAGAATCAGATCTATCCAAATTTCCTGAAAACTTGGGTACCTTCTCAGTTTGTTGAATAAACACCACTTGTCTCCCTCTCTCCACTTCAATTGCAGCTGAACCCAGTCCCACACTATCCACACTACTGCTTGAAGGCCCAGATGGAGCAGTTGGTGAATAAAATCCTTGTGCATGTTGTTCAGGATCCATGGTGCCTCCTACAGCTCCTTCCAACGACATGACCCTGGAACTTGTCTGCTGTATAAGCACAACAGCCCAATGTTGCTCTTGCTGACACTCAAAAAAAAATAAAAGAAAAAAATATATATTCCCCCACTTACAATTATAATGCTTTGCCACCAATTATCTTGGGAAAAAAAAAACTCCGACTACGCCAGAATGTTACATGACCCACCCTTAAATAGACAAAACACGACTCAGGTTCATTATATAGAAAAATTCCCAAGATTTATTCTGGCTTACACAAAGATATATCTCACACACAAGGATGCTCTCATCACAAACTACCTGAACAGAAGGAGCCTTTACACCACAAAACCAAAAAGAAATCTAATACAACAAGAGCAACAAATGGGCTCCGTAGAGCTGAAAATACAAACATTAAAATACCTTTATTATTCATATTAAAACAGTCACCCCATATTAAGACAATTTAATACTTTAAATCAACTCATACCTGTCTCCAAGATCCAAACAAACTCACATGCGAACCTCTCGCATACGAACACCACGAGTGTTGATTTATTTCCGCCGGCCAGAAACAAACGCACCTACCATCTTCGTTCCTACCCCTGATATTTATACTTGGCTAACCACACCCCCTTGATTCATAACTTTACTGCCTTGATATCACCCGCTACACACTGTTAACATTCAAACTGAATAATCAGAAACTTCAAACTCTGGTTCAGCTGAGTCGTATGTGTTCTTGCCGAAACACCAGCACGGATACAAATCCACCTGTTCCAGCCCAAATACAGTCCTTACATAAATCTCCAAAACACAGACAGTATGAACACAGAGCACTTGCTGAGGCACAGAAGCTAACGCCGGTCATTCTGGATGTGCTTTTATCCTTTCCTGGTCGTGACGTCACCCGCCTGTGATGTTCACTCTCGCCACTGGACTAGTTGACACGTGCTTCAGACGCAATCACGCGGGGGCGTTCCCAAAGTATATGTTCCCTTGAAAGGGAACATATATTCCTAGACCTAATTCTGAGTATCTGAATTGTTGTGTAGGCTAGTCCACTGCAAGTGTACATACAGAAATTTATTTCAAATCTACTTTACTCTTTCTCTGCCACGGACTGAATTTTCCAGATATCCATGTTTTCAATAGGGGGAAATTTATTATGCATATTCTGAAAGAGTACATAATCTCTGGATCAAAACACAGGGGGATGAGAAGCAGAATCAAGTGTAATTTTATAATTTTCCAGATATCCATGTTTTCAATAGGGGGAAATCTATTATGCATCTTCTGAAAGAGTACATAATCTCTGGATCAAAACACAGGGGAATGAGAAGCAGAATCAAGTGATGGAAGATTGCTTATGCAAATGTAAAACAACAACAATTAAATCAAAACTCCTAAATGTTACCGAATAAAATGTCAACCCAGGAAGGGTTAATGACTGTGAAGCTGTGGCAGTGTTGATGGACTCGACCTACTTAATTTATGTTTTGATCGTTGTTCCGAATCCCATCCGGATGTAGTCTTTTACTAAAAAATTTGTAAAAATTATTATTTTTTTAAACTTACCCACATTCAAGTGTTGATAAAAAAGTATGTATGAAGCTAGAATAAAATGTTTTTAAAAAAGAAAGAGTTAAAGTATAGTTAAAGGTATACTTCAAGTATAAAAAAATAATATCTAATAGGAACATATAGTATACTTAAAGTGCAACAGTATATATACTAAATTAAGTATAAATTTATGTTCACTTAAAGAAAACAAACAATTCTACTTGCAGTATAAAACTACTAAACTAGATTACTGAGAGTATACTTAAAAGTGTCCTTTCATAAACTAAAAAAAGTACTACAAGTATTAAAATAGTAAACTACTAGTATTCTTATAAGATCACTTGTAGAACAGAAGATCACTTGTAGAACAGATGCAGTACAAATGAAAAACATAGATGTGAACTAGTTGTGCACTTAAAGTTTGCTACTGTAACACTTACAGTACACTTAAATGTACATTTTATATACTAAAACGTCAGCCAATTTAGTCCCAAACTGTATTGAAATAGTACACTTACAAGTTTACTACTACTGTAGTACATTGATGTTGTATACTTACTACATAAAGTATACTTAAAAATATACTTGAACATTACTTAAGTATACTTCATAAAATGTCAAGTATACTTTTCATAAGGGAAACTACAGATGATCCCTAAAATAAGGCAAATTTCACATTTATTTTGAATGAATACACTTTTGTTAAAAAAGCCTGTTGTTTTAATCCATAAACTGTAGATTACTTACGGTTATATTGACTGGCATATGCTTCTTCTTTGTTCCGATATCTTCATCTTGGCATATTACTCCTGAAAATGAACAAACAACTTTAGCATTACGCCTTATTGAACGTTATCATTTGAAATGTAGTAAGCAACCCACAGAAAGTCCAAAGTGCAAAGTCTGTTTGTAACATGATCTATATGGCACATATATATTTTTACTCGCATGTGAATTTGCTAGTGATATCAAATCTACAGAAAATTATTTCTACAACTTCTCAACACCATAACTATATCTTTGAACACGTGCCTAATATATATATATAAATGATTGATTAAAGAGTACTTTGGCTCAGTGCTCATTTGACTGCCTACTATCAGAATCTGGGCAAACTTGAAAGTGAGGGCAATGAGGGAATGAAAGATCACATGAGGGAATGAGAGTTCATGAGGGAAAAGTTAATTAAGTTAGATTTTAGACTCATAGATCCATTTGAGAAAGGTTAAAGAAACTTATCTCTGTTTGAAGCATGTGGTCAAAAATACATATTTCACTGTAATGAATGAATAATCAAACCATTATTCAAGACAGTGGGATAGGGGGTTTCACAACATCATTTTTATTTTATAGCATGCAGACAGTAGAATAATTCAGTATTTATTATTCCATTAAAGATCATGTGATGAATGCAGTTTGAATGCTGTTTAAATGAAAAAAACAAGCACTTCAATATATTTTTATACATTTTATATATTTTTAATATTTTCTTAAAGGAGTCATGACCTGCAATTTTCACTTTTCCACGAGAATCAATGTATGTTATGATTGCCTAACGATTATACACTGGCCGGGAAGCCGATATTTAAAAGTGAAGCGTTCGTTTACCTCAGGATAAATAAACCAGCGCGCGTGCACGCGCACTCAAATACGAGATTTTGATTTCAGCCCCGTCTTGACGTCATGACGGGGCAGGATATACCATATATGGACACCGCAAACCTATGCCGCGGGAAGCCCGCCCCTCTCCCCCTCATATTCAGTTCAGTCGAGAAAGATGGAGAAACGAGTACACACCTGAGTTGCTCTGTGGTTGACTGCCAGAATCAACATGTAAATGTGTTTTCTCTCCCAAGAACGGACCAAGCTGTCAGGGACCAGTGGATTAAATTCATTTTTAATGACGCGGTTCCTACAACCCTTCCCACTGGCTTAACGTTATGTGTCTGTGCTAACTAAACATTTTACGCCGGAATCCTTCACAAATTTGAGGCAATATCAGGCGAAGTTGGCATCGAAGCTCGGGAAAAAGGGGCCATTTTCAACAATCAGACACTTGCCTGCAATTGAAACAGTAAGAATGTGTTTTTATTGCTCTACTCTGTGTAACAAACAGCAGCTAACTGCTAATGCGGCTATTGTATGCTAGCGGGAGTATTAGCTTCGAGGTAAACATGGGGAATGGCTGCTAACGTTACTTTGCAAACAACAAATGAGTTTGATTTAAGCCCTAATCGGCGCCTCATACTTATACACTGGCCGGGAAGCCGGTCGCGGCCAGGTCGGGTTCATTCATAATTTGCGCCATGATGTCATTTTGTAATGATATGCTAAAGCGTCACCTGCGGTGTCAACCCCCTCCTTCCTGCCACCAATCAACGCGCCCCTCATTTGCATTATTAAAATGACTGTCCACGACAGCCAAAATATCGCATCAGATCTCGCGAGACAATAATGCCTTCAGAAATAAGGGTCTAAGGAGCTCTGTGTTTATTTTTTTTCCACTTTTCTTTTTTAGAAGGGCCTGAAAGACTATAATACAGCAGTAGGTATCCAAGGTAATACTAGGTCATGACTCCTTTAATATTACATTTTTTTTTATATATTAGTTGTAAGTGATCAACATCAAATGCAAATGTCACTTAGTTTTTCTGCTGCAGCTCTTGACTGTTAAAAATATAGATAGAGTGAATATCAGAACAACTGCAAACAATGTAACTGCAACATCTACTGAGTAATAGGAGTACCAAGGTAGTTTGTAGACTCTGTAGAGGTGAGCAGCACCTTTGTGTCTCATTACAAACTCAATCCAGAAGAGGGCGCTGTCCAAAGGTTTATCTGGTTTGTCTCTGTGCAGATGAGAGAGTCTCTGCATACTCAGTCTGTAAGATGGTTCATTGATTACTTCCTATATGGCTGCATGCAGTGTGTTCTTGTTTAAAGTTGAGATGGAGAGTATATTGGCTCCTCCCTTGTCTTGTAAACGAAGAAGATTGTCATGCTGGTCAAAAAAGAATGGAATTCCAACCACTGGAACACCATGGTACAAAGCTTCTTGAACCCCATTGGTTCCGCCATGTGCAACAAAAACTTTAATCTTTGGATGCCCTAGAAGATCGTTCTGTGGCATCCAGTCAACCAGTAATGTGTTGTTCCCCAAAGTAGACGGTCTCTTTCCAGTGTATTTCCAAATTACCTTTTGCGGGAGCTGAGCAACAGCAGTAGCTATTTCTGCTGTTAAATCATCTGGTAGGGCACTGATAAACGCCCCTAAAGACATGATGATGACTCCATGCTCTCCAGAACTGTGCATGAAGTCTTCCAGATCATGTGGAAGGGCCTTCACTGGTTTACACTGAAAGCCTCCAATGTAGATGATATTTGGCATTGTTGGACGTGGAAATTCAAAAACAAAATCAACCCTCATTAGCCATATATCAGGCCTCCGGATAATGCACATGTGGATGGAAATATTTGTCACAAAGTGCTTGGTACTGTGGGAAATTAAAACGGTTGTTCTGAATGCCCATTAGCAAAAAGAAGAAAACATTTTTTACCCGTTGGAAAAAGTTCATCTTGTCAGTGTTTCCAGATCCTGTGAAAGGGATGTAAGACATTGGTGAGGGAGCAACGTCAAAGTGTCCCTCACCAGTAGTGGTCCATCTCCCATTATATACCATGGGTAACTTGAGTTCATGAGCCAGGAGAATCCCTGCATCCCATGCCGGATCAGTAAGCATCAGATCATACTGTTTTTCATGCAGTGCCTTCATAAATTTCTCACTTTCATATATGTTTGTTATAAGCTGACATACATCCTAAAACAGCCGTACAGCGCTAAGCCAGTAACCCAGTTTCTCTTTCATATTCTATCATTTTGTAGAGCAAATCTTCTGCTAATTCTTCATCCATTCCTTTCGTGTTAGGTATGGTTATAGAGTTTTAATAAGTTGAATTCTCCTTTATGAACCAGCTATTGAAGATGCGTATTACATCAATGCTGTGCCCTTGACCATGTACAGTATTAATGTCCATGAGAATGTCCATGTTCACCCAGTTCTTTCCCTCCAAAGGCATCACCAAGATTTTGCCACCATCACAGAGAGAACCAAAAAGGAGTATGACTGTTATCCAGAGAGAGACAGAAACCATGTTCTTAGAAAATGATGTCATCTTGCCGGTAAATTATAAAATAAATGGATTACATAAATTTGGACAATATTATGTTATTATATGTTGTCGACACTGTGCAGTAGAGATGAAATGGTATGAAAGGAACTTTTTTTTTATCCAGGACCTGTACTCTTTCAGAGTGAGGAGACAGGCAGGCAGAATCATTGCAAAAATTGTCTCCCCTATGACAAGAAAGGGCCCCGGTGGAAAGCAATCACGGATTCAGTGGCGAAATATATAGCAAGAGATATGGTGCCCATATACACTGTGGAAAAGCCAGGGTTTATTAACATGCTTAAAGTTCTCAACCCCAGGTATGTGCTACCAAGCCACAAATATTTTGCCGAAGTTGGTGCTCGTGCTCGTGAAAAGACCGCTAGAGAGCTGCAGGGGGTGTCGTTTTTCTCCGCCACAACGGAGCGGTGGTCCAGTCGAACGATGCAGCCCTATAGGAGTTTGATTGTGCATTTTATTGACAACTGGACTCTGCGAAGCGTCTGCCTTCAAACAGCTTACTTTCCCGATGACTATAAAGGTGAAATAATTGTGCAGGGGCTAAAAGATGCTCTGACCTCCTGGAACCTTGATGAAAACCGACTCATCTGTATAACAACAGACAGCGGCACCAACATAATAAAAGCTCTGAGAGACAATGAGTGGCCCAATCTCCAGTGCTTTGGACATAAATTGCACAAAACTTTAGGTAAGAGTCTAATGGCTATGCATTCATGTGATGTTGATTTTTTTACGCATGAACAGCCCAATTAATGCAAGTTGTAATTAATGCAATTTAATGAAATCAATACATATTTCCACAAAATGTACATGTATGATTAATCATAATTGTACATATGGTGGTGTGTGTGTGTGTGTGCATGCGTGCATATGTGTACACCCTTAGTGTGCATTAATAACATGTGGAAATGTGAAAAAGACTTGTTTTGACACTGACCAATAGTGGCACTAAAAATGGTTTTCTTTGTGTTTTCTTTCTTTCTTTATTGTACAGAGAATGGTGTGAAGAACCCACGAATCGATCGTGCCATTGGAGTTTGTAAATAGGCGGTTGCTGCCTTTTCCTATAGTTGGAAGAATAGATGAGAGATCGGTGAAGTACAGGCTGAGCTTGGTCTACCCACTCATCAGCCGGTAACGGAGTCCCCGACCAGATGGGGTTCATGTCAAAAAATGATAGAGATTTCTCGAACAGGAGAAGGCCATAGTCCGTGTCCTGGGGTCCGACAAGAAAAGCCGTCATCTTGTGCCCACTTGGCAAGATATTGAGGTTTTAGAGTCCGTAAATAAAGCTGTCAAGCCACTCCAAGAATTTACAGACACCCTGTTCGGGGAGGATTATGTCAGTGTCTCCTACATTAAACCGGTGCTGCATTTGTTCAAAACCAATCTCCTACTGCCAGAGGAGGAAGACACCGAACTCACTAAAACAATAACCTACCAGTAGGTAGGTTGTCAGCTCTGTCTCTGCTTTCTTCAAGAAGAATGTGCCAGAGCCATCTTCTCACCAATCGGAGGCAGTGAAAGTAGAGACAGAGCTGACAACCTACCTACTGGCCCCTGAGGTAGACCCAGACACTGATCCACTTCAGTGGTGGAAACGTCACAAACCAAACTTCCCAAGGCTCAGTAATCTGGCCAAAAAATACTTGTCTGTCCCTGCTATAAGAGTCCCATCAGAGAGGCTTTTCAGTATGCCTCAAGCCAGAGGTAGTAGACAGGCTTGTCTTCCAGGCTAAAAATGCATAAAAAGAAGAATGTTGAAATTAAAGTAATGGATGCAGATGTTTCATTTTGTTTACAATTTCAGGGATTCAGGAAAACTGTTTAAAGTTTTGTTTGCACTTTATGAATACCACTGTTAAAAGTATGTATTTTTGAAATATATCTAATTTTGTTAATTTTTTTACATTTATTTGACCAAAAGTGTTTTATCAAAGAGGGACACACAATTTAATTTTTTTATTTATATTTTAAGTTATACTACAGGGCCGTTGAATGCTTGAATCTGATTGGTTGACGAACGTTGTAAGGTGTGCATTATTTTCAGGGAAACGCACAGCTAAAGTAGTTCCAGCAGGTCTTGACCACATTACAGTTCCATATCACTGCGCGTAGTTAACGGTAATAGCGGAAAATAGGATACAATTCATAACAAGAAAAAACATGCAGCCCCATGCGCTTGATCTGCAATTTTCAATGTCTAGCTTCACAATCAATGGAAACATGCAGTTTAATTTTAATAAATAAAGTATATTCCTATTCCTAGTCCTGCAGCACGGATTTTTATTGCAGATAATATAACAAATAAATAATTATTGATAGGCCTTACTTGTTAAAAGGCTTTTTTTTTTTCATTTATTTGGTTAGTCTACTGTCATCTGTCAATAATAGAAAAAAAAAAAAATGAATGAATGAATGAATTAAAACGAATTGAATTAATAAATAAATAATAATATTGCTTTTCTGCAATAATAACATCCTTTTCTGTCTCATTATTGCAACATCTCTCTCTAATAACTGCAAAAAGCCGAGCCGAGGACACACTTTAAGGCCAGTTATGAATGTAATTTGATGACTGATCATGCCCAAACGCGCATTATTTTTCTAATAATTCAACGGCCTGTCGACAATTATTCCTTACTTATTTTGAAGGTGCATTGTGTAACAGCGCCTGCCATCTCGTTTACAAGCATGTTTTGAGGCTTGTTTCCTGTTACACTTATGCCCCAAGGGGAAATTTAGATTAAACTGCATAAGGGAAAATCATAACAAAATAAAGAGTACATTTGTTTTGAGCAATTTCTTTGTCAGTTGTAGTTTGTTTTTAAAAAGAAAAAAAAAATCAATTAAAATCGAAAATCGGGTTTGGTGTGAAAAAATCTGAGATTTTTTTTTTAAGCCATATCGCCCAGCCATACTATCAATGTATTATTTTGCTCATCAGTGAGAGTAGGTAACTCCAGGGTATCTAAAAAACAGCCAATCTCCTGGCTTCTGTCTTCTGGCATTTTAGAATATAATTTTCTATAAAAACCTTTCAAAAACATCTTGAATATTATCTTGTTTGGTTTGTGTTGTGTTGGTTGCAGGATCCCTGATTTTATGTATTGTTTGATCTGCTTGTGTTTTTCTTTTTAAAGGTGCTCTAAGCGATGTTGGATGACATCACTTCTTGTTGACGTCTTGTTGTCAAACAAAACGGAGGCTAGCTCGACCCTCCCTCCTCCTCATCCCGTCCCCTCCCCCTCCCTTCCGTGCTTCCTGAAACAGTCGTGAACCATTTAGAAAAAAACAAACTGGATTTACCCTCCTGTCCAGAAAAAACAGAGCCAACTGAATGTCGGATTGGAAGCCCTTCTTCCGGGGGAGTTCACGCCATCTTTTGAATGCTTTTCCGATGTAACAAAAACTACGACTTTATTCAGCATTGTATTCTCTTCCGGGTCTGTTGTCAATCCGCGTTCACGACTCCGCAGTGACGCTGCTGACGTAAGACGCTGTTGACGTGTTATCTGGTGCGCCCGAGCTTCGTTTACAGTCTGAGGGAGACACACACTGTATTCAAGCTATTCTACATTGTTTGTATTTTGGTATTGCTATATTTTTTTAAATGGTGCGTAAGTGTGCATGTCGCAGATGTCCTAATCGCCAAAAACAACCACGGCGACGTCAGCAGCGTTTTACGTCAGCAGCGTCACTGCAGAGTCGTGAACGGATTGACAACAGACCTGGAAGAGAATACAATGCTGAATAAAGTCGTAGTTTTTGTTATTTTTGGACCAAAATGTATTTTCGGAGTTGTACCCCATGAGGCTTTTAACATCCTTCTGCGTACCCACACTTTTCACTACTAAAGATAGTGTCCTTCACTATCAACATGAAGGACAGTTGAGGCCAGCAGCTAAGAAGCTAAGAGAAAGGCAGGGCTAACGGAACAGCCTTTTAAAGCTTGACAAAAGACACACCTTGCAGGCTGGCTCACCCAATGAGAAGGGTGGAATTTCTGGTGGGAGTTTCCTCTGTGACGAAGATTTATGAGCCTTTGTCTTAAGCGTGCTCACTAGAACTGGCATGCTGAATTGGTGTTTGATGACGAAACTAAGAAAGATTCTTGTAACACTATGTTGCACAGCTATCGGCATATCATGTACACAATCATTTCGATCTTCAAAGTACCAATTTATAGAGACCAAACATGTTATAAGTGGGGTTACATTGACCGTTGGTCCTGTAACAAAATACATAGTATCAAAGAGATAATAGCATCAACAGATAATAGTATTAAAAAACACAACACAAGACAGTAAATGACATTCACAAAATGTTCTGGAATGTATGTTAATTTCATGTTAATCAGTTCATCAATAAATGAATGCAAGAGAGTCTGTTCTAATATCTGTAGGTTTTGTAGCAGTTGTTGCAGCAGAGGCCCTGTCCACATTACTAAGAGCCATAAAACTCCTTATCTGATCGTTGCCGGGGTGACTAAGATCTTCTTGCCCTGTTTGGGGGATGGGACCCCAGATCACAGAGTGAAGTTTAAAGATTTTTATGGTACATATACCAAATAATTGTGTCTGATTTGGTCTCTGTCGTTACACAGCTCCGATCGGTCCACGGCGCTTCGATGCATCTCGAACAAGCCTTCCATCACCATCAATCTTCATTGCGTTACTATTGATGTTCATGGCTTTGCGAACCTACATCAGCATCCAAACACGGCGAATCGTGCAGCTCACCGTAACTTGCATAGACGGAGATTACAATCGAGCTGCTATTAGCTTGATTAGCTGCTATTTAAAAAATGATGGTCACAAGTTTCTGTTCGTCTTGTTGGTTACAGTAACCCCGCCCCCAGCCCCTGACGCAAGCGGTTCTTACTTCTAGACCAGCAATGTTTTGGTGCTACATAAGAACCACTTTTCCTGGTTCAGAGCTGGTGCTTTGGGTGTCGAAAAACAAAGAACCAATTTGAATGAATGAAACTAGGCTCTGGCTCAGAACCAGCACCAGCACTGCCTTGGTGGAAAAGGGGCAGCTGTTAGGTAGATTGGAGCATGATTACTGATATCTATTGTTCCAATATCACAACCTTTTACCCTGGTTATATCTCGATTAAACATGAGGAAATAACATATCCTAGTGTAGATAGAATGTTGGGGAGAAAAATGTGTATAATCCTTAGCCATCGAATATCGGTTCCTCCATACATCAATCGAGCCAATATCATTAATATCACAGATTTTATTTTTATTTATTTATTTTTTTGATAGAGGAGTCATTAAGAAGGTTCAAGTTAAATTTCCACAAGGTATCCTTGGGTTTATTATCTATTCTTACTGTTAGGTAGATTGGAGCATGATTACTGATATCTATTGTTGCAATGTCACAACATTTTACCCTGGTTATATCTCGATTAAACATGAGGAAATAATCTATCCTAGTGTAGATAGAATGTTGGGGAGAAAAATGTGTATAATCCTTAGCATTCGAATATAGGTCCCTCCATACATCAATTGAGCCAATATCATTCATCAATGTATTAATTTTCCAATGGATGGATTTAGGAAAAGTTGTTTTCTTGTTTAAGGAGTCAAATTCAGGCTGTAGATGTACATTTAAATCACCTCCACAAATCAATATACCCTATGTTTCAGAAGCCGCAATCTGAAATCTTTTGAAAAGAGGTAACAGGCATAAATGTTAAATACATTAACAGATGTTCCATTCATCATTCCATGAACAAAAGTTTGTCAACATATTCATGTTTGTCCACAAACGAGTTACTAGGAGTGCTACTTGGGTATTGAGAGGTGTGTTCCTCTGGTGCTCTTCAGTTTGGAGATCCAGAAATGTTTCACAAATAAACAATGGTTCTGAGGCACTCAAAAGGAATATAAGTTTTAAAAGCCTTTATTTAAACTTGGCTATCCATTAAAAAACATGCCAACATGTTTCGGCCTCTGTGGCCTTCTTCAGGGCAAATTCAAAATGGCAGTCCATAGACTGCATACTATAGCTGTGTCCCAATGTGAAGGCTGCATCCTTCGAAGGACTGAAGACTTCAAGGATGCAGCCTATGCGTCCTCCGAAGGACGCACCATGTAGCCTCTGTATTGATTTCTTAATTGTGCAGCCAGGTGTTCCCGATTACCTCTCCAGGCGCCAAGCAACGGTGCGAGAGTATGCTGCCATCCTGACAATTCATTTGATATGCTATGGAGCCAGAACTGGCTATTGTCATTTTTATGTTTTATATTTTACTGGAGGACATGGTATTAAGGATGTTTCAGGTCATACTTTCGGCTTAGCCGAAGATTCAAATGTTCATTTAGCCTATATCTTACCTTGATGCGATTTTGTAGGCTAGTGTATTCTTTTTATTATGCACATAAATGGACCATGGTAAATATATTTACACAAGTTTTTAACCCCATTTGAATATAAAACCCAGTTGAATATAAAAAGTCCAGTGCGAACGTTACTCCCGCTCTTCATCGGCAGCTGTCAGTCACTGTTGCTAGGCGACAAGAACAATCCTCTGTAGGCTAGACCGGTCCGAGCGCTTCAGATGCGCCCTTTGAAATGGGACGGAGCTGTAGTTAGCAACAATTTGTTAATATTGTGACATTAGGGCTACATTTTGTTACTTTAATTTTCAAAATAACCAGTGGTGGTATGTAAGGAACTACATACTTCGTTAATACTCGAAGTAATTTTCCCACACGGGACAGCAACACTGTTATTTTACAACATGATGCATTGTTTTACATTAAACTACACAAAAGTATATAGTTTAAATGTATCAACCTTGAAAATATTCTGAAGTAAAATGCAACATGCAGTAATAGAAATGCAGAATTCCTTTACTTTTACTCTTGATACCTTAAGTACATTAGAGTATGCAAGATAATGAAAAAAAAATAAAATAAAAAATTGCTTAACTAAGGTTTAAAATATATGACTAGTAGTTTTTCGCCAATGTGGTATTAGTGGTTATTAAAAGTACTTTAGTGTAATAAAGTATCTCAATATTTATTCCATGAGTCAGCCCTGCAAACCTGTTGGTAGACAACTTAGTGGATAGTGAAAATATGCAGTCAAACACTCTGGAGAGCATCCCAGATGATGTCCCACCAGCAGGAGGCCTTACCAGGGTCTCCATAGTGGAGCCCATCCCGGTCCAGCAGCACACCAGGGTCTCCTGCTCAGCTGAATAAAAGTCTACATCATTTTTCTTATTTTATGTACTGTAAAGTTAAATATTTATGTTGATTTTGATATGTTTAACGTATGTTGTAAATAGTTGGGGGAAAAAGGGTATAGAAGAATGTGTTTCATGTAGAAATTATGACTATCATTACAAAAATAAACAATGTCCAGAGCAATGAATTCTCTTTTATTTACACATTTAAAGTTGCATAAAAATAAATAAATGTACAGATTTTTTTTTCCTTTTAAAAAATATAGGTGAAAAAAAAGTTAAACAAGAATATATATATATATATAAATTTCTCAATTCTTTCAAGAAGAGAAAACAGCCTGTCCATCCTCTCCCTACTCTCCAGTGCTCTCCTCGCCTCTGCAGTCCCATGTCTTCTCTAATCAAGTCCAAAAACTCGTCCTCTCTGTCTCGCCTTCTTTGTGGTGCTGGTGCGGATGCTGGTGCTGGTGCTGGTGCTGATGCTGTTGCTGCCCCTGGCTCCTCCTCTTCTTGGGCACCCACTGCTGAACTCGGCCCTGGTGTGTCCTCAGGGATTGAGGCGATGACGACAGGGGGCTGGTGCAACGCCTCTGTCCCAACACCTCATCCATGAGGACAAACCAGGGCCAAGTTTCAGCAGTGGGTTTCCCACTCACACCCTCTCCTGTCCCAGGACACGTGCAATCTAAGGCAGAGCAAATTAACCATGGCTTGTTAAAGGCACAATATGTAATTTTTTTGCTTTAAAAATATAAAAAATCACTATATCTATGTTATATATTTTTTAAAGTTGTGTATTTACATTATCCCGACAGTTCCAATTAACTTCTAAATCCAGAGAAATTAATATTTTAATTCGAAGACACGGACCGTGTCTTTATTTCCGTTATGTCGCAGTCAATGGCGTCATATCCGCGTTGTCCCTGGTTTCCGCCTATGGTTTCCGCTCGTACTGCCATGGTAACCAGAGCTATGAGCAGAGCCTTCTGATTAACCAAAGCGACAGACGCAGACAACTGTGGAGTTCGCAATGTCTATCTGCACGCTGTTGTTGTTTCGTTCAAACATTACGGACCATGGCAAGCAGACTTTGGATAAAAAAGGATAACTAAAACGAGAATCAATATCAGCGCGGTGTTTTCGAGATGCCGAGAGCTCCCATAGACAGTAAGTTATATAAACGAGAGCTCCACGTCCGAGACTTCGACCGCTTCTACATGTACTTTATTAAACAGGTGAGCACATTTACATAAAACTAATAAATTTTATATAGTTCAACAATGATAAAATGTTAGAATATGATCTGTATGTTATTCTAATGTTGATCTAGCTTACTGCTAGTCTCAAACAGACAAACTAACACATAAATTTCAACACATTCAAATGCAGTTTAGTGTGCTAAATGTAATGTTAGACCAAGTGAAACAGCGCTGCGTTACCTCACAAGTTTAATTTGTCTAATAAACTGACCTGTGAGTTGTAATTCTGCGTGTAGTTCGGTAGAATGAAATGCCCATATTCCTTTTATATCCGCGGGACTCGCGTCGCGTTTGGAGCGGTTTGGAGCTGATAGCTGTCTCTTAGCAATCCCGAACTGCTTCATATCACAGTCATGATAAAAACATCGATGTATTCAGTCATCCATAAACATTATTAGATCGGTTGGCTTGGCATTGACGACAAGTTCCATAATTCTTAGCAAATGTTGCGTCATCAAACTACGCCTTTGTTATTGTAAATAGGTTAGCGACCCCTAGAGGAGAAAAAATCCTATATTGTGCCTTTAACAACAACAGCACAATACAACAGCACAATACATTTCAGCAAAGATGTGTGTATTAATTTTCTTATATATATAAAATTATATACCCATATAAAAATGGGTCTGGGGTATGTAACTCCCATACAGGCACAAAATAATATATATATATCAAGACCAATTTAGACCAACATTAAAAACCAAATTTGGGGGTTGGTTGTTTTAGGCTTTAGGGTGAGTGATATTTCTTGTAATACACAAGTGAGATAGACAAGTGCAAATATTACAAATAGGTCGTTAAACTAATAACTTTATTACCACAAGTTTTGCCTAAAACTACCTGACAAATGAAGCCATGCAATGATGACGAAGGAGTTAAGATGAAGTTTATAATAAACTTTAACTGTGGTTTCGCTAGCTATTTGAGTAAATGAAAACATAATAGGCTACTTACATTTAAATGTGAATTTGCTGTCCACCACCGATCTCTCGGCCGCCGGCCTGTCGTCAACGGCGCGCAACGACTTATGGTGTAGGATAGGCTTCTAAGTGTCCATTTATGTATCCTTCTTTTCACGGGGAAACGAAGGGCGCATTTGGCGTCGCTTTTGAATCAGGGTAGCCTTCGTCGCGGCGCGATGACGCAACCGTCCTTCGAACACGGCCTTCGGAGGATGCAGAATTGAATTGGGACAGCCTTCATCGAGCCGCGGTGACGCAATCGGCCTTCAAATGCGACCTTCCAAGGATGCAGCCTTCAGTGTTGCCAGATTGGGACGGTGATTTCCAGCCCCAAAGCTCACCAAAACCCGCCCACTACAAGAAAAAAACGCCCAAAATTTTACTGCCAAAATAATATGATATAATTTCATTACCATGTCATTCAAGGTTGATAAGCACAATTTGTATCTCCTTCAAACAAAACAACAATGATAAAATTAAAAAAAAATATATAATTTTTTTCCAGGAAAACAGATCAAAACAGGGCAATAATTAAGGAGAATTAGCCAATATGACTAAAATGTCCAGATGGACACTGTCAAAACAGCAATCAAGAAATGAACCGATGACTTTAACCCTCGGAAGTACACATTGCAGAACATAACGCAGAATTTAGCAGTAAAAACGGATTCATCGATTCAAACCTTTTTCAGCTGCTGTCAGGGTCGAGTATAGTGCAGTCTGGACGGTGTAAAAGTTGCCGATGTCTGGTAAGGTTAGGCTAGTGTGCACATGACCATGGACAGGAGTCGTCCCATATTTGATTTCATTTCAAGTCATTCAACTGTGCTGTCTCCTCTCAGAGCTGTGCAGATACAACTTACTGTTTAGTAGGCTATATCACTTTGGCATTAGCGATCACTTGAATATACGGAATATAAGGCTACAACTTATCGCGCTCATTCGCATCTGCCTGCTGATCGCTGATTGGCTAAAAGTGCGTGCTCGTCGGTGATGTCAACACCAACGCCAGCTGACTCTGCATGGGCGTGTGTATACAGTAATGTCATGATGACTGATTTTATGGACTACATGCACACTTTAGTTTAGTTTTTTAACCAATTAGACTTTAAAATGTAGATGTTTGAAAACCGCCGAACTGACCCCAAACCAGCCCAAATTTTGTCCACCCGCCCAAACCCTTTTTTACCCGCACAATCAAATTCAAAACCGCCCAATTGGGCGGGAACCCGCCCAATCTGGCAACACTGGCAGCCTTTGAATTGGGACGTCCTTCGTCGCGCCGCTGTGACGTTTCGTCTCGCCGCGGTGACACAATCGGCCTTCAAATACGGCCATCCGGCCTTCAAATACGGCCTTCAAAGGACGCAGCCTTCACTTTGGGACACAGCTTATATATCTACATGTGGTCACATGACCTAGAATCACAGGTGCTCATCTGCACATATCACCTGACTGCAGGCAATTACAACAAGTCACATTTTCACATCAGGATAGTTTAAAACATCAATAGATACATGTAGCAAAAGGTTACTTTATATAAGACAAGCCACAGAAAAAAAAGTCACATTGTGAAAAAGATTTAATTTCATTTCATGCTCTTAGAAATATGTGCAGTCTCAGATATTAAACAATTTTACACTTTCTATATTTTACCACTTTCCACATCAAGATACAATTTGAAATATCAATATAAATAGATATAGCAAAACAGTCTACGGACTGCCATTTTGAATTTGCCCTGAAGAAGGCCACAGAGGCCGAAACATGTTGGCATGTTTTTTTAATGGATAGCCAAGTTTAAATAAAGGCTTTTTAAACTCATATGTTTGTATTGTCTTTTTAATTTTTGAAATCTGATCTCTGAAATAATGCAAATACCACATGTATTCTGAATAAATATCCTTTCATTAAAAAACCCTGTTGGTTTAATTAATAAACTGTAGATTACTTACGGTTATATTGACTGGCATATGCTTCTGCTTTGTTCAGTGCGGATATCTTTATCTTGGCATGTTACTCTGTCTTTGAAAATGAGCAAATTTCTCCTTTAGCATTGCACCTTACCAAATAGCCTATACAGTGAGCAGCCCACAGCAATAAAAGTTCAAAGTACAAAGTTTACTTGTAACCTGTTCTATATGACACAGTCAGGGGCACCTTTAGATAAACAGAGGCCCCTGGGCTACAACTGTTTGACTTTAAAGGTGGGGTAAGTTGTTTTTGAAATATGCTTTTTGGAAGTTAGTCGGGCTGACACAACTACAAACGTGTAGCCAATCAGCAGTTGGCGTAGGGGCGTTTGACGGTGAAGGAGAGAGAACGATCAAGAGGGAGATTTGAACAGAAGAAAGACATAAGAATAGAAATGCAGAAATAGAGATGAGAGTGAGACACAATACAAAAGAGAAAAGCTTAGAAGAACTCACTGGAAAATAATAAAATATTCTGACTGTTTGAGTTTTATTAAAATTAGGGTTGCTAACCGTTCCGTATAATACGGAATCGTTCCGTATTTGACACATAAAAGTCTTGTTCCGTATTGAACTGATACGGAACGCACTTTGTTCCGTATTTTTGAGAATCAATTCAGTGCAAATCCATGACAGACACATATAGCTTCTAATATATGTCAGACTATGAACGAAGACATTTGTAGGCTATGATAAGAAGAAAAAAAAAACCCGACGGTGCGGTAGATACTAATTTCTCCCCCTGTTTGTCTATGATCAGCGTAGCGTTTTTAACATCTTGGAACATCATCAGAGAATGCCCTTTTAATTGGTCGTTTCAGTCATTGTGAGTCACGTATCGTAGCAACGATGACGACAAGTAACAACAGCGGGAAATGTAAAAATGACTACCTCCGAGCAGCCGGCGAAAAAGAAAAGAGCACAAAAATATAGAATTGAATGGGAAAATGACTACCAACCCGTGGTTGGAATGCGTGAGGGACAATGAATACACGGCCGAGCGATGTCAAGGTTCCTTGTCCGTCAGACGTCTCCAGAGGCTGATATGGTAGGCTATGTAATCATGTGAATTTTTAAAACTTTTTAAAAAATATAGTTAATAAGAAAGTGATTATATTAAAAGAGATAGTACAGGTTTAGCCTAACATTGTAAAGAAATCAAAAAAGTACACATGGAAAAAATAGCTGCACAATGTGCTTAGTCTGGAGGTTTATTTATTTCTGTGAGATTTTCCATGTGCATACATACAGGTGTTGTATTGCTTGAATGCAGTATTTGAGTGCAATATTTTAATTTTGTTTATTAGCTGTTTTTTTATTTATGTTTTTTATATTATTGTTTTGCACTGGAAAGAAAGTTAACTATAATGGAAGTATAATTATATAAATATATTTGCACTACACTACAACAATTAGACAATGTTGTCTAATTAAATTAAAAATATATTTTTTTGCACTGGAAAGAACATTCTAGAAGTCTAATTCTATTGAATAAGTTTGCACAAGGCTACAGAAAACTGTTGTTTATTTTTCTTCAAATGCAGTCTAAGCCGATAAGTTTTGAATGCTATATGTTGTATTTGTTTAAGTTAAAAATAAAACGTATTATAAACTAAACAAATCCATGGTTCATTGTTGGCAAAATGATCATGATAGGCTTTATATTTCACATCTAACTTATGTGGTTCAGTCTTGTATATTGATTAGGCCTACTTTGCTATTCTATAAATATAGGCCTAATAATGGGAGTCTTTTAGCGTAGTGGCTCTACCAAACTCTACAACTGTTTGTTAACTACTTCTCTGAACGGCGCAGAGGAAAACAACTTTGTACTGGTCTGCAAAGGTTCTTTGAATGGAGTGAAACTCACCAAGTCTTTCGTTTGTAGAGAAAGATTCCGTCTGGAAAAATTCAGTTTTTGAGATCTTTTTGGAGCTTGAAGTTTTCAATCTGGATTCAGAAGATTCAGTCTGGAACTTAGTCAGGCTTTGTTGAGATCTTTGAGCTTGAAGTTTCAAGATTCAGTTTCCTTTTCTCAATCCGGGTCACAGGGCACCATCTGTTGGAAAGTTTTCTTTCATCGAAGCAGAGACCAGGAGACGTTGGGATCGCATTCAACAGAAGTTATTCTTTATTGAGAACTCCACTGTACGTGGCTGCAGGAATCCAACATTATCTAATTCTAATACCGTATGCATGGTGGCTATTTACATGCCAAGGGGGAGGGATTACATAGAGGCGGAGACTCTGAATAAAGCATGCAAATGAAGTGGGAACACACCCTACTCTGAGAGCACTACCAGTCCAATTGAATCAGCATAACTATTCAAATGCTGATACTGGCCAGGAACTCCGGTTCCAAGAGCCATCCCAGAGCCATTAAAGACAAAAGGTGAAAGTCTCCCCTACAGCTAATCCAATCAACCTAACGATTCAACGTCTGGGCTCTGAAAGTTGAGAATCTCAGTGATCTGACAGGTCAGTGAAAACAGGTCTGGCAGGAATATCTTGCTGTAAACTCAATAATCACTTTCTCAGTTTGTATTGGAATCTAAATTAAAACCTCAAATACTAAAATCAGTATTCTTCACCATGATGTTATGTAAGGAAGCATATCTGAAATAGATTCTTAAATTTGTAATCCTTCAAAACCCTTCTTTCTTCATTGTATTGTGAATTGTACCTACATTGATATTAGACCTTCGTCATCATCTTCGTCAAATCATTATTCCAGGCTGTGAAATAGGGGGTACATTAAACAGTAAAAACAGTCAAATAATTTTATATTAGTTGTAAGTGATCAACATCAAATGCAAATGTCACTCAGTTTTCCTTTTTCTGCTGCAGCACTTGACACACATATATCGAACTGTTAAAAACATAGATAGAGTGAATATCAGAACAACTGCAAACAATATAACTGCAACATCTACTGAGTAATAGGAGTACCAAGGCAGTTTGTAGGACTCTGTACGAAGGTGAGCAGCACCTTTGTGTCTCATTACAAACTCAATCCAGAAGAGGGCGCTGTCCAAAGGTTTATCTGGTTTGTCTCTGTGCAGATGAGAGAGTCTCTGCATACTCAGTCTGTAAGATGGTTCAATGATTACTTCCTGTATGGCTGCATGCAGTGTGTTCTTGTTTAAAGTTGAGATGGAGAGTATATTGGCTCCTCCCCTTTCTTGCAAACGAAGAAGATTGTCGTACTGGTCAAAAAAGAATGGAATTCCAACCACTGGAATACCATGGTACAAAGCTTCTTGAACCCCATTGGTTCCGCCATGTGCAACAAAAACTTTAGTCTTTGGATGCCCTAGAAGATCGTTCTGTGGCATCCAGTCAACCAGTAATGTGTTGTTCCCCAAAGTAGACGGTCTCTTTCCAGTGTATCTCCAAATCACCTTTTGTGGGAGCCGAGTAAAAGCAGTAGCTATTTCTGCTGTAAAATCATCTGGAAGGGCACTGATAAACGACCCTAAAGACATGATGATAACTCCATGCTCTCCAGAACTTTGCATGAAGTCTTCCAGATCATGTGGAAGGGCCTTTGCTGGTTTACACTGAAAGCCTCCAATGTAGATAATATTTGGCATTGTTGGACGTGGAAATTCAAAAACAAAATCAACCCTCATAAGCCATATATCAGCCCCCTGGAGAAGTTCATAAAAACTTACAGGCGGATGAAAATATTTATCACAAAATGTTTGGTACAGTGGCAAATTAAAACGGCTGTTCTGAATGTCCATTAGCAAATAGAAGAAAGCGTTTTTCACTCGTTGGAAAAAGTTCATCTTGTCAGTGTTTCCAGATCCTGTGATAGGGATGTAAGACATTGGTGAGGGAGCGACGTCAAAGTGTCCCTCTCCAGTAGCGGCCCATCTCACATTATATACCATGGGTAACTTGAGTTCATGAGCCAGGAGAATCCCTGCACCCCACGACGGATCAGTAAGCATCAGATCATACTGCTTTTCCTTCAGTGTCTTCAGAATCTCCGCACTTTCAAATATGTTTGTTATAAGCTGACATATCATTTCATGAGTTTTATGAATAGCTTTGAATACATATGAATACAGCTGGAAAGCACTAAGCTGGCTCTTCCCTCTTTCATAGTTGATCATTTTGAAGAGCATATCGTCTACAAATTCTTCATCCATTCCTTTGGTGTTAGGTATGGTTATAGAGTTGTAATAAGTTGAATTCTCCTTTATGAACCAGCTATTATAGGTGCGTATTACATCAATGCTGTGCCCTTGACCATGTAAAGCCTTGATGAGGATGTCCATGTTCACCCAGTGACTTCCCTCCACAGGCACCACCAAGATTTTGCCACCATCACAGAGAGAACCAAAAAGGATTACGACTGTTATCCAGAGAGAGACAGAAACGTTGGTCCCAGAAAATTGAGTCATCTTGCCTGTAAATGATAAAATAATTGGATTACATAAATTCAGTGGCGTGCACAGACCTCCTCCGGGGCAGGGGCGGAAAGACCAAAAAGGGCACTTAAAAAAAAAAAAACATTTATCTTTTAAAACATTTGTCTGTCTGTTGTGTTTTTAAATATTTTAATGACTTCCTCACAATTATTTGGAATATCTCGCTCGATGGAGAGCAGCAGTAGGTCAGAGAGCCTCTCTTCATTACCAATGAAAAGATGTTGATACAATTAGAATGCATAACACATCAAACAAAAATAGGGAAATGATGATAATATTACTAAATATTATTTACTTTACCAAACAAAACAGAGAATCAAGTAGGTAATTATGAGGAATTCATGTTTAGTTATGTTGATGTTATAAATTTTGGTAACACTTTATTTGACAGTGTCCTTGTTACACGTTACATGTACTTACTATAGTAATAACAGTAAATTATGCATAATTACATGCAACTAACCCTCAACCAAATCTTAATCCTATCCTAACCTAACCCTATAAGTACATGTAGTTGCTTAATATTACTCAGTACTTAAATATATAATTACACAGTAACAATGACACCTTAAAATAAAGTGTAACCTAAATTTTATGTATTCATTAAAGTGTTAGCTATCATGAAATCAGTAACACTTTACAATAAGGTTTCATTAGTTAAGTTTGTTAACATGAACTAATAATGAACTGCACTTCTACACCATTTATTAATCTTAGTTAATATTAATTTCAGCATTTACTAAAACATTATTAAAATCAAAAGTTGTATTTGTTAACATAATGCACTGACTGTGACATAACATGAACAAACAATTAAAGGTTGTATTATTATTAACTAAGATTAACAAATAGGCCTACAGTAGCCTAACAAATGTTTTGCTCTTGATTAGTTAATGTTAGTTAATATGAATAATAAACAAATGAACTTTATTATAAAGTGTACTATGAAATCAAAGATGTAAATTCCTTACAATTTAGAGCTGGACATGGACTTAAAATTTCCTTTCACTAGAAGTATTTCCCCAAGCTAATAACACTTGCTATGGCCTTGGATAAAAACAAATGACATTGTCAGTGTCACATTCACCGTCTGTCTTCGTCTTCACTACAGTTCCCAGAATCCTCCTTGTCTCCTCACCTGAACTCACTCCCTTCATTTACCACCTGTTCGTCATCATCATCTGCATCACCTGTCTTGTGTTCATCTGTCTGTGTATTTAAGTTCCTGGTTTTCACTCATCATGGTCGGTTATTGTTTGTGCACCAGCACACTGTTCAGTTTGTTTGCCCGTTGAGAATTAAACCTTTGCTGTTTTTGTACTTTTGACTACGCATCCTTCATTCATCATCTTCATCATCTACCCATGAGCGTGACAGTCAGACTCAGAATGCGGCTGAAATTGAGTTATACTTTTATGATTGTTAAGCATAACTCGCATGCTGCCGCAACTTTTACAGTAGCATGGTGGGATAAATGTAACTTTTCCGTATTAGCTTAATGTTACCTGCAGTCCGTGCAGTTTGAAGACCTACATAGTGCTGCAAAGGAAACTCCGCCTACCACTTCACATCCGCCAAATGCTTCCGCCAAAAAAAAAACTGTATAACAATGGTGTATAAGTATTGTTATTTATTATAATATTTATTTTAATAATTATTATTTACATTTATCAGAGAGGGGCACAATACATTTTGAGACAAAAGGGACAGGGGCTTGAGCCCCCACCAGCCACTTTTACCACTCTTTCTTTGTCTCTCAATTTTCACAAATTTCTAATAATAATAATAATAATAATAATAATTCTCTTTTTATTATTATTATCTTTAATATTATTTGAATTATTAAACATATTAATCAATCAATCATGCATTGTTTTTATATTTTTTTTTAACCAATTGTACTAAATTAACAAGTCGACAGGCCTATTAATAATAATTACTATGCATACAGTATAATGTGTATAAATGTCAGGATTATGTTTTGTTTAGTTGTATTTTAATTTCTGTGTGTTTGCTTCTTGTGCTTCAGTTCAGTTTAGAATTGATTGCATCCTAGTTAGTCTCCTTGCTTTCTTATTACATTAAGCTGTCTATTATTATCTTTTCCTGTGTATTTATACTCCTTGTTTTATTCAGTTTATTGTTGGTTCTCATCTTTCATGATGTGAGTTGTTAGTGTGAGTTATTTCTCTGTGCATATGCCTGTGTATTCTCTTTGTGTTTGTTAAAGTTATTGTTTGATATTCTGCGTCATGATTCTACTACCCTTACTTAAAAGAAGTACACTTCAAGTTCATTTTATTAGTATACTTAAGTATTGAATTGATTTTATTTGACATGGACATACAATGACATAGGACGAACCATATGTATTAGTATGAGTGTTATAGCACACATGCTAATTTTCAACACCTGTCCACGGGAGGCTTTTAGCAAGGAAATACAATATCAAGACTAAAATCACAATAATAATAACGATATTAACAAAAAATAACTACAATATACCATATAGCTTAAAAAAAAAAAAAAAAAAAAAAAAAAAAAACAACAACAAGAAAAGTAAACAACAAAACATCAGAATCAAAGACTATTAATAGTAGGCAATTCATGTGAGCACTGTTGTTTTGTTTTTAGCCATTGTTTAAGTCCTCTTTTAAAAGCATTTCCATCGGTCTCTAGTTTTAAATCAGTGGGTAAAGCATTCCAGAGATTTGGCCCCTTTACTGAGAAAGCAGACTGACCGAACGAGGTCTTACACTTCGGGACTAGACAGTCACCTCTGACAGTGGCTCGTGTATTCGCCCGATGATGGCTTTGACGCCTACTTACTAGTTTAGAAAATGATGGTGAGACATGATTATTTAGACATTTATAAACCAATGTAATATAATTAAAATCAATAAAACTTTCAAAGCCCAAAAGCTTATGCTTTCTCAAAACATCACAATGATGCCATCTCATGGGTTTCTTGTCCATAATTTTTATTGCCTGTTTGTAAATTGAGAAAATTGGTTTTAATTTAGATGGAGATGCTTGAGACCATGATGTAATACAGTATGATAGATGTGAAAATATCATTGAATGCATATATAGTTTAGCAGTGTGACAAGACAAATCCCTTCTGATAAAACGAAAACAATTTATAGTTGGTTTGACCTTCTTGCAGATGTGCTTAACATGATTATCAAAATTTAAATTTTTGTCCAGAATAATTCCAAGATACTTGACTTCATTTACTGCTTCTATTACCTCATTTTTTATCTGTACCTCAAATATATTACTTATAGGCCTATTTCGTATAGAGAAACACATGGAAACGTTTTTTTTAACATTAAGAGATAAATGAGATAACTCCAGCCATTTAGAGATATTCTGTAATGCCTTTGTCAGGTGCTCACCTGCCAGACTTGGTGTTTTAGCAGTAACATGAACCACTGTGTCATCCGCATACATCTGACAATTTACCCCCGGACAGCATTTTGGTAGGTCGTTTATATACATTGTAAACAGCAATGGGCCAAGTACAGACCCTTGCGGTACTCCCATGTTGTTAGCATGTAGAGGTGACTTAACCCCATTGACCCTAACACATTGCTGTCTCCCACCCAAATAAGACCTAAACCACTGTAAAGCTTCAGAGGATATTTTAAATTGATTTAATTTATGTAATAAAATACTATGATTTACAGTGTCGAATGCCTTTTTTAGGTCCAGGAACACTGCCCCAACAACATTTCCTTTATCCAGTGTTTCTTTAATTTTGTCAAGCAGATAACAGTTAGCTGTTTCTGTTGAATGTTTGTCTCTAAATCCAAACTGCAATGGATAAAGCAGCTGGTTAGACTCTAAATGTTCCGATAGTTGCTCTGCGACAATTTTTTCCAGAATTTTAGAAACTACCGGAAGGATAGCAATAGGCCTATAATTGCTTGCTACTTCCTTATCACCTGATTTATAGACTGGTACAATTATTGCTGTTTTCCAGCTTTCTGGGAAAATTTTTATTTGTATTGATAAATTTACTAAATAAGTAATTGGCTCTAACAGACAGCTTTCATATCTCTTGATTAATGCAGCATTTATGTTGTAAATGTCTTTAGACCTGGAGTTACTCATATTTACAATCACCTTTTTAACTTTATCACAAGATACCTCTTTAATACAGAATAAGCCTGTATGGACATTGTCAGGCTTTTCAAGAGATGGCTCGATACACTTAAAATTACTAGCTAAATCTTGTACAGATTTGATAAAAAAAGTATTAAAAGCATTTGCAATAGCCTCATTACCATGAATCAAGTTATGACAAACTTTAAGACCACTTATTTGTGAGTATTTTTTTCTGCTTGAATTGGATAGTCTATTTATATGTTGCCACAATTTAGAACTATTTCCACTGGCTTCTTCAATTAGTTTAGAAAAATAATTAGTCTTGGCCTTTCGCAACTCTGCTACTACTTTATTCCTCAAGCCTGTATAAATAAGGTGGTCAGTAATAGTTTTTGTTGACAAAGACTTTTTAAGAGCAATATCTCTCTTTTTAGTGATCTGAAGGATGTCATTATTAAACCATGGTAAAGAGTATTTCTTAGGTGATTTTTTCCAGGTTTTTGTATGATTACTTATTAGATCATGTAACACGGAGTTAAAATTGCTTATACTGTTGTTTAAGTCTGTTTCTTTAAATACCATTTCCCAATTAACTTCCTTTAAATCATGTTCAAAATTTATTTCTCTAGATTTGGGAATTCCTGTTGTTATAATTGGATTTTCTGATTTATTATGGTGAATTAGACGTTTTTTGGTTAACTTTCTCACTATCAATGTCATGTTATGATCTGAAAGGCCAGTAATGAGATTATATGTTTTTGTTACTCTCTCTGGCCTGTTGGTAAAAATCAGGTCTATAAGAGTTTCACTCTTTCTAGTAATTCGAGTGGGTCTATCAATCAGCTGTTTGAATTTAAATTTGTCCATGGATGCCTTTAGTTGTAATTTGGCACTTTTAACCATCCAGTTAATATTAAAATCCCCAAATATCATACATTCACAGCGATTGTCAACGAGAACAAGAAGATTTTTCAAATCGTTATAGAAATTCACATCATAACATGGAGGATTATAAAGCACAACTATATTAAATTTCATGTTTGGAGAAAGAATTACATTTAATCCCAAACACTCCATGTTTACTTTCAAATCAAGTTCCAAAATTTTAAAATGCTCCCTAATATAAATTAAAACACCCCCTCCCCTTCCTTTGACCCTATCTCTCCTATAGCAAGTATATTCTGGTATATTAATCAAGTCAGTAGGAACATTTCGATTTAACCAAGTCTCAGATATACACAAAAAATCTAAATTAGAATCAATAAGTAAATGATGTATCTGGTCTATTTTCGGCAATATGCTTCTTATATTTATATGTCCTCCCAATATTCCTTTGGGTTTTGTTTCAGAGTTCCAGATGATTTTAGCATGATTAACAGTTTGAAAAAGTCTTGACTTACTCTGTTTCAGCATTGCATGATTTATTCCATGTGTTTTGACCCTCACGGGACTCGGTCTTTGTTGAACAATACATGAACACTTTGTAGTGTTCATGTATATTTTTAAGTATATTTTATGTAGTAAGTATACTAATATCAATGTACTAGTAGTAAACTTGAAAGTGAACTATTTCAATACTACTTGGGACTAAATTGGCCCACTTTTTATTATATAAAGTATACTTTTAAGTGTACTATAAGCATTGTTGGGGGTAACTCATTACAAGTAATGTGAGTTACATAATCCGATTACTTTTTCAAGTAACTAGTAAAGTAACGCACTACTTTTAAAATTTACAACAAAATATTGGAGTTACTTTTTCAAATAAGTAACGCAAGTTACTTTGTTTTCCCATTTATTGACTGACAGCTCTCTTGTCTCCAGGTTGAGACATTTCTAGACTAAATGGGAGCGTGTCAGGGATGTGGGTGAAGGATGAAGCAAGGACTCATTTTGCAGGGAAATGAAGAGTTTTATTGATAAAAATAAAACAAAATACAAACAAAAACTACCCCGAGGGGGAAGACTTTACTTGACTTTGAATACAGGAGGAATAAACAAGGGTAAACATACAACAATGAACCAGCACGGGACTGAGAATAAATAGGGAGAGCAAACAAAGCAGGTTACGAGGGAGGACAGGTGGGGCAAATTAATCAATAATCAGGTAACAAGAAGGGAGGGGTTAGACAATGGACAGGAGAGCACATGGCAGAAACACGACAAGCCTTGTGCTCACACATGACACAAACACAAGCACTTGGCCAGTAAAACAAATCACCAGCCATGTGCTCACACAAAACAAGACATGAACATGCAGCTAATGAAAACACTCATAAGCCACGTGTTCACACAAAACATGAGAACACACAGCTAGTGGAAAACACAAACTGTGTGCTACACAGCACAAGACAAAACATGACATGAAAGCACGAGGCCAATGCAAACACGAACCGCGTGCTAAACAAAACACAACACACATGGACAGAAGAGTGTACGGCCCGAGAACGCTCAAAGCCGCGTGCCCACTCAAAGACATGACAAAACAGAGTGTCAGAGCTCTGTCACAAAACCAAGAAATAAACTAGACAGAAGTGACAGAACCCTAACAGAGCGTGCATTTACTCACATGCATCTCACTTGCACAAAAAAAAGATTCAATATTCCTCAAAATTAATCAAATAAAATCAGTGAAATGCAGAATCAGAATACTATGCAAACCTCCAATAACTAAATATGTTAAATAAAACATGCATTTTTACAGATTTAATCTCACTTTATTGACCAATGTACTTGCTTCTGACCTTCGATGAATCAGTTAAACCAGTGGTTCTCAACCTCTCCTGCAGGGACCCCCTGACAGGCCGTAGCTGTGTCCCAAAGTGAAGGCTGCGTCCTTCAAAGGCCGTATTTGAAGGCCGGATGGCCGTATTTGAAGGCTTTTAATGGTTTTTAATGTTGGTCTAAATTGGTCTTGATGTGTCATATTTTGCAGTGTTAACAATGCACTTCAGATTGCACCCCTGTGTTAAGTACTCTTTTCTGCTTTTTTAGAACAATTCAGGGAAAAATGGGTCTGGGGTATGTAACTCCCATACAGGCACACAATAATATATATTATATATATATATTTATATATTATATATAATATATATATATATATATTTATATATATATATTATTTTGTGCCTGTATGGGAGTTACATTCCCCAGACCCATTTTTATATGGGTATATAATTTTATATATATAAGAAAATTAATACACACATCTTTGCTGAAATGTATTGTGCTGTTGTATTGTGCTGTTGTTGTTAACAAGCCATGGTTAATTTGCTCTGCCTTAGATTGCACGTACGTGTCCTGGGACAGGAGAGGGTGTGAGTGGGAAACCCACTGCTGAAACTTGGCCCTGGTTTGTCCTCATGGATGAGGTGTTGGGACAGAGGCGTTGCACCAGCCCCCTGTCGTCATCGCCTCAATCCCTGAGGACACACCAGGGCCGAGTTCAGCAGTGGGTGCCCAAGAAGAGGAGGAGCCAGGGGCAGCAACAGCATCAGCACCAGCACCAGCACCAGCACCAGCATCCGCACCAGCACCACGAAGAAGGCGAGACAGAGAGGATGAGTTTTTGGACTTGATTAGAGAAGACATGGGACTGCAGAGGCGAGGAGAGCACAGGAGAGTAGGGAGAGGATGGACAGGCTGTTTTCTCTTCTTGAAAGAATTATTGAGAAATATATATATATTCTTGTTTAACTTTTTTTTCACCTATATTTTTTAAAAGGAAAAAAAATCTGTACATTTATTTATTTTTATGCAACTTTAAATGTGTAAATAAAAGAGAATTCATTGCTCTGGACATTGTTTATTTTTGTAATGATAGTCATAATTTCTACATGAAACAAATTATTCTATACCTTTTTTCCCCAAACTATTTACAACATACGTTAAACATATCAAATTCAACATAAACATTTAAATTTACAGTGCATAAAATAAGAAAAATGATGTAGACTTTTATTCAGCTGAGTGGGAGACCCTGGTGTGCTGCTGGACCGGGATGGGCTCCACTATGGAGACCCTGGTAAGGCCTCCTGCTGGTGGGACATCATCTGGGATGCTCTCCAGAGTGTTTGACTGCATATTTTCACTATCCACTGTTGTCTACCAACAGGTTTGCAGGGCTGACTCATGGAATACATATTGAGATACTTTATTACACTAAAGTACTTTTAATAACCACTAATACCACATTGGCGAAAAACTGCTAGTCATATATTTTAAACCTAGTTTACTTACTTTTTTATTTATTTATTTTCATTATCTTGCATACTCTAATGTACTTAAGGTATCAAGAGTAAAAGTAAAGGAATTCTGCATTTATGTTACTGCATGTTGCATTTTACTTCAGAATATTTTCAAGGTTGATACATTTAAACTATATACTTTTGTGTAGTTTAATGTAAAACAATGCATCATGTTGTAAAATAACAGTTTTGTAGTGTTGCTGTTACTTCGAGTAATAACGATGTAGTTCCTTACATACCACCACTGGTTATTTGGAAAATTTAAGTAACAAAATGTAGGCCTATTGTCACAATATTAACAAATTGTTGCTAACTACAGCTCCATCCCATTTCAAAGGGCGCATCCTCTTCTTCGATTATCCAGAATGGCAGCACAGCTGAAAGGTTTGCTTGAGTGGCGCCCTCTACATTTTCCCCAAAATATAACTTTTTTGTTATAAAAAAAACAAGCCCAGCCCAGGTGAAAAAAAAAAAGTAATACAAAAGTAACGTAAAGCATAACTTTTTAGTTACTTTTTAAGGGAGTTATGCAATATTGTAATTGCTTTTCAAAGTAATTTTCCTCAACACTGAGTGCACAACTACTTCACAAATATGTTTCTCATTTTTACTGCATCTGTTCTACAAGTGAACTTATAATTATACTAGTAGTTGACTATTTTAATACTTGAAGCACATTTTTTAGTTTATGAAAGTACACTTTGAAGTATACGCTTAGTAAACTACTAGTTTAGTAGTTTTATAGTGCAAGTATACTTGTACACAGTTGAACTTTTACAGTTTACTATTTACTGTATATATTATTTTTGCACTTTAAGTATACCACTATGTTCCTATTTAGGTATTAATTTGTTATTCTTGAAATCATCTCTGGTTTCGACTATAACCATAGTTTCCTGAGAAGGAAACGAGACGCTGCGTCAATAGCCGCGTTTCCATTACCCTTCAAATTGCGCAAATTGAAATTGCGAATTGAAAATACGCCCAATGGAAACACGTCAATTTCGCAAAAACTCCCATTTATCACAAAAAAGTTTTTACGCTCGCATGGGGTGGTTTTTCAGGCAATTCGAAAAAGGAATATTTCGCAAAACTGCAATGGAAACAGTTTTTGCGCATTTACAGTCACCTGACTTAGAAGGCGCGGTGTGTTTGGACAGAATACGAGACAGAGTTCTTTATTAAATTAATAAAAGACAAAAGAATGACAGAAATACTCGATTCTAAACCTCAAAGAAATGCCACAATCAAGACCTCGAAACCCCAGAAACACCTCATATGTGCCGCTCACAGTATAAGGGTCTTTCCTTCCCATTAATGCTTGGATAACACGCCTACGTTTCTGTGATATACAGTATATAAACCTACTAACGTCCGTTGCCATGATTTTTTAAATGACTTATCGCGAGAGGAAAAAGTGATGTTTTAGACGCATAACATCGGTTAATGGAAACGGCGTCATTTCGGAATAGTTTTTTATCGATATTTAGAAAACAAACGTGTGACTGCGTCTGAAGCACATGTGTCAACTAGTCCAATGGCGAGAAGGAAACTCACAGGCGGATGATGTCACGACCAGGAAAGCATAAAAGCACATACGGAATGACCGGTGTTAGCTTCAATTAGCCGAAGAAAGTCGATCACAGGGGTGAAGGAAGTATGGCAAGGTGACGCAGTGTCTTGTTCCCTTCTCAGGGAACTATGGTTACAGTCGTACACTCGCGCTGCGTCAATGACTCTTTGGGAACGATAATGCCCAAACCCCATACTTACAAGTGCCTGTCGTGTAAATACTGAGAGCACACTTATGATATAAGCACCTGTGAACCTGGAGCAGCACCCAGGGGGCCGCAATACTCCTAGTAAAATGAGCTCTGACGGCCAAAGGTGACTCCTGGCCAGAAGCTTCATAAGCAAGAGATAGCCTCAACTATCCACTTGCTGACAGTTTGTTTAGAAGCAGGGAGCCCTTTTTTTTCAGGTGATCCAAAACAGACAAACAGCTGATCAGATTTCGTCCACAGGGCAGCTCTGTGGACATTCAGTAAGTATCCAGCGCTCTAACTGGACAAAGAAGGTTCAGCATTTCCTGGTCCTGATTTCTGAAAGGAGGAGGACAGAATGCCTGCAGAACGATAGGCCACGGTACGTTGGTAACGTAGCCCGGCTTAGGGTAAAGGAAAGCCTTGACTATCCCCGATGCTAATTCAAGGCACGAGGGGGATACCGACAGAGCCTGAAGATCTCCTTCTCTCTTTAGTGAAGATATGGCTAAAAGGAACACTGTTTTTAAGGTAAGAAACTATTCTGTAACCATGTCAAGAGGCTCGAAGGTAGTCGCAGATAAACCTTCTAAAACCAAAGCCATTTCCCAAGCTGGAATTCTGGTTCGGGCTGCAAGCCTCAACCTCAAAGTGCCATGAAGGAAACGTGTTATCAGAGGGTTTCTACCCACAGATAATCCACCCAAAGGGACGTGGTAAACCGCTATGTCCGTGTCCTAACCAGACGCGATAAGATTCCAGCAACAAATAATTTGTCTGTACACACTAGACGTGATGCGACTGCGAGATGCATCAAAATCAATCAAAACCCACAGCCTATCAGAACAGCGTGTGGGCGGAGTCTCGTTGCAAGTGCACAGCACCAGAGAGTAGTTTTGACGGCACTTGCAAGAAAATGAGTAGGCTACATAATCAAATTCACAAATCTTACACCATTTAAACATTATTAAAAATACATAGGCTACTGAGTTACTAAAACAATTTTTGTCAAAGAATACAGTTGTTTGTTCACAGTCTGAACGTTCTTGTTTCCATTTGTTTAATTTCAAGATCTGAGGTGAATTATCCATTGTTGCTTTTACAGCTACAAAGCTGGGAGCACTAAATGATATTCAAAGTCACATTGCGTGCTTTCAACATTAAATAAAGCACATAAACAGTACCTAAGATTATCATTGCCACACTTTGTGTTTGTTGTTCCAGCCACGACGTCGCTGAAAAATATAAACCGTTTCTAAAATAGAATTGTCGCGTGTCGCAGTCGTGGCTGGTTAGGACAAAAACTCTTGATTAACATGGAAAAGATACCTTTTATGTTGCGTTGCGTGTAGTTAGGACACTGTGTCAATGTGGATGGAGATAACCCTGCAGAAAAACGATCTTGCAGGAACTCTTGTACTGAACCAACAAAAAAAAAAACCTAGCAAAAATATGTTTAGTAGTATATGAGCTTGTCTAAAAATGTGCATCATAATACAAAAGACATTTTACAAACAAATAGTATATAGTATAATAGTATAAATAATATATATATATATATATATATATACATATATATATATATATATATATATATATATATATATATATATATATACATACATATATATATTCCGCGTCCGCGTCCAGTTCCGTAAGGTCTCCGGTGCCTGTCGAGGCGGCAATCCCCGAACCCGGTGGTGGACACCGGAAGTAAGGGATGCCGTCAAGCTGAAGAAGGAGTCCTATCGGGCCTGGCTGGCTTGTGGGACTCCTGAGGCAGCTGATGGGTACCGATGGGCCAAGCGGACTGCAGCCCGGGTGGTTGTGGAGGCAAAAATTCGGGCCTGGGAGGAGTTCGGTGAGGCCATGGAGAAGGACTATCGGTCGGCCTCGAAGAGATTCTGGCAAACCGTCCGGCGCCTCAGGAGGGGGAAGCAGTGCCCTACCAACGCTGTTTACAGTGGAGGTGGGCAGCTGTTGACCTCGACTGGGGATATCACCGGACGGTGGAAGGAATACTTCGAGGATCTCCTCAATCCCGCCGTCACGTCTTCCATTGAGGAAGCAGAGGCTGAGGGCTCGGAGGCGGACTCGTCCATCACCCAAGCTGAAGTCACCGAGGTAGTCAAGAAACTCCTCGGTGGCAAGGCACCGGGGGTGGATGAGATCCGCCCTGAGTACCTCAAGTCTCTGGATGTTGTGGGGCTGTCTTGGCTGACACGCCTCTGCAACATCGTGTGGCGGCTGGGGACAGTACCTTTGGACTGGCAGACCGGGGTGGTGGTCCCTCTTTTCAAGAAGGGGGATCGGAGGGTGTGCTCCAACTATAGGGGGATCACACTTCTCAGCCTCCCTGGGAAAGTCTATGCCAGGGTACTGGAGAGGAGAATCCGGCCGATAGTAGAACCTCGGATTCAGGAGGAACAGTGTGGTTTTCGTCCCGGTCGTGGAACACTGGACCAGCTCTATACCCTCTACAGGGTGCTGGAGGGCTCATGGGAGTTTGCCCAACCAATCTACATGTGCTTTGTGGATTTGGAGAAGGCATTCGACTGTGTCCCCCGCGGCGGCCTGTGGAGGGTGCTCCGGGAGTATGGGGTCCGGGGCCCTTTGCTAAGGGCTATTCGGTCCCTGTACGACCGGAGCAGGAGCTTGGTTCGCATTGCCGGCAGTAAGTCAGACTTGTTCCCGGTGCGTGTTGGACTCCGGCAGGGCTGCCCTTTGTCGCCGGTTCTGTTCATAATTTTTATGGACAGAATTTCTAGGCGCAGCCAGGGGCCGGAGGGGGTCGGGTTTGGGGACCACACGATTGCATCTCTGCTCTTTGCGGATGATGTTGTCGTGTTGGCCTCATCAGACCAGGACCTCCAGCATGCACTGGGACGGTTTGCAGCCGAGTGTGAAGCGGCTGGGATGAAAATCAGCACCTCCAAGTCCGAGGCCATGGTTCTCAGTCGGAAAAGGGTGGTTTGCTCGCTTCAGGTTGGTGGAGAGCTCCTGCCTCAAGTGGAGGAGTTCAAGTATCTTGGGGTCTTGTTCACGAGTGAGGGAAGGATGGAACGGGAGATTGACAGGCGGATCGGTGCAGCTTCTGCAGTAATGCGGTCCCTGTATCGGTCTGTCGTGGTAAAGAGGGAGCTGAGCCGCAAGGCGAAGCTCTCGATTTACCAGTCAATCTACGTTCCTACTCTCACCTATGGTCATGAGCTGTGGGTCATGACCGAAAGGACAAGATCCCGGATACAAGCGGCCGAAATGAGCTTTCTCCGCAGGGTGGCTGGGCGATCCCTTAGAGATAGGGTGAGAAGCTCGGTCACTCGGGAGGAGCTCAGAGTAGAGCCGCTGCTCCTCCACATCGAGAGGGGTCAGTTGAGGTGGCTCGGGCATCTTTTCCGGATGCCTCCTGGACGCCTTCCCGGGAAGGTGTTCCGGGCATGTCCCACCGGGAGGAGACCCCGGGGAAGACCTAGGACACGCTGGAGAGACTATGTCTCCCGGCTGGCCTGGGAACGCCTCGGTGTCCCCCCGGAAGAGCTGGTGGAAGTGTCTAGGGAGAGGGAAGTCTGGGCATCCCTGCTTAGACTGCTGCCCCCGCGACCCGGCCCCGGATAAGCGGCAGAAGATGGATGGATGGATGGACATATATATATATATATATACATATATATATATATATATATATATATATATATATATATATATATATATATATATATATACTTTTTTTATATGTTTATATATAAACATTTTTCACACAATATAAAATCAAATATAAATAACAATCCTGACCTGCAAGCATCACACAAAATTATTTTTTAAAACTGTTGTAGAAAACTACAGACGATCTCTGAAATAATGCAAATGTCACATTTATTTTGTTGTTTTAATTCATAAACTGTAGATAACTTACGGTTATATATTTGCTTTATTCAGTGCTGATATCTTTGTCTTGGCATGTTACTCTGTCTCTGGCAAATTTCTCCTTAAGCATTGCACCTTATCAAATACATTGAGCAGCCCACAGCCCACAAAGTTTATTTGTGACATAATCTACAGTATATGGCAGAGATTTGTTTTTAAAGTGCACACTTTTACTTGATTTGCTAGTGATATCAATTCTACAGAGAAGAATTTCTACTACTTTTCAAAAATATGACTATATCTGTGCACACTTGCTTATTATTAAAGGTGCCGTAGAATGGATTATTTTATTATTTTATAATGTTTCCTGGGGTGCCCTTATAATGTTAGTATGTTTTTTAGATCAAAATTTGTTATAATTTAGAAATAAAAGGCATATTTCCTAGCCTGATTTCATACCCTGGTTTGAACACTCTGTTTGAAGGGGCGTGTCTGCTGTGAGACTTCAGTGTTGTTGCCCACTGCTGTGATTGGCTGACATGCTTGCATATGAAATATCTGGCATTACATGTGGAACTACTATCTGGAAAACTTTTACTATTACAGCTATTATACGTTTTTACTATTACAGCTATCGGGATTAACGAATCATGAGAAGTTTTTTAAGTATTTAGATCTATTCCAGCATTGAGCAGATGACAGCCTGTTGATCGCGTGAATGAAGATCTTGTCACTGCAATGCGATTTACTGATGCATAAACAGTGTTGAACGACTTTGAGAGAAAGATTATCTGTCTGAACTTGAACAATTACACATCAGAAATTCACATAACCCACTGGTTCTTCAGAGGCTCGGATGAAGGAGCTAAAAAAATATTTTTGTGTTCATTTGTAGTTACATCCAAACTGAGCAACTGCCATGCTTAGTTCGCTCGTTTGCAAGCCACGATGTCTCTCGAGGAAAAAACAAAATATCGCGCTGGATCTAGATAACACAGTGTAAATTATCGTTAATAAAATCACTTCTTACCGCTTCCGTTTGAGACGCCGAGAGAAGCCTGGCTGCTTGATATTGTTCCAGGTTAGAAAAACAGTCCGTGGTGAAATGGGCAGAGCAACTTTCTTCGAATTAAACTGTAGCGGTATCTGATTATAGATAGATTATAGATAGATAGATCTGCCATTTTCCCTATGATCCTCACTTGTTTCTTCACCTGCAGAACTTCTGATGATTCAGCTGCGCAGTTCCGCCTGGCACTGAGCATGGGCTGGCATATGCAAATTTTTAGAGGCGTACATATTAATGATCCCAACTGTTGCGTCACAGTCGGTGTTATGTGGAGATTCGCTTGTTTTTCAGGGGTGTTTTTCAAAAACGAGATTTAAATAAGAAAGAGAAAACTATGGTGTTTGAGACTCACTGTATGTCATGTCCATGTACTGAACTCTTGTTATTTAACTATGCCAAGATAAATTCAATTTCACATTCTAGGGCACCTTTAAAGCAACATAACTATTGATTTAAAGGGATAGTTCACTTTGAAATTAATTTTTGATATGTTTTAGCTTACCTCAAAGGCATCCAAGATGTAGGTGTCTTTTTTTCCGGAGTAGTTTCAATTTTGATATTTTTAGGTCAAACCGTTCTTGTCTGTCAGTCATATAATGCAGGTCTATGGTCACTGTCTCAAAACAGCATGCACAAAGTCCAAATTAAACAATTCCCCATCGTCCAAAATAAACAATTCCCCATCGTAAGTACACATTGATGGCTTAAGACACGAAACGAGCGGTTTGTGTGAGAAAACGAACAGTATTTATATAGTTTTTGTCCTTTTGTAAACACACACACCCAAATGATCAGAGGACGCGGGTGCTTCGGTCTGCGCAAGCGCCGGAAAGCGCCGGAAAAGGTCAGAGGGCGCGGGCGCTTCGATCTGCGCAAGCGCCGGAAATTATCTCTCGCGCGTGTACGTCACTCATTGTTTACACAGAGATTTCGGAAGCCTTACCTTTCACTGTGAAGATCTAAACATATTTAGACGTACAGGAAATGGCAATGGAAGACGATTTCGATATATCAACAGACAACGTTGAATTTTTTACACAACCATATTTATTTGAACCAGAGTACACCGATCAAGAACTCAGAGCGATAGAGGAAGCATCCGCTGCAGCAGCACGTCTTCAAGCCTCAGAGAGACAGAGATCTCTGCAAAATTGGTGGTGTTCTTGTAGCAAGTGTTGTGAGATGCCAACAGAAGTAGAGAGCATATGTTGTCACGAATGGAACATAGCAATGCCACAGCTACAAGACGACGACGAGGACATTGACAGTACCCCGTCATACACCTGCCAACGTGCAAAACGCTGCGGCTCAACAGCGGAGAAAACTCGGGATCTTCAGTCAGGCAGGTGTATGACGGGGTACTGTCAATGTTCTCGTCGTCTTGTAGCTGTGGCATTGCTATGTTCCATTCGTGATTCGTGATTCTTGATCGGTGTACTCTGGTTCAAATAAATATGGTTGTGTAAAAAATTCAACGTTGTCTGTTGATATATTTGAAATCGTCTTCCATTGCCATTTCCTGTACGTCTAAATATGTTTAGATCTTCACAGTGAAAGGTAAGGCTTCCGAAATCTCTGTGTAAACAATGAGTGACGTACACTCGCGAGAGATAATTTCCGGCACTTGCGCAGATCGAAGCGCCCGCGCCCTCTGACCTTTTCCGTCGCTTTCCGGCGCTTGCGCAGACCGAAGCACCCGCGTCCTCTGATCATTTGGGTGTGTGTGTTTACAAGAGGACAAAAACTATATAAATACTGTTCGTTTTCTCACACAAACCGCTCGTTTCGTGTCTTAAGCCATCAATGTGTACTTACGATGGGGAATTGTTTAATTTGGACGATGGGGAATTGTTTAATTTGGACTTTGTGCATGCTGTTTTGAGACAGTGACCATAGACCTGCATTATATGACTGACAGACAAGAACGGTTTGACCTAAAAATATCAAAATTGAAACTACTCTGGAAAAAAAGACACCTACATCTTGGATGCCTTTGAGGTAAGCTAAAACATACCAAAAATTAATTTCAAAGTGAACTATCCCTTTAAGAGTACTTTGTCTCAGTGGTGCCCATTTAACTGCCTGCTATCAGTATCTGGACTGTGAACTTGAGATAGAGCAATGAGGGAAAGAGAGTTTACATGAGGTAATGAGAGATCACGCGGGGGAGTGCATAAACTCAAAAGAAATTAAATCCGTTGAATTTTGTGAACAAAGACAGAATGCCACATGCACAGGCAAATGTCTCAATAAAAAGTTGGTATGATTAGATCACACACATCTTCTCATACAGTTTTCAGTTTCATACACAGCTCTTTTTTTTTTTACATCATTACAGACAGACATGGTTGTGTAATAGTTGAAATGTATAAAAGGGTTTTAGAAACAAATGCACAGACTGTGGGAAAATTCAATATTTATTATTCCATTAAATGTATTGCAACATACAATTTGAATAGAGTTTCAAAGAAAAACACATATTTTTTGCAAACTTTCTGCTACAGCATGTGACGCACATAAAGTTAAATATATGGAGAGAGTGAATATCAGAACAACTGCAAACAATGTTATTTCAATGTTTGTCAAGTAATATTAGTACAAAGGTAGTTTGTAGGACTCTACAGAGGTGAACAACAACTTTGTCTCATTACACACTCAATCCAGAAGAGGATCTGATTTAACTGGAGTACAGGGTTATGAAATGCATTATCTGAATGCTTGGCTAAAGAGTCTTTAACTGTAGAGGATAAAGTAACAATACATCCTTCTAAATACAGGTACAGGTTTTTGGTCCAATAAGTAATACCCCAGTCTTATCTGAATTTAATAAAACAAAATTAAAAATTTAATTATCTTTAACACACTCTGTCAACTTGGATAATTTAGAGATTGCATATGGTCGTGATGAAATATATAACTGAGTATCATCAGCATAACAGTGGAAACTAATTCCATGATTTCTTATAATATTCCCAAGTGGCAGCATATGTATTGAAAACAGCAGAGGGCCTAACACAGATCCTTGTGCCTGAATACCAGTGTAATAATTTTTAAGTCGATCAAAGAGTATTTTATGCCTATGTAGTGTTTAATGCAGCACTAAGATCAAGAAAAACTAGTATAGAGATACAGCCTTGGTCAGGCGCTACAAGTAAGTCATTTGTCATTTTAAAGGAGAACTTGGTAACTTTTTTAACTTAATAAAACTGTCTAGAAATCATTTGGATGGTTAAACAACCTGTTCTGGTGATATTGGTGACTTTCCCTGCTCCCCCCAGCATTCCCAGGCGGAAAACCAACCTTGCAACTTGTTCACTACCGTCCCGGCAAGATAGAAATTGGAAGTCTCATGAGAAGCGAGAACTAGAACGAGAACGAGCGCGAAACACAAATTGCTTTACGGCAATTCGACATAAACACACACGCATGTATGATGTATTACCAGATTACCCACCTCGGTAGACATAGCTCCACGCGATACAGTTGGCTTGCTCCGATCAAAACAAATGCACATGAGCAACGGTAGAGAGGGGGAGGAGGCCGCCGCAAGTGAGTTTTTTACGACTGTGTTGTGAAATATACGCCCCACCACAGCTGTAGGGGGAGCTTGTGGGGAAAACATGCGACAACAAAAGGGAAAATCAGCGAAGAAGTGACTAGAGTTCGCTAGAGTTACCGAGTTCTCCTTTAATGTGTGCAGTTTCTGTGCTATGATGGGGCCTGAATCCAGACTGAAAATTTTCATAAATATATTTTTTTTGCAAGAAGGAGCACAATTGAGCAGACTTTTTCTAGTATTGTAGACAAATGCGAGATTTGAAATGGGTCTGTAATTTGCTAATTAATTTGGATCTTCATAACTTCCAGCTTGAAAGGTCTTGATGTCTATTTATTTGTTAATCTAGCCACTGTACTGTACAAGAACCTTGGATTGTTTTGGTTATTTTCTATGAGTTTGCGGAGATGCTTGGCCCTGGCTGCTTTTAGAGCCTTTTTATAATGGGAACTGCTGTCTTTCCACGCAATTCTAAAGACCTCTAAATTAGTTTGTCTCCATTTGCGCTCTAGATTGCTAGTTTCTCTCTTCTCTTCTCTTCTCTTCTCTTCTCTTCTCTTCTCTTCTCTTCTCTTCTCTTCTCTTCTCTTCTCTTCTCTTCTCTCTTGAGTGAGTAATACTGTTGTACCATGGTACAGCACTTCTCTCTAACCTTTTTTAAGCTGATCGGTGCAACAGTTTCTAAGGTACTAGAGAAAATGGTGCCCATACTGACAGTTATCTCTACAAGTTATACTACCACCATCAAAGCAACAGGGAACCAGATTTAACCAGAAACAAGATGTCAGTGCAATGTAATGGTCCCAAGTCTGAGTGATCCCAAATCCAGTGATCCCAGTGGTCCCAAGTCCTATAGACACTGCATGTATTTCCTGAGAATATACATAGAGATAGCTTTCTTTTTGCATTCCTATTCAATTCAATGCATGGTAGAGTTGCCACACACACCTCCACTTCCATCATGTGTCTCCCTCTGGTGGTGCAAAATTTTCCTGGTGGTCTTCTTGGCCATGTTGGTCATGTTAGGGCATGTTCCAGCTCTTATATTATTTTGGTCAGACTTGCCTTTAAGAGTCCTTATGCCGTGCCTTTGCCCTACATCTCATCAACAGGCTTTAACTTTGGATGCATATTGACACTTTCTAGTTTAGAGATGACTGAAGACAACTGCGGGGTGAGTGTAGTCCTGTTCCTTATGTTTATTTCTTGATTAGTTGGTTTGTAAGGACCATATTAGGATTGTATGAATGCACTGGTGAAGATTATGGCCCTTTCCTTTATCTGTCTTCAACAGAGTATAGGGTGAAGTTCTTATTTATGGGACTATATTAATAAGGGAGGCTGGGTTTAGTAGTCACAAGGATTATATAATGTTTTGAATCAAAAATCCAATTAATTCTTTCTAACAATGCTATGATTTAACAGTACAATAACAAGTAAACAACAACAACAACAACAACAAAATTTATACTGTCTGTATAAACTGACAGATCACTGAAACTTTCTTTCACTGGCATAAATTAAGTATCTTTGAACCTCCTGTAGACAAAGACTGGGAATGACTCTCCACAATAGACATTTAAAATTAATACACAGGTTAAATTGCATTAATTTTCATTTTTGAAAAAGGGAGATATGATTAAATTTGTTTCAGCCTGAGAATTAAGAATTGCTTACTGGAAATGTCTTCAGTTTTGCATTCCAAAATTTCAAAAGCTAGGCCTCTTGTGGTAGTATGCCAAATTTCGAAAACTATAACTTCTGACTATTATTTCATATGTCAGGATTTACAAGGTTTGACAATAATTGTATTAATGGAGAATGTGACCCTCGTGTGACAATCGGTGATGATGATCACTAGTGGCTAAGTGACCAAACCACACACACACACACACACAAAAAAAAAAAAAAAACCTCTCACTCTCATGTACTACAGATGGCAGTATAGACTCACTAATTAATTGGCCACAAACAGTATGGCATTCGTATCCCAGACCAAAGTTCCATTTTTTACAGCTGAAGCTCGTGCCATATTACTTGCCTTGGAACATATTGAAGTGTTTACTGATTTCAAAATCCTGTTTACAAGCTCTTTAGTCTTTGAAGACAAACCATCCAATAATCACTGATATATCATGAAAATCTGACTTTTTCCGTTTTTAAGTGCTATGATTGTGTCCCCATTGCATCTACCAACCCGGAAAACATGAAAAGTGAAAACCCAGTAACTTTGTTTTGGTAAGCCTTTCTCTGCAAGCATGTCAAAAAATAAGCCGATCAGATTTCTCTCCCCTTCTGTAGGAAGGTGATCTTATTATAACTAGTGCAGTGCCCGTGCAAAATCAGTTTTTTTTTGTGTGTGTTTTTAGTAATTGTTGGTTTGGTGTGTTTGAGTGCCGATTGTTACAATTACACAGCAAAAGTTCAGTGACATTTTTATTTGTGCATGGTAGAAAGCAAATACTGATACTGACATAATGACATACAATAAATCTTGAAAATTGAACAACATGGTTGCAAAACAATTTATAATGGTGATATTAGGTGACATGTATTTGGGTATATGTGTACAGGTAGCAGGAGTTTAGATTAGATTAAATTAGATTTACATTAGTTTCAACTTTGTTGTCACTGTGCAAATTATTATAGAGACAATGAAAGGCAGTTAGCGTCTAACCAGAAGTGCAAAAATGCAGAAAAGTGCAATGTGAACAGTATAGACAGGTAGTGCAGTATAAACAGTATTTGACATATAGTGCAGTGTAGACAGTAGTATACAGTTAATGAAGTGGTATGGAGTACAGTAAGGATATGGGCTGGGTTTCCCGATAACGTTGTCTCTTAGCGCACTACGAAGACTCTTAAGGTATAACTTAACTAAAGGTATACCATTACTACGCGTGTTCCCCGAACTATACCTTAGAAAGCTGCTTAAGATATACCTTCTTACGTGTAACATTACAAGGTGCTCTCTGTGGCGGTGGTGCTGAATTGGTTGATATCGATGGCTCGCTGCTTCACTGCATTATGTGAGAAAGTGGTGTTTATAAAAGAAGAACTTCAGAAATAGTTGAAATTGCATTCATTAGGACTCATGGGATATTATAAAAAATAATCCAATCTACAATAGCCTATAATAGCCTAGCCTACATATTTTAAAATTGTATCATATATTGCTGCCACAATAACCATTTCAAAAATTTGACGTGCTTTCATCTCTTTCCCATTTTTGTTCGCTGAGGTGGAGCTGCAATGAAATAGTGTTCTTGTAAATACTTTCCAGCGTTTCAGTAATAAAAGTGTACATCTTACGGTACTCGGTAGTGATCAAAAAGGATTTAAACAGTGAATTTTTAATCTCTTCTTGTAAACTCAGAGATGTGGATTTAGACAGCAATTAAATTCCCACACGACCTGTTTGTCAAAAAACAATTTGGCCAGGGATTTTTATGCGGGTTGGGTGAGAAAAAACACTGACATTATGGATTCGGACGGCAATAAAATCACTTACCCCTGTAAATGTTTAAAATACTGTACGAGCCCATGATAAACAATTAGCATCCGAATAGGACTTAACTGACAGTCTGCTTTCACTGGCCTTTGAAAGCACTCTGCAGACGGCGCCGTCTTTTAGAACAACTATTTGCTGTATCGCTGCCATAGTTTGAGCAAACTCCCCACCACAATCATTCCCTTTAAATAGACTATTAAGCCTTTAATGGTTCGGCAGCTGATGTACCTTTGGATAATATAATTAAAAATCTAACAACAATCCATATAATGACAATTTTATTCTTTGCATGAAAACACTTGAATTAGCCTAATTGAACACTGTCTGGGTATATTAAAACTTCCGAATTATATTCGTATAGACCTGCAACAGTGATAAGGTAAAGCTAAGAGTGGTCCAGACCAACCTTCCGAACGTATGACTTACAGAAGGTATACTTAAAGGATAATTCTGGTATTTAGCACTTTGAGTCTCTTTTCTGGTTTGTTTTGGATGAACTAGAGTGGTGGACACAGAAATTGTGACGATGGGTCCTGTCTCGACTTTTTGACTCGTTTAGAAATTGCCTTTGACCGCTTCAGAGTGGCTGGCTACAGGCATGCACGAACATGTCCTTAAAACAACCCTTAACGTTCGTTTTCAAAACTGTGCAACTCACCGAGTGGTTAGTGATGTTCGTTGATGTTCCAAAACAAGTAGCATAGTGAAATACAGTTTCTGTCGTGTTTTATTTGGCATTTTGTAAAATCCCATTGATTTCTTTTGGAGGACTCATTGCTCGTTGATATTACTGCGCTTCAGACTCAAATATCGAGCGGAAGTTTATACGCATTTGTAAGGTATCTGAACAAATAGTTCCACTATAGCAAATAACACGGATTGAAATCATACATTGCGCCAATATATTTGTTTTTAATCATCAACAAACACCACTAACCACTTGGTGAGTTGCACAGTTTTGAAAATGAACGTTAAGGGTTGTTTTAAGGACATGTTCGTGCAGTCAAAGGCGATTCTAAACGAGTCAAAAAGTCGAGACAGGACCCATCGTCAAAATTTCTGTGTCCACCACTCTAGTTCAACCAAAACAAACCAGAAAAGAGACTCAAAGTGCTAAATACCGGAATTATCCTTTAACTAAGAACGTTTCAGGAAACACGTATTAACGATAAGGTACAGCTAAAGGTGTAACTTAAGAACGACGTAGCGTTAAGAAGGTTTCGGGAAACCCAGCCATGGGGATTTGCCGTCACGATCGGTAAGAGGAGAGTTAATCTCGTTTAAGCCTGCATAGCCTACATGAGCTATCCTGTTGAATAGGCAGGGCAACTATTTAACATAGTTACTATTACTATTGAAAACTGGACCCTTACAAATCTGCTGGGCTGGATAATCTGGACCCATTTTTTCTAAAATTATCTGCAAATATTATTGCTGCTCCCATCAGTAGTATATTTAATCTCTCTCTTTTATCTTCTGAAATCCCGAGAGATTGGAAATCAGCTGCAGTCATTCTCCTGTTCAAAGGGGGAGACACTCTCGACCCTAACTGCTACAGACCAATATCCATCCTACCCTGTCTTTCCAAAGTTTTTGAGAAACTGGTCAACAAACAAATTGTCAGTCATCTGGAATCCCACCACACTCTTTCTGCTATGCAGTCTGGTTTTCGTGCCGGTCATGGCTGCACCACGGCTACTCTAAAGGTTCTGAACGACATCATAGCCGCCATTGATAAAAAGCAATACTGTGCAGCCGTCTACATCGACCTGTCCAAGGCTTTTGATTCGGTCAATCACAGTGTTCTCATCAGCCGACTCAATAGCCTGGGCTTCTCCTATGATTGCCTCGCCTGGTTCTCCAACTATCTCTCCGACAATGTCCAGCATGTTAAATCGGAGGGCCTGTTGTCGGAACCCATGCCTGTCTCTATGGGGGTGCCACAGGGCTCGATTCTCGGGCCGACTCTATTCTCCCTCTACATCAATGATGTGGCTCTCGCTACTGGTGACTCTCAGATCCATCTTTATGCAGACGATACCATCCTGTACACGTCAGGCCCTTCGTTAGATACTGTGCTCAAAAATCTCCAGGAGAGTTTCGATACCATTCAACATTCTTTCCAAAACCTTCAGTTATTATTAAACTCTGGTAAAACTAAGTGTATGCTTTTCAACCGTTCACTGCCAACACCTGCTTGTCTACCTAACATCACTACGCTGGATGGGTCTGAACTAGAATACGTTGATACATATAAATATCTAGGTGTCTTGTTAGACAGTTCTCTCTCTTTCCAGCCGCACATTAACAAACTAAGATCTAAAATTAAATCTAGAATTGGCTTCCTCTTCCGCAACAGGGCCTCCTTTACTTATACTGCCAAACTTGCTTTGGCGAAAATGAATATCATTCCAATGTTCGACTTTGGCGATGTTATCTATAAAACTGCCTCAAACTTTCTGCTGAAAAAACTGGACGTGACCTATCATAGTGTCATACGCTTTGTTACAAATGCTCCTTACAATACCCACCACTGTAAGCTCTATGCATTAGTTGGCTGGCCGTCATTAACTACTCGGCGTTTAACTCATTGGTACCAACTTATTTACAAGTCTCTGCTTGGTAAAGTCCCGCTGTACTTAAGCTGTCTAGTTACTATTGCTCTACCTACTCGCAGTCTACAATCTAGTAGGTATATTGCATTAGCCACCCCGAAAGTCTGCACAACATTTGGCCGCCAATCCTTCCAGTTTGCAGCTGCCAATGACTGGAACGAGTTACAAAAAACCCTAAAACTCGAAACACTTATATCACCAGTTGCCTTTAAATTACTCCTTTCTGAACATCTGACCGATCTATGCACCTGTTAATTGTCTTCAAATCTTAAAATACATTCCTTAGTGCCTTAACTATGTTGCTCAACAGAACCACATATACCTTATCCTGTTTTCTTGATCCTGTATTGCCTTATAGTGTTTCACTGTAATTTGTAAATTTGCACTTTTGTGTTCTGTGTATTTATTATGTAACTCTATGTTGTCTTGCACATTTTTCGCCTTATCTTGGCCAGGTCGCCGTTGTAAATGAGAATTTGTTCTCAATCGGCCTACCTGGTAAAATAAAGGTTTAATAAAAAAAAAGAAAAAAAAATAGCATTTTCAACATCACATAGTTACAGGCTAACTTCAGCGCGCATGACACAGTAATAACTTAGCATTGAGACCAGGCTATGCTTGAGCAAACAGTTTGTGAAAAGGCTACTACAAATGATGGTCGTGAAAGAGACTGTGAACGCATTGAATAGGATATGTTTAGTTGGTGAATAGCATAGGCTACTATTACACAGTAGCGATAACATTAAGCGCACCAGAACAAAATATAATATTCAGAAGTAAACAATTTAGCCGACTCACAGATTCAGTTAACATCCACAAATGAATAAGCGCAACGATTCAGGGAGCAGGCTACACAGTGAACTCCGAGAAAACACTACGCTTGAGCAAACAGTTTGTGAATAGGCTACTACAAATGATGGCCGTGAAAGAGACTGTGAAGGCACTGAATAGGATATGTTTAGTTGGTGAATAACATAGACTACTATTACACAGTAGCGATAATGTTAAACGCACCAGAATAAAATATAATATTCAGAAGTAAACAGTGTAGCTGACTTATAGATTCAGTTAACATCCACAAATTAATAAGCGCGACAATTCAGGGAGCAGGCTACACAGTGAACTCCGAGAAAACGCTACTTAAGCTCCGCTGCTTTCTTCAACCCTCTCTGTCTCTGGTCCTGCACTGTGCTCAGTCAGTGTGTGTGAGAGGGGGAGTGGCCTCTGGTCCTGCGCTATGCTCACTCAATGTGCAGTGTGAGAGGGGGAGTGGCCAGTGGCTAGAGCGGCAAAAGCCAATGTGTGCTTCTTTTACCGATATATTTACCGATATATTTAGCATTTCTAATCCAAACACCGTCAAACTTGGCACTGCACTTACTCGTGCCCGTAGCAAGACACCTGTCAAGTTTGAAATCCATCGGACTAATGGTTCGAGAGATATGCGAATAACAGACACACAGACAGACAGAAAGACGTTCCTGTAATTTATAGATAGATAGATATTACAGCCCCTTAATCAAATCAAATCAAATCAAGTATATTTGTATAGCGCTTTTCACAATACAGATTGTATCAAAGCAGCTTCACAGTATTAAAATAAAATAATACAACAAAGTTTGTTTCTAGTGGAATTTATTGATTGATAGAATAAAATTAAATATCCCCAAAATATCCCCAACTGAGCAAGCCAAAGGCAACAGTGGCAAGGAACCGAAAAACTCCATCAAGTGACCTAATGGTGTCCTAAAACTCCATCAGGTGACCTAATGGAGAAAAAAAAACCATGGGAGAACCCAGGCTCAGTCTGTATATCTTAATCTGTATGTTTGTTGACTACTGTATATTAGAGAAATAGCTAGCAGAATGGGTAGAATGTCAACATAACAAATACATTTTAATAAATTCTGTGGTTGGGAAAAAAAGTGTCTACTCTTTAAAGGTGACATATTATGCCCCTTTTCACAAGATGTATTATAAATCTATGGTGTCCCCAGAATGTGTATGTGAAATTTCAGCTCAAAATAGCTTATCAAAGTTGCCCCTTTTTAAGTGTGAGCGTTCTGAGCAAAAACTCTCCGTTTTTGTGTGTCCCTTTAAATGCAAATTAGCTGCTTTTCCCCGCCTCCGTTAAGAGGACGGCCCGATCCTTTACACAAGCGGATACAATAACAAAATATGCGAATAATCTCACTCATCTAAAATCTCAGAAATAACCAGTTGTGGAGTGCAGCGTTACAGAGAGACTCAGGAAGAGGTTGCAACTTTTAGACTGCTCCTGGACGTTTCTGAATGGTTAGTGGATACATTTATGTAGTTGTTGTTGAGTTGCATTGATTCATCTGTTTCTGGGGGATTTCCGTTGAAAATAAAATTAATCCACTGCTCTCCTGTCTCGTCAGAGCAAACTTTTGCCATTGCTTAGAATTGGTTACTAGGGGTGTAACGGTACACAAAACTGACGGTTTTGTACGTAGGGGGTGGGAAATAAACATTAATATTTTGTATTAAACAGTGGTTTACTGAAAAAAAAAGTGTCTCTGTCTTTAGATGAATTAAATTATAATTAAAAGTTTCTTAAGGATAAAATGATCTCTGCTCTGCTTATGCTGTAAACTATATAGGGAGCCCTTACTTGCACATTACTATAATATTAAAGGTTAACAACAGAGCCCATATTAGCCTAAATTCAGTTGCTATTTATTTTTAGATATAATAATCAACACTCAAATAACAAATTGTATGCAAATATGTAAACTGCACATATAAGGCAGTTTTTGCATTAACTTCTAAATCTAATTATACAATTATGTTTTTACTCCAAATTGTTGTTGAAATAGTCATTTACACAGTGGCTGTCATGTTCATGATAGATTTATTCAAACATACATTAAATAATCAAGACATCACTATTAGGTTAAGTAAAATATATCGGCTAATATAGTGCATATATTTAGCAAAAGGCGAACTAACAAGCTGTGGACACCGAATGACTTGCCTGATGTAATATTGGTGCGTTCAAGTCATCTCGTAAAGATCGTATATGCGTTGAACGCAAATGAACGCCACCACAATGTCATAAATACGAGTGGGAAGCTCGGGGTTTTCTTAGATATCAGTGAGAAACATGGCAGAATACCACAACACTTAAAAGTACACTGTGTAGGAATTTCTCCCATCTAGCGGTGAAATTGTATTTTGCATTCAAACGAATAGTTCTCTCTAGCGCCTCGCTTTTTCAAATGCGTGTTGCAACTACGACAGCCGTTATGTACCAAGAAGCTATGAGAACATGTCTTCCAATAGCACTTCATCGAGTTTAACTAAACTTTCAAAGTCTTTCTCCTTCATTAGCTCTTTCCACCTGGGAAAAGCTATCCCGATATTTACCTTCGTTTTTTGAATTTGCCAGTCACGTTTCCTTTTAGATTAAATTTTTTGCTTTTTTGTCGACGAGGATTCCTTCTCCTGTGGCTCGGCATAAGTATGATCCTGCATTATGAAGTACCGTGCAGCCGTTTCAAATTTGCCAGGGCAGTGACAAGCACCTCTCATTGATCTCCTTGTCCGTTTCAGCTGATTTCAGTCACGTGGCGCTGACTCTGAATGAAAACGCGTTGAGGTAGGCTAGTGCTTTTTGTCCCTCTCTGCTAGGGATATTGTCAGGCTTTTCTATATACAGCGAAGGAAGCTAATGCCTGCACAGAAAATGATGGCATTATAATATAACAATGTAATATGTAACGATAAAGTTTGCAGTGGCTTCATAAATTAATTAAAAACATAAAAAAGCGATGCACATTTCTTTGTTCTTAATTTTTTAGAACTAGAGTTAGAACCTTGCTGTATTTCTGTGTAATTATTTAAGAGAAAGTACACTGCCATCTTACTCCGACGAAAGTGACTTGAACGCACCTGCCGTCGTAAACACGATTTCCCACCTCGTAAGTACTAAGTTCCCAGGAGGACTTGAACGCACCAATGCTACGTGACATTGTTTATAAGATGTTTCATTGACGTCTTTCTGCGAATGAAACATTGATTGAGCGGTTACACAAGATACATTTCAGTACGTTTTTCTGTATCTTTCAACATACCTTCATAAGTTCATTCATGTTTATTCTGTAACTATAGTAGTGAATAGGAAGAGAGGATACCACTACCGCTTGAACTGTGGCGCCTATATAGTGATCTGTCGCATCAAAGTGCGTCAAAACAGCATTTTTTATTTGAATTTCATGATAAAATGGACCTAATTTGAAAGATGACACTTTTTCTTATCGGAAGTAACAAAACGCAGAGCTTATTACAATTATTGGTGGTTAGGCTAATGCTGTATTCGTTGTGTACACATAAGACACAAGATCCAATGAGCCAGGGCTGGCCAATGCAGCAGGGGGTGGGGCGTGTTTGGTAAGCCATGAGAGTATTGCGATACGTATCATGGGTGGTGTAGCGCTGTTTTTCGGTTCGGTTTGAATATCGTTACACCCACACATGGGCAGTATTTTAATTACATATATTTAAACAAAAACAAAGAAATCCCGCACACTATCTGTAAAAGTATCATAAACTCTTTATTAGCAACGTTTCGGTCTCACGACCTTCATTAGGCATTGATAAGTATGGATAGTTCTTTGTTCTTTGTTTTTTGTTTATTACTTGACCTACCTACATGGTCTTTGTTCCCACGCACCTATCACCTGCAGGTGTGCGATGGTGTTTGCGCTCTAATTACATGTATTTGAAATACGTATTTAATTACTTTTGGGTATTTTGTAATTTGTATTTTCCTTTAAAAAAAAAAATAAATAAAATGAAATGAAATGTAATTTGTAATTAAATACATTGAGAGACTGTAATTTGTATTTAAAATACTTAAAATACTTATTTAAATATATTGTTTTATTTCGCATATATTAACTTTCATCACCAGGCTTAATAGGGCCATAGACATTTGAAATACAAATAGGACTACCAAATTGCCTATCAGATTTTAAGAAAATCACGTGACGTGACACATCCTATTGACCCTGTTCACATTTCCGGGTTTCTCAGAAGTGGAAGGCGTCATAGTTGGTTAATAATAATAATAATAATAATAATAATAATAATAAACTTTATTTTATATAGTGCCTTTAAAAGTTGCATCTCAAAGCGCTTTACAAAGATGTACAGAAAAGATACATTAAGATACAAAAAATTAAATAAATAGAATCATACAATCAAAGTGAATTTAAAAGACATGGAGAGGAAACAATAAATAAATCACATATATGCTAGCTGGAAAAAATATGTTTTAAGAGAAGATTTAAAAACACTAAAAGATTCAGCATGTCTAATCTCAGTGGGGAGAGAATTACACAATTTTTATAGCCAAAGAAGAAAAAGCCCGGTCACCCATAGAGCATAAACGAGTAGCGGGAATAGTTAAAAAGCAGAATCAGAAGAGCGGAGATTACACCTTCGGGTATAGACAGTTAAAAGTTCAGACAGGTATTCTGCCGATAAATCATGCAGGGCCTTGTAGGTAAACATGAGAATTTTAAAATCTATACGAAACCTGACAGGAAGCCAGTGCAAGGACTCCAAAATTGGAGTGATGTGCTCACTTGTCCTGGACCTTGTCAGGATTCTGGCAGCTGAGTTTTGAACATACTGCAATTTATTTAGAGTTGATTTAGAGTATAAATCAGTGCTTTTTTTGTGTATACTCATAGTAACATGGGGCGCAGTCTTGCAATATTTCTGAGGTGAAAAGAATATACTTTAACCGTGTTCTGGACATGAGGATCGAATGTTAAATTTGAATCAAATATCACACCCAGATTTTTAAATTTTGTTTGAAACTCCAAAGCAGAGCCATCCACCTGTAGGGTTAAAGTGCCGGCTTTACGTATTTGGTGGGGTGAACCAATCAGCATAACCTCAGTTTTGTCACTGTTGAGACAAAGAAAATTTTGTGATATCCATATTTTTACCTCCGATATGCAGTGTTCAAGAAAGGCAACAGCAGAGTTATCACCAGGATTTGAGTGAATGTAAGTCTGCAAAAAAATGAAACTTAAGACCAAGAGATCTTAGAAGTTGCCCCAGGGGGTAACTTGTACATGCTAAAAAAGTAAGGGACTCAAAACAGAACCCTGGGGAACACCAAATTGCACTGAACCAATATTGGACCTAAATTCACCCAGGGAACTGCCTACGGTCTGAGAGGTAAGACCGTAAACTTCTATAGCAGTGAATTGTATAGCAGTGAATCGTTTATGTACTTACGCACTTCTTATACTGTGTTTACTCAGCTCTTACGGTGATTTTCTGGAGTAAAACTGATGCTTCATCTTTTGTGTGATGTACAATACACTTTATTAAACTCATCAGTATATTTTTGATCATCATTCGGACCTGGTCCGAAACAGCAGACTTGTAGGCTATTAATAGTGGATACATGCAAGCAGATGACAAATACGTGATAACCGTAATTAAACTAAACTATACCTGTTCCATCTCCATACAGCACTCTGACTCTGTAGGCATTATTGTCTGACTCCGGGTCGAAATGAAAACCGTTACTGAGAGTTTCTGATATTATCATCATTCTGTGAGATGAAATTGTCCTGGGGTGCGTTTCCCGAAAGCATCGTTGGCCAACTATGGTCGCAAGTTCCGTCGTTACCAATAGAGTTCAATGGACATTGCGATGAACTTGCGACCATAGTTGGCCAACGATGCTTTCGGGAAACGCACCCCAGGCTGAGACTGAGCGTGAGCTCATGAATCTCCGCCCCCTGTGCCATGCAGCAGCAGCTTATTTGCATTTAAAGGGCACACACTAAAACAGCGTGTTTTTCTGAGCACCAAAAAGTGACAATTTAAACATGCTGTAAAAAAATGATCTGTTGGGTATTTTGAGCTAAAACTTCACATACACACTCTGGGGACATCAGAGACTTATTTTACATCTTGTGAAAATGGGCATAATAGGTCCCCTTTAAGCTCTCGGTGTGTAATGGCTGTATAACAACTTTTGAATGTCATCATGCGACTTCACTTAATCACCTGGATTATCGCCGTCTTTATTATATCAGGAACCAGCGTTAAGCAGTGGACTGAACTTCTGGACATCACCATGCTGAGGTAAATGGTATACTCCGGAGTTACGTTTAATGAAAGCTGCTGGAAGGCAATTAGAACAGCAGTACAAAAAATCTGACCTGACGGTACATAGGCTTCTCCACACTCAACAACAGTCTGCTTACCATTCTGCTCTGAATACTGCACAAAAAAACTATTATTCAAGCATCATTGGTAATGCTGCAACTAATTCTAAATCTTTATTTAAGACTGTTGACAATCTTCTTAAACCAACTAAGGCCATTGTTCACTCTTCTGTTGACCAGTGTAATAAGTGTCTTTATTATTTCACTGGAAAGATTGAGGGCATATACAGCTCTTTAATCACTATCACCCCAGTTGAGCTAGTTGATACTCAGCCTTTAAATCCTCCGACCACTACCTTTTCGAACTTTGACATGGTTGGAGTTGATTTTATTATAATTACAGTTAAGTCCATGAACTCAACTACCAGTATTTTAGATCCGGTTCCCTGCTCGGTTATTATGAACTTCCTTGCATCAATCTGCCCTCATATGACTTCAGTTGTGAATTTATCATTGAGTTCTGGAATTATTCCTCCAGATTTAAAAATAGCTGCCATTACACCAGTCCCTAAGAAGCCTGGTTGTGATGTTTCTGATTTGTCCAATTACAGGCCTATTTCAAACCTTCCTTTCTTGGCTAAAGTTCTGGAGCGTGTTGTGGCTATTCAGTTAAATTATCAACTAGCACTGAACAGTCTTTTTGAACCTTTTCAATCTGGGTTCAGAAAAGGGCATAGTACTGAGACAGCTCTAGTGAGGGTCGTAAATGATCTTATTGCGGCAGATTCTGGTGCATTCAGTGTTTTGGTCTTATTAGACCTCAGTGCTGCTTTTAATTCTATATGTCACTTTCTTCTGCTAGATAGTCTGGAAAATTGGCTGGGTCTTTCTGGAGCAGTATTCAGTTGGTTTCGGTCTTATTTAACGAATTGTGCCCAATTTGTAAGCTTGGGTAATTACAAATCTGATACCATGCCTGTTCGACAGGGAGTTCCTCAGGGTTCATTGTTGGGTCCAATTTTATTTAACATTTACATGCTTCCACTTGGGCAGATCATCAGGAAATATGGTCTTGGATATCACTGCTATGCGGATGATTTACATCACCACTAGTCCTGATGTCCATTGCTCATTAATAGCTTTGCGTAGTTGTCTAGCAGAGATCAGTATATGGATGCAGAATAACTTCCTGAAGCTGAACGGCTCCAAAACTGAATTGATGCAGATTGGTACAGTGGCGGCTACTCGTAAGGCTGAGCAGATTAGTTTGATTGTTGACTCCAGCATGGTAATTCCCACTTCACAGGTGTGGAATCTTGGTGTAATTTTTGATCCTTCAACATTTGAAGCACATATAAAATACATCTCTAAAACTGCTTTTTACCATCTGAGAAATGTTGCTTGACTCAGACCTTTTTTCTCTTTTGCAGACATAGAAAGGCTTATACATGCCTTCATTAACTAGGTTAGATTACTGTAATGCCTTGTTCTCTGGCCTTCCAGCTAAATCTCTGAGCTGGCAACAGTATATTCAAAATTCTACCGCCCGTGTGCTCACTCATAATTCTCCTCGTGAACACATTACATCACACCGGTGCTTTCACAGTTGCACTGGCTTCCCATAAATGCGAGAATTGATTTTAAAATTCTTATTTTAACATACAAGGCACTATATGGGACTGCACCCAGAGTATCTTTGTGATCTCATTAGCCCTTACACTCCATCACGTTCTCTCCGTTCTGCTAACTCTCTTTTGCTACATCAGCCTTCATGTAAGCTCAAGACCATGGGGGAAAGGGCCTTTTTTAATTATTTTAATTACATGTATTTGAAATACGTATTTAATTACTTTTGTGTATTTTGCAATTTGTATTTTCCTTAACAAAAATAAATTAAATGTAATTTGTAATTAAATACTTTGAGAGACTGTAATTTGTTTTTAAAATACTTAAAATACTTATTTAAATATATCGTTTTATTTCGCATATATTAACTTTCATCACCAGGCTTAATAGGACCATAGACATATGAAATATGAATAGGACTACCAAATTGAATATCAAAGTTTAAGAAAATCACGTGATGTGAAACATCCTATTGACCCTGTTCACATTTCCGGGTTTCTCAGAAGTGGAAGGCGTCATAGTTGGGTAAACTTTTATAGCAGTGAATTAGAAACTACATTAAATATATATATTGGTGTCCCCATTTGCTCAAATAGCAAAAGAAAAACACCACAACAGTGTTTTCACAACTTTCAAAAACAGAAAAAAAAAATAGAGAGTGATTGATAATAGCAGTCGGAAGAGAGAAAGATGTCAACTTTGTCACAGCCGCTGTGTTAGAAACACCCTCACAGGAGCGTTAAGTAGTTTTGTTGTAATATAATACAAATATATTGTTAAAGGCGTAATGGTCTTTTATTATGACAGTATGCAGCAACATGTACGTAAAAAGCGCATCTTCTGCACTAAACAATGAAATTACGATATTCTATACTCTTACGTGTCTTACGTATCTGATTTGACAGTTACTCTCGCAATATTACAAATGACTTGTATTTTAATTAAATACTTTTTTCACAGCAGTATTTTGTATTTTATTTAAATACATTTGATGAGTAAGTATTTGTAATTTGTAATGAAATACTTTTTGATGTATTTGTGCCCATCTCTGGTTACACCCCTACTGGTTACACTGTTGCCTCTTGCGTAAACCAAATGGCAGCCCTGGAAATGTGCAGATGAAGGGGCGGTAATATTATAATAAGATCCCCTTCCTACTGTACGTCAGAAGGGGAGCGAAATCTGATCGGCTTATTTTTTGACATGCTTGCAGAGAAAGGCTTTCTAAAACAAAGTTACTGGGTTGTCACTTTTCATGTTTTCTGGGTTGGTAGATGGGGTCGCAATTATAGCACGTAAACAGAAAAAAAAATCAGATTTTCATGATATGTCACCTTTAAATCAAGACACAACCAAGTTGTATTTACAAGGTGTCGGATAGGTCATACTAGACTGACTCATGGGCATTTATTATAAGAAACACCAAAATGTCAATACTGTAGTACCAACTTGTCTGTAAAAAATACTTTTGGACTGCCCAATCTTTAATGTTACATGACAGCGCTTTTTATCATAACAAACTTGTTTAGGTTATTTCCACTTCGATTTCTAATTTCAAAAAATAAGAGAGAAGTCTTGTGGCTGACGCGTGTTCCAGGATGCTAAAATAAAAACGAACTCTTTCTCTTGAATCACGGTTGCAGGTTTATTTTAACAAACAATATGTGAATTCTGTATATACAAAATAAAACGTTCCTTCCAAAAACTGACTCGTGCACATGCACGTCTATAAACTGACAGGAAAAAACACGGTCAGAAAAACCGTGCGACTCCTTCTCCATCAACCCTTATCTTTTTTTAGCACCGTCGTTGTCTACGTGCTTAAAGTGGCAGTACTTATTGAAATTACAAATGCAACGCTAAAATCCAATTCTTAATTATCTACATTATAAATCCTAAATTATGAATTATGTGGATCATGAACAAAATAAAATATCAAATATAAACTTATTTTACGTTCTTGAATGTAAAACAAACATTTGGCACCTACATTACCGGCCCCTAATTGTTCTAGTAACAGATACCTTAGAACAATTACTGTATTTCTCTTAACTATGCACAATAAACAGTATTCACACATTAGAAAATATTCTAATTTCTCACAAAACAGAGATGCTATTAATAAGCAAGTTAAATGTCTATTGCTTAGTCATTTAACCTTTCCAAGATATAAAGTCCATTACCACTCCATTTCTTAAGGAGAAATAACAAAAAACAAAGAGAGCCAGAGGTTACTAGCACATGGCTCATCGTTGGGGCTTAGTCTTTACCACTAGCCCAATCAGATTCCACAAGCAGACAAATCTTCGTAATGGGTCGGTCCAAGATGTTAGTCTTTGTCTTTATCCTTACTCTGCGAACAAAACCCTTCTTGTATGGGAAAGCTTCGATGATTTTGCCCATAATCCAAGAATTTCTTGGCGCACAGTCATCTACGAGAAGAATGACGTCACCTTCTGCAAAGTTCCTAGATGCTGTGGCCCACCGCTGGCGCTCTTGGAGTTGAGGTAGGTACTCTTTAATCCATCTCTTCCAGAATAAGTTGGACATATATTGCACCTGTTTCCATCTGCGTCGTGAGAAGAGGTCGTTTTGGTCAAACAATCCTGGCGGTAACAATGGTGTTGTTTTCAGTAACAGCAGGTGATTGGGTGTGAGAGCCTCCAGATCGTTAGGGTCACTGGATACCCTAGTGATCGGTCGGCTGTTGATGATCGACTCTGCCTCACATAAAACTGTAAGAAGGCCTTCCTCATCAAGAATTTGCTCTCTTGCAGTGGAATTCAGCACCTTTCTGACTGATCTTATCAACCTTTCCCACACACCACCGTGATGTGAAGCAGTAGGAGGATTGAATGTCCATTTGATTCCATGCTGATGGAATAGATGCTGAAACTCTGAGGTGTTCCAATCAGCAATGGCAGCCTTCAGCTCGCGATTGGCAGCAACAAAGTTTGTACCGTTATCGGAGCGAATCTCCTTAACTTGTCCTCTACGAGCCATAAAACGCCGAATTGCATTTATGCATGAATCTGTGTCTAATGACGAGGCAAGCTCAATGTGCACTGCACGAATGGTCAAACAAGTGAATATGACTCCGTATCTTTTCAAGAGTGTTCTTCCACGTCTCACCTCGAACGGTCCGAAATAATCTACACCTACTCGGGTGAAGGGAGGATCATCTGGCATCACTCGCTCTTGTGGAAGATCAGCCATTAGTTGATTTCCAGCCTTTCCATGTAAACGTCAACACGTCACGCACTTTGCAATTACTTTTCTGATGGCTGTGTTGGCCCTCGGAAGCCAAAACTTCTGGCGTAATTCAGAGAGCATGTGATTGCGCTAGGGTTGCGCGATATGCTCCATTTTCATATCGTCCTATCGTCAGCCTGTGAGATCGGCGATACACGATATTATCGTGAGGGGGCGGGGCTTACTTATTTGATTATTAACTTGCTTATTTACTCATCAATTTGCTTGTTTTATTACTTCGTTTTAAATGAGAATCTTTTTTCTATTTTGCTAGCAAAGGTGGAGTGTTTATTAATAGGTTAAATCAGGTTATTTCCTGGTATAGTGAGGTAAAAAAAAGATCCTAATCATTCTTGTATCTGACTCAGAGTATTTCAACATGTCAGCGGGAAATTTACGGACACACATTATCCTCTCATGTCGTTACAGATGCAGCATTTTGACTGTTTGACGAGATGTGAACACGTTTTAATTTCTTGATTCAAGAAAGAGTCGGAGTCTGCGATATATGTCCTCCTACCAGTGCTCTCTCTGTCTGGATGCACTTCACATGCGCACCGCACTTCAATAACGCAGGTGTTTTAAATGCCAGGAGAAATCAGAGGCAAAAATCTAAAAGTCGATCGGTTATACGCCGACTTAAAGTTATGACTTGACTCTGATAAAGGAAAACGGGTTAATCCGTTTACATGACCACATGCATTGTCAGTTTATTCAGCATAATCGAGTTAATAACGTGCATGTAAACGCGCTCAATCCCTGAAAACGAAAGCAGAAACGGACTGAGCTTTCGCTGCATTAACAGCACGTTCTCTCAGAGTCGACGGTGGATAACGGTAGGCTACAGCAACTATCTTAATTTACTGGCTGAATATTTCTCTTGTGGACTTACATTATTGACAGCGAAAAAAATTAGAAGAATATTTCTTGTTAAACAAGTTTGAAGGTGCTTGTGATTTTCACAGATGGCAGAGTTTCACAGATGCTTCGTGAACTAAAGACTTTTATTAGGCCTAGGCGGCCTATATCATTTTATTGATATTATTATTATAATTAATATTTTGTAATTGTATTGTTTTTAGTGTTATTCGTGTCATTAAATATTTTGTTAATGTGCTATGGAAACAAAATAAATACTGACGAACAACGATGCCGCGTCTTCATCTTGGCTCTGTATAAAAATTATGCGTCTGTTAAAGCACTCTTGACAATTTGTGAATGGATCACCTTGCAATGAAATTTCGTTGTGGGATGTAGTTTTTGTTTTGTCTGTTTTAAAAACATTTTCTTTGAGGAGTCCTCATACGCGCGTGATATGGCGCAAGTGTGGTTATGTGGTGATGTCGTTATGAATTTAGTCAAGGCAAATATAATTGTAGTTCCTAATTAATTTAATAACTATACTAGCTTCATAATAATAATAATGATTTAATACATTAATGGAAAAACGAGCCAATTATCGTATTGATATCGTCAAAGGCATCTGTCATCGGCGATATCTCTGTCTATCGTCGATAAACGATACTATCGTCTATCGGCACAACCCTAGATTGCGCCCTCCGTGTCCAGTCTCTTTATGTATCTGTTGGAGAATTAAATCGGTGATATGAGAATCTCGGGACAAAATAACAGGCTGTTTGTTACTTTCTGGCATAGCTGCCCGGCTCAGTCTCCCACCAACTCGCAACAGGTCATCTTGAAGTACAGGGTTCAGTTTATACAAGTGACTACTGCGCCTCATACTCTGTCCTTTGTGTAAAGCAAAAATCTCTTCTGAGAATTTCTCTTTTTGACAGAATTTGATTATGTCAAGTTCTGCTTGACCCAGTTCTTCCACTGTAAGTTGTGTATGCCTAAAGCTTGCTTTGAAACGATCAATCTGATTTTGAATCAGATGTTGACTAAAATCTAGGCTGTTCTTTGTATTAGACGCACACAGCTCTCTGCGTTTTTGACAGAGACTCCGTAACAAGGCTTTAAACTTCAGGAACCATGCCACAGCTTTTTTCAACTTAATCCATGATGAGAAGTAGTTGATCAGTCTCATGAATGGAGTAATGTTTTCTTCCACTTCTATTTGGTTTACTGTGACATTTTTGATTTCAGGATCATCTGAAGTGATGTCTGTGTGATTCAATGGAATGCTGGGCCAACACTCTTCAGGACTGTGAAGAAACTCAGGTCCAGACACCCAAGTCGTGTTCTTCACGAACTCATCCACTCCTTGCCCTCTAGAGGCGCAGTCAGCCGGATTCTTGTTTGTGCTGACATGTCTCCACTGATCCACATCAGAGTCTTTCAGAATAGATGAAACTCTGTTTGCCACGAATGTGCGGAAACGAGTGGTCTCATTTTGAAGATACCGGAGTACTACCGTACTGTCAGTCCAAAACATTGAATTTGCAAGATTCAGTTGTAGTTCTCTTCTTAGAACACCATCCATCTTGACAGCAACAGTAGCATCGGTTAATTCCATTCGAGGAATAGTAGGAGGTCTGAGAGGCGCTACTCTGGATTTGCCCATCATAAACGCACAATGTGTCTCATTGTTTGCGTTGCGCAGGAGAAGGTAGCTGACTGATCCGTAAGCATTCTCACTCGCGTCCGCAAAGTGATGTAATTGAGCAAATACGCAACTTCCAAACCCTTCAGGTTTGAGACATCTTGCAACTGAGATGTGTTCTAAAGCAGAAAGACTGACTAACCAGTCAAACCACCGCCTTTTCACACCTGCGTGAAGTTGGCCCCCCACCCAACGCAAAACGTCGTCAAACTAGGCTCAGTCGTTTGTGCTCCGTTTGTGCTGGTTTGTGCTGTAAAAATTTTCGTTTGTGCTGTTTCGGTTTTTTAGATATTAAAAAAATATTTTTAGGTCATTCTGAGGTCACTCAGCCCCCCCACATGCTATAAATTCACCCAAAATAGTCTCGTTCGTTTGTGCTTCGTTTGTGCTGGTTTGTGCCGGTGAAATTTTCGTTTGTGCTGCGTTGGGTTTTAAAATATCAGAAATTGAATTATAGACGATGACGTCACCAGCCCCCCCACATGCTCCAAATTCACCCAAAATAGTCTCGTTCGTTTGTGCTTCGTTTGTGCTGGTTTGTGCTGTAAAAAGTTTCGTTTGTGCTGCTCCGGTTTTTTAGATATTAAAATAATATTAGGTGGTCACTCTGAGGTCACTCAGCCCCCCACATGCTCCAAATTCACCCAAAATAGGCTCGTTCGTTTGTGCTTCGTTTGTGCTGGTTTGTGCCGGTAAAAGTTTCGTTTGTGCTGCGTTGGGTTTTAAAATATTATACATTAAATTATTGTTGATGACGTCACCAGCCCCCCCACATGCTCCAAATTTACCCAAAATAGGCTCGTTCGTTTGTGCTCCGTTTGTGCTGGTTTGTGCTGTAAAAAGTTTCGTTTGTGCTGTTTCGGTTTTTTAGATATTAAAAGAATATTTTTAGGTCACTCTGAGGTCACTCAGCCCCCCACATGCTCCAAATTTACCCAAAATAGTCTCGTTCGTTTGTGCTTCGTTTGTGCTGGTTTGTGCCGGTAAAAGTTTCGTTTGTGCTGCGTCGGGTTTTAAAATATTAGACATTAAATTATTGTTGATGACGTCACCAACCCAAAATAGTCTCGTTCGTTTGTGCTCCGTTTGTGCACAACTGAATGGGAGAGACACTGAATGAGAGAGAATTCTAGACGGTGCACCAGCCCACTTTTTTTTAACAGCAGACTAGTTAAAGTAACAAGGTAAGACCTAAAGAATCGGCAAACCAAATCATAATATTCCCAGGTTATTATATGTTGTCCTGTGCGTTTTCAACTTTTAACGAACACTGCGGATCACAGGATGTGGATGCAACACAAACTTCAAGGTAAGTGTTTTTACTTGCTGTATGTTGTGTTTTGTTAATAACATATGAAAATTGTCACAAATACATGCACCATAATCTGTTTGCTGCGTTTATACTCGTGTGTAAAGGTCTATAGGCTACAGGTGAACAGTTTGGATTCTTCTTTTTTTATGTCTCTTAAGCTCACTAAGGCTAATTTTTATTTTTTTATTTTTTTGATGAAACGTACACTGATATTGTGAAATATTATTACAATTTAAAGTAGCTATTTTCGGTTTTAATATAATTACAATGTCATTTATTCCTGTGATGTAAAAGCTGAATTTTCTGTATCATTAGACCTACTCCAGTTTTCAATTTCACATGATACTTTAGAAATCATAGTAAAATGTTGATTGTATGCTCAATAATTATTGGTGCTCAGTTAAGAAAGGCTCTTAATCAATGTTGATCATCCTTTTATTTATTTTTTTATTATGTCCTTGCTAAATAAAAGTATTATTTTTCATATTACTTAACCAAAATCTTTGAATTGCTGTTTATATTGGTTTTCAGAAGAAGAAAAGAACAACAAGCAGCACAACTGTTTTCAACATTGATGTTTCTTGAGCATCAAATTCTTAACATCAGTAGCTATATTAGAATGTTTTCTGAAGGATCATGTGACACTGAACTAATGATGCTAAAATTCAGCTTTGATTACAAGAATAAATTACTTTACTATATATTCACATATAAAACTGCAGTATTACATTGGAATAATATTTCACAATATTACTGTATTTTTGATAAAATAAATATAGCCTTAGTGAGCATAAGGGAAAATTAAACTTTGAGAAACATTAGAAAATAAACTTTTTAAATCTTTTGACTGGTAGGCTACTGTGTGTGTATCTATGTGTCTGTGTGTATATATCATTTAATTACTATTATTATTATTATTATTATTATTATTATGTATGTGGAAACTCATGACTCAATTAAATCAAAATGATTTAACTTTTGAAATTTAATTATGTACTATCGAACATCCATTAACAAAAAAAAAAAAAAAACTTTAAAAACTTAAACTTAAAAACACTTAATACTGACAAGTTACAATCTGTCTGTAAACCAAAGATACCACACAAAATAATAGACTTGAGTGCAAACTTACATAAAATAGCACACTACTTCTCCTAAGAGTAAGAAAACCAGGGTGTGTGGCATACAAAAAGTTCAACAAAAATAATTTTTAAAATTTTTAAAATTTGAAATTAAATATAAATAGTGCAATCAGTCTTTTGTGTATAATACAGCATGTGGGCATATTTTGTTTTTATCTGACACTCCTGTCACTCCACTTCTCAGGTCGTCATACATCTCCCAGACACATGGAGACCTCCTGCAATAGGCCACATAATGTCCAAGAGCATCCTGGGTAGTGATCGACCGCAGTGTTCGAACTATAGCGTGTCTTTTGGGGGAGCCCACTTTTGTTGATGTTTATTTTTTTTTCAACGGGGGGGGGGGGGGGGGGGGGGGGGGGTTATGCGCGTGCCATACGAGGATGGGGTGTTCGAATCATTTTACTGACTCTCTTGTTCGATCTCGTTCATCAAAATGAAAGACGCTTTTTTCGAGCCATTTCGTTCATCTAGGGGCCATGTTATACTTTTAACACATCCACCTACGGAATCTTGATTATATTCTGAATTAAGAAATCATTATAATGCAGTCAAAAATAATTTACAACGAACATAAATAATTACTTTACCTTCAGAGTATTTCATTCAACTGTCACGTGACAGACGCAATGAATGGATCGTTCATGAACGAAAGATAACAGCTACAAGTCACAAGTGCACTACGCTTTATGCAAGCACTATATAGGATAAATCACTATACCGAATTTACCCTATTATACTTTATCGACCCGAATTGATAGGTCAAACAGCAAACATCCACCAATAAATAGGCTAGTCTGTAAAGGCTGTCTTTGAGTTCACATGAACAACGGTTAAATTCGTCGGGCTACAGAAGAATACCATAATTCCTCCGTTCAATTAGGCCTAAACCATCGAGAGTCACGCAGACCTATAACAACCCGGCCACAACACATTTTGGGAATAACATGCTTTACCTCAACACAGAATGGATTTCAAGGACTTCGCGCGCAGATCAATGGCCATCGTTTAAATTTTTTTCGACGAATCTGTGAGTTAACATGAGTGGAATTTGCACCGCAGCGCCACCACACCTTGATGCTCATGACAAGAATAGCATAGTTATCTTTATTGAAGTGAATTGCCGGTAGGTTTAAATCGCCATCCTGCATGAATGAATGATATTTTTGGTATTTTACACATAATAATCCACGATGATCACATTACACAAAACTGAAATTGCATGTCAAAATGACACATTGTCAATATTTTTTGAGACCCCCCAAAATTTCACAAATCACGTTTTCAGGGGAGCCCATGTCTTATTAAGGGGAGCCGAGCTCCCCCTAGCTCCCCCGTAGTTCGCACCCTGATCGACCGATATATCGGTCGGCCGATAAATCGGGCCGATATTTGCGGGTTTGACGTGTATCGGCATCGGCCGATACGCGGCTGCTGCGTTCGCCGATAGTTTTTTTCCCGGCATTAATTACAGACAGGCATCCGCAGGCAGCTCTGTGTTGCTGGAGACGCTGCAGTTCACGTGCAGCCCATGCACTGCCCCTCCCACACTAGCAGAGTGCTGGAAGCCTCTTCAAGACAATGGTTAGTTTTAAAATTTCAAAGCATCTTTTTAACTGTTTGACTTAGCTGAAATACACTTTGAAAGTGGAAACACGTTGCTCTATATGTGCGTGCAACTATAGCTAAGCAAGTTTGTGGGTCCAAATGGAAAACGCGAATGCCTCATCTATAAAACTGCTTGTCATTGTATTTAGGGAGCTGCAAATAGCTACGTTTGAGGCCATCCATATGCATAAGGCAGCTGTTACAAACACTGGTCATAGGATTAAATAATGCCGACGTTGTTCGGTGATTCCGTGATATTTGTGGGAGTTTTATTCAGCGACTACCTGGCTGACGTCTGGACGCGTGCTCATAAAAGAAGCGACGCGGTTGTGACACGCACGCGATGCAGCGCGCTCGTTTGTTCCATAGACAGTATATAAACGGTTTGTCCCATAGACAGTATAAACAGTTTGTCCAGGCGCTCCTATGCCGTGGTGAGATGAAAACATCTAAACTTTCTTAGAATGCCGCAAGCGCACACAGGTCATGTGACAAAAAACAACTGACCTTTCCATGACAACATCGGAAGCTCGGTCGAACAGCGGATCATAGCTGGACAGGGCGGGTTTTTATTTTTCATCTCCATAAATATATGTAGTCGTAAAGGGCTAGAAATAAATTAATCCTTACTTCCTCGTCATCATGGAGAGAGCAGTTCATGTTTGCATAGCAACAACACACGCAAGCGCTTGTAGAAGCGGCGCGGCCGTGCTTTCCACACGTTTTAGACGCGATCCCTAATTCATAATAAACTTAGAATCTATTTGGTTTAAAATCGTTTTTGTTTTGTTTAAAATGGAGATCACGATTACATAGAACAGACAACTACACAGAATAACATGTTCCAGTCAAATTATTTTATTATGCTTAAATATTTATATTCAGAATTTATTTTCAGAATTTGAATTATGCTTAAATATTTATTTTCAGTATTTTCAGCACTGAACTTTTTTTCTGTTCTACCTCACATGTTTTTAATATTTGTCATATTTTTAAGTTCAATAAATGTTCCTTTCTTAATTGAGACTTGTAACAGTTGTTATCATTATATATTATATACATGTCATTTTTATGATGTAAACTGAGTGAGCAAAAGCAGTATCGGCTCCAAATATCGGCCCAAGAAAATCGTCAACCCGTATCGGTCATCGGCTAAGGCTGATGAAAAAAAATCGGCATCGGCACTAAAAAATCCATATCGGTCGATCCCTAATCCTGGGTTAAGCCTCCTCTAAAAGCAATGACTGCCCGTAAAGTAAATCTCTTTCCCTGGAGCATCAGATCGGAGGGAAATTCACTCAAAGGAAATTCTGTGGAGTTGCTTCCCAGGTCAGTGTCAATCCACATAAGTTCTCCCAGACTGTAACTGTGAGAAACTTTCCCTGCACAGAGCACTTTTTCTGAGGTATCTGGCTTGATTGCAGAGGGACACTGTGACGGACTTTGGATCGGCCTGAGGCAGGGGGACTCCGGAAGGTCAAGGCCTTCTTCCACTGCGGTCTGAAGATGAGACATGCCAGAAGCCTGCAGTACAGCAACAGAAGTACAAACAAATGCAATTTCCCTTGTGACTTGTTTGCTGAGACCACAATACTGTGAAGAGCACTGTTTTGATAATGAAACACAAGTGCGTTTTGTCATTGACTTTTCAATGATAGTGGAGATGTGGCATTGTGCATCGATTTGGAGGGCACCAGACTTCAGTCGGACAGCTTTGAATATTTCGCTTAGCAGTTCTGCCCTCTGTATGTAGGCCTGTGCATTCAGACCCTTTGTGGTGATGGATTTCACTAGCTGGAGGAGATTGTTGGAATCCTCATTGCAAACAATATTTTCAAAAGTGACACTATCACAGTAAGCACAACATAAGCATAGACAAAAAGCATCAAATGCACATGTGTTCAGCACAGAGATTCTTGATTTCCTGAGTTTAACAGGCTGTTGATTGTTTCCATTTTTCAACAGGTCCACTTTGAGTCTTTTCCCTCTCACAGATGGATCTGCATGGAGCCATTCAGGACAAGGAGAGAGGTATGAACTCCTCTTCCTCTTTTTGGGTGGAACTGCTAAGCCTCTCCAGTTTTCAACAGCTTCTTCATCTGTTGGATGGATGTTTGTGACAGTGTCAGACTTCCCAGAGCAGGAAGCATCCATTTCTGGCCTTCCATCTACACTGGAGGTTGTGGTTGGTAGTGGATCGACTCCTGTGTCGATCACTGTCGCAACAGCCTTATCCTCTTCACCTTTTTCCACACTCTTTTGTTTTGCAGAAAAAATACGCATGTTGCCTTCAATGAAGGACAGATGTCGAGCAATGAATCGATCCACTCGAATAGGCAAGTGTTCATGCTTGAAAAGGCCGCGTTTAATGTTTTTAAACTCGGCTTCGACATTGGCTGAACTTGCGGTGATTTTGGAGCTCCGGAAGTGAGGGATCATTACCCCTGTCCAGAGAGGTAAGTAATTTGCAAGCCAGATTATATTGGGAATAATCTCAGGGAGGAAGTGCATATTGTCATGATCACCATTAGATGTGGCAAGTGACCTGCTCTCCTCACATATATCTGTTACCCACTGCTGCAGGTCTGTCTGTGTTTGGTCACATGGATCCACTTCCTCCAGGTCCGCACCCTCAACATCTGGAATGATGACACACTCTTCTGCAATTCGGGCTTTTAGGTATTTCTTGCACCTTTCTGAAATGAGGGGGGCTCCAGAGCTGTCACTGCCCTCTGTTTCGCTGAGAGCCACAATAGTAATGCATCTTAGTAGCTCTCTTGCATCGTCCATGGATTGTGACATGAGAAGCTGAGCTATTGATCTAACAAAGAAATCTTTAATGCGATGTGGTTTTTTTTTCAAGCAGTCCCACCGGCAGATCATCTTGATGCAGTGTGCAACATCAACCCGCACAAAACAAGGTGGGATTTTTGCTGACTGTCTACCAAGTAAGACACCACAACACTCATTGATGTAGGTCTTAAGATCAGGATGAGAAGTAAAAGCCTTGACCAAAGCTCCGAGCAAAGCCAGAGAAAAGTCACTCACAACCTCTTTTGGAGTAGGTGCACCTGCGCGTATCCATTCTGTCAGCCAATGTGTTATGGCATTAATATCATGTCTCTCTGACAGCATTTGCACCACTGGGACACTTGAGCTCTCACCCCCTGCCACAACGCCCTGATATAGGAATATATGGCCAGACTTGCCATTTGGTCTCTGTAGTTTCCTCACCACTGAGCCAGTTGCATCAAAACTCACAGTGGGGTTAGTAGATGTCTTTGATAATGTCTTGTACATATACATTTGTGTTTGACTCCAATAGTGACAGAAAAACTTGTCTAGTCCAATGTCTTTAATGCTACCACTGTGAGGTGCACTGTATTTTAACATCTGCAATGATAGAATAGGATCCTTGTCGCCTAATTCTAAATCATTTCTCTCTTGCTTTGCTTTGCGCAGGGTGGCCAAATTTGGCAGATGACTTGGCTCAGGATCTCCAAAATCCATCAGCTTTGTTGCCTCTGATGCCCTCCATACATGGGGTTCCTTTCTTCCCTCACACAGTTCTTTAGATATCTGCACACGCAAATTACCAGACATCGCACGCTTGGAACAGCCAGTGTGCAGGGAGTCATCAGTGTTTTTCAGCGAACACCTGAACATCATTGTGCTGTTTATTTCAGGCTTTTTGTCACATTTTATGTGAATGTGGCCACGACACTCCTTACAGTTGCCTCTGATAACAATATATTTGTCTGTGACTGATGGATAGACCTTGGCTCTTTTAAAAGCAAATGTGCAGGGGCATTTCACTTCTTGCCAAATGTGATGATTTATCACATGCGTCCAGATACCAGGCTTCAAAACTGTGTATTCCCTTTTTTTTGTTTTAGAGAACTTGTTTTTGTATGTTACTGTTTCAGGCATAAATTCAATCCATTTCTGAAATGGAACTTCAAAATCAAAAGTGCAGCAATCTTTTGGACTGGAGGAAAGGGACCCTAGCTCAAAATCAGTGTCATCACTACTGCCACTTGTTTCATGATCACTTTCATGAGTAAACCCTAAAGCATTCCAGATGTTGTGTCTGTTTAATTTAACAAAAGTGTATAGTGCCTTTGCAGTGATCTTGTTGTCTAGCTGTTTACTAAGCTCTGTCCAGATGATCTGATTAGGAGTAGCTATGTTGCCATTTTGGACTATGGCCTCTTTCGATGAACACAGGACTGTGAAAATGGAATCCCTATCGACTGCTGGTTTCTTGGGCATCTGGCATAAGCAAAACATAATTACCCTCAATTATCCAGACTCCAAAAAATATCATGTACAGCATAAATTTGTTTTAATATTACTGTATTGGTCTGAATATAAGGATAATATAATATAGTAAGGATAATGTAGGATAATATATCTTATATTAGGACCAATATGGTAATGTTGACCCAGATTGTCAGTGTTTATTAAACCGAAAACTCATTGCTAACACTAATATCACTAATGTAGATATGAAATGTTAAATACAGTTGCACATGTGAGCCATGGTCGTTTTTTAATACTAAAAGGCAACTTTGTGCAACTGTAATCAGCATTTCATGGCTAAATTAGTAACATAAGTGTTATTAATTAGGTTTCTGTTCAATAACAAGTCTTGGCTCTCTTGAATGTTGTACAATTTTTCTTGAAGCTACTAATATTGTAACTGACAGTTTTAAAACAATGTATACTTACATTGGCCAGAAATTTGGATTAGTAGCGACTTTTGTAGTTTGATTTATATCGACCTTTTCTCCACTAACTTTACACCATTTTATACAAGAGCATTCTTGAACAGAAGTGTCACTTGGCCCTAGTGGTGGCAGTGAAGTGTAGCAGATGAGACTCGTAAAAATAAAAATAAAATACAACCAGGAGAGACTGAAGTGAAGATAATTGTTTATTGAACACATTATGTGATGACAGAATGTCTTCGTCAATTCTACTTCAAAAGTGTGCTCACCTCGAGGATAGGTTTGCTGTTCTCTTGCCCAAAAATGCTGAAGTTACATTAAACTACGACTTGATGGCACACGCGCACAAATTTTGCTCAGAGAGAAAGAGAGTGGCAGAAAAAGAAAGTCTGACATGATGTCTGAACAACATGACGTTTTTAATAAACACTACAGGGGCTACAAAAACACTTAAGAAGTTGATGTTCTATTTTATTCAGTTAGCCTATAGGCCTAATAAATATTTAATTTGATTTAATTTCTGATATTTTATAACCCAACGCACCACAAACTAAAATTTTACCGGCACAAACGGAGCACAAACGAACGAGACTATTTTGGGTTGGTGACGTCATCAACAATAATTTAATGTCTAATATTTTAAAACCCGACGCAGCACAAACGAAACTTTTACCGGCACAAACCAGCACAAACGAAGCACAAACGAACGAGACTATTTTGGGTAAATTTGGAGCATGTGGGGGGCTGAGTGACCTCAGAGTGACCTAAAAATATTCTTTTAATATCTAAAAAACCGAAACAGCACAAACGAAACTTTTTACAGCACAAACCAGCACAAACGGAGCACAAACGAACGAGCCTATTTTGGGTAAATTTGGAGCATGTGGGGGGGCTGGTGACGTCATCAACAATAATTTAATGTATAATATTTTAAAACCCAACGCAGCACAAACGAAACTTTTACCGGCACAAACCAGCACAAACGAAGCACAAACGAACGAGCCTATTTTGGGTGAATTTGGAGCATGTGGGGGGCTGAGTGACCTCAGAGTGACCACCTAATATTATTTTAATATCTAAAAAACCGGAGCAGCACAAACGAAACTTTTTACAGCACAAACCAGCACAAACGAAGCACAAACGAACGAGACTATTTTGGGTGAATTTGGAGCATGTGGGGGGGCTGGTGACGTCATCGTCTATAATTCAATTTCTGATATTTTAAAACCCAACGCAGCACAAACGAAAATTTCACCGGCACAAACCAGCACAAACGAAGCACAAACGAACGAGACTATTTTGGGTGAATTTATAGCATGTGGGGGGGCTGAGTGACCTCAGAATGACCTAAAAATATTTTTTTAATATCTAAAAAACCGAAACAGCACAAACGAAAATTTTTACAGCACAAACCAGCACAAACGGAGCACAAACGACTGAGCCTAGTTTGACGACGTTTTGCGTTGGGTGGGGGGCCAACTTCACGCAGGTCCTTTTCACATGCTCGGGTAAGTCGTCATCCCATCCAGTCCTCAGTCTACACAGTTCTTGCAGCATAATCTTCGCTGGTAAGACTACAGGTGACAAGATGCCTAAAGGGTCATAGACTGATCCAATGACTGACAGAAGACCTCTTCTTGTAAATGGGCGATCTCTAATGGTGATCTTGAATTTGAACGTGTCTGACTCGACACACCAGTTGAGACCGAGAGCCCTCTCCAGAGGAAGTTCCTCATTATCCAGATCCAAGGTTTTCATTTCTGTAGCCAGTTCAGACTTCGGGATCGAATCGAGCACTTTACGTCGGTTGCTCACCCATTTGTTGAGACGGAATCCTCCATTAGCACAGATCTTCATAAGATCCTGACACATTAATATGGCTGCCTCCTCTGTGGCAACAGACTTGAGACAGTCATCGACGTAAAAATTCTGTAAAACCGTCTGAACCACTTCTTCTCTGAACTGCCCACGCTGATCTTCAGCACACCTCCTCAAGGCAAAATTGGCGCAACTGGGTGAGGATGTGGCCCCAAACAAATGCACAGTCATCTTGTGCTCGTTCAGTGTTTGATTGCAGTCACCGTCCGTCCACCAGAGGAACCTGAGTAAATCAGAGTCTTCATCAGACACCTTTACTTGGTGGAACATTGCTTCCACGTCCGCCATAATCGCAACAGGCTCTTGTCTGAATCGGATAACAACACCAATCAGACTGCTGGTCAAGTCTGGACCCTGGAGAAGTTGATCGTTCAGGGATGTGCCTCTATAGGACGCTGCACAGTCAAACACAACTCTCAATTTCTGTTTGACAGGGTGGTACACAGCATGGTGTGGTATATACCACACTTTCCCTTCTTTGTGCTTCAGTTGATCATTGGACAATTTCACTGCATAGCCCTTTTGAATCAGGTTGTCCATAAAGTCTGTATACTCCTGTCTAAAGCAGTCATTCTTGAGAAACTTTCGCTCTAAATTGTGTGCTCGTTGCTCAGCAATTGGGCGATTATTTGGCATGTTGACCAATCTGTTTTTGAGGGGTAGACATAAGGAGTAATGGCCGTCTATCAGTTTAGCAGATTCCATGACCATATCCATAAACTGATGATCCTCTCTGGACATTTCCACTTCATCATGCTTTCCACTTTCGGGAAAATCCATTTTAAACTGTTGTAACCACAGATTTTCTAAACTGCTCACTGATATGCGGTTTACCACTGTCTTTGTTGGCTTTCTCTTGTCTGCATGACAGCAGGTTTCCCTCCAAGGTCCGTTCACAAACCAGCCTAACCTGGTCCGAACTGCATATGGCCCATCACCAACACTGCCCACCACCTCCCACGGCTCCATAGCTTTAGGTACGTTTGCTCCAATAAGCAATCCAATGTTAGCTTCAATTTGAGGTAAGTTTTTGCCTTTAAGGTAGGTCCACCTTTCAATATCCTTTTGTTGTGGTATGTTTTCCTTTCCAACAGGTATTGACTTTTGCGTGAAGACATCTGGAAGATCTATGAATTCCTCACCAGACAAACTACTGATCTCCAAGCCCGACACCTTGTACGTACAGACGGGTTTCTCTTCATTCATGGTTCTTAGTAGTATGTCAGTCTTTCTCCCAGTGAGCTTCAATTCATCCATCAATGCTTCTGTACAGAACGTGGCTGAGCTACCCGGGTCCACGAATGCGTAAGTTTGCACCACTGTTTTCCCCTTCCTGGCCTTTACTTGAACAGGAACGATTGTAAGTAAACAGTCATCTTCCCCGGCCCCATTCAGCTCACAACCCTTTGATTCTGCATTAACAAAAGCACTTAAGATTGTTTGAGTTTCACTGCTTTTAGTATTCTTCTCTGATTCCACAGCTATGTTCCTTTTCTTGATATGTAGCAACGTAGGATGAATTAGAGAACACACCAGACAACTAATTCTTCCTTTGCAGAATTTGCTCATGTGCCCTTGCTTCAAGCAGCCAAAACAAAGTCCTTTTTTCTTTAAGAACTCTATCTTTTCATCATGTGACTTTTCTTTAAGTTTACCACACAGGTCTATGGAGTGCTCACCCTCACAAAAGAGACAGGTCTGCGTTGTTATCATGGAACTTGTGTTTTCTCTTGACTTTGTGTTTGGCTTTTGTTTGTCCAACTGTACATAACTTGTGGTGAATGATTTCTTGATTACACCTTTTCTTTGCTCTTTGTTATTGTTTTGTTTAGTTGTAGATGTTTTGGCAGCTGTGCTATCCTTTATGTCTCCAAAGATTGGATGAAGTGCAATTTTGGCTTGTTTATTTATGAACTCTACCAAATCCATGAACTTGACTCTCCTGTCACATCGTTCTTGAACCTCACATGCAACACTTCTCCATTTTTCACGTAGCTTGTATGGAAGCTTTGTTACAATTATTTTGAGGTTTGCAACATTATCAAGCTCCTCCATGTAACTCACTTCAGCCATGGTATTACGGCAAGCTGTCAGAAAAAGTGAAAACGCATTGAGAGCTTCTGCATCTTCTGGCCTGATAGGCGTCCAATTCAAGACTTTGTTCATATAGGCCACAGCAATTTTGTAGTCATTTCCAAAGTATTCCCCAAGTAACTGTCTGGCTTTGTAATAACCTTCATTTGGATGCATATGAAGACAGCTCTTTATTAACTCCTTAGGCTGTCCACTTGTGAACTGCTCTAAAAAGTAAAGAGGATCCTTAGGGCTTTCAGTGCGAGATTCTACGCCATGCTCAAAGGCTCTTACAAATGTATTGTAATCAAGAGGATCACCACTGAATACAGGAATGTCTAATGGTGGCAAAGTCATCATTTTCTGTTGTTTCGCTATCAACTCTGTTATAGTATTCTGACGAGTCATAACACTACAAAGTGTTTCAATTGCGTGATCATCTGTTTCATTTTTCGCTGTAAACTGATGGGTGCCTATAGGATGAGGCTGAAGAGGTACGAATTCACCACGTTCGTTTTTTGTGTTGGTGACTGGATTTCGACTTGCAAGTAATGGAATACATCCAGAGTCAATTGTCGTTGCATGCGCAGGGCTCACTTGTGATGAACGCTCATTTTCAAAATGTTCTAAAACTCTTAATTTGGCATCAGAGGCAGCAATTGCCGTCTGTAAATCTAATTCTTCTCTTTTTGATTTTAACTCTGCTTCCTGACGCTCAAGTTTTTGTTTTAAAGCCGCTGCCTGTGCAAGCAATGTAGCTCTTTCTATTTCTGCTTTAAGGCGCACTGAGGAAGTATTGGACACTTTGCTTCCAGTGGTTGAACCACGCTTTTTGCTCCTACTGCTCAATGCAGACACAGCAGAGACGCTGTCAGAAGGATGGATGTCTTCATCACAGTGCCTAGCTTGTTCTAAACGCTCCTCAGCTGCTTTAATCCACAGTTCCACGTGTTGAATAAATCCATGTATACGACTTGCATTTGGCTCATACCAAGAGCTTTGATCCTTCTGGAATTCTTCCACATACATTAATTGCTCTAAACTGTCATTCATCTTGCTCAATTCTCCAAATGAGTCTTGATAATTCAAACGCAATTTCTGTTTAACTGTCTTCACGTTAATATCGTCTTCCATTAGTCTTTCAATCTGATTAGCTTGGCTAGTTAAATGTCCTAACTTGGCCTTTCTAGATTGAATTAACTTATGCAGCTTTTCTTCAATAGCCTTCTCTGTCATTTTCAATTCTCTTTTTCCACAAACTAGATGTCCGGTAACTTCGTTCATTTTGACAAACTTCCAAAAATAGCGAAACAAGTTGCAGCTTACCAAAACTTTTTCCACACACAGTTAGTTACCGTTCATCTTCTGTGTACGGCTATCCTTTGGTTCCTTGTTAACGTTATCCAAACAGTCCGCGATGTCCACGAGCATCATATCCTTTCCAAAATTCCTCTTCCACGCGAAGCAAAGGGTTTTTCTGACTAAATGTTTAGGTTATTTCCACTTCGATTTCTAATTTCAAAAAATAAGAGAGAAGTCTTGTGGCTGACGCGTGTTCCAGGATGCTAAAATAAAAACGAACTCTTTCTCTTGAATCACGGTTGAAGGTTTATTTTAACAAACAATATGTGAATTCTGTATATACAAAATAAAACGTTCCTTCCAAAAACTGACTCGTGCACATGCACGTCTATAAACTGACAGGAAAAAACACGGTCAGAAAAACCGTGCGACTCCTTCTCCATCAACCCTTATCTTTTTTTAGCACCGTCGTTGTCTACGTGCTTAAAGTGGCAGTACTTATTGAAATTACAAATGCAACGCTAAAATCCAATTCTTAATTATCTACATTATAAATCCTAAATTATGAATTATGTGGATCATGAACAAAATAAAATATCAAATATAAACTTATTTTACGTTCTTGAATGTAAAACAAACATTTGGCACCTACAAAACTTTTAAGGACTTATTTATGTATCAAGAATAGTTTTTTTTTTTTTTTTTTTTTTTAGCACTAGTACATTTTATAAAACCGTAAAACTTCAAATAATAGCAGAGTCCCAAATAGACGCCTGTCTCTTTTACACGCCTGGTGTGGCTACAGGTTTGGATAAATAAAGGCCGGTCTCAAATAGAGGCCCGGTCTGTTTTTTAGTTTCGGGTTGTATTTAATTTTCTAAAACCCGTCAGATCGTCTGTTTAAGCCAGTTCTATGGAGCAGATTGCACACGCAAGAGAGCCCTGTGCATCTGGGCGGGAGCTGTTAGCGCAAGCAAGGCAGGCAGAGTTAGCGGAGGCCGGAGAGGGAAGTGGAGGAGAGCGACGAGGAGGAGGAATTCGCCCATGAACTTGTAGTTGAGGATCACGGTGATGATGATACAGTGATGAATAGGGTCCTTTTGTATTACATGATTGCAGTTGTTTTACAGGGTAGCTTCATTCTTTCTTGTTGATGTATTTCTGGCAACTAGTTCATAGGCTCGATGGATATTACCGGTAAAAAAAATATGCTGCCAAAGGGGGTCGCACACCGTACGAGAAGCGCAGCGCCGTGTCGCATCTATGACAACTCGAGGTATCGCACACTGGACACACACTTTGTCAGTTTATGGCCAGCAATATAGTTATGTTTAAGGATATTATGGAATTAAGATCATGTTTGTACTATGTTATGATTGTACTATACAATTAAATACAATCGTTGCTTAGTCTGCAGTCTGAATTCACTTTACCTCAGAGCGTCCATTAACTGAATGAATTGAGAATATCACCTGAAAATCCGATAACATCAGCAATTTTCATTCAAGCAGCTGATTTCTGTTAATGAATGCAAAACTGAATGTATATTGCAGCACAGGGTGTCACTTTATACATTAACGACGACTTGAGACAATGTACACTCATAGAGAATAATGTCTTCAAATTTTAAAGACGTGGCGCCGCGCTTCTCGTCTGGTGTGCGACCCCCTTTAGACATACGGAAATATAGTAGGCTAATTCTTACATTAACTGATCTGTTAAACACAAACACAGATTTGGTAACCTCCTACTGTCATGCTCATCTCAACACTAAATTAAAGGCCTGTCTCATATACAGTGAGGAAAATAAGTATTTGAACACCCTGCTATTTTGCAAGTTCTCCCACTTAGAAATCATGGAGGGGTCTGAAATTGTCATCGTAGGTGCATGTCCACTGTGAGAGACATAATCTAAAAAAAAAAATCCAGAAATCACAATGTATGATTTTTTAACTATTTATTTGTATGATACAGCTGCAAATAAGTATTTGAACACCTGAGAAAATCAATGTTAATATTTGGTACAGTAGCCTTTGTTTGCAATTACAGAGGTCATACGTTTCCTGTAGTTTTTCACCAGGTTTGCACACACTGCAGGAGGGATTTTGGCCCACTCCTCCACACAGATCTTCTCTAGATCAGTCAGGTTTCTGGGCTGTCGCTGAGAAACACGGAGTTTGAGCTCCCTCCAAAGATTCTCTATTGGGTTTAGGTCTGGAGACTGGCTAGGCCACGCCAGAACCTTGATATGCTTCTTACAGAGCCACTCCTTGGTTATCCTGGCTGTGTGCTTCGGGTCATTGTCATGTTGGAAGACCCAGCCTCGACCCATCTTCAATGCTCTAACTGAGGGAAGGAGGTTGTTCCCCAAAATCTCGCAATACATGGCCCCGGTCATCCTCTCCTTAATACAGTGAAGTCGCCCTGTCCCATGTGCAGAAAAACACCCCCAAAGCATGATGCTACCACCCCCATGCTTCACAGTAGGGATGGTGTTCTTGGGATGGTACTCATCATTCTTCTTCCTCCAAACACGTTTAGTGGAATTATGACCAAAAAGTTATATTTTGGTCTCATCTGACCACATGACTTTCTCCCATGACTCCTCTGGATCATCCAAATGGTCATTGGCAAACTTAAGACAGGCCTTGACATGTGCTGGTTTAAGCAGGGGAACCTTCCGTGCCATGCATGATTTCAAACCATGACGTCTTAGTGTATTACCAACAGTAACCTTGGAAATGGTGGTCCCAGCTCTTTTCAGGTCATTGACCAGCTCCTCCCGTGTAGTTCTGGGCTGATTTCTCACCTTTCTTAGGATCATTGAGACCCCACGAGGTGAGATCTTGCATGGAGCCCCAGTCCGAGGGAGATTGACAGTCATGTTTAGCTTCTTCCATTTTCTAATGATTGCTCCAACAGTGGACCTTTTTTCACCAAGCTGCTTGGCAATTTCCCTGTAGCCCTTTCCAGCCTTGTGGAGGTGTACAATTTTGTCTCTAGTGTCTTTGGACAGCTCTTTGGTCTTGGCCATGTTAGTAGTTGGATTCTTACTGATTGTATGGGGTGGACAGGTGTCTTTATGCAGCTAACGACCTCAAACAGGTGCATCTAATTTAGGATAATAAATGGATTGGAGGTGGACATTTTAAAGGCAGACTAACAGGTCTTTGAGGGTCAGAATTCTAGCTGATAGACAGGTGTTCAAATACTTATTTGCAGCTGTATCATACAAATAAATAGTTACAAAATCATATATTGTGATTTCTGGATTTTTTTTTTTAGATTATGTCTCTCACAGTGGACATGCACCTACGATGACAATTTCAGACCTCTCCATGATTTCCAAGTGGGAGAACTTGCAAAATAGCAGGGTGTTCAAATACTTATTTTCCTCACTGTAGATGCCTGTTTCAAATACAAGCCGGTGCAGTTCAGCGATTTGGGAAAATAAAAGCCCGGTCTGTTATTTTAAGTTTTACGGTAATAATGTAATAGCCGGTGATGCTGATATGGCGATAAACTCAAATTACTACTAGACCCACTAATTGAAAAACCCCTCCAAGTCCAGAATCATCCTTCAATCCTCATCTCATCCATCACCATATTTTTGCAAGTTTGTTGGTTCAGGTGATGTCTGTTTATTTGTTAATCTATCCACTGTGCTAAAGAAGAACCTTGGATTGTTTTGGTTATTTTCTATGAGTTTTCGGTTAGACAGCGGACACAATTTTTTTCTAGTATTTTAGACAAATGGAAGATTTGAAATGGGTCTGTAATTTGCTAATTAATTTGGGTCCAATTGTGGTTTCTTAATGAGAGGCTTAATAACTGCTAGCTTGAACGCTCTTGGGACATGACCTAGAGATAAAGACAGGTTAATAATATTGAGAAGAGGCTCTTCTGCTAGGTAATATTTAGTGGGTATTCTATCTAATAAATATGTTGTTGGTTTAGATTCAATGATATGCTTATTAAGCTCTTCCTGTCCTATAGTTGTAAAGCTCTGCAATTTTTCTTGAGGGGTGATAATTGAGGCTGAATCATAAAATGCTGTCAAAGGTTGCACTTTACAATTGTATGTCTGGTGCTTTCAATTTTCTCAGTGAAGAAATCCATAAACTCATTACTACTAAACTGTAATTGAATATTCAGTTCAGGTGAACTCTTTGCAGAGATGCTTGGCCCTGGCTGCTTTTAGAGTCTTTTTATAATGGGAACTGCTGTCTTTCCACGCAATTCTAAAGACCTCTAAATTAGTTTGTCTCCATTTGCGCTCTAGATTGTAAGTTTCTCTCTTAAGAGAGTGAGTAATACTGTTGTACCATGGTACAGTACTTTTCTCTCTAACCTTTTTTAAGCTGATCGGTGCAACAGTTTCTAAGGTAAAAGAGAAATGGGCGTCCATACTGATAGTTATCTCTACAAGTATACTACCACCATCAAAGCAACAGGGAACCAGATTTAACCAGAAACAAGATGTCAGTGCAATGTAATGGTTTATAGACACTGCATGTTTTTGAGAATATACATAAGCCCCTTTCACACAGCGCTTTGAACCCGGGAAATTGCCGGCAAATTGTGCCTTCTGTGTGAACGCAAACACGACCCGGGATTGATGCCGGTTTGGGGACCTAGTAACATTGCCGTGTTCACTCCCGGAACGCGCGCTGTGTGAACAAAAGCCGTAATAATGCCGTGTCGTAATGATGACGCTGAAGCCGGAATCGTTCGCCAGCTGTGAAACGGTACGTAATGCACATAAAAAAATGCACAAGCGTGGTTCATAAGCAAACTTAAGACGCTGCTGAGACATTACAAGTCACATCGATGTCACGTGTCCTTATGGGATTTTTATGGGTTGTGTGAACGCACTCTCTGATTCCGGAAAAACACTGGCAGTGTGAATGAACCAAAATCAAACGAACCCGGGTCAAATCCAGGGTCACTTTATCCGTGTATTTTCCGGAATTTCTGTGTGAAAGGGGCTGCAGAGATAGCTTTCTTTTTGCATTCCTATTCAATTCAGTGGTGAGTTGCCACACACACCTCCACTTCTATTATGTGTCTCCCTCTGGTGGTCCAATATTTACCTGGTGGTCTTCTTGGCCATGTTGGTCATGTTAGGGCATGTTCCAGCTCTTATTGTATTTTTATTTTTTTGTCAGACTTACCTTTGAGAGTCCTTATGTTGTGCTTTTACCCTACATCTCATCAACAGGCTTTAACTTTGGATGCATATTGACACTTTCTAGTTTAGAGATGACTGAAGACAACTGCGGGGTGAGTGTAGTCCTGTTCCTTATGTTTATTTCTTGATTAGTTGGTTTGTAAGGACCATATTAGGATTGTATGAATGCACTGGTGAAGATTATGGCCCTTTCCTTTATCTGTCTTCAACAGAGTATAGGGTGAAGTTCTTATTTATGGGACTATATTAATAAGGGAGGCTGGGGTTAGTAGTCACAAGGGCTAAATAATGTTTTGAATCAAAAATCCAATTAATTCTTCTTTCTAACAATGATATATATATATATATATGATTTAACAGTACAATAACAAGTAAAAAATATATATATTTGTTTTTCAAGTTAAACAGTCTTGCTGTATAAACTGACAGATCAGTGCAACTTGCTTTCACTGGTATAAATGAGATATCATTGAACCTCCTGTAGACAAAGACTGGGAGTGACTCTCCACAATAGACAAGAGAAATATGATTAAAAGGAGATATGATTAAATTCCTCTAGTGCGCTTCAGCCTGAGAATTAAGAATTGCTTACTCGAAATGTCTTCAGTTTTGCAATCCAAAATTTCAAAAGCTAGGCCTCTTGTGGTAGTATGCCAAATTTTGAAAACTATAACTAGATTTTTCTGACTATTATTTCATATGTCAGGATTTACAGGGTTTGACAATAATTGTAGTAATGGAGAATGTGACCCTTGTGTGACACTCTGTGATGATGATCACTAGTGGCTATGTGACCAAACCACAAAAAAAAAAAAAAAAAACCCTCTTACTCTCATGTACTGCAGATGGCAGTATAGACTCACTAATTAATTGTCCACCAACAGTATGGCATTCATATCCTAGACCAAAGTTCCATTTGTACAGCAAAAGCTCGTCCCCTGTTACTTGCCTTATGTAAATGCAAGAGAACAGAACTTTATAGTGTTTACTGATTCAAATTTTTTTGCATTTTCTGTTTACAAGCTCTTGAATCTTTGAAGACAAACCATCCAATAATCATTGATATATTAATCAAAGCAAATCAGTTACAGAGACTCAAGTACAACATTGTTTTCTGCTGGATTCCAGGAAATAGTGGCATTATTGGAAATGAGCAAGCAGACATGGTTGCAAAACAAGTTCTTGCATTTTGTTTCTTTATATGCAGCCCAATGTTTGCATTATTTAGGTATTTTATTTACATTTTATTTACATTTTTTGTTAGACAATAGATTTTTTGGTAACACTTTACAATAAGGTCTCATTTGTTAATGCATTGACTAACATTAACTAACAGAGAGCAATAGCCTTTGTTAATGTTAGTTAATGAAATATTTGTATTATTAGTTACAATAACAATATTGTCATTGTCATAAGTAATTTTTATTACCACTGTTAGTTCACAGTGCATTAACTAATGTTGACACAACTTTGGATCTTAAAAAATGTCTTATAAAATGTTGAGCTTAATATTAACTAAGATTAATAAATGTTGTAGAAGTATTGTTCATTAATTGTTGGTTCATGTTAACTAATGCTAACCAAACGAAACCTTGTTATAAAGGTGTTACCATTTTTTAATAAAGAAAGTTGGCCATAGGAGTGTAAAATTAATTTTAAAAGTTAAGGAATCTTACACTGGTTCAAAGTAGGCAACTGTATTGTATATGTTTGATTTATGTTGAAGTGTTTGGGACATGGCTTTTAATGGTGAGCCTTTAGTTTATGTATACAAGCTATCAAAGTATATAAAAATTTGAATTTAGATTTATCGGCCAGTATATCGGTAATCTGCTTTCAAATGTAAAGAATTATCAGTCTCGGCCAAAATGTTTTTATCAGTGCATCCCTAGTAACAACTCTTTCAGTAGTTTAGTGGGTATTCAATCTAATAAATATGTTGTTGGTTTAGATGCAATGATAAGTTTATTAAGCTCTTACTGTCCTATAGTACTGTCCTAAAGCACTGCAATTGTTCTTGAGGGGTGATAATTGAGGCTGAATCATACAAAGGTCAAAGGTTGCACTTTACAATTGTATGTCTGGTGCTTTAAATTTTTTCAGTGAAGAAATGAAGTATAATAAAGGCATAAAGTCATTACGGCTAAACTGTAATTGAATATTCAGTTAAGGTGATGTCTGTTTATTTGTTAATGTAGCCACCGTACTAAACAAACCTTGGATTGTTTTGGTTATTTTCTCTGAGTTTGCAGAAATGCTTGGCCCTGGCTGCTTTTAGAGCCTTATTATATCAGGAATTCCATGCAATTCTAAAGACCTCTAAATGAGATTTAGCCAGAAACAAGATGTCAGTGCAATGTAATGGTCTATAGACACAGCATGTATTTCCTGAGAATATACATAGAGATAGCTTTCTTTTTGCATTCCTATTCATTTCAGTGGTAGAGTTGCCACACACACCTCCACTTCTATCATGTGTCTCCCTCTGGTGGTGCAATATTTTCCTGGTGGTCTTCTTGGCCATGTTGGTCATGTTAGGGCATGTTCCAGCTCTTATATTTTTTTGGTCAGATACCTATGAGAGTCCTTATGTCGTGCCTTTGCCCTACATCTCATCAACAGGCTTTAACTGTTTTTGGATGCATATTGACACTGTAATGGCGATCTGAGCCGTTTTTTGTTCTTCGCCATTTCCATACGGGTGTAGCACAAAGGATTTGACGCGTGAATCCATAATTTGTCTTGTAAACTTTACTTTTCCGTTGTCAGGTTACATTGTAAGAGAAATCAAACACAAAATAAAATAAAGTTATACACTTATTCACGTTCCAATAACATGAATTCTATCCTTTTCACGGTCAAAAGACTGTCTAGCCTCAACCCTTTCTTCTTCCTTCTTCTTCAACAAAACACATTACACGTGCATAGCACGTGAAACTAGTCAAAATCTCGCGATACAATACAACTAACACAAAATATGCCTTTATCAAAAAACATAATCACTCTTAATATAAGGAAAAATACTACAAAATTATTCATGTAGTTATGGCTCTAACATTCCGGCCCCTAATTGTCTATGCCGGAAGCATAACAATTATCTTGTTCAATATTTGAATAGAGTCATAACAATACTTCCTTTTCTTTCAAACATTTCTTTTAGAAAATTCTAATTTTCTATGAAATTTCTATTTACAGTCTTTATGAAGTCTTATTCTTCATCTGCTTCTTGCAATAAGCAGAGTTTTGTTATAGGCCTTTCCAATTGACAAGTTTTTGTCTGAACACAAGCACGGCGGACAGTACCAGAAGCATCTGGTATGGTTCTGAGGACTCTTCCCATAATCCAAGAATTTCTTGGAGCAGAATTATCCACAATGAGAACAATGTCTCCAGGTACCATGTTTCTTTTCAATTTCTGCCACTTCTGTCGTTCTTGAAGTAACGGCAGATATTCCTTAGTCCATCTAGACCAAAAGAGGTCCGCCATGTATTGAATTTGCCTCCACCTTCTACGTGAATAACAGTCCTCTTTCCCAAAAACTCCTGGTGGCAAGGCTGGTTGTTTTTTCATAAGCAGCAGATGATTCGGAGTCAGAGGCTCCAGGTCATTTGGGTCATCTGATGCTTTAGTAATCGGTCGGTCGTTTATAATGGCTTCAACTTCACACAGGACTGTGTGAAGCCCCTCATCGTCTAACATCTGTTGATTCAATACAGAATTCAAAATCTTTCGAACTGTGCGGATTTGTCTCTCCCACACTCCTCCTTGATGCGATGCTGATGGGGTATTGAAGATCCACCTGATTCCCTTTTGTACAAGAATTTCGGCTAATTTGGAATGATTTAATTCTTGAATAGCTTCTTTAAGCTCTCTTTCAGCACCCACGAAGTTTGTACCATTGTCCGATCGAATCGTAGACACCTGCCCTCTTCTGCAGATGAAGCGTCGTATGGCGTTTATGCATGATGAGGTATCAAGACTGTTGGCCACCTCAATATGAACTGCTCTTATGTTCAGACATGTAAACAACACTCCATACCTCTTTACAATGCTGCGTCCTCGCTTTATTGAGAAAGGACCAAAGTAATCCACTCCTGTATGCGTAAAGGGAGGATTATCTGGCAATACACGATCTCTTGGTAGATCTGCCATTTTTTGTTCGTTAACTTTGGCATTTAATCTTCTGCACACTGTGCATTTTGAAATCAACTTCCGTATGGCTGTACTGGCAGCAGCAACCCAAAATTTGTTTCGTAGTTTTGCAAGGATTTGATTCCTGCCACTATGTCCTGTGTTTTTGTGTATATCCTTCAGAATCAAAGACGTTACATGTTGCTTTTTATCAAGAATCGCTGGATGCTTAGCAGATTCTGGCATTGCTGACTGATTTAAACGTCCACCTACTCGTATTATGCCATCCTGCACCAGTGGGTCTAGTTTGTACAAAGGACTACTTCTTTTGACATGGTTACTGCTTTGCAAAGACTTGAATTCGTCAGGGAATGTCTGTCTTTGACTGTAACGAATCAGACTCAGTTCTGCATTTTCCAAATCTTCTACTGAAAGAGGTTTTTTGGTCAGCGTCTGTCTCAACTTGAACATTTGAGTTTGTAAATGTGATTGTTGCCTGTTTGGATTATTTTCAGTTTGATTTATGGTAGCTTGAATTTCACGTCTCTTGTTTGATAGGTGTTGGAGTATTTCCTTCAGCCTCAACATCCAAGCGATTGCTCTCTTCAATCTGTACCATTCTGAATAATACTCAATCAGTTTATCCAGAGGTTTCGCTTTTCCTGTAGCACTGACACAATTTACTACAGCTGACTTTTTCAATTCCACTTCCATTGCACCTGCCTGATCTGGTCGCCAAGGCCACTCACTTTCATGTTTGCAAAGGAATTCTGGTCCTTTGACCCAATTTACCTTTTTCATGAAGTTTTCCACTTTGATGCCTCTAGAGGCCATGTCGGCTGGGTTTAGCAAGGTGTTGACATACCTCCACTGTGAGGGGTCAGAAGCTTCTCTGATGAAGGAAACCCTATTGGCAACAAATGTTTTAAACCGTGAGGCTTCATTCTCAATGCATTGCAGTACTGTGAGGCTATCAGTCCAGAACATAGAATCTTTGAGTTGTAACTGAAGCTCTTGTTTTAACATTCTGTCCATTTTCGCTGCAACAACTGCTGCAGTCAACTCCATTCTAGGGATGGTTATCTGCTTAAGAGGCGCAACCCTGGATTTGCCCATTACGAATGAACAGTGTTTTTCTCCTTGATCATTTGTGAGTACTAGATAGGAAACGGTTCCATATCCATTTTCACTTGCATCTGCGAAATGATGTAATTGAGCAGATTTAGTAGTTCCAAAATTGTCTGGCTTGAAGCACCTGCTTACACTGAAGTTTGACAATTGTTGTATGTCCTTTTGCCACGTGAACCATTTTTGTGCTTGCTTTTCCGGCATGTTCTGATCCCAGCCTAATTTGTCTTTGCACAGTTGTCTCAACATGAGTTTCGCTGGAAGGATACAGGGTGCTACAAGACCAAGAGGATCATATATGGAATTCACTACTGAAAGCATTCCTCTTCTCGTAGCAGGTTTCTCCTGTATGTTGATGGAGAACCTGAATGTATCTGATTCTGTGCACCACCGTACACCCAGAGCCCTTTCAATTGGTAGATTGCTTTTGTTGAAATCTAAGTCCGCTACCTCTTTGGATCTTTCCTTTTCTGGAAATGATAATAGGACTTGTCTGTTATTGCTCACCCACTTAGTCAAATTGAATCCACCTTTAGAGCATATAGATATCAGACTTCGTGATAGTTTGATTGCTGTCTCCTCAGAGGTGACAGATTTTAAGCAATCATCCATGTAAAAGTTTTGGAGAATAGTATTGGCCGCTTCAGCTGTTTCCTCTGTTTTACCATCCATTGCAGCCTTTCGCAAAGCGAAGCATGCACAACTGGGAGACGAGGTTGCTCCGAACAGGTGTACGGTCATCCTGTATTCCTCAGTAGGTTTATCTAGATCTCCTTCAGGCCACCACAAAAATCGCAAAAGATCTGAATCATAATCTGGGACTCTAACTTGGTAAAACATCGATTCAATATCTGCCATGATAGCAATTGGCTCTTGTCTGAATCGATTTAGCACACCAATGAGGGTATTGGTCAGGTCAGGTCCCTGCAACAGTTGATTATTCAGTGAGAAGCCCTGGTAGGTCGCAGTGCAGTCAAAAACAACTCTGATTTTGTTCTTTTTCGGGTGATATATCCCATGGTGTGGAATATACCACACTCTGTCCTTGCGTTCCCATTGTTCTAAAGGCACTTTTTTAGCATAGCCTTTGTCAATTATGTCTGACATAAAAGCTTTGTAGTCTTTGTGAAACTCTGGGTTCCTGCTGAGCTTCCTTTTGAGACTGATGGCTCTTTGTTCTGCTATACATCTGTTGTTGGGCAGCTTATCAGGATCATTCTTAAAAGGTAACTCAATACAGTAATGTCCATCTTTATACTGTACCGACTGCTCAACGCACTGCATGAACTTTAGGTCTTCTTGTGACATTTCAGCTTTTTCACAATAATTTTGTTCAGGGAAGTCTGCATTGAATTGCTCTACTAACATCGTTTCAATGTCCACCACCGCAATCCTGTTCACTGTGAAACTTGGCGTTTTGACCTGGTCCGATTCAGTGCTCACATCTGTTCGTAAAGGCCCATTCACTATCCATCCTAATGCCGTCCTAAGAGCATAAGGTCCATTTCCTTCACTGTTTATTATTTGCCATGGTTCTATTGCCTTATGCACATTAGCGCCAATCAGTAGGCCTACTTCTGCATTGAGATGAGGAAGGATAACTTGTCTCAAATAAGGCCATCTTTCCAGGTCCTGTTGTTGAGGGATGTTTTCCTGTTTTACCGGAATCTCTTTCTGAGTGAACATTTTTGGAAGTTCTGTGTAGTCTTCGCTTTCTAAACCACTTATTTCCAGGTCTGACAGAATATGACTTTGAACAGGTTTTTCTTGTCCCATAGTACGAAGAAGAATCTCCGTCTTTCTGCCTCTCAAGTTTAACTCTCTCATTAAAGACTCGGTGCAAAATGTTGCAGAACTCCCTTGATCAATGAAAGCATATGTCTTTACTATTTTGTCGCTTTTCTTTGACTTGATCTTGACTGGAACTATAGCAAGAATGCATTCACTGTTTCCGGCCCCAGTGTATCCACAAGTTTCATGGTCTATTGAAGTTGTTCTCTTGCTAATTTTGTTCTCATCACCACAGCTGGATGTGGGACTGTTCTCCTTGGTAATATGCAAAATACTTGGGTGCATCTTGGAACATTCTTGACAAATAAGCCTTTTCTTGCAGTCTCTGCTTAAATGTCCTTGTGTGAGACATCCAAAGCACAGTCCTTTTGTTTTCAAAAACTCAATTTTATCTTTGTGTGCTTGTTCCTTAAACTTGAAACAGGAATTCAAGGCATGATTCTTCTGACAGAACACACAGGTGACCTGAACGGTTTTGTCAAATTGAGGTTTTGTTTCTTTCTTAGTCTCACTTTCTTTTTTCTGATCAGTACAGACACTTGTAACGAAACTACTTCCCTTAGTAGTAACCGTTTTTTTCTTAAAGTCAGAAGCTTTGCTTTTCTTCCCAACATCAGCACTTACTATCTCCTGAATGTCTCCAAACAAGGGGTCATTTTTTACTTTGGCTTGCCGGTCAATATATTGCACTAAGTCTGCAAACCTAGCTCTCCTGCCCGTCCTTTCATGAATATCATATGCCACGTTTCTCCAGTTCTCTCTCATTTTGTATGGAAGCTTGGAGATGATAACCCTCAGGTTTGTAGGGTTGTCCATTTCAGCCATGTAATCTACATCTTGCATAGTGTTGTGGCATCCAATCAAGAAAAGAGCATATGCATTTAGCATCTTCCCGTCTTCCGTTTTGATCTGAGGCCATTTTAGTGCCTTCTCAATGTACGCTGAAGCAATTTTGAGTTCATCACCGTAATGATGTTGCAATAATCTTCTTGCCTCTTTATATCCATTTTCTGCACTCATATGTCCACAACTCCTTACCAGGTCTTGCGGTTCACCGCTGGTATATTGCTCCAAATAGAACAGCTTGTCCTTGGCATTCTCAGTTTTACTGTCTATGCTATTGTCAAAAGCTCGCATAAACGATCTGAAGTTAAGAGGATCACCAAGGAAGATTGGGACATCTCTTTGCGGTAGTTGGGACATATTTTGTTGCTTTACTAGCATTTGTGTGATCTCATTTTGTCTTTGCATTATTTGAAATAAACTGTCTCCTGAGCTTTCAGATTTTGGAAAATGTTGACTGGCATTATGAAGTCGAGTTTGTTCAGTGACAGGCTTTTGCTTTCTTCTGGTTGCAGCTTGAACATCAGAACTTTCATCGCCAGGATCTTTCTTAAGCCCTGACCTCCTTTCATCCAATGCATGCTCTGGTTGAACATATTTTTGCACTGATTCACCAGAATTTTCATGTTCATCATAAACTTTCAGTTTTGCGTTAGAAACAGCAATTGCTGTCTGCAGTTCTAATTGCTCCAGTTTAGCTTTCAGGTTTATCTCTTCTACCTGTAGAGCTTGTTTCTTTTTTAAAGCAGCAGCTTTTGCCAACAGAGCAGCTTTCTCAGCCTCTTCTTTCACTCGTAAAATAGAACTTGAACTGGTGGCTGATGATGCGCCAGAACTATGTCCAGCTGATGAACCTGCTCTTCTCTTTTTTTTTACTGCGGAAGCAACTTCAGAGACACTGTCACCTGGTTCAATGTCATCATTTTTTGCAGCACTTTCATCCTTTACATGTTCAATCCACTGTTCAGTAGCAATAACAAAATCCCTGATTTTTGATGATTTTGGCTCAAACCAGATATGCTGATCATCCTCCTTTTCATCATCCAGCAAAAGTTCTTGAACATTTTCATTCAACTCAATGAACTCCTGATACAATTTGGTGAGTGTTGTAAGAACTTCTTGTTCTATTCTTTCCACATTGGCATCATTTTCTTTTAATCTGTCGATTTCTTTCATTTGAATGGTAATTTGAGCCATTTTTGACTTTCTCAAATTAATGAGTCTGTTCAAACGCTCCTCCTGCGCTTTATGCGTGTACTTGACCGCCCTCTTGTGGCCATCTTTATCTGAGTCGGCAATTTCTTCTGCGTCATCCATAATTCAACAGCGAGTCAAAAATCAATGAATTGGAAAAAAGTAACAACAAAAATTACCTTTTAAATTGTATTAAAAGTCCAGTTTAAGCTTGAAGAAACAAGTATAAATGTCTATACATCCAAATAGTCCAGACAGGGAAATCCGCGCGTCTCCAGTAAACTTAGGTTAACTTACTTTCAGTTTCGTCCGTGACCGTCGCAATAATCTCAAACTCGCAGTTTGTTCCGCTCATACACCATGGACTGTTCTTAATCCTTGAAAATCCTTTTCAGTATCCATTGCAGCATCAATCCTGGTAAATGATTTCCACTTCACGCAATTCCAATGTGAAGAAGTCTTTTGACTAAAATGTAATGGCGATCTGAGCCGTTTTTTGTTCTTCGCCATTTCCATACGGGTGTAGCACAAAGGATTTGACGCGTGAATCCATAATTTGTCTTGTAAACTTTACTTTTCCGTTGTCAGGTTACATTGTAAGAGAAATCAAACACAAAATAAAATAAAGTTATACACTTATTCACGTTCCAATAACATGAATTCTATCCTTTTCACGGTCAAAAGACTGTCTAGCCTCAACCCTTTCTTCTTCCTTCTTCTTCAACAAAACACATTACACGTGCATAGCACGTGAAACTAGTCAAAATCTCGCGATACAATACAACTAACACAAAATATGCCTTTATCAAAAAACATAATCACTCTTAATATAAGGAAAAATACTACAAAATTATTCATGTAGTTATGGCTCTAACAGACACTTTCTAGTTTAGAGATGACTGAAGACAACTGCGGGGTGAGTGTAGTCCTGTTCCTTATGTTTATTTCTTGATTAGTTGGTTTGTAAGGACCATTAGGATTGTATGAATGCACTGGTGAAGATTATGGCCCTTTCCTTTATCTGTCTTCAACAGAGTATAGGGTGAAGTCCTCTTTTTTTATGGGACCATATTAATAAGGGAGGCTGGGGTTTGTAGTCACAAGGGCTATATAATGTTTTGAATCAAAAATCCAATTAATTCTTCTTTCTAACAATGCTATATATATATATATATATATATATATATATATATATATATATATATATATATATATATATATATATATATATATATATATATATATATATATATGAATAACATGCACATTTAAAAAATATGTAAAAAAAGGTTTGTTTTTCAAGTTAACCTCTTCCACTCTAAGGCATATTTTGGAATTTGGAACAGTCTTGCTGTATAAACTGACAGACTGACATATAATTGAAACATGCTTTCACGCATAAATGAGGTATTTTTGTCTCTCCTGTAGACAAAGACTGGGAGTGACTCTCCACAATAGACATTTAAAATTGATACACGGGTTAAATTGCATTAATTTTCATTTTTGAAAAGGGAGATATGATTAATAAGAGATATGATTGATAGGAGATATGATTACATTCTTCTAGTTGCTTCGCCCGAGAAATGTGTTTAGTTTTGCAATCCAACATTTCAGAAGCTAGGCCTCTTCTGATAGTATGCTAAATTTAGAAAACTATAACTAGATTTTTCTGACTATTATTTCATATGTAAGGCTTTACAGGGTTAATGATTTACACAGTGTTTGACAATAATTATATTAATGGAGAATGTGACCCTTGTGTGACACTCAGTGATGATGATCATTACTAGTGACCAAACCACAAAACAACCCTCTCACTCTCATGTGCAACAGGAGATGGCAGTATAGACCCACTAATTGAAAAAAAAACCTCCAACAAGTCCAGATCCTTCTGTCCTCTGATCTCCAATCCTCATCTCATCCATGACCATATTTTTGCAAGTTTGTTGGCTTTATTATTATTATTTTTTTTTACTTTGTCTTTTATCATTCATAATAGAGAATAGATATTTTGTTATAGCAGGATATCCTGGAGGATTTAACAGTCAGCTCTTGTGAGCTTTGTATATAAGAGATTGAAGTGTGCAACGGAGCTGAAAAAGCCCAGTGTGGTTTATGAGAGTGAGGGGCCTTCTGAGGGAATACAGGAACAAGTCTCAAATTTCACCCTCCCCTTCCTTCACCGCCAAACTCTCCCCTTCCAAACTGTTTTGTGCGTTCAGTGTTTTAATATGGAACATAAAGTGTTAATCCCAATCACAAAAACATGTCATAAGTAGGCCTATGTAAGCAGAAAATGTGAATCTAGAAGAGGCAAAGAGCTTTTTTCTGTGCACTTGAGTTAAGGACAGAGTGACTAGGCAACACTGCATGTATAGGCTATGTGTGACACAGATGAAGTTTCCATATGTAGCCTATGTGTGCGTTTTCATGAGAACACGGGCATAATGAGTGTTCCACCTGAGCACACACAGAAAGAGAGAGGGGCAGTAATTATCTCGGCACGGGGGGTTGCCGTCCTTTCACACATACACACACTCTCTTTAGCCCTTTCTCTATTATTCTGTGAGAAGGAAATACAAAAAAACAAAAAACAACAACAACATTGCCGCTACATCTCTGACTTACTTCCACCTTTACACATCCTCAAAATTCTGCATAAGTTTCTGTAAATCTGCCTGTTAACGTTGGTATTCAGTGGGAGTTTATTAATAATATCACATTCTCCATTAATAATATTAAGGAGTTTCAGACCCAAATCAGTTGGAAAATGTAATGCATGGGACTGGACTTCTTCCCTTTGAAACACCAATCCATATTGAGATTCTAGCTGTGTATGAAAACTGAAAAATGCCACAGAGGCACATCCAAATCCGTGTCATATCCTGTGTACTGAGATCTGATTGATTTTAGAAGACAACATACTGTAGATGTATCCTCTGCTGCCTATTATATCCCACTATCCTGTGCGTTCGATTCCATGATAGTTGAGCTAAGAAAAAAAAAAATTGCATCTGAAAGTTGTGGTTGGTGGTCAGTTTGTGGGTACATGTATGTTTTTGAACAACTTTTTCAACTTTTAATTACATTTTTATGAAATTAGTATTTTAGTAATTTTGCTTAGCAAAGACAAAGACTTCTCTATTTTGTTGTAAATCTTTCGATTTTTACGCTGCCCCAGAAGTCTTTCCTCATTGTCTGACAAGTTTTCTGAGGCAGCCCCCATTTTGTTATTTAGGTTAGAGCCCAGCAGACAGAGTTGGCATGATGCTGTTCTGGTCATGGGGATCAGATCAGGCTTCAGGGTCAAAGTTAGTTTCGGCTAGTCTCACAGAGCCAGACTTTTCACTATAAACGCAAACAGACCAACTGCAGTATATAACACAGATAATATTAAAGGGTTAGTTCACCCAAAAATTCTGTCAGTAATTTCTCACCCTCATGTTGTGCCAAACCCGTAAGACCTTCGTTCATCTTCGGAACACAAATTAAGATATTTTTGATTAAATCTGAGAGCTGGCTCACTTCTCCATAGGCTTCTAAGGCATTATAACTTGCTGGCCCAGAAAATGTATTAAAGACATTGTTAATATAGTCCAAGTGACTACAGTGGCTCAATCTTAAGTTTATAAAGCAACGAGAATACTTTTTGTGCTCAAAAACAAACAAAAATAATAACTTTATTCCACTATTCATTTCCTTCTCTCTGGGCCTTGAGTTTTTTCACATAGTGTTTTAGCGCAGCACGTCTGTGTTGCACGTCACCACGTAGGCTCACTATTGACCGACACTGGTCATGTGTGTGATGCGTGTGACGTACAACACAGACGCACTGTGCTAAAACACTACGTGAAAAAACTCAAGGCCCAGAGAGAAGGAAATGAATAGTGGAATAAAGTCGTTATTTTTGTTTGTTTTTTTGCGCACATAAAGTATTCTCTTATAAACTTAAGATTGAGCCACTGTAGTCACTTGGACTATACAGGTCCTTCTCAATAAATTAGCATATTGTGATAAAGTTCATTATTTTCCATAATGTAATGATAAAAATTAAACTTTCATATATTTTAGATTCATTGCACACCAACTGAAATATTTCAGGTCTTTTATTGTTTTAATACTGATGATTTTGGCATACAGCTCATGAAAACCCAAAATTCCTATCTCAATAAATTAGCATATCATGAAAAGGTTCTCTAAACAAGCTATTAACCTAATCATCTGAATCAACTAATTAACTCTAAACACCTGCAAAAGATTCCTGAGGCTTTTAAAAACTCCCAGCCTGGTTCATATCTCAAAACCGCAATCATGGGTAAGACTGCTGACCAGAAGGCCATCATTGACACCCTCAAGCAAGAGGGTAAGACACAGAAAGAAATTTCTGAATGAATAGGCTGTTCCCAGAGTGCTGTATCAAGGCACCTCAGTGGGAAGTCTGTGGGAAGGAAAAAGTGTGGCAAAAAACGCTGCACAACGAGAAGAGGTGACCGGACCCTGAGGAAGATTGTGGAGAAGGACCGATTCCAGACCTTGGGGGACCTGCGGAAGCAGTGGACTGAGTCTGGAGTAGAAACATCCAGAGCCACCGTGCACAGGCGTGTGCAGGAAATTGGCTACAGGTGCCGCATTCCCCAGGTCAAGCCACTTTTGAACCAGAAACAGCGGCAGAAGCGCCTGACCTGGGCTACAGAGAAGCAGCACTGGACTTTTGGACAAATTTTGCATGTCATTCGGAAATCAAGGTGCCAGAGTCTGGAGGAAGACTGGGGAGAAGGAAATGCCAAAATGCCTGAAGTCCAGTGTCAAGTACCCACAGTCAGTGATGGTCTGGGGTGCCATGTCAGCTGCTGGTGTTGGTCCACTGTGTTTTATCAAGGGCAGGGTCAATGCAGCTAGCTATCAGGAGATTTTGGAGCACTTCATGCTTCCATCTGCTGAAAAGCATTATGGAAATGAAGATTTCATTTTTCAGCACGACCTGGCACCTGCTCACAGTGCCAAAACCACTGGTAAATGGTTTACTGACCATGGTATTACTGTGCTCAATTGGCCTGCCAACTCTCCTGACCTGAACCCCATAGAGAATCTGTGGGATATTGTGAAGAGAAAGTTGAGAGACGCAAGACCCAACACTCTGGATGAGCTTAAGGCCGCTATCGAAGCATCCTGGGCCTCCATTACACCTCAGCAGTGCCACAGGCTGATTGCCTCCATGCCACGCCGCATTGAAGCAGTCATTTCTGCAAAAGGATTCCCGACCAAGTATTGAGTGCATAACTGAACATAATTATTTGAAGGTTGACTTTTTTTGTATTAAAAACACTTTTCTTTTATTGGTCGGATGAAAAATGCTAATTTATTGAGAATTTTGGGTTTTCATGAGCTGTATGCCAAAATCATCAGTATGAAAACAATAAAAGACCTGAAATATTTCAGTTGGTGTGCAATGAATCTAAAATATATGAAAGTTTAATTTTTATCATTACATTATGGAAAATAATGAACTTTATCACAATATGCTAATTTATTGAGAAGGACCTGTATTAATGATGTCTTTAATACATTTTCTGGGCCAGCAAGTTATAACGTCTTTAGAAGCCTATGGAGGAGTGAGCCAGCTCTCAGATTTAATCAAACATATCTTAATTTGTGTTCCGAAGATGAACGAAGGTCTTACGGGGTTGGAACAACATGAGGGTGAGTAATTACTGACAGAATTTTCATTTTTTGGGTGAACTAACCCTTTAAAACGATAGTTCACACTTCACCCCTAACAATTTAAATTCTGTCTTAATTTATCCTCATGTCATTCCAAACCTGATTGATTTCTTCTGTGGAAGATAAAATAAGATTATTTGAGAAATCAGTGTGTTCTTGTTCATATAATAGAAGTCAATTTTTCAAAATATCTTCTTTTGTGCTCTGCAGAAAAAAGTCAGGTTTGGAACAACATGGGTTAAAAAAAAAAGCATCAGGGCTGAAATGTATTATTAATAATGACTGGTTTTGTGGGCAATATTAGTTGTTTGAGTGTACGTGGAAATCTACCGAAAATAGTGACCATACGGGGACTTTTGGCATACTATTTTCAACATGCTGCTTTGGAACACACTTATTCTAAATTCACATACTCTTCAGGATAGATAGATAACACATTGGGATGCAGGGAAGGTCTTCAGGATTACCAGACAGGTGTGATTGAGCAGGTTGAAGCTGAGCTCTCTGCAGAAAGGAGGCCCTCCATGCGTAGGATTAAAAGGCTTAGGTCTAGGTTTAGGTTTAGGTCTTCTTTTAATTTCTAAATGGTATTAATTTCCTACAACAAAATATATTTTAAAACATTTGATGCCACTTTTGCAAATTGATAAATGTGTTAGTTCCAATAGAAACCTGTGGACAGTAATGACGTTTTTCAGGCTGCCATTATGTTTCACACATTGTTTTGTTGCACTACACTATGACCTCCTCTGATATCCATATGTGTTATTTTCACCTCTGTATTCTGTTGTTTTTATTAGCATTTTCCATCTTCTTCTTTGAGTAATTCTTATAAGCAATGGCCCAAATGTGAATGTTACCACCTAGTGGATCCACCAGTAAGAATATACAATCATTCAGGCTGCACTTGCACAGCTTGCATGGAGTGTGCGGATGACAAGTAAACATGCACTCTCCATAAGGAATACTGGCAAATGGACAATTGAAGCATGCATTAAGTTTAACTTCTGGAAGTTGAAAGAAGTTGTGGTCAGGGTTATTGCCAAAATCAAAATTATTATGTAAAGATGCTTCAAAAATCCACTAGTAAATCCACTTGTAAATCCACTTGTAAAAATGTATCATCTGCACTTTGGCATTCTATTTTCATCATGATTTATGTGTCACAGTTCTAATCCTACATACTGTTTATAAGGAAAGTGAATTGGCAAGTCAGGTTTTGCCTGAAGTCTAATGGCATAATTACATACTATATGATTCATTGGAGGTTTTTTCTGTTTGTATTATTCATCTTCAATGCCTCTTGAGCTCTGTTACATGCACAAACTTCTAACAACCCTTAACCGCAAAGAGAGGGACTGAAACTCTCAATGTGCCTGTGTTTGGAGAGGAGACACTCAGTGGTTTTGTTTTTCTGAGTGTGAATGTGTATCGGTAGGAGGGTCTTTTGTCTCTCCGATTTTATTTAGCAAACACACAGCAGGTCTATCAGCATATGAACGGCGCAACAGCAGAGGTTACGCATAACAGAAAGGAAGCAAGCCATGAAACCACCAAGCGCACACACTACATGCATCTACATGAATGTGTGTACATCTATGGCCATGAATGCAGGCACTCATACACTTACAGTGTTTTCCTTGGACATCAGCCTAACCCAACAGTGCTGTAATTGAATGCATTCACTGAATCTTCACATTTATGCGCCTGATGCACACCTCTATTGTGTGTGCTTTTAGAAGACCCCTGTTAAACACACACTGAGCATGCTGCCTACTCTTTCATCATATACTTTTGCAGCATGACCTTACTGAGCTGTAATAATGTTCAGAAGCTGACGAGTAAGCATGAGCAGGTGGTAAAACTGTTAGTTAGCAGCACATTCACTTGTGTAGAATACATTATACCTCAAAAAAAGTTTTCTCCTGATCATTTCATATATAGTATTTTTTTTTAAAGTTGTATAACTAATAAAAAAAATGATGGGTGTTTATTTTAATTCAGTACATTCATTTAATACATTTGAGTTGGGACTACATGTTTTTTTTATGGTGTGAAAGTATCATTGCTGATTGGAGAAACAAAGCATTTTATGACATTTTTATGACATACATTTAGCTTTATCACAAATAAAGCATGTGTTATTAGTCAGGGCTAAATATTGTGAAAATATTCACATATGGAAATGCTCATGCAAGATGTAGGTGTAAAATTAGAAAAGCCATCTGTGTGTGCCCCTTTGACTTTGTCGTTTGCTTGCTTTCATCTCTTTCGGTTTTCTTCTCATGCATTGGTTCGCTAAGCTGAACATCCAATCAGAGTGATTTCTGCTCAATCGGCCAAAAACTAGTGCAGACGGTTCGCAACACACCGCAAAAAACTGGGCTGACAGACGCTCCATGGGAGGCCAACAACTGATCGTCGGCTTGGTGTGTCACGGGCTTTAAACCTCACTATAACTCATAACACACCACACTATTTCAGTAATTACCAAATGGCTCATGGCATTGTGTGTCCATTTGCTCTGTGAATAGAAAATAGCCTGACCAGCTTTTTTGTGTGTGTGCGTGTGTGTGTGTGTGTGTGCTGTGCTGGGGAGCAGATCTCCTGCTGGAGCTTTGACCTTCCTTTGCTGACTCTGTAGAGAGAAGAACAGGTCAGGCAATAGGTTTTGAAGGCCATGGCCATTGTGTGTTGGTGTGTTTGTACTACGATTCTCATAACAATAAGGTTTGTGACCTTTGTGTCTGCCTTTCTGCTGTCCATGGTAACCCCTTATAGAAGCATAGTTCTACTTCTATCCATTGATCAGTAGCCTGTATTCTGTCAGGTTCTGTAGTGCAAAGACTGACTACACTCTCTGTTGTGGTTATGAATATGAAACTCTTTCTTGCATTTGTGAATTTTCAGTGCAAGAAGCAAAACTATTTCAGTGTGTTTTTAAAAAAGTGCTCCTGGCATACACGAAAGTGCGAGTCAGGCCCTCACACTCTGTGCCTGTAAAGTCTGTCTGTAAACTGTCTCTCACCTTGAGGCAACTGAAATATTTTCTCTGCATCTGTTGCTAGTTAGGATTTTACCTTCGTTATAAAACACATTCTCAGCATGTTCATCTCTTGTTAACGATAATGAACCACTTTTATGGCAAAATTGGTTTTATCAACATCATCTGTGACATGCTGTCTGTTATCACAGATAATCATTTTGAATAATAATAATACCATTATTATTATTAGAGATTTTAAAAAGAGATTTAAAAGAAATGTTTAATAAAACAGCAACAACAAAAAAATCTTAAATTGCTATCACTATTTACTTTATATGAAAAAGTGCAACTAGTCTTGTTTGCCAAATTAGTTCAGCCCGAAGTAGTACTAGTAGTAGCAGTAGTACATGGCTGTGTTTTAATGAAATGCTGCCAATATCGTTTTATGGCCTGTATATATTCTCAAGTCACCAGCCACATGTGGCAAAAAAAGTTTGATTTGAGCCCTGATTATGTGTTAGAGTAAATGGTTTCCTAAACCTGTATAGCTTAAGCCTTATTTGGACGGGATTAACTTTACAAGGGTAGATGGAGTAATGTAATTTTACCACAGGACGTCTGTAATATTAATGGCCAATTTGCACGGGATAAGATATCTCAGTAAAACTAGCAGAAGTGGGAGGGTTAACTCGATTTGTGCATCGTCATCACCCTCCTGTCGTCATGTGTGTATTATGTTGCTTCCTGATATCACGTGCGCAAACTAGTGCTGCACGATTAATCGTATCGCAATCGCAATCGCGATGTCAAGCCTACGCGATTATATGACGCAAAATGCTGCGATTTTATATTAAATAAACAAATTAGCACTGTTAATGCAATTAACGCAGCATCTGTTAATTTTTGTCATCCTTTCCCAGATAGCCACTGGACGCTGTAACGGAACAGGGCCGCAACCGCAAAACAGCCACTAATTATATCTGAACAAAGGGAACAGAGAAAATCACTCATGGCTCTTGACTAACGAACTTTTTTCTTTAGGCAGATTATCACTACTCTGTGTGTGCATTTATTTTCCTTGAGAACCAAGCAAGTTGACACATGAAACCATTTGTTAATTATATCGCAATCGCAATATTGACCTCAATTATCGCAATATGACATTTTCCCCAAATCGTGCAGCCCTAGCGCAAACACATAACCTATATTTATATAAAACAGTTATGTCCAGTCGAACAATGTATTAATTAACTTCAGATTGGATTGTGTTGGTAATAGGCACTTACCAAATGCCGGTTTCACACTGCACGCGTTAGCAGAGCGTAAGCAGCGCAGGAGCAGTGCGTATGGTGAGCGGGAGCAGGACGCGCGTTTTGCTTTATAGATATCATCAATGCGCTTTTTGAGTAGAACTGCAGTGTATTTTGGCCATGATCAATGCATTGTCACTTTAATTCAGCGTAAGTAGCGCAGCAAAAATAGACTGGGCGCCAAAACTATCGCGGCACTGCTGCTCCTGCTACGCGCTGCCGCGCTGCCTCTGCGTGCGGTGTGAATGCTCTAATCTGTTAACATGGGCGCCGAAAAAATACGCGCTGCTTACGCTCTGCTAACGCGTGCAGTGTGAAACCGGCGTGACCCTAAAAGATGTTTTGTGCCTCTAACCCTTCATTTACACCGCACACGTCTGCGGCGCATTACAGCTGCGACACGGCTACCAGAGCTGATCACGCCCATTCTAGTCAATGCTTGTTTACACCGGCCGCGACGCATTTCAGAAGCTTCCCAGAAGCGGCTCTCCGCGCCGCTTCGCTAAATATAAGCACCAAGTCTATTTTTGAAGGACGCACGTCCAAGTCGCACCGGAAATACAAAATAAAAGTAAAAAAAACATTGTCAAATTCAAAATAAACACCCTGTGCAAACTCCCAAACGTATTACACACCAATATCCTTGGTAGAAACCATATACTGTATGGTAGAAACCCAAAAATCAAGAAAAACCATGTTGGACAGGCAAATCACGTGGTCTCACGCATCCAGTCGCTCCGCTTCTGAAATGCTCCTGGTGTGAGTTGGCACCGCGTGGAGAACGGAATAAAACCTTGTCGCAACCGTAATGCGCCGCAGGCGTGTGCAGTGTAAATGAGGGGTAACAAGTGCTTTCGATCTTCTTTCTGATCTGAATGGTATGTGGAAAACACTTGAGTTCCAGTGTCTAGAACGCAACTGAATCTCCATACTTGAAAAACCACAGGAAACTACTTTTAAACACAAAATGACTAAATATTTACAGACATATTTACAGCGGGTCTATCGCACGGTATTAATATTACCTGAGGTAATTTTTCCAGACCTTTTTACTGAAGGTAAATGTCAAAACTCAAGTGTTTTCCACATAACATTCAGGTCAGTAAGAAGATCGAAAACACTTGTTAGAGGCATGAAACATCTTTTAGCATTAGTGAAAAGGAGGTTTGAGAGGGATGTGTAGGTGGCTGGCTTGAGACTAGTGGAGGTGTCGGTAAGAACAGTCCAGTCACTTTAATTACACAACGTCTTTCTTTATAACGTCTTTCTTTATGTGTGTGGTTTCTAGGAGGGAAAAGGATATGGGATACAATTAGCTACATAATGCCACAGTATAAGACCACAATTCATTTGAATGACAATCAAACATTTGTACAAGAACTTAGAATGCAGGAAATTAGCTAGGTAGCCTCCAAACAAAATCAATACATAAATTTTCTCTGCCCCGTAATTAAACTGGTAATGCCTATAAATACTCAAATGCACATATTCTTACAATTACCACAGTGAGTCACATGAGCAATATAAACCAAGTTAAACTGTTCAATCTAACAGTAGAAACGTATGGAACTTACATAGTTCAATAACACACACAAGGCAGGAAACACGGCATTTCCAGCAGCAACACACAAGGATTCCTCCATGTGGCATGAACAAAAGGAAGGGGCTGTGTGTACAGGTGCTGTCTAATGAAGTCTGTGGCTGATTGAGGTTAATTAATTGAAGCCAGGTGTGGTGAACTGCATGGGGAACTGAGTGGCAAAGAAAAATGGGGCGTGGCAACTGCAGGACAGAGAGGAAAACTTCCAAACAGTTAGGTAAGTGCCTATTACCAACACAATCCAATCTGAAGTTAATTAATACATTGTTCAACCGGACATAACTGTTTTATATATAAATATAGGTTATATGTGTTTGCGCACATGATATCAGGAAGCAATGTAATACAGACATGACGACAGGAGGGTGATGGCAATGGACAAATTGAGTTACTCTCCCACTTCTGCTAGTTTTACTGAGATATCTTATCCCGTGCGAATTGGCCATTAATATTACAGACGTCTTGTGGTAAAATTACATTACTCCATCTATCCTTGTAAACTTAATACTGTCCGAATAGGGCTACTGTCCGTAATGATTACTGAGATGGCACATTCGGAAGGGACAAAAATCACAGAGAAGCTCTTGTAATTATTACTTTACCCCACCTCTCCATGTTAAACTAGTCCCGTCCAAATAGGGCTTATAGCTTACTAAACACATAACCAGACATTTATCAACTACAAAAATAGTCCCACCTCCGATTATTTAGCAACAAAAAATCAACAGCATGATACAGATGCCGTCCATAGAGATGAAGTGTATTGAACCAAGAATATTGCTTTAGCTTATCAGGTGTGCAGTATTTTAGCTGTTATTCTATTTTCATGTAAAATATGTATTACAACAGTCTTGGGTTTAGAAGGTTCTGGCTCTGTGAACTTGGGTATATGTGTGTGATGCTCGTGACAACAGGATTTCATCTCTACAAGTCTGAAGGCAGGGCAGCTCATTAGTCTTTTATGTGCCGAGACAATAGTGGCTTTTGTGTAGAGAGAGAATGGCTTGCATTGTACTGCTGTATAAGGTGTATTGTGTGTGTACGTATGAGTGTATTTGTGTTTGTGGGTGTGTATATCTTTTGTGGCTCAGAAAATGGATACATTGGCCTGAATTGCCTTTCAGACACACAAAAACGGCATGTACTGCAGAACACAAAGACTCGCGTCCCGCTGTTTGAGGGATTTAACTTATGACTTGATGACCGACGGACCCTCCCTCCCTGAAACCATGGCGACAACAATCCGAAAAACCGCAGTCGAAGACAGCAAGAAACAACACAAACTCAAAGCAATAGACATTTCTCTCTCTATGTCTTTGTCTTTCTCTCCCTCTCTGTCCCCAATGTGTTTCCAGTCTGCTGAGCTGAAGGTTATTGAGCTCCTCTGTGATCAAAGCGTCTACTATTCAAACCACTGACCCTCTAGCCCACAGCTAACCAGAGCACCCGAGCACTGAGGGTCCTTTTACATCTCCTGTTCACTCTCAGCCTCTATTTTCATGTCTATTTCATACCCGCTTGTGATATATTCACACGTCTGACAGTGTAAAGGAGTATCGAGGAAGGAGGTGGTGCCCCTGCTGTCACTATACAACATCTTCAGTGCCCTATGTTGACAGTGAACATGAAACGGCCTTCACAACTCATTTTAGCACTGTAATGACATATTTCAAAATAAAACATTTAGATTTTGTCCATTAGGAATTGAACGAATCGTGAAAAGCAGAGGTTTGACTTTCTAGCATCATCAGTGGTGACAAAATAAAGATTTAAACAAACAAATCACTTTATTTTGATGGTCCACTACTAACATTCTACTAACTATGAGTAAATTTGCAAATACATGTCAACTAACTCTCATTCGAGTATTAGTAGAATGTAAATGGAAGCAGACAGGGGAAATCATATATATATATATATATATATATATATATATATATATATATACACCCTGTCTGGTGCCATTTACATTACAGCTCATTTCGAATCAAAGAAATTATGACAGAAATATAATACTATTGTGCAGTAGAATGTACCTCTCAAAGTCTTAATTGCAACAACAATAATAAGGTAAATTATTAAAACACAATGTTTAGGGACTATCACACATTGTTTGTTTTAATTTAAATTAAACTTTTTAAGGAATTAAATTGTGTAAACAGTGTAAAACAAGTCAATTATGTAAGTTAATACATTTAGATGATAGATTCTGAAACACGCAGTGTTTATAATAATGCACACTATACATTGTACAGAGTCAGAATGTGTGTTAAAGAAAGTAAATGACTGCTTATTGATTTTAACTACAAAAAAATCAATCTGCAATCAGTCTTAAATCAATATTTAGAATTAGCATATATGTATTGCAGTTGGTCATTCGCTTGATAATGGTTTATCAGTAATCCCAGGCATGCCCAGGTTTACTTCATCTAATCCTTGTGCAACTGAATATTCATTAATTCTTTATAAATATTTACTTTGCTCTCTAGCTAAGAAGAAAAACAATCATTGATATCATTATCTATACCCAACATCTTTATGCATTTGCATCTGCTGAAAAACTACCTAACCCAAAAAAAGCATTTATTCTTATATTTCTGTTCATCTCGCTCACATTCAGCTGTGTAGATGATATGCAGATGTGATGTTGCTGTTTTTCAAACAGCATGTTAAATGTTTTTTTAATCATGCAGAAATTAAGCAGAGTGTGAACCATAGTTAACATCGTTTTTGCCTGTTTATAAATAGAATGTCATAGTGTCATAGTAACACTATACTCCAGATGTAGATTTCGGTGTGTTTTGTTTTGTAATTAACTTGTAATTCTGTAAATTCTCATTCTTTTCTGTTCACCACTTTGGAAAAACATACACACGCTGGCTGGGCTGGACAGAGACTTGTTAAGCAGCTATACATCCTGCAGAGACCCTAAGAAAGAGAGACCCCTAGCAGGCTTTTAATAAACCTTACTAAGACCCCCCACTCTAAGAGTCTGAAGCGCCCCTTCTTCTCAGAAATAGAGAATAAACCCTTTATCACAGTCAGGGGAGATAGAAAAGAAAAGCTTAGACAGGTCACATTTTTAATAACTTTTTAGTTTTTTTTTTGCAGTTCACTTCCTGTCCTGCGGTGTGACAAATACATTTGTTAAAGTACTATCCAATTGTCTTTAAGTATTTAGTTTTCAAGTCAGTTTAAAGGGATACACAAAATTAAAACCTTTGAGTCCAAATAATGCAAGTACCCAGCTTTTTCCTGAAATGTTTTAGATGGCCGTAATTTTTTAAATGTTACTTATTTCAGAATATTTCGAAGAATATTTCACCACAGAAAATGAACACGACGGTAATCCTAATCCATACAACCCTAGTTGATGAATCAATGTCTTCTGAATCAAAACAATAGGTGTGTATGAGTATTTATCTTTATACCTATAAACCATCACTTCCGGCGAACTTTCAGTTGAACGCCACCATGTTGTGAAGAATGATGTAAGTGCATTGGGACCACCACTTCTCATGCAAGTTTCACAACGTGCTTACATAAAGCTTCACAATGTTCTGACGTTCTCATCAAAAGAACACACTTACATAAGCAATGGTTTATAATTTAAAAAATGTAAAATATTTTCTCTTATTTTATTTTTATAGTTTCTCTTCAGAAGACACTGATTCCTCAACTGTTGTCTGGATTACAGTCATGTTTGTTGTGCGTGGTTTTTGAAGCTTCAACTTTGAGGGATTTATCCACTTGCATTATATTGTCTCAGAGATGGATTATTTTTCTAAAAATCTCTGTTTGTGTTCCACAGAAAAAAGAAAGTCATATATATTGGGGATGGCATGAGAAAATTTTCATTTTTGGTGTGTAGTGTCCCTTTAAATTAAAGCATGCCAGACTGCTGTCACTGCTTAAAGTCGGTATGAAACAGAAGTTGAGGTAGTCTTTTCTTCCATTGTGATGTACATCCAAGTGAACATTGAAAAAAGTATTATTTTGATTAAAGAAAATTTAATCAAATTTAAAAATTACATTTAAAAATTAATGATGTGCACGGATAAATCATTTAGAATAAATACTGCAATATTCCTTAAAAAATGGTCAATTTTGATTTCATGGTGACTTTAATGTCAGGTCAACAACCCATATATTATTAGTATTGTATACATTAAGAGTATGAACACAGTGTAGGTTGTAATTAAGTTTATTGGTCTGTAGATGTAGTCATACACACAAACCCTTTGTTCAGTCTGGTTTGGTGCTTACCTACAGTGTTTTTATTGCTGTGTTTGTGTGTTGGGATGGGAGTAGCATGTTATGACAGTGATCAGGTGCTCTTGTGTTGTCTGGCTGCTTTTTTGTGGTTGGGTTTTTCCGTGACCCTCCTCCCGACAGTATACACACATGCACTTACACACACTCTGCCCCAGGGACAGGCCCAGGTGAGTGTGTGCCACAATGACGTATATCTTTAGAGCTCCTTTTGAGTCTGTGTAAGAAGTGAAGAAGAAGCATTTTTTACCTCAACCGGACAAACCATCAACAAAGCTCAGCGATAGTTAGTTTATGAAGTGCAAACTTATGTGCACACTTCATTTGAATGATGTTATATTGGTTGTCAAATGTGAGGGTGTCAAATTCATCTCAACACCTGCTCTTCTGGAGCTAATAAAGTCCTGAATGGTTGGGAATTGGGGAATATTATTTCAAACAATAATATTGACAAGAAAAAAGTGAATGTTCTTTGTTGTATTACTTTAGTTGCTTCAATTATCCATCTGAAACCGACATTTAAAGTCAGTGTAAAATCAGAATTGGCAATTCTTTTTTATGGAGTACTTCTATATTTATCATAAATGATTTATCTGTGCACATCTTTTTTTCATTTTTTTTTTCATGTGCCCTCATAATCTTTAAACAAAATCAAGTCCCACACTACATTTTCCCACACTCCTTCGAGAAGCTGTTTTACTCAGATGTAACTCATAATAGGGAAGAAAAGACTATTGCAACGTCTGTTTCATGCCCGACTTTAACAAAAAATTGGGCCTAAAAGCAACTTTATAATTTATTAGACCTCAGTCGAACTCTGACAGCATTGATTCAGTATTATTGTCATAACAATCATCCCCTGAAGACTTCTGCAAAATTTTTTTAAAAAAATAAAATCCAGGTACCTATCCATATTGTCATCAATGTTGTAAACAATATATTTTAAAGTGGGACAATAAATAAAGGTTTTGTGTGAGTTCATGAAATGTGTGCGAGTGGCAAAATGCCACAGATACTTAAATGAAACATTCCATTACTTGAAGCATGAAACAAAACAAATTGTATCAAGTTTACTTGACTTGCTTTAGCTAAATAGTATCATTAATATAATAGAGTAACAGAGTAATATTAACATATAATATTGATACTGTCATGATTATGCACTTTCAGTTTTCATTTCGTTCACCTTTTGTAATTTAATTAGTTAAAGGACTATTTTGTTAGATCTCCTGTTTCAAGTCTATTTGGATTCTAAGACCATGACAGATACAGTTTTGTTTAACATATATTTCAAATGTTTCCCTTAAATTATGCCATGGTCTAGACTGAACTCCTTCACGGCCATATTCATCCAGCGGGCCACATGTTCGACAGCTCTGTTTTAAGGTTTCATGAACTTCATGAAGAGAGATGTGATCTAACTGTGATCTCACATTTTTAAACAGGTTTTGCAGATATTCACTCGAAGCTACCCAAATCTGAAAGTGTGGACACACTAGGTTTAAACCTTGTGAAATTACTTCAGACCCCGTAATGAATATGGTTTACAGGATATAATGTAACTCAAGGTCTTATGTTTTCATAAATAATCAATTATAAATAATGTTTTCTCCTGTGTTTGTATGCAATATGCAAATGAATGAAAAAGTGAATAGAACTCATGTGTGGCCGCACCTTGAATCCTTATTGATGCCAACACTGATCTCGTTTTTTATCTGCACGGCGTGAATACAAAAAATACTGATATGTGAAAATATCCCAAAATTGTGCTTCTACATTAGCATCACCTCCAGTCTGCAGCCTTGCGACACTAGTGTGAACTGCTGAGTCACTGTGTTTCTTTAGCATCACTGTGTTATCATCATTCAGTGCCAGCAATGCGTTCCCATAAATGTTACAGCAAAAATGCTAAATGAATTCTGTCATCATTTACTCACCCTCATGTCAGACACAAACTTCATGGTGCTTTTCTTAGAGCTTTACAATCCTGATTCCCATGGCCTGTACAGTTCTTTAACCTTTCTCAATTAGTGTTCCACAGAAACAAGAAAGCCATGCAAGTTTGGAACAATGACAGGCGGCTATTCCTTTAAGAAATGATAGATAGATTAAAGGGGACCTATTATGACCTTTTTCAAAGTCTTGATTTTGTTTTTGGGGTCTACTAGAATTGGTTTTCGTGCTTGAATGTTAAAAAAAAAAAAACATTACTTTTCACATATTTAACATTGCTGCAGCACCTTTCTTCCCAGTCTGTCTTTAATCTCGTGCGAAAAGACCCGCTGTAAATATATACACGTAAATATTCCATCATTTCATGTTTAAAAGTACTTTTCCGCAGTTTTTCAAGTATGGAGGTGCTTGAAAAGCATTCAGTTGCGTTCTAGGCGGTGGGATGTCAAGTCTGTGGCAAAACTCTGCACACCATTCAGAACAAAAAGAAGGCCGAAAGCACTTGTTAGAGGCACACAATTTTTTGTTTCTTTTAGCTTTAGGTAAATGCCTACTAACAACAGAATCCAATCTGAATTTAATTAATAAATTGTTTGATCAGACCTAACTTTTATATATAGGTTATAAAGATTATGTGTTTGCGCACATGATATCAGGAAGCAACGTAATACGCACATGAAGACGGGGAGGTGATGGCGGTGCCCTGCCACTTCTGCTAGTTTTACTGAGATTTCTTATCCCGTGAAAATTGGCCATTAATATTACAGACATCCTGTGGTAAAATTACATTACTCCATCTACCCTTGTAAAACTAATCCTGTCCAAATAGGGCTTTAGAAACACCTCTTTCAGAAAAGCACAATGTGCTCTGATTGGTCAGCTGGACCAGTGTGCTGTGATTGGTCAACTGCTTCAAGCTTATTTTGGAAATGTCACCCTTACCTTACCTTACCTTTTAACTGCGAGTTTAAATACTACTAACACAACTCAACCAGGCCTCGCTCTATTATTTGCGTATGCCTTGGTTGGGAATAATTTAAACGAGGAATACTGTGACGTCTACTACGTTCCTGAAAGAAACTCAAGACTACAATGGAGGCGTTTCAGGGAGTTCAGAAACAGTGCTTACTGATATAGAGAAAAACTGGACCTTTTTTATGCTCAAACAGCAACATTATGCACTAAAGAAAGTTTAAAAAGGTAAAAATGCATATAAGAACCATTTAAATTGAAATTACAAGACACATTTAGAAGGTAAGTACTGTAGATAATTTGTTGCAAAAGGAATGGTGTTGCAAATAGGACAAAAAAAAAAAAATACAGACCTGAATGTTAAAGCCTTTTACTGATCATATCAAACTTTAAAAATGTTAAACACTTTAAAAATCCATAGAACTCAGCCGTGTGATGAATATAAATGTGCTGGTTATTCTTTGAGTGCTTTTAGTGAATGTTAGGTGCATTTTAAAATTCTTCTCATTGGAAAAGACCATGAAGTGTGCTTTAGACACCTTTCCCAAATGATGATGATACCTTTCACATGAAGAACAGAAAGGAAAGAATTTGTGTGGCACAGGGTATAATTGCTACTTTCTAATCACTGAGAAAAGGCTTTGGACAATTTTTCAAGTCTACTGCTACTTTGAGAGTTCGGGGACGTTATGTTAATTTTTTTCCATTAAAAGGGATAATCTAATGAAGAATGCTTTGGATTCAATTTCATCCCAAAGAAAGAAAGAAAGAAAAAGAAAGATTCTCACTACCATTGTGTGAACACTTATTCTCATTAATGCAATACAATAATATAAAAATCATCCTGTCTGGAAACAATCAACATTAATTAAGAAACATAAAACATAAATTAAGATTAGGGTCACACTTTAGATTAGGGTCCAATTCTCACTATTAACTAACTAGTTAATAAACTATGACTTTTGCCTCAATAAACTCCTAATTGTGGCTTATTAATAGTTTGTAAGGTGTAGTTGTTATATTTAGGTATTGGGTAGGATTAGGGATGTAGAATATGGTAATGCAGATTAAGGCATTAATATGTGCTTCATAAGTACTAATAAACAGCCAACATCCTAGTAATATACATGTCAATAAGCATTTAGTGCAATAAATGCCACCTAACATGTATAAATGCTTAATTTAAATGATTAAATAATAAAAAAATCATGGCCAGTAGCCATATCGCCCTATAGCTCAAGACTGGTTACCCACTGAAGCTAAGCAGGGTTGAGCATGGTCAGTACCTGGATGGGAGACATTCTGAGAAAACCAGGTTGCTGCTGGAAGAGGTGTTAGGGAGGCCAGTAGAGGTGCTCACCCTGTGGTCTGTGTGGGTCCTAATGCCCCAGTAAAGTGATGGGGACACTATACTGTCAAAGAGCACCATCCTTCGGATGAGACGTTAAACCGAGATCCTGACTCTCTGTGGTCATTAAAAACCCCAGGATGTCCTTTGGAAAAAGACTAGGGGTTTAACCCCGGTGTCCTGGCCATTACTGTCAAGTCATTCTGAATTGGATAATGAGAATTTGCAGGGAAAATGTCCTTAATTATCATGAAAATAATTTCATAATGGAAATGTCCATGTCTTAAAATTAGGCTTCATTTTCTTCTTTTCTTCACTTTGGTGTAAAATATGCTTTGGCAATTTCATTCAGAACTGTAACTGAATGTCATGAAAAGTGACTTTGGTTCCAGTTTTTTTTGGTGGTTGTTGTTCTTAAACACAGTTTTGAAAAAGATTTTTTTTCCCCATTCCCAACCTTTTTGAAAACATAGGAAATGTCCCCTAGACCCACCCGCCATAAAGCTCAGTAATAGTAATTCAATTATTTCTTGTTTACAATAATGTGGTGGCCTTGGGTTCCTCTTAAGCAGCTTGTATTTGTGCAAAACTTGTCTCTTCTCATGTGTTTTTTGGAATCTTATATCCAAGGGATCCCAGCTGCCCTGTATAACACTGCGGATGTTCAATCATACAGAAGCATCTGAGAGCAACAAATACTCAGGAATGTGTGAATTCAAAGGATGTGGAACACCTCGCTCCGATGAAAGAGAGACCGTAACAGCGAAAGAGCGAGTGGGGATGAAGGCTGCATATAAATGTGGCTTTCTAGAGCTGGGCCTCTCTGGGAATTTGCCACAGCTCTGTGTGAGGAAATGTAGTGACCACAGTATCTGTGTGTGTGAGAGAGGGAGAGAGATTTTTTTTTAAAGGGTGTGATTCTTCTAGAATGCTTGCTAAAAGCAAATGAAGAGCCACTTGTGCTAATAAAGACAGGACAGCATTGCCTCACAAACAGCCATCTGATGTCTGTCTCACATCAGCTGTCTCGAATTAGGCCCATTTAAACACCCTCAGGCTTGCATTTGGCTGACTGTGTTAAACAGGACATTGATTGGTTGACGTTTCAGTCAGAGGTCATATCAGTGAAACTGCATGTCCAAACACTCCTCCCTGGATAAACTCCAGAATCACAGAGGGTGACTGCATTTATCTCAGAGGAATGTGGGATTACCCATAGCGTGTATCTACCTGTGCTAAGATCAAGAAACCTTTTTTAAATACAGGTAGAAAGCATTGGGTTTTTTTAATGGTTCCAGAATGTCTGCATTTCCCAATGTAGAACTAAACTGCTCAGACAGTGTTCACTTTATCGCTAATCAACAGTAGCACTAGCACTACGCTAAAGAAAGGATGTTTAGCTCAACTGTGAAATTGCAGATGTGATGATAGTGAAAGCTGTGAAATAAAGGCAGTATACTTAGATTGTCTTTCTATTGTGTTTTAGCTATACTTGCTGGTTAAACACATGCACGTTTGATTTTACTCTGCTCTAAACCAGTGGTTCTCAATTCCAGTCCTCATGACCCACTGCTCTGCACATTTTGTATGTCTCCCTTATTTAACACACCTGAACCAGATCATCAGATCATTAGGAGAGACTCCATGAACTGAACTGAGTGTGTCAGATAAGAGAGACATACAAAATGTGCAGAGCAGTGGGTCACAAGGACTGGAATTGAGAACCACTGCTCTAAACCACTAGATCAGTGATTGACTATGGAAATTTGGCAACGCACAGTTGATTCTGTGCTAATTTGATCTAATATGTAGTGTGTTTTTAATGTTATAGATGTAACAATAATATAATAGGTGAATGAATAAATGATATTAGCAAATATTTTGAGAAAAATAACTTGTTAATGATTTTCAGTTTTTCAATAATATGTAAAAGTATGGTATTTGGGGTAAAATATTATATCTAAAATAGATATGATAATAAATAAATTGTTGCTTGTTGCCATTTGTTGACATGACATTGTTTGCTTCAGATGGTCAATATAATTTATTATTTGGTTTTCCTTAGAGATAATCAACATACCCCCCCCCCCCCTTTTTTTTTTTTGCATAGACATAAAAATGCAATATAAACTTAAATGGTTGTCTTTATAAAGACACTCAGCAGATTATTGCTGAAATGAAAGAACTAAGTAAAGCTGTACTTTAAATTTACAGATTTACAGTAAAGTAAATGTAGGTGACTGCTCTAAACAAACTCAAAGATCTAAGACTTTTTCTATGTACACAAAAGGCCTATTTCTCTCAAATATTGTTCACAGATCTGTCTAAATCTGTGTTAGTGAGCTCTTCTCCTTTGCCGAGATAATCCATCCACCTCACAGGTGTGGCATATCAAGATGCTGATTAGACAGCATGATTATTGCACAGGTGTGCAATAGGGTGGTGGGGCGGGGCGGGGCGGGGCGGGGCGGGGCGGGGGGGTGGGGTATCTGTAAACCAATCAGTATCTGGTGTGACCACCATTTGCAACAGCTCTGGTGGATATTCCTGCAGTCAGCATGCCAATTGCACGCTCCCTCAAAACTAGCGACATCTGTGGCATTGTGCTGTGTGATAAAACTGCACATTTTAGAGTGGCCGTTTATTGTAAGAAAAATGTTGGCAAAAACAAAAGTGTTGCGTTTATAATTTTGTTCAGTATACTTTCCTCCCATAAATTTTGCATTTGAAAGGGAGGCTCCTACAAATGCTTATGCAATAAGGTCATCTGCAAAAATAACTGTCAGAACTGATAACTTTTCAGAGCAATTTTTTCCCACTAGATGTCTTTAGTAAATCCTGACTTTTTTTTTTTTTTTTTTACTCCAAAAGAGGGTTTGCGCTGGCACAAGCTGTTAGTAAATCTGGCCCTAAAATTGCTATAAAAAAGCCATATGTCTAACCAAGCTGTGTTCCAAATTGGAAGTGGATATCACAAAAACTGAGGTTCCAATGAGATTTTGTTCAGGTGCCATATCAAAAATAGCCATCAGCTGAAACTCCTTTCACAAATGAATACATGTATGTCACAATATCACTGCTATCACAAAATAGTGGCCAAATATGGAACATTGAATCTCAGACCTTTCCAACATGTGTTTTGTCAAGATTAGAAAAATATTTGATTAAAAAGTCAATGTCTGATTTCCATTTCCATTTTAACCACAGTGTATTAATTGAAAAGTCCTGAAAAGTGAAGCCAAAGCGTTTTGATCGCCCCCAAGTGGCTGTAAACCCCGCCCCCTCTCCATGTGATCTAATGGGACATGAGACAAACTACTGTAAACAATCAAATTACACTTCAAATAAATTTTAAACCATGTTCAAGTGTTCGTTTTTTAAATAAGTTTGGTTTTAGTCAGTTATTTGATGCTAGAAAAACAGAAGTGTGAAGTCATGATGCTGAGATTGACAGCTTCTCTGAGCGAAGTAGTCACTGAAGCACCAACAGACTTTTTTCGGGATCTTTGGGAGGAGATTGGAGCTTTAACTTAAATTCTACATTTCCATAACTGTTTATTTCCCACTGACAAAATGAGTTGTTCTGCAGTAAACTGTTCTAACCAATTCTGCGGGAGTGTGGGCCATATTTGGGCATTGGCGGCTTCACTTTTTTACAATGGAAGCGAGTGAAAGTGCATCATTCATCTTTTTTTTTTTGCAGTCTATGGGTCAAACAATGTTGTTTGCAGCCAGATGGTGTAGTTACAGCATTTACCAGCAGGGGCAAACAGGGCTAGCTTAGCAAAATCTTGACTCTTTTTCTCCAACAGTATTGGGTTCCAAACATTTAAACATTTATTTCAGATTTATAGTTCTTACAGAGATTACTAATAGCTCTGCAAGAGGAAAGGAATGGATTTGATGTGACTCATGCATTATTAATAGCTCACATTTAAAGCTTTGAGATCTAGGATGTTCTGGTACTAAGCATCTATTGTTCCCTCTTCACATCCCTGAGCTTTTTTGTGTGTGTTCAAAGTCTTATTATTATTTGAGATGAAAATTGTGATGAATGTCTAACTCAAGGTGCTTTTGTGTTCACGTTAAACGTGAAAAATGACTTATACTTGTATATGTGTGTACATCTGGAGTATTTGGTCAGACTCCATTAACCAATGCTTGGTTTGCAGGTACATTGACAATGCTATGAATCAAAGCACATAAGCCTGGGGACTATGTGTGTGTGTGTGTGTGTAAGAGAGATGGCAGTGCTTGTTGAAATATTCCCCTGCTGGCTGGTGTAATTACAATTCATGCAAACCCCCTTTACAGAGAATAGCTGTGATTTCTCACCATTTAACCTATTATTTTATTTCCATTCAATTGCACAACTTTAAAAACCTCACTGTAAATAAAAAAACAAAAACAAAAAAAAAAACATGATTTTAATGTTAACAACTGTAAAAATGCCACGGTGAAAACCTGTTACTTGGTTAACAAAGTTTCCGTACTATATACGATGAAGAATAACGGTAATAGAGCTAACCGTACAATTAATGTAATTTTACAGTATACCATTATATTTACAGTTTTGGAAGTGAAATAGAACAAGTCATTGTATAATTTACAGTGAAAAACCATAAATTGACATTCCCAGAATTCCCTGCGTGACACTTCACATTTGATGTATTTTTGTTGAAACTCTAGGTGGCGCAAGCTAATAGGTCCTTTAACTCACCTGTTCATAATCACATTGTTATCTATTGGGCGTAGCTGATTGATTCCTGCCGTATCAGTAGCCAGTGAGCTTGCTGCTCAACCTTCAAATACTTGATTAGCATTTGCCTTAGCAGTGCTGCATGCTTTCAGAAACCCTCCACCTCCCCAGCTCCACCTGTATAGATGTGCTATGGGTAATTCATGTACGCTATTTTGTACAGCAGCAGCATGTCTTACTTGCTCACAGCAGTGTGTTGTGTATGTATTGGCAATAGCAAGTCCTGTACTTGCTCTGCAGCAGCAATAACCTACAGCAGCAGCAGCAGCAACAGCGTAGCAGATCTATTCTGCCAAAACCAAACATACAACATTGTCATAGCCATCACCATGCCAATCACTCCGAGAGTTGTAATGAAAGAATTATGTTTCTACTTATTTTTTCTAATTAGTTATGTAAGTTACAGTTGGGGTCAGAATTAATGGCACCCCTGGTAAATATGATCAGAAATGGCTGTAAAAAATAAAACGCCATTGTTTATCCTTTTGATCTTTCATTCAAAAAATGTGCAAAAATCTAACCTTTCATTGAAGTAAAAGAATTGAAAGTGGGGGGGAAATCACATTATGAAATGAATGTTTTTCTCCAAAACACGTTGGCCTCAATTATTGGCACCCCTAGAATTTTTTATGAGTAAAATATCTCATAGTAAAATATATTTACCTTTTTTAGCACACTAGGGTGACTAAGAACATGAAATTGTCTAGCTATGACTTCTTGTTTCACAGGAGTTTAAATATGAGGAAACACAAAGGCCAAATTCCCTTAATCATCCATCACAATAAGTAACCAAAGAATATAGTTCTGATGTGCATCAAAAGATTGTTGAGCATCACAGAATTGAAAGTGGCTTTAAGAAAATTGCTAAAGAATTGAAAATCCCCATTTTGACCATCAGGGCAATAATTAAGAAGTTCCAATCAACTAAAGATGTTATGAATCTTTCAAGAAGAGGACGTGTGTCTATATTGTCTTAATGCACGGTGAGGAGGAGCATTTGAGTGGCCAAAGACTCTCCAAGGATCACAGATGGAGAACTGCAGAGATTAGTTGAGTCTTGGGGTCAGAAACCTAGCAAAAAAAATAATAATAATAATTCAAACAACCCCTACATCCCCACATGTTGTTTGGGAGGATTTCAAGAAAAATCCTCCTCACTCATCCAAAAACAAACTCCAGCAAATTCAGTTTTGAGACATGACTGGATCTTCAAACGACACAGGGTTCTGTGGTCAGATGAAACTAAAAAAAGAACTTTTTGGCAGCAAACACGCTAGATGGGTTTGGTGCACACAAGGATAAAAAGTACCCCATGTGTGCAATTTAATATACTGTTGGATCTTTAATATTGTGGGCATATTTTTCTGCTGGAGGTCATCTTGTTCAGATCATCCTGGACATCTTGTTCAGATACATGGCATTGTGGATTCTATCAAATATCAACAGATACAAAATCAAAACCTGACGCCTTCTGCTAGAAATCTTATAATGGGCCGTGGTTGGATCTTCCATCAGGACAACGATCCAAAACAAACATCAAAATCAACACAAAAATGTGTTACAGCGCACAAAATGAAGCTTCTGCCATGACCGTCCCAGTTCCCTGACCTGATGAGTGGGCTGAACTGAAGAGAAGCACCACCAACATGGAGCTAGGAATCTGGAGAGATTCTGTATGAAGGAATGGTCTCTGATCTCTTGTCAGGTGTTCTCCAAACTCATCAGGAGAAAACTCAGAGCTGTTATCTTGCCTCTTATCTTGAAACTGAAATTGTGATAGCCTTTTCTTCCCTCTTGTGATGTATATTCGAGTGAAAAAAAGAAAAGAAAAGTAGGATGGGACTTGATTTTGTCCTTTGGGAATTGATTGGATTGTAGGAAGTTGGGCGTTGCTAACTAAATGGAGCCAAATCTGAATGTCAGTTGTGGAGGATATTTAGTCCCACCCTTAACTTTTAAGAATTTACAGTGTATATAGTATGTCTACAGTGCAACAGCAAAGAGCTTGTTTACATTTTGGACAAGTCAAGTTGTGATACAGGATCACAGGACCACATGGAGATGCCAGTAAACCCTAAACCAACCACCTTGACCTGACTGCATACCTACTACAGCACACTGATAAATTCAGAATTAATAAACACAGCAACACACACATGGCAAATCAATACATAATCCTGAATGTCTGTGGAAACATGGTAAATGTATATATGTTGAAATGAATCCAATGTTGAGAAAGCGCACATGGTTTGTATCCGCATTAATATAACAGACTCACATGCCTGTTTACTGTACGACTCCTGTACGTCACAGCAGTCATCTTTACCTTGATTGCAATACTCATCCATCAAAACTTTACTAACGAGACGCTGGTTTTCTATATCCAGCTGAAAAACGTAGTTATCGTATCAATTGGCCATTCAGCAGTGGGATGTTTCGACGTTTAGTTCAGTCTGTTCAGTGCAATGAATGAGGACTTGCTTAAGGCTATAGCTATAGAAAGACGGTTCACTCCTATTAGTTATAAATGGGAGAAATTACAAAGTGCAATATGGCGGACTATGTCCCGCCTTCCAAGTAAAAGAGCCAATCGCTGATTGATAAAGTCGTTAGAAGCTAAGGTCTAAGCTAGGACTTGATCTTGGATGCCCGAAATAGCTGCCCGGAGGCGTTGCAAATATGGCCTCCGAGTGAACAGACTTTCCTTGAAAGGTACTTTGGACTTGCGCTCCTCAGAACCAACCACAGAATATAACAGAGCTCGTGTTTTAAAGCAAAACACACCCTGGAATGAATAATTCAATGAAAATGCAACGTGAGTCTATATCTGCCATCTCTGATTTAATAAGCCTGATTTCTTTATATTAGCACTGTTTGGACTGATTGTTTGAATTAATTCCCTTACTGGATGGATCAATGGACTGAAAACTTTCCAGTAGTTTAGAGGCTTGATCTGATCGCAAGAGAGAAGTGAAATCGGGTTAATGGATTAGAATAGACATTTCCGCCTACCAGGGTTGGTGCTTGCAGCATTGTAGATGCTCAGTGTGATAAACTCCCAACTCCCAAGATCATCTAAATGCATGACGTATTTACGTTAATAACACAAAATTCACATGCTTCAGTAATTTATTTGCGTTGAATTATTTTAACACGAAAAGGATATGGAATTAATCGCATTTCATTTATTTGTTCAAAAATACAGAAAAAAACAGTAATGTTGTAAAATATTACTACAATTTAAAATAAAGTTTTCTATTTGAATATATTTTTAAAATGTAATTTATTTCTGTGAAGGCAAAGCTGAATTTTCAGCAGTCATTACTCCAGTGTCACATGATCCTTCAGAAATCATTCTAATATGTTGATTTAATGCTCAAGAAACATTTCTTATTATTATCAATGTTCAAAACATTATTGCACATCACTGCTGTGCACTGAAAGTTTTTTTTTTAGTTTTTTTTTTTATTATTATTATGTAAACACTATGCACATAGCATAGTAGACAAAGGAACTTTCCACTTTTTGACCTTCTTAACCAACTATACACATTCTGGAATAAATTCTTGAATATTCCAGTCCAGACGTGTCTGACCTAAACACTCAAAACATTGGCCACCACTGAAATTCTTGTGAAGTCTCTCAAACGATCTTGGATACCTGATGCTACCAGTGAGTGAGTGTGTGTGCATGAGCAAATGTGTATGTGACTGTAGTCTGAGCCAGTGGAGCAGATGTTGGGTGCTCAGCTTACAAATGACTTTGGAGGATTTCCCAACGAGATGTGGAATGGCTTATTCTCCACTGAGATTTCAAAACAAGGGTCTAAAAATAAAGTCTGTGTTAAGTCTCTCATCAGTGAAGACGATAAAAACATCAGTCATGCAGCTCTGAATTTCACAGGTTCAGGATGCAGAGGGACTGTCAGTATGTGTTGAGGTTCAGTGTTCATTTGCAAAATATTTGCATTTAAAAAAATTTGAAGAGTTCACCCAAATATTACCCCCTTTTTTCCATTTACTCGTCCTGTAAAGAGTGGAGTCTCACATCATGGGTGGCAAATCCCATGATTCTCAGGTGTCCCATGACTACAGATTATATTTTCATCTATTTTACAAGTATGTGTAGCAGATGTATCATTCTTCATTACTATCATTTTCTAAAATGGAAAGAAAACATTTTCTGTGCAGTAATATTTTATTTCAACTATACATGCCGTGTTAAAAAAAGTCAACAAAAATATTCTTAAACAATGACTGTAATTATTTACATTTTCTCAGAACAGCTTTACAATATCTACACATTAAAATATTCCAGAAAAGAAAAGCTGTATTCCAACTGCCAATGTTTGCACAGTATTAAAAATAAAAGGTAAACCAGTCTGGTTTCTTTGCACATATATCGACTGAACAATAAAGGCTTGAAGTCAGATTGCAGATTTATATTGCAATATACAAGGCAGCTCAACACAGGACAACTTGAACCAGAGCACAGGATCAACTCTCTCTCCTTTAATAAAACTGATCTTTAGCAGGTGATGCATCAGCCTCCGCTCAGTTGCTCAAATACAATCAGAACATGTAAACAAACATGGAGCTTTGGGCTTGAAGAGGCAAGTTTTATCTCGATACACTGAAATTCCCTAGTAATTTCAGACAAACTGAGTCACTAATCGTAGATTCTCCTCTCTAAAAACGCATCTTGTTTTGACCCCCATTAAAAGTTGTGAAATATTGTGAGCTGAGAGTCAGGTGATAAACATTTTAGATCCATAATACATTCATTACATGGCATCTTATCATCGCAAATTAGCACCTTCCAAAAACGCATAAGAACAAAGTAGCAATAAGAAAATGGCTAATTAATTATTATAATCTTTGTTTGCATTCATTTTCATTCTGAAACTTTCTTATATAAAATAAACCATTCTGAGGGACGGCCATATCATAGTATCCCCCATTCATGGCCGGAACCACCACAAAATTGGGGGTGCACCTGCCCCCGCCCCCACTTCAAATATAATTAGATTATTTATAATTTCCTAAAGCTTTACCTTCTCTGTTCATATTGAAAAAAAAAAAAAAAAAAAGTTTGTTGACTGTGAAATGTCCAAAACCAAACCAAGCTCTCATGACTTTAATAAGGCACACAAATACACAAATCCAGGTCAACTTGCTTTGAAAATGTCCACACTTAAATAGTTGTATATTTACAATAACAATAATCACTGGCACGACTCTGCAAGACACACTGGTAAGGTATTGCAGTGATTGTACACTTATAGTGAGTATGCAATTGAGGCCTCTATTATTTAAAACAAGCAGAGTGAAGCTTATCTCTTGGATAGGGTCTAGTATAGAGCTGAGGAGTGGTTTAAAGTAAGGAATGTGCTGTTTGCAGTTTTATGTAATACTTTGCCCAGGAACCAAGAAGCAAGTTCTCTAAATTTGTGTAAACTGGAAGGAATATTCAATGGTTCAGAGGGAAGAGAAATATCTTCATAGTCCCAACAGCAGTATTTGGCATGTAGGAAAGGAGAGAGGTTGATCAATGATCTGCCTTGTGTCATAGTTGAAAGTTGACTTTATGGGATTACAGGATTCCCATTGATTTTCTGGAACTAAAAACAGAACATAGTACATTTGACCAGCGTGATCCTGTGCTGAGTCTGTGGGTTTAAAAGCTTGCAGCAGCTTGACACGCAGAGCCGCTGCATGGAACGTCACACTGGAGTTAAACACTGTCATCATCTACACTTAGCAGCACAAATGTTGAGGGCACTTTTACCCTGTGAGTTTTAAAATCAGTAGTCCAAGTAAGGGGCCCTGGATATTTCTTTTGCACGCAGAAATTATTAATTAATGTCTGGACTTCTGTGTCCAAACACATCTGATGTTAATGCACCTTAAATGGAATTTAGTTTTATGACAGCGCTGACTCAAACTTGTTCTCAGTTTACTGAAAAAACATGGGCAATGAATGCACACTGGTTAGCCCCAGAGACTAATCAAACACAGACACGCAACATGTCCTTTTGACTCTTTCTGTCTTCTTGAGAGATATCAAGCAAGAATATCAAATTTTCCAAACAGTCTAACAAATACAGTTCACATTGATGGGGAAGAACAGTGCAGGGGGGAGCATTCACTGCCCGACCGCCACAGCAACTTCGCAGCAGCTTTACGCTGCACGTCAGCTGTGACCTATGACCTCAGGCGTCCCTGCCGCCTTAAAGATCAGAATCCGTCACCTGTCACTCAAGCGTGACGGGACATGGTCATTGAGAACTAGCACAGCTACCCGAAACAGAAGCTCTGGCATCCGATTCATTTCCCTTCAAAGGAAAGCCCATTTCTCTGCGGGCCAAGCGCTTTTACTCCCACTGTCCATTCAAAGAGTAAGATCTTGCTAGGCATGTCAGTAGCTATACTTGTTCACTGCCCTCATTTGTGCAGTCTGTGGTGCAAAACCGTTGGGTTTGGGTGGCACATCGGGCTTTAACGATGCTGTCCGTTTGATGGATGTTCGTGGTAAAGATCCGTGACCACTGTAGCTGCTCTGTCGGGATACAGAAGGTGTCATAGCCATTGGTACCCCGTGAGAGTCTAGTCTAGTGGGTGGGGTAGGAGTTGGGGGCATGTACCCACCTCTGTTCATACTAGGTTGGCGGGACACTATGGCCCCGCTAGGTGAGTGCAGCCCTTTGGGTGGCGAGGATATGGAGTGTCGCTGGGAAGAGCTGCGGTGATACCGCTGTCTCTCGAGTGTTCCCATTTGCCCTGTGGGTGATGTTGGTGTTGTCGGCACATCCACTCTTTTAGTCGGGCTATTCCTGGGTAAAGATGAAGAGGGTGAGTACAAGGAGGCCTCTCGGCTTGGGACTTTAGGTGGAATCTCCGTTGGGCTTACAATGGGTTCCAGCATTAGGTGCTGTCGGGATTTGGGCATCTCCACCATGATGGCCTTTGGGGGGCTGCTCTCATTTAGATGCTTCAAGAGGTCGTTCAGCGTGTTCCTGGCATCCACAGTGCGCCGCTGGTCTTTACGGCCAGATTTGGAACCATGTTGATCGCTATTCTGGATCTTCTTTTCTGCTTGAGGCCCTTCGGGAGTACTGAATGATCCCCTGATCTCATGTGTGGCATTGGGCAGTACCACAGCACTAGGGATGTGGGGGTTGCTAATGGCAGAATGGGGAGGTGGACTGGAGGGAAGATATTGTGGGCTTTTTGGTGGTCCTTCTTTGCGGGAGCTACTAATCTTACCATGAGCTCTCTCCCACTGGTTCTTGATTGGCTGATGGCTCTTCTGTTGCAGCACAGGTGTGGACTCAGGCGTAGGCAGTGCTGCAAGTTCCGGTGGCTGCCCACTCAGGAGCATTGTCTTAGTGTCTCCGGTGGTTGGCACCTCCCTCCCATTGCTCAACAGGTTGGTGTAGAGTTTGGGAGAATCCATATCAGGTTGGTACTCTTTGACAGGACTGTCGAACAGACCATTGAGCTTGGCAAAGCTGCCAGTTGAATCAGTGCAGGACTGTGCTGACTCTGCATCTTTTTGGATCTTACGTGGTGTGCGAAGGAAAGCGTCTCTATAGCAGTAAACGACCATGCCGGCGATGAATGCACCAAGCAGGAATGCAGCTAACACACAGGAGATAAGGATGTTCATGTGCACCATCTGGTTAGATTCACCTGCTTGTATTTCCCACACACCTGCAACACAGATAGCCAAACAGCATGTTAGCACACTCAGACAGTTGAGCACTGAACAACTCTCTCTTAAAGCAAAAAGTCCTTTCCCCCCAAACATGCTTAACCATTTGGCGTGAATCAAGTGTGCTACTGTTATTTTCAACATTTTAGAAACTTTTTAAAGAAACATACCCAGCAAGAAATTCAGAAAATACAATGCAGTACCCTGTTATTATATTAGTGAAGGAGGCAAATTAGTAAAGAGGTGTGGTGGAACAATTTATTGCACAAGGGTTGAGTATCAGGTGAGTTAGTGTGTTTGGGTTTTACATGAGAGTTTTCCCAAAAAGAATTAAGCCCACTGTCTTTGTATATTATTCGAGGGTGAGTTTTGTTAGCATCCGCAGATATTCGAAAGAGTTAGTCAGAGAATAATTTTGCTTTAGAGGTGCTTTAAATGTTGCTTAGTGGCAAGGCCTTTGGAAGATTTCCTAAAACCCAAAACAATGGGTAGATAAAGAAATGGATGAAAGAAGATAAAGATGTAGCCATTTAGGACAGATTGAACAAAAAAGAAAAAATCCCATAGAAAATGCATGAAAGTTAAAAGTGGAGAACAAATCATAGGAACATAAAAGTAGGAGAAATAATAATAAAAAGCTTTATACACTGATGGAATCTGAGTATAGCTGCTTGTATCATCTTAATACACTTCAAGACAACAAGGCATTGTGCTGATCTGAAAGTTTTCAAAAGCACATACATTAGGAGCCTGTATCTCTACTTTGCTAATGTAGTGTGACTGACTGCAGAATTGCTTATCAAGCCATTTTCGTAAGGAATGGGCTGCTATCAGAGAAGTATGCCCTCTCTCATATGATTAGCAGCGCTAATAGCAGCTATTACCCAGAATTCCATGCAGCAGCGCAGAGCGCTCTGGTCAAGGCCTTACCCTCCAGCACACCTGGTATAGGCTCAACAGAATGTGAAGTGGCTGGTTCATCGCGGAGCACAGATTTCCGTGAGCCAAAGAGTTGGGGAGTCTGAGTGGGGATGGTTTGGAGTGATTGTATGGGTTCAGAACTTGCGGGCACTGTGACTGACGAGGATGGCAACTCCATGTCTGTAGCGACAAACAAACTGTTAAGAATCGGGGCCCATGATAGGCGCAACGTAACGATCGGGGGTTAGTGCATATTGACAGGACTGACATATGTCAGTTTATACGATTCATTGAGGTTATTTTTTAGAGATTGACTCTTTGGACCATTACAGGTAAGTAATGGCTGTGCAGAGTCTAAGGTAAGGAAAACTTCAGCCTGAGAGGAGGGAAAGGATGAAGACCATCTTTAATAGAATAGGACGGCGACAATATAGTCCAGGGAGATGAAAAGATGAAGGTAGCACATATCCATGCAAGAACAAATGCATGAAATGATGGAAAAGCTGGTGATGAGAGATCAGGTGCCCTCTTAATGATAGTGATGATGGTGTGATGAAGAACACATGACTAAAGGTAGGTGGCAGCAGAAGAGGAAAAAAGACGGAGATTTGGAGAATGATGAACTCAAGGAAGGAAATCAGTGCAGTACAGGAAACTAACCAGAGGTTGGGTCGCCATATGATTTGAAATCTGGCGCTGATGTAGTGGCCAAAAATTCTAAAAGAATTAAAGGAACAGGAAATCAGCATAAAATAACAAAAATAAAAGTTTGAAATTATAAAAAAGCTACAACTGTTTTTATCAAATTATCAAAAAGTGTTTGTTTTCCTCTGGTTTACGCTGTATCGCTCTTTCACTTGCAGGTGTATGTTTCTGTGATGTTCAGGCCTACACAATGTATGTGTACAAATGTGTTTGTTTAATTGTCAGAGGAATTAGTATGATGTTTGTGTGATATGTGTTAATTTCCATCAGCTGAGAGTGTAAGGGGGTTATTGATGTGAGAACTACTAACTAATATTTCTTAAAGGGGGCACGTGTTGATTAGCTCACCATGACAATCGCCGAGATGAGCAGTATTGCCGTATTCAACATCTTGCTCATAACCAGTTCTGCAAAAAAGGAAAAGACAGAGGGATAAGAAATTTTGTTCTATGGACTAAGGAAATAAATTTGGACTGATGGGTGAATCTAGTTTAGCTTTGCAGGAAATATGTCTAATTTCATTTAGCATACCTAGTTTTTCCCCATTGCATTTTCTAGGTAAATCTGACTGTTTTAAATGATTGTAGGACTTACTGCATAGCTGCAGGAATACGTTCACAAGCTCCATGTGACATCCATCCGCAGTACGGGTCTCTAGAAGCAATACAAGACCTGCAACACAAAAACTAATGTTTATACCGGCACAATATGAAAGATTAACACACCTTACAATGGCTGAGAAGGTTTTTTTTGCTGCCTGTATAAACAAGGCCTAAGTAGAGCTGCATTCAGCACTCACTTTTGACAGGAACTGTGTCGTTCGCAGCGGCTAAGTGGTATTCTGACCACACAGCTGGAAAAGGCCACATAGAGCGTGTGGGTGTCTTTATCTAGGTGGAAAGACAGAATTCCCCTATCATCCTCATTGCTGGATAAACACCTGGGAAAAATAGAACAGAGGGAGGGAGACAGTGAAGAACAGATAAATCATTATGTTATCGGATCTATCTGTCAGTCAGTACTTTCTTTAGCCTCATATATTAACAGAAAGAGAACAAAACACACATATAGCACACACACACACACACACACACTGACACTGCAGAGGGAAAGTGAAAACCTTTTGCTTTCACATCAAACATATCTAATCTCATCTCAAAAAATCCAAAACTCTCAATCAGGTCACAAAAAGACAATTTAATTTTTTGGGTAAATAGCCAAGATAGTTTCATACAAATAAGTTTCTCATAATGTAAAGACAAAGAGAATGATCATAAGATGATTATAGGATTAGAACATACTTGGCTTGGTTGAAAACGTCGATCTCTTCCAGTAGGACGCTGTCATTCAAAGACAGCGGGGATGTCTTTGCCAGAACTTTTAGCAAGATGCCTGCCTCAGAGCCAATGAATACCACTGTGTAATTCTTATGGGGTCCTGCAGTGTTATCAACAGCGAGTGCCGTTAGCCTATACCTACAAAGAAGAAGGAAAAACACTTGAATGCAGGGCTGCTTTTCAGTTACAAGGAGACGCCTGAATTACAAAAGCTTAACTTGATCTGGCACAGGACAAAACATGTTGAAACGCGACACATCCATCAAGACCTGAACTAGTGAAATTAGGCGTGCCAGTTGTTTAGAATGTGAAACCAACACTCTTTGCTGGGAGGGTTCTAAAATGTTTACCTGATGCTTATTTAACAGCTAACACTGGGTCTAGATGGCAAACTGTTCAGTGTGTTCTTATGCAATTGTATAATCGGTGTAGGTATTGGATTTTCTTCTGATGGGTATATTTTTTTTCTGGATTTTTTTCTGATGGGTAAATATTTATTTCAGATAAATCCACCTTTAAAAAAAGTCTGAGCTGGGTTTACATGTCTCTTCCTGTCAAAGTGGGTAGTAGTAGTACTTAGACTTTGCTGTTAGTCAAAAGTCTTGGTTGCAGCAAATCTTGCAATAGTGTCAGAACAAGCTTTTGAGACTAGGCTGAATGGTGGAACTTTGCCCATACCTGACTCTTGTTTTGGTGAACCACGGTTCGTCTCCAATGGAGGGGACCGAGGCGTCCATGAGTGGGTGTGACTTGATGAACTGAAGGGTCTCGTCTGGAAACTCGATGGAGGTTTTGTAGGACTCCGCTGAACCGTGTCCCGCACAGCAGCCGGGTCTGAAAAGACAAAACGCGCACACATGCAGTTCCGGCTGAGGGAAAGAGGGCAAAGAACCATGTGCCACATGCCTGTAAATCTATACCCGCCTCCATATGGCCACTGCACACACAGGTTAAATATGCAGCATGTCCAATTATCACATGTTAATTATTAATCTCGCAATGATTAGCCCGTCACGCACTAGTGCCGTGCACCAACCTGGGCTTGGGCAGCTTTTCCTCTGGAAATGGTGTCCACACTGAATCTGCCGTCTTCTGCTCTTTGAAACGGCCACGGAATGCCTTCTCAATGTCCTCCATGGAGAACGCACACACCGCGGAGCCAGGGATACTGAATAAATCGAAACAGTGGTGTTAGCACTATTCAGCCTGTTTTCATGTTTTTATGAGATTTTATGGAAAGGACTGTGACAAGCTTTACCTGTTCAACTGGGTGGTGAAAACTCCAACCACAGAAGGCACCCCATTAATGTCGATTATGTCTGTAATGGCCTGAAGGACATCAAAGTAGAAAAATGATTCTCCAGGAACGGAACAGTTCAGGCGAGCCTTAACAAAAGATGTCCAGTGTTTCTCCAGCACCCGCTGAGACCCTCCCATGTCATTTTTACAGATCCGAGCCACTCTGGAGTAAACCGCCTGCGGTGAGAGAAAAATAGTGGGAGAAACTCAGCATCGCTCTCTAAATAATAGATCTATCTCCCAAGCGGCTCAGTTGAATCTAAATATACGCAAGAAATATTTTTTCTCTTAGACAGAACAAAACTGCAGTGTGCTTGAGGGCTTGAATTAGCACTATGTTACCACCTTAATAATTCACTACTGTAAAACCTGCTCTCAATGCAGATGTTGACTCCAAAATTAACTAAATTTAAATATTCATTAGTCTGTGGTACAAAGAAGTCGTTATACGGGCCAATTTAAAGCAAATCCTGAGGCAACGGATGATATACTGACCCTCTGGGACAAATGCTCATCTCTAAATAAAAGCCTATGAATACTACATTAACATGCAAATCAGAACTGTATTATCACAGTTTAGATAAAACAGGATTACCATAACTGTACCATGGTACCGTCACATTACTTTTTGTGTGTGTTTTGTGAACTTTAGCATCTGTAGCAACGTTAGCATTGCACATTAAGTTGCAAGTCATACCTTTCCCAAGTTGTTGTGCTCAGCTGCGATTTCTCTGAAAAAGAAGTAGACGAAATCCCCATAATCCACTGCATGGAGGAAATGTGGTTCTGCGAGAGAAAGAGAAAGAAGCATTAGCATCTCCATCGCTGACCCCAAGTTAAATTTTGATGCGTTTTTGTTGGCTGAGTGGAATGCCTGAGTGTTGACCTAGATCGTGCCACAGAAAGCTGGATTTTGTATCAACACCCGCCATTTTCTGTTCTCCCATATTGACCCACTTCTTTAAGGTACGGTTAGAGGTTATAGTTCATATGTGTACTGGGTTCAACAAATTTAGCAATGTTAGCATAAAAAACTGACTAGCAGACAAGTTTCTGTACCTTTTAACCACTTGGAATCATATTTGATTGTCCGAAGGGCAGAACCGTCTCCCATGCTGCGATAAATCACAGCATCGCTGGCCAGGAAGTCCGCCACCGTGGCCGAGTACAGCTTACCATCTATGACACATAAATACATGAGCTTAAACACACAGTTCGACTTCATTACACAACTGCATACAACTCACGCAATGTACTTGGAATTCAGCACGCATTCATCGAACACTAAAGGCCAATTTACACTGAGAATCAAACAGAAAAGCAAAATGAATTCGAAGACAGGAAAGGTCTATTTAGACCAACAAAAAAAAGAAGAAAAAAACACTCTGATTATTTATATTCTTCAATGCAAGATACAGTGCACATGGTATTTCATAGCATTTTTTGCTTTTTACTTAAGTGTTCCTGCTATTGTATGTACAGTAAATAATCCAGCTTTCTAAATAATAATAATTAAATAAATAAATAAATACAATGAATACAAATTCATGTTTTAAGCATAAATCTAGTTAAATGTACTGAGCAATGATTATAAATTCCTTTTTTAGCATAAATTTAGAACAAGAAAAATATTTATATATTATAACTGGAAAACAAGCCGAAAATACTGATTAAGAGGTTTTTTGCTGTGTTTCCTGTACAGATTCATTCAGATGCGCACGTGACATCACACTGCACTGTACTTTCATGACATCTGATTTATGCGTAACATCAGTCTCTGCTCTCGTTGAAGCGTTAATTTTATCCAAAACCTTTAAAATTCATGGCAAAGTTATTTATCATCCTCCTCATTATCCTGACAGCTCTCATACCAGCAAACAGGGCAACGTTTGTCTGCTTGGCGTCAAATGGGCATCGGGCCAAACCGCTGATCTCTTCCCCATCAAACTCCAGGTTATCCAACTAAACAAGAGACGGAAATAGATAAAAAAAAAAATAGAGATGCTGAGATCTTATCTTCATTGTACAGTAAAAATGCTCCCATTCACATTAACCAGTCACTTATTAAGAGCCAGACAGTCACGTAGACCTCATAAACAGTGTGACCTACCCTGTAGTAACGGCACATGGGGTTGAAACCATTTGTTCCGCAGATGAACACAAGATCATCATTTCTCGGAACCAGGACTTTAATGAAATTATGGCACTCGTCCTGAGAGGAAGACAAGACAGTGAGATTTATGGTTGCTTTAGTGCTGTAAATACAACAAGACCAATGACAGCTGATTTATGCTGAAGAGGTGGAGGTCTCACTCTGTGCTTTCCCTTCATGGCACACGTCTCCCGGTCCGTCTGCCCCGACCGCCACGTCAGCTTCTGTGACATCACACACCATTACCATTAGACACAGTTTCCCACCCGCACACTCATACTACACTGCTTTCTAATCAGACATGATGCAAAAATTTTCAGCTGTAATTAACAGCTGTATTTAATGTTTATAGCTCTGTAAAGTCCAATTTTGGACCAATATCATTTTACTGTGGGCGGGGACAGAAAGACAGAAACAGAAACCTAGCGATTTACAAAAAGTGGTGCCATTTACAATAGTTTTTATCGCTTGCCGCTTTATTGTTTCACGCCTGGTTAGAACAAGAGCGTTCAGTCATAAAGTGATTTCCTATGAACCCACCCTGTATGGAATTATCTCATTCCTGTAGGACTCTCTTAGACTCACTAAATACACCTGGTCCCTGTGAGAAAGATAGAAACAGTTTACATTACACACACATTACTACTCACAGTTATACTGTTCATCAACCAGCTTGTCTGAGCAGGTCAAGCGCTCGAAGACCTTGGTTCCACATCCTGTTTAACTGCTGACTTACCGGCCAGCGATGAAGAGTGTATCATGTATCTTGGTCATCAGCTGAAAGTCCAGTCTATGCTGAGATTCGTTGCCAGAGGGGCGTCCACGGAAAACCGGGTACTGTCGTGCATCTGCAGAACAAATAGATGCGCTGTTATTTAGTATTAGCGTCAACAGAGATCGATGTTGGTATTGATTGGCTGTTGCAACTGCATGTTAAACTGCCCCGAAGAAAGACTTTGCTAAAGTAATGCATATTACACCAGCAGCTCCCGCATTGACGTCCAGTGACTGCACTGTCAGCATGATAGGGTGTTTTCTCACTGCAGAGCACAGAAGCGCTAATGCAGCGAGCGACTATGGACGTGTATGTCTTCTTAAGAGTGTGGATGGCTGTATTTTCAAGTAAAGGCACTTTTTTGTCCAAGAGGTTGATATTAAACAAATTATTACTTGCAATATTTTAGAATGCCTTATCATCATTTATTTTTTTGCTACCTTTCATATTACTTTGATTTTATTGGTTTAAATAGGCCTAGTCCCAAACCCAGACTTTAACTAGAAAAATCCATTATAAACATATAGATTATTATTATGTTGTTGTAGTTTTAAACCAACAATAAAATAAACCATTTCAATATTTAACATTTTAGAATATTTTTAGTGTGCGCCTTTTCCAATCTAGCTGTCATTTTATTAAATTGTGTAAAAAAATGGTGACTATGTAATTTAATTGTGCATGTTTATGATACATAAATACTAATTATGAATTTTTTCTTTGGAAGACAAAGGAGTTGCCATTTTATTCTATTTTATTTTAAAAAATGCTATTAAAACGTACATGAATCGAGATGGTGAAAAAATGTTCAGAAAAATGACATGTTCAGAAAAATTACAAAAACTATTTTGTTTGTGTGTATTTATATCCACTGGCCATAGTTAATGGGAAATATGATGACCTAGTGAGAGGGAGTTTATTTTCTAAAAGCCCGCAGGACCAAAAATGCACAGTTGAAGAAAATAAATGTTTTTGTTTTGTTTTTTTTCCCAAAGAACTTGATAAAGATCTTATGTAGATGGGGGCAATTCACAAACAGAATGACATTTCCCTGTGCTTACAGTGTCTGTCCACAACATCTAAAGGGATATTGTCCTCAGGAAAGCTCACAGCCTCCAGGCGGGACGCCATCAGCAGCAGTAGCAGCAGCAGGTCAGTCTTCAGTTCTCGCCACCCCATTGCTGGCACAGAGGGCAAACACCACCTGTACTGCACTTATGTAGATGTTACCTGCAACACACACAGAAATACAGATGTCAACATGCATCCCAAGCGCTCTTTCCTATTTTGTTTTTGTGTATGACCTCTGTCAGGATTTGCTGCATAGATTAGAACGCCTGATTTTTATACGCATACAGGTTCACTCCCAACAGATCATTTAGAGTGTGTGTGTATTTGGCAGCCGATATCCATGATTGAAAATCTGTCCATGAGAGGAAGGTCAAAAAACAGACAGAGAGGTGGTGGAAAGTGAGCGTTTGAGACACCACAAACGCAGCAATGAATGTTGTGCTATCAGCTAGCACTGATACACACTTTCACACTATATTTTATTTTAAGATATAATTTGTGTACTATTAAGTGTGTGCGCATGTGTGTTTGGATTGAGTACTACAGGTGGGAGTGTGTTTGCTGCGCCTGGCACAGAAGTCTTCAAACGGACATTCAAACAGGAAGATTTTCAAAGGTCTGCATGCTGTGGTTGAGGTCGTGTCCTGGAGAGACAATCATCTGTGCATATTAATGAGCAGTGTAAAGTCAAATATTTATAAAGCTACAAATTATTCATGCCAGCAAAGCCCGAACGGATATAAACAATTTACATGGAGACAACAAGCAGCTTGGCAGAACGAGAGTGAGTGAGTGAGTTAGGCCCCAACCACTTCCTGAAAGTGTCTCGCCACACATGCTTGCATATAGTATTGACGTTTTTGCAATTAGCGGCCCTGTGCACCTGCTCCCACACTGTAATATGCATATATGCTGCCTGTACCACCCTGCTATTATTGATTAGCCGTTGATTGATCAGCTCTCAATTGATCAGCTGAGTGGGACGTGGCCTGAGGAAATTCTCCAACTGAAATATGATCCACAGTCTTGCAAGGAAAGGGAGTTTCTCTGCTCATCTGTTCCCATAATGGATCTTCATTTCTACAGGCTGACTGCAAGGGATTCTGGGCTATCGAGCTTTGATCAGATCAATAGAAATGACTCTTTCTCTGGCAATTTTTTTAAATGAGATGAGAAGAGAGAAAAGGTTGAGGAGTAGACGAAGGGATGAGAAGGGACGCAGAGACAACGGATGAGATGAGGAAAGGAGAGACGAGATGAGAAGAGAAGAGATAAGACAAGGTGAAAATTGAAGCAAGGAGAGATGAGAGGACAAGATACTAGATGAGAAAAGAACAGAAAATATGAGACAAGAAAAGGAAAGAAAAGATGAGACTAGGTGAGAAAAAAAAGGGTCAAGATGAGAAAAAAATAAGACGAGGAGCTGAGACATGCATAAGAGACGAGAAGAGAAGAAAAAGAGAGACGATGAGACGAGGTAAGAATTGAAGCAAGGAGAGGACATGAGACAGGGATGACAGACTAGATGAAAATAGAACATTTAAGACAAGAAAATAAGAGAAGAGAAGGAAAGAAAAGAAAAGATGAGGTGAGGTGAGAAAAAGTGAGAGGTCAATGAGAAAAATGAGGCCAATAGGAATCGAGACAAAACATTGAACAGATAAAACAAGGAGGACACATCAGATGAGATGAGACAAACATGAGACGAGAAAATAACATGAGATGAGAAGAGATGAAAAGGATGGACACGATAGAATTAGACCAAATGAGGCAAGATTTGAAGAAAGGAGAGGCAAGAAGAATGGATGAGGAGAAAAAAGAAAAGAGATGAGATGAGACAAAAAAATTAAAAAAGAGAGACAAGGAGTGAACATGATACAGGGATGAGAAACTAGGCAAAAGAAAAGATAATCAAGAAATGAGAAAAAGAAGAAAAGAAAAGCTGAGACAGGAAAAAGATAGAAAAGATAAGATTAGGACACGCTAGATGACATGAGACAAGCATGAGAGACTAGATGAGACAAGAAGAGATGAAAAGGAGAGACAAGATGAGGCCAGAAGATAGAGAAAGATAAGGTGAGAAGAAAAGAGACAAGATGAGGCATGAATTGAAGCAGAGGAGGCTAGGAGAAGAGATGAGACAGGGATGAGAGAAAGAGAAAAAGTGAGACAATATGGAGAAGGACACACAGAAATAAAACAGATGAGACAAGAAGGACACACCGGATGAGATGAGACAAGCATGAGAGACAAGAAGAGACGAGAACAAAACAATTGAGATGAGAAGAGAAGGATCAAGACGAGACACGGCGAGAAAATGAGAAGAGGAGAGACCAGAAGACGGGACAAGAATAAAGAGTGTTTTCTTTGCCCATGTGGTGCTTGAGCGATTAAAAGCTTTAACGCTTGGACACTTAGTGGAAGTCAAAGGTCAAGGGGTCAAAAAATGTGTCTATCATAACGGAGCTCCAAATGAATTTCTTTTCCCAAGCGCATCTTTGATCCGTACAGAAGTGCACACATCAGCAGAACAGAGCTCTCGGAGGGGCCGGGAAACACCGTATGGATTAAGCGATGTGTACAAGAGGAGCCCCAGTTTAATACAGCACTGAAAGTCTAATCACAGCTTCACAGCGCCGTATCATTTCCTCCGCCTGGATATTACTTCATGAAATAAAGAGGGGATATTTCCAGCACCCTGGAACATATTCATTGTCAATGACAGAAATTCCTTACTCGCTCTAATCATTATTCATAGAAACACCACAGGGAGTTACAGAGACATGCTACTATACCATAACAATTCCAGTGCACGAAAAACACCAGGCTTGGGCAAAGAGAGCAAGAGAAACCTAATGCAAAACAGAAACAAAGGACATACAAAGGTCAGCCGTCTTAAATTTCTTTTCAATATACACAAGCGCAATGTGTTTTCTATTGAATGTCTTGGTTTGGTTTTCCATTCTTGCCCTCCGGTGTATGAGCCCGGACAGGCCCTGCGTGGAGAGAGAGTCGACTAGTCACGCAACCTGTTAAAGGGTTAGTTCACCCAAAAATGAAAATTCCAACCCTGTAAGACTTTCGTTCATCTTCGGAACACAAATTAAGATATTATTGATGAAATCTGAGAGCTGTCTCACTCCTTCATAGGCTGCTAGGTAATCGATATCTGCCATCCCAGAAAAGTTAGTAAAGACATCGTTAAAATAGTCCAAGTGACTACAGTGGCTCAACCTTAAGTTTATCAAGCGACGAGAATATTTTTTCTGCGCAAAATAAAAAACAAAAATAACAACTTATTCAACTATTCATTTTCTTCAGTGTGGGCCTCTGAGTGAGTTCACGAAGTGTAGCAGCGCATCGCTTCTGGGTTGTACGACAGAACGTAGGCTCACTATTGGCCAGCATCACACGCATCACACACATGACCAGCGTCGGATTACCAAGCAGCCTGTGAAGGAGTGAGCCAGCTCTCAGATCAAAAATATCTTAAATTGTGTTCCGAAGATGAACGAAAGTCTTACGGGGTTGGAACAACAGTAATTACTGACAGAATTTTAATTTTTGGGTGAACTAACCCTTTAATGTTTATCTGCTCCTTGGCTACTCTCATTACAGCCTCTCTCAGTGCGATGCAATCACGCACTCGCTGATGTTTTTGGCAGTGTTTCCCGGGATGCTGGCACGCCCCTGGTGTTGGCAGGTCGTTCCAGTAAGATTGCCTGCAGCAGATCCACCCAGTGCCCGCCCGCCAGAGTCCAGCTGCAGGAAACGCGACAGTGAAGGCCAAAAGAACAAAGCCGGTCGGTGACGTTCAGTGGTTTCAGTTAACCTTGCGAAATAGACGCTCCCCACTGGCTGCATTAGTGCAGCAGATGTGCTATGGTTAGTTGTATGCATCTTGATACAGGAGAGAATTATGTTGCTTAACTGAGGAGCATTTCAATCAATTTTAGCTTTAGTTTAACACAAACCCTGCAGATCTGCCTGAGGCCTGACACTGAGAAAGAAGATGAAGGAATAAATCAACAGAAGCTGTAAAATAAGGCTGGGAAGTATGATGGTATATACCACACAATGGCAGAAAAGTGCCAGCTGGTGGAGATTTTGCTATATCCGAGTGGCTATCAGCGCTCATAAGTGATTTATGTTTACATACAACAGCAATTAATAAAAATGAAAAATGGAACAACGTGACAATACAGAGTGGGATGTGTGCCAAACCTGTCCCAAACTTGTTTTAGATCTTTAATTTAAGTTTAAAACTTGTATTTAAAGGTATTTGTTAGGCACAACACAAAACAGTTTATTCATTTATGATTGCCAAGCAACATTGTCGTGTTTCTGTGTTAATAAATATTATATAAAACTGATTTGTGGTCACAGGTGTGTGTATATTGATAATTTTACATTACACTGTGATGATGTCAGAATGCTGTGTGTGAACGGTAATGTATAATGTTTGTTTTACCGTAGCATTGTGGCTCATCCAGTCAGAATTCAGAGTATGTACTATTAGATTAAAGAAGTATCAGTTTACTAAGTAACTTAATCAAGCTGGACGTATGATTTGTTTTGAATAAGTCAGGTGAAGTATCTATCTAATTAGCTGGATTATGCACAATATAGGCAACAATTCATAATATGTGTATTTAAAGGTGAACTAAGTAACTTTTTTACCTTAACCGAACAGCTTCGGAGTCATTGGAATAGTTAAATGACTTTTTCGGGTTGAATGGTGGTCGTCTCGCACCCCCCAAGCGCCTGTGAGCCGAAAAAAACACCCTTGCAACTTTGGGCTGGCGGGCCAAAGTATCGCGTGATATCAGGTCTCGCGATGTAACGAATTGCATTACGGCAAAAAAATCTGCTAAAATTCTGTCATTATTGCGCTCCCTCACGCTGTTCGAACCCGAATGAAGAAGACGTTTTAAAGAAAGTCCCATCTGCTTTGATGCCGTTGATCTATAGCCTCTGGTATCTGAGAGTCGCCAACGAGTTTTTCGACAGTGTTGTCAAATATCTATTCCGAAGCTGTAGGGGGAGCTCTATAGAGAAACCTGCGAGCAAAAAGCGAGAATACAGCGAAGAAATTGCCGAAACTGCATAGCCCTGCTTTAATTAGTAAATGCATTAATTAACATTAAAAATCAGCAATACATTTGTTAAAATATTTATTATTTTTTGTTAATGTTAGGTAATAAAAACACAATGTTCATGTTAGCTCATGTCCATTTAATAGTACTAAAATAATTATAATAGTATATTAGTAAATGTTGAAATTGACATTAACTAAGATAAATACATGCTTAAGAAGTATTTTCATTTACATTATGTAACTAATGTTAACAAATTTAAACCACACTATTTATATATTTTACAAGAATCAAAAAAAAAAAAAAAAAAAAAAAAAGCTACATTGTGATATCATTTAATATAACTACATGTATTGTGATAAGATATTGGTCATAACACACCCTCAAACTTTAACATGATCTTGAACAACGGGCCCTCGGATCTACTCTCACAACTCAACAGTTGTGATGTGTGTGGTTTCAGAGACGCTCGAGCTGAGATTAGAGCTATCCCACAGAAGAGCACTGAAATCATAAAGTTGTATACAGTGGGATTACTGCTGAGGAGTCACAACTTGTTACTCCACATCTGTAAGACAGCTCAGGGCCCACCTGAGCAGCTCCACTCCCCACCCCCACTCTCCCAAAGCCCTATCCTGCAGGTGCGTGCAAGTGTGTGTGTTGAGGGAACAATAGCGAGCTCAGAGTCCGTTCAGTTCGGGCCAGTGAGGAGACCTCCATGCTTTAAAGGTTAAATCAGTTACTCAAGCCTGACCGAGACTGAACACAAGACAGCAGGACTGGCGTGGGCTTAGTGGACACAATGTGGCCAGCTGTTGTGACTGACTTTATTCACACACCCACATGAAAAGTGCTGAAACTGCTTCACGGTGAAGCTTCAGAAGAGGTAGATGTTATCTGCCGCTCTCTGAGAGAGGGTTGACAGGTTCAGCAGAGATAAGAGGCTGCACACTCTTGCAGTGCGTTTAACAGATATAAATCTCTCAAACTCACAGAATCATGAAGCACAAATTAACAAAAACATGCATTAGGAGAACAACATATGTCATTATCTTCCATGGTCACACAGCAAGAAATGGAGAAGAGCGGAGAGTGTTGTAATAAAGAGTGAGTTGTAACACATTTAACCAATTAAAAATGAGCTACAGGGTGAAATCATTATCATATGATCAGCATCTTTCTGAGGTGACAGTAGTTGTAAGATTTACTTGATATATACATCCAGACAAGCTATTCATCTGTGTTGTGTGACTACCGCATTATTTGTATTATTGTGGAGCCTTTCCATTTACATTCTAAGCAAATCACATTTTCTCTTGCTGGCCCTTAATCCTAACAGTCACATAATTTCAGCTAAATCAAGATGCTATTTAGGTTATTTATTAAGCTCTTTTCCTCATGGGGACTGTTGGCTGCTTCACAAGATGTAGGCTAGGTAATTTCAGGTTTTACTGTCCTTGTTGGGACATGTGGTGCTCACATGGACAAAAACTCCTTATGTTTTTAGCTTGTGTTGTAGTTGTTAGCTTATGTTTAATGTATTTGTTAGACATTTGTTGCTAGCTGGTTTGAATTAAAATGTTTTCTAGTTGTTTACTGTTGTGAATTACCATGTAATGAAACGGGTGGATTGGGATGGTGGCATAACAATTGTTTTGAAAAATTAACTTTTATGTCAGCATTTAAACGTATATGTTTTCTATTAGTCTTGCAACCCACTCAAAAAGTTGTACTTTATATACAATTTTGAGACATTTAATGTGTTACCTCAGTCTCCCCTACTTCGTGTTTTGCACTCAACATTTGCCTCAGTATTTTGCAACCAGCAACATTCTGCGCGTAAACGGAATAAAACGAGATGGTTGTGTAAAAAAAAAAAAAAAAACTTAGTTCTTACAACTCATTCATTCGTTCGTTAATTCATTCATTCATTCAGTTGACGGCTGCCACTCACGTAAAAAACAAAAAACAAAAAAAACGCATTTCGCTTCATTTGCTGTGTGTTTATCACCGCGCATCTCGGATGTCACTCAACAGTTTGTCTATGACCGATATGAACAGCATCTTCAAAAAACTCTCCGTTCGGAAACAGACCTGAACTCCGCCACTGAAGAGAGCATATGAATCAAAGCGTTCAGGCTGGAGCCGAGCCGTGACGAATCTCTTGAGTTGCAGTAATGCATAAAGACAACAGTGGAGTGTTAGGTCGGTAATGGCTTCTGCTGGGAAATTGATTGTGTTAATGCAAGACCGTGGGCTCCAAAACCCACTTTACACAACAACAGCAACACTATCTCTCTCCCTCCCTCTACCTCGAGTCATAGACTGTTCTACAGGCAATAGAGATAGGTATTATTATTGTTTTGTTGTTTAAAAGATCGCATCAGTTTGATTGACATTAATGTAACTCCCAGGCAAAGGTTAGATGAATTTATGGCTGTAGATATTCCTTGTTGTACTTCTGTGTGAACTTCGATCCCTCATCATTACGGGACAGGAGGGATCTAAAGTGCATTATGGAGACACATCTGTCCCTCCCAATGTCAGAAATTAACTGGCATTGATTTAAAGAGGCATTTTTGATCTTTATGAGGGCTTTTTTCCTTCACATAAAGCGTGCCGCCTATTTGTTCCAAACATTTCAAATGATTTAACTAATTAAAATTGACACAAAATTGGCAGTAAATAGATACATGTATATTTCACAATTCAATTTTAGGAAAAATAATGCGAATTCACAAGAGGAACATTGCCCCCATATTTTAAATATCTACATGGGGGCATTTTTGCCCTATGTCTGGGTTCATTTCTGACCCTTATCCCATCTGACCCCTTTTATATGATAGTATGCAAGGAGAGAAACGATACAATTGAGGAATCAAATGCTTGAATTAGCTACTGTCTCCGCTTTGTGCGTTTTTCCACCATATTTAAATCCCGTTTTTTTTGTTGTTTTTTTTGCCATCTATATTTACATTTTATGTTAATAGGCAGGTAAAACACATGTTACAAGCACCATAGGAAAAAACAACAACAACACTGTTATCGAATAAAGGCACATATCAACAGGATGTGACAGTATTGATTTCTCTCATTGAATGCTAAATATAATCAGTTACTTTTATCTAAGCGCCTCCACCAGTCTCGAATGGTCCGTAAATACAGAAAAAAAAGTTTCGGTACTGCAGTATTACACAATTTACTTCAACATTTGTGTGACAACAAAGTGTAAAAATGAGAACAGAAATCCTACCTGAACGTTCTCCAAACGAGCATGTAGATTACGATACTCTCTCCGCGTTATATTCCAAAGAGTTTTACGCTATTAAATCCAATACAATAAGACAGCATGTGGCTCGCTCCATAAAGCCAGAGGATCCCCATGTGTTTGTTTTATCCGAACCACGCAAAACAATTCCCAGAGCCCGCGGGGCTCGTCCAGCTCGTCTTCTGGATAAAGCTTTGTGATCTTCAAAAGCTCACCGATCAAATAGCACCAAGACCCTCCCTCTCCTCTAGTCCCATCCCCCAGTCATTCACAAACCAAACCAAACCAATACAACCCAAATAAAAAAAAAATAAAAAAAACTAAGTAATTACCTCAAGAGATCTGCTCTTCAGAATGAACAACTTTAATCGCGTGCGTCACTCCTCTTATAAACAATCCGAATCGGTGTGAACGGGTAACAGGGTGAATAAAAATAGCTCCAGTTCTATTTTTGCGCTGCACCTAGAGTACTTCTGATGTTTTGGAAAATATTTTTATTGCCGCTTCTTTTCCTTCTCTCCATTTATAGAGTCTCACACGCTCGTAACGTTGTATTTCCCTCAATAAATAAACTCACCTCATCTGAATCCGTGTTTCTCTTTACGCGATTTGGATCGCAACAACTCTGAGTCAAGCTTGAAGTGTCTCTCTCAGTTCTGAGCGGGGAAAAACAAACTAATGCACGGCAAATGGTGTAACTCGATCTATCCCGAGTCCATCCATCAGCAGAGCCAACCACAGCCTAGCCTAGAAACTGATCCCTCCCCATTCCCTCTCGCTCTCCCTCTCCCTCTCTCTTTCCCTCTACTCCCTCTATCCACTCCAGCGCTAGTAGATGTGGTTTTTGGCTGCTTTCCCTTGCTAGGCTGTTTTTTTTTTTTTTACTCTTGCCAGAGTGTGAGACCTTTATTGTCTCTATGTATTTATGTATATAAAGATATGTACAATATTTATTAATGCTTTTGCAATGTAAACACTTTTAACACAGCAATAAAGCGCCTTGGATGTCTTGTGTGTGTATATATATGTGGAAGGCCCTCACATCTTGGTGACCCTGAGGGGCCCCCCTCTCTTCTCAATCCCTTCCCCCAGCAGTAAGCTGCTTGTTAAATCTTTTCCACAGAACTGTTTTGGGAAGGGAGGACAACGAACCACACTCCTTGGAACTGCTCTTTGCAAGGAAATCTTGACTTTCAGCTTGAGGCAAAAAAGAAAGGAGCGAATATAATTTATTTTGGCACAGTGTCCCCATGCATTTTCACCGTCAAACTTTTAGAACCATTTTCAATAACATAAGGTGTGCATAGAAAACATTCTCTTACATTAAACACAGCCGTGATTAAAGTTTTCAAAGTTAATTATGTCTGCACAAATAGAATTCAATCTTGTGATATATATATTTCAAAATTGTTGGTTGATCAATTAAATATTAACATAAGCTGCTGTGTGAATTAGTTACAGATTCACTTTTCGCTGTATTGTGTACGGGTGTGAACATTAACACGTACAAGCTGATAGTAAAACAAAGAACGTGGCAGAGTGTTATGATTTGGCAGCTGTGCAGAGACACTGCAGTCAACAGCATTTAGTATTGTGGTTCTTATAAGTGCACAACTGTTGCTGTGAAATGTTAATAGTCAATATTATCTCTCTGCTCTTAGCAATTGCTATGGAGTAGATATAATGATTAGAACATTATATTACTGTGGAGAAGCAACTCAGAATGCCAACACATCCTTGCAGGTAACTTGACAGACACAGTACAGTGTATGTCACGGGTAGAGTGGCTGTAATCAAGCGCACAACAACAGGGATATTATGGAAGACTTTAATCCAGGAATAAACATGAAAGTGGGAGGGTGGGCACGCTGGAGGCTAACTAGGAGAGGGATAGGTAGGACAGGATGCCTCCAGGGCGGTACCGGTGATACAGGGAGCAAGGGAGGTGCTGGCAGTTCAGGGACCCACCAGGGCGGACCAGCGGCAAATTCTCAGGTGCGGTGACGGCTATCTTGGTCAAAGACTCAGGCGTGGCGGCGGCCATCTTTGCTGAAGTCTCTGGTTTGGGCGTGGCATGGGCCATCTTGGTTGAAGTCTCTGGTCCGGGTGTCGCGGGGGCCATCTTGGCTGAAGTCTCTGGTTCGGGCGTGGCGGGGGCCATCTTGGCTGAAGTATCTGGTTCGGGCGTGGCGGCGGCCCCCGACGAGACGAGACTCTGGAAGGGCAGCGGCCCTCTTGGTTGAGGGCCCACGGGTCAGAGCCGATGTGTGTGCTGCTGCCCACACACGCAAAACAGCCGTGGCGGCCATAATGAGCGCTGCATCCTCAGGTGAAGATGTTACAGGGAAATAGTAAATTGAAAAGTGAGAGTTTTACATCCTAAGACCTCCCAAATGATTTTTTCTTTATTGTTCAGAGGTTGCTCATTCAGAGTTCATGAGTCATAACTGAAATATCCAGTTTCCAAGTTTTAACTTTACCTTAGATGTTTCTCCTAAACTTGTTTTAGAGGAATAAAAATAGAAACAAATTGTTGTCAATTGTTATAAAAATGAATGTGGAGAGCAGCTCAGATCATTCAGTTTTAATCAAATTTGATGAGAAATATTTGAGTTTATATTGAGATCTTTGATTGCAGACTAGCATTTTGGCAAATCTGAGCACACTTTGAATATATATATATATATATATATATATATATATATATATATATATATATATAGCTTTCACAGTATTACTGCAGGTTCATGCTATAATCCAATGAGTCATCTATAAACCATACACAAACAAAAAACAGCAAATCTTTCTTAAGCAGCAATGGCAAAATAAAATGCTTGCAGAGATTTAATCATTCTTCCTTGGGGGTCCAGATTGTGGCAGTGATAACACCTTCCCCTTCCCCCATACACTCACAATTACATACATGCACGCATGCATAAACACACTCACACACTTGTGACACACACCTCTCCATTATCTCCCCCAGTACTGTTCATTAACATTTGAATGTTTAGCAAGAAGGCCGAACGACCTCTAACTACTTGCTACTGGTCTGCCGTTGTCTTCTGTACTGTATGTTTGAGATTGACGGCAGAGGAGCAGAGGTGGGCACTCCAGGCCTCTTGAGTGCTCTGTGGGGGGTGTAGGGTGAAGGGTCAGCCTGTGGACCTCTGAAGCCCATCCACTCTCACTGCTCAGCCTGATTTAGTACAGTCCGGCCCCCACAGATGGCACAGAGAGACGCACACAGAGAGACAAGGCCGTGGAAGTGCAACACTTGTGTGACAAATGGAGCCCAGACCAGCATCATGCCACAGACACGCTCTTAATCGGGTGGTGTGTGTGTATATGTGTGTGTGAGAGAGAGGGACTGGAGCCTTTGAGTCCGACTGCTTGACACCCAGACTGCATAACTCGCTCTGTCATAATGTCATGCTGAATTTCTGTGTGATACTGTTTAGATAATTCATTTGGACAGTTTCATATTTTCAGGGGAAATGTCCATCAGCACACAAATTAAATACTCCATATACATTCAATTTTGAATGAACACATTACACATAGTTCTTTTGCAGAAAGGCTTTTTTTTTTTTTTTTTATCGTAAAAGCCATAGTGACCCATGGCATACTCCGCACTTAATTTCATCATGGGAAATGCTTTTTTGTCAGGACCTGTTGATGAAATCGCGTGCGGAGAGGGCGTGTTATTTGCGTTGAAGATTATGATTCAGCGATTTAATGTTCATCGTTCTGAGAGAGTGAGAGACTAAACCAAGCTCGGACAAGCCCGACCCCTCCTGCTACTGAGACCAACTGCTCTGGCATGTAAATCCTCAAAACACTTCACACAGCTGAACACAATAAACGGTCCATAATTACACTCCTTCGCAGACGACTTGTCCCGCTTTCTTTCTTTCTTTCTTTCTTTGTATAGTCACTTCCTAGATAGCATTTAGAGAGCAGATGTGATAACTTCATAATTTATTTAAATACACAGTTTTTTCAGTGCCATGTTTAGAGACTGAACAAAGTGATTGACATTACTGTTATTAATAAGATAGATAGATAGATAGATAGATAGATAGATAGATAGATAGATAGATAGATAGATAGATAGATAGATAGATAGATAGATAGATAGATAGATAGATAGATAGATAGATAGATAGATAGATTGTATTAGAAAATAGATGGATGGACAGACAGAAAGACGATAGATAGATAGATAGTATTAGAAAATAGATGGATGGATAGATAGATAGATAGATAGATAGATAGATAGATAGATAGATAGATAGATAGATAGATAGATAGATAGATAGATAGATAGATAGATAGATAGATAGATAGATAGATAGATAGATAGATAGATAGTATTAGAAAATAGATGGATGGACAGATAGACAGATAGATAGATAGATAGATAGATAGATAGATAGATAGATAGATAGATAGATAGATAGATAGATAGATAGATAGATAGATAGATAGATAGATAGATAGATAGATAGATAGATAGATAGATAGATAGATAGATAGATAGATAGAATTAGAAAATAGATGGATGGACAGACAGAAAGACGATAGATAGATAGATAGTATTAGAAAATAGATGGATAGATAGATAGATAGATAGATAGATAGATAGATAGATAGATAGATAGATAGATAGATAGATAGATAGATAGATAGATAGATAGATAGATAGATAGATAGATAGATAGATTGTATTAGAAAATAGATGGATGGACAGACAGAAAGACGATAGATAGATAGATAGTATTAGAAAATAGATGGATGGACAGATAGACAGATAGATAGACAGATAGATAGATCCAGTCCAGTCCGGAGGTCCAGTGTTGGCAGCAACATTAACTTTACAACAAGAATATTGGCCATTACAAGTAAGGATGTTCTAAAGAGCGTTCACTTTCTGAACACACATTGGTATAAACTGTCATGGTTTTGGGTCAATGTGCTGTAACTGCGGTCAACAACCCTCTGAAAGTGCCCTGTCCTTGAAGACACTGCCTTGTGCACATCCTCCATCTCAAACATTACAAACATCCCAGTTTGTTTCTACTCTTACTACTACTGAAACAGTTCTCCTCAGACCTTGTGCTTACATCCCAACAGGAAACTGAAGACAGGATGTGTGTACGGTTTAAGACTACACCACAAGAACTGAAGATTTTTGTTGACACTTACATTAATTATGAATGTACTGAGCTATCACCGTGGCTCAGATAGACATAATCATATTCATAGTCTCCGCTGTAGGTAATTTCCAGAGGGATATGTCAGCGTCCGTGCGAACCAACAGATTGAAGACAGGAAATGACATTCGAGCTCATTATTTATTGACTCATTGCCATGAAATTTACATGCAAAATAAATTTATTTAGATTTTTTTTAGAGAGAGATTCAAGGATCTCATTCGCCTGGAAAATGTCATATATTCTCTCTCATTCTGTCTGTCTTTTAGACTCAGCACTCACCTTAGCTGCTCTTATCTGGTCCTGATAACAGCCGTCTGTGCTGAGGATATTCTCAGCACTCATAACCTGTTGTTTGCTGAGGGACGTGTGTCTGTTGTTTCTTCAGATCAGAGACTGAAACTAATTAGACATTAAGCTATTAATCCACATCAGTACGCTGTTCCTGACTGACATTCATAATGTCGCTCTTATTACCCGCTCTCAGTATCAGATCTCAACTTCAATTGTCAAGTCATAAAGGTGTTTTTTTTATGTTCCAAGTTCAAAAGGTAATGTTTGAGCTCAGCGTGATAAGAAGGTCTGAATATCACACGTGTCTGATTTTATAATGTTTGACATTCTTTTACAAAATCTGTGTTTCCTAAAAAGCTGGCATGTTGTGTTAAAATGTACCATGTGGTTATTACAGTTTTCACAATTGCTAAGATGCATTTCTTGAAACCTTCACCCATTGTCTCACAATAAACACAAATCTTCATTCACCAAACCCTTGTCTCTTCTGGCAAAATCAAACATTCAGCTCAAAACCATTTCACCTGTTCTCAAAATCAAATACTCCTTTCACATCATTCACACAGCCAGTCTCTACAAATATGTTTTTGGGTCCAGCCTGAGGACTTTACAGGCAATGTTGTCCCTTGCCAGGCAAAGGAAAAAAACCCTCTGGTGTGTTAGATCCAGCCTTGACAACACTCCACACCTTGCTCTTCCTCGTCCTCATCCACTTCCATCCATTGTCGGTATCAACATTCAGTGCACCTGTGTCACCTGTGCTGGCTTAAATTTTGTACAGTTGGTTTGATCACATCATTAACAAACAAGTGTGAACAAGTTTGAGACGTTCTGTTTAAACAATGATGACAACTGTTGTAGATGCGTTTAACTTTTGCCACTGCCAGTGCATCACAGTGCAAAACGTGTTTTAATGAGTTAGAATGTGTTTAGAGTTTTGCAAAAAGAGTGCATGAAGATGGCAAATGGTGTCTAACTGCCTGAACTTGTTTAATGTTTTGCAGAAATAGTGATTTATTCAACAAATGGATTCAGAGAATGGGGTTTAGTGTCTTCCGCTGGCAAAATGGGCTTTCAATAAAACTTGGCTGTCTATGCAGTAGAAAGGCGAAACATTTTTGAAATTGGTGCTACCAGACAAGAGAAAACAGAGAAATAAGGCTGCTGTCTTCCAGTTTGCCAAAAAGGTACGAAAACTTCAACACCCATAATGCACTGGGTATGTTGCCATCCACGCCTGCTTCCACCAATCTTCTATGGATATGCGTACAAGGGTCAAATATCGCCTTGCTTTAGGTGGAAATACTACTTTGCAAACTTTTAGTTATAATGGTGTCAAATTGTATTGTTCGCTGGTGCAAGAATTCAATGAGTAACGTTTAGGTTTCCAGTGAAGGATCCAGTGCATTGTAAAGGCTGCAAAGAATCATAAATACGAAAATAATGCCTTGATGTACAATCTGAAAAACCTCTATGTTTGGATCCACCATTTCAAACTGGATGACCACGAAAGCAGTGTTTTAGGCCAAACGGAGAGGGAAACAAAGAACGACATGGAGAACGAGTAAACATTGTTAATTTACATATACTACTGACATTGTAACAGCGAACTTACACTTTAAGTCACTTCTCTGCACACATGTATAGACTTTATGTAGCCCCGCCCATTTTTTAGCGTCTTCTGTCTTCCGGTTTGCATTTCCACAACATGAAGGTAAGAACGTACAGATTTATGAATGAACCATTCGTTTTAAAATCTTCCCCATCTTCTGACATTTGTAATGACATCCGCTTCATGCCTACAATGCTCAAGATAACTTTTGTGAACTCTACAAGAGGTAAATCCACTTCACCAGTTAATTTCACTTAGACAGCGATGCCATAGAACTATACTGAGCTACCACAAAAACAAAAGTTCAAAGACAAAAGTCTATAAAGATGGCTCTGCACTTGTTTCTCTGGCTTATAAGGTCTATAGACTTAAAGGCATAGTTTAACCTAAATTAAAATTCTGTCATCATTGACTCACCCTCATCGAGTTCCAAATCTGTGACCTTTTACTTTCATTGAATGGACAAAAAAAAGGGGGGGGGGGGGGGGGTGAACTGAAATGCACACAAGCAGTACAACCTGTCTTTTTAACTAACCACATGCAATTTTTATTCCAATACATTGTCATTCATTTCAGGTTAAACATGCTTTTCAATGCAAATTTGGCTTATTATTGATATTGCCACATTCATGACACTCTAGTGTGTTCTTTTGTGACCTTAGTCACACAAGGCTATTTGGCCTGCATAATTAATTACATAATTCTATTACATTTTATGAAAAGTTCATGTACATTTTTATTGATCATTATGTGGTTACTCTGCTAGGACAAAAGTTCACCCAAAAATGAGAATTCTGTCATAATTTATTCACCTTTGTTTAATTTCAAACTTGTACGCATATATTTCTTCTTCTTCAAAAAAAAAACAACAACATTGTTTTGAAAAATGTAACCAACCAATTTTGGAGACCATCCCTAGTGAAAATAAATACTAAAATGTATTTTAAATACATTTATTGTATGTCAAGTATGCTACACGTACATTCACATATTTATGTACATAATATAAATACCCTGCAATTGTACTTTTGGTATACTAATTTGGTATACTTAAAGTCTGCTGAATTGAAACTGTAACAAATGCACTTCGGAAATATCCGGAAATAGTGCTGAGGTTCAACTAAAGATATATTGGAGTATATTTGACTGTGCTAAAGTGGAACTATTGCAAGTATACTTTAGGTACACTTTATATATTTTGAACCTAAGACTGATATTATACAGAGATCAAACTATCCTTACTAATAGTGATATTAAAACACATTTTAGGCTTAATATTAATAAACGTGCATTGTGCAAAAAAAGTAATCCAAATAAAGTTTGATTATAATATTTATATCATTAAGTCTCAAGCAATATTTCAGTAAATATGTTAATGGATTTGTAGTATACTTAGTGTGAAATAAATGTATTTTAAATACATTTTGGTATAGATTTTTTTTTTTTTATGGACAAAAACAATGAGGCATTTTTCTTATTTCATGTTTCAGAGAATAAAGTAAGTTATACAGTTTTGGAATTACATGAATGTGATAAAATTATGAAATCATTTTTTATTTTTGGGGTGAACGGTCCCTTTAAGGGGAAGTGACTTCATACATTGTCTAAAAACTGCCATGGCTTTTCAAAATGTATTGCAATGATATTTACTGAAGGGGGGAGATTGGTCACTGTTTATCTCATTCATATGTTGTCAACATAGAGATGCTTCTGCAAGTTTGTGTTGTGAGAGGAAGTATGTGGAGCAGGAAATGGGGGAATGTTTTGTGTGTTATGCCGTCAAGAGTGTGTGCCTGCCTGTGTTAATTTACTGTAGATGAGTGGCCATATTTTATTTGCCCTACCTGTAAACAAGCTGCAACCAGCCTTGTTTCCTTTAGTCTCATCAACACACACACACACACACACACACGGTTTCACTATCTTTGTGGGGACTCTCCATAGGTGTAATGGTTTTTATACAGTATAAACTGTATAATCTATCCACTTACACTAACCCCTAAACCTACCAATCATAGACAACTTTCTGCATTTTTACATTTAAAAAAAAAAAAAAAAAATTTAGTATGTTTATTAATCTATATTTATAGGGGACCGCTATTTTCATTGGGGACCCCACAGTGTAGGTGATCTCAGGTTTTACTATCCTTGTGGACACACACACACACACACACGCGCGCTGTTTTGTACACCAGATCCGCTCCAATCTGCAACAAGCCCCAACAAGCTTTCTCAACACCAGTTGATGCAGCTAAAGTCTGTTAGGGTGTGTGACAGTGTTTACCCATATGCGTCTTGTGCATGTGTTGTCTGTTTATATGAGTGTGAGTACATCACGGTTGATGTATACCATAATTTGAGCTGGACTGAATTTGACCCTCACTCGTACAGTGTGTAATGTGAGAGCCAAAAAAGGAGATTAAAACAAAAACTCTTTTGTAGAAAATTTCAAAGGAATTCTATCATAATTTACTGAACAATAGATGTTTGGCATGATAGTCACACTGCTCTTTTTCATATAACAAAAGTAGACATTGACCATGAAGTGACCCAGGACAGAAAACATTTATTTATTTTTTTTAAATACATACAAATAGATTTATATTGTACAAAGTATGCTTAAAAAAAATACATTTTGCATTTACTCAAAATATTTTAAAGACTGATATGTATTTTCTTGCCCCTTACAACACAAATACATTTTGTAATATGTTTTTGTATTTGAAGGTTTAAACTAAATACATTTCTAAAAATATATTTCCTTAATATGTGTTCTTACAACACATTTACCATATATTTATTTTGGCCAGAAAAAAATCTGTGTGGGGGTCTGCCAATTTCCAACAAGACAAAAAAAAAATCACCATAGGATTGATGGTTGACTGATGTATAATTTTTGCATTTATTTCTCAGTTTTTGTTCTGTTCTTCACATAAAGCTATTGTATGGAAGATTTAGAATATAGTGCGCGAGTCAAATGGACTACGTAAATACCTTTACAGGGCTTTTTGGAGCTTGACAGCCAATGGTCATATGCTACTTTTGTTGTATGGGGAAAAAAAGCATTTGTATTCCACAGAAGGAACACATTTGGAATGACATGAAGGTCAATAAATCACAACAGCATTTTCATTGAACTGCTCCTTTAAGAGATGGAGATGGCAACAGGGGTCTTCCTGATAGACTCATCCGAAGGTTTGTACGTCCCCTGGAGGGCGGAAACAGTAACATATGCCACACATTTGCTGTGTGTATGTGTGAGATTAGACCTTTGTTTTAGTAGCCTGTTTGGTAACGATGAGCTATAAACCCTGATTGGAGAGAGAATTGCCTTTAAAGGACTGAATACATCTTTGTTAAACAGAGGTTTGTGGACAGCTCGGACTTCACGTACTATGTAATAGGATTACAAGTTTCCTGCAAGGTCATAAATCACTTTGCGTATGGGTGCAATATGCGATAAAGAGAGAGGCCGGATTTTCAAGGTTAATTTTCAGGTTAACACCTCTCTGTTTGCTCTGGTGTGACAGTGTGGACAAATCTTGAGGTGAAGAAATTATTAACATAATGAAGGAAGCAAAGAAATAACATGGAAACAGAACAGAATCATTAAAGAAACATTCTCAGAGGTGAAAGAGCTCATAATAGCGCCTCTCTGTCGCCTCAATGGCTGCGTCCTGCATGTTAAAGGCGGCGCTGCTCGGAGACGTGCTCTTTTGTCTTGACTTTGCTTTTGTAAATGAGGTAATGTTGAAGTGGGGATTTGTGAGGGGATTTGGGGCGATCTGGGCGGTGGGACGCCTGTGAGGGCATAGCTGGAGGGAAGTGATGAATATTAAACTGCCGAATGAATGAAAGAATGAGACAAGAAGATGTTCCAGGGGTCATTTTACCTCCCGTAGCATTGTCAGTGTGTCATCTGCCTCTTTTACTCACATTTCCTTTTGCACAGAAACAAAACGACTAGAAAGTCACCGACTTGAATTCGCATCAATGCATTATTGCCGTTTTCTGAGGAATGTATCACGGTTATTGCTCATTATGTGGAACAAAGATTAATATTTAAAGTCAGTAGCGGCTCCTGATCATATATTTAGGTAAGGCAAATTCTGGGACTTAGCGCTAGTTTATGATAAACAATCTGTAAACTTTATATTCTAATCGCTGAACACATACACACACTTTTGGCAGAGGTCTATCGTCCTTCCGTTATTCTGACTGAGAGTGGCGCTCTAATGTTGATTGACAGGCATGCATAGAAAGCTATCTTACATGCTTTAATGTAGTAATTATTGCTTCCAAATGTTGTTTTAGGGGCTGTTTACACAACACCGTTTTCAACTAAAAACGTGAAACTTTGTATGCGTTTTGACCGTTCGTTTACACAACAACGGCGTTTTGGGTGCCTGAAAACGCAAACTTTTCAGAACGAAAACGGGTTTCAAAGTGCCAGTTTTTGAAAACGGTCTCAAAAAACATGTTCAGTCTAAATGTTTCATCGCCATCTAATGGCTTGGCAGCAGAATACAGCGTTTTAAGTCGTTTTCGTGGAGCCTTGTGAATGGGGATAGCTTTGACAATGGTGTCTCTGTACGTGGAAAACTCAAAGGAAAAACGTCTCCGTTTTAAGCATATCGTTGTCGTGTAAACATTCCCTTAGAATGTTACAAGTTGTCGAGGAATTCCGGTGAGGAAAAGAAAGATCATTAATAGATCATTTCTATTCTCAGAAACAAACATAAAACAAAAACAACAGAACTATATAAAGGCTATTCGCATTAAACTTTCATTAATTTGATACGAAGAACAGACATGCCAACTACTGACCTGATGCAGACTAATATACACATCGCTGAAGTAGACTGATATCTGATGTCTTGGTCTGGAGCGAGGTTTACCTAAGGTAACGTGAACATAAGCAGGGCAATCTTAAATCTGCCCCAATGGCTCTCAAATAGAGCGCGCTGCAGTTCCATTCTTCACCACAGATTTACATCATAGACTGTAAAACAAGACTTGCATTGGAAAATTGTGGGGAGTTGTAGAGCCGGGGAAGATTCAAGCCCACGCTGCCCTGCTTAGTATCATAATGCACGCCTGCCGAAGTCTTGTGTTAAATTTGAATATATCCTGCTCACTTTACGACTTAAAATAGTCTAGAAAATCCGAAAATATTTGTTACAAAATGCTGAATACATTTACAATTTGTTATTGATTCAGTTTAAAGAGAGGTCTATGTTTTGGATGAATATTTTAAAAGTTAAGTTTTTTTTCAGATCTGTAACTAATCTTTGTGCTATGAACATGATTAAAACCTCAAATTGGGTGGCTTGGTAATAAGGTGTGCTGTTACTTTTTACCCTTTCTTTTCTGCGATCAAATTGATCAAACTTTGCATCTGGTTGACGATAAAGACAAAAACATCCTGAAGATTTATTTTAAAGGACAGGCCAAAGGAAATGTACAGCCTTTCCTTCTGACTGACTCGAGAGCATTTCGTTTTGTGCCAGTGTCTGTATGTCGCTCGCATGTGCTGAATAGTTTGTGAATCCATAAGGCGGTGTTTTTTTTGCTGCCGTGGAGATAGGGACAGTTTAGATAAATACATGTATTTTCACTTCTTGTGTCTCAGCGGCCTGACTGACTGGAGCAAGTGGGCCAGAGAGTGTCAGACTCTGAAAGAGAGAATATTAAGCCTGTCTTCTCTCTCTGTCAGTGTGTGTGTATGTTATACTGCTCTAAGCTGATGAGGACACGTTCACTGTTCTGACCTCCTTAGCCTCTGCGTGATTAACTTTAACATTTCAGCGCTGCAAACATGCACGCGCTTCACAGCTGACATGTGTGATCCATATTTTGTAAGCCGTTTGTAAATCAGGCTTATTATTCCAAGCTATTTTTGGGTTGCATACCGAATGTTTGCCAACTCCAGCTTTTATCTGGGTTTTGGTTGGAATTCCAGAGAAAGAGGCCACTTTTCCAGAGAAAGAGATGTTATCATTTTATAAGATTGTGAAAATGGATACGATTACAGCGAGAATGACAGTTAGCAATGTTAGCATTTAGATGTTCCAGATTTCATTTTTTTGCCAAAAGAATACCTTTTAGAGATAAGCTCAGATTCTGTAACGCTATCATTGTGTGTGTGTGTACATCTGCGTGGGTGTGAGAGAGACAAGTTTACACCTGAGATGATTATAACACACCTGAAGGGTGGAGAAATATTATGGGTGTTTTCACCCCACAGCTTTTATATGGATCCAAGTCCATTTGACATCAAACTTCAGTGATTTTGATTGATGTGAATGTTGATTTCTGAACTCTGGTGTGCACGAAGGAACTGTTCACTGAGTGTGCTTGAAAATGGATATGTGGGGTGCGGTTCGTGTATTTTGTGTACTCCAATCGATATTGATGATGTGGTCTTTGAAACTCCTAATTATCAGGGTGGGACGTTAAATTTGAACCAGCTACATTTACATCATAAAATTATGTATTTGCTTGACGCTTTATCCAAAGCGACTTAATTGTACACTGAACATGCTCACGGCCAAATGTGTAGCCTTTCAAAGAATAGTCCATGACTATAGAGCACAGACACATGCGCACTAGAAAGTTTGCGCTATTTCTGACCAAAACATTTTTTTATACTGATTTTAATTAGAATAATGGCAAATGTCAATATCCAGGCCACCATGTCAAGATTCTATTCAAGAGCAGATTCTAAATGTCTCTGTGCTTGTATCGTTACTACGTAGAAAATAGTTGTTTTATTAATATTATGTAGGCTACTTGGATGATATTAATCACAAATTTTAGTGCAAGTTTAGAGCAATAATGAGCAGCATTTTGCAATGATGTTTGAGTTTGCTCTGGATAAAAAATGTAAAAATGTAACCTCTATATTCTGACTTTCTACTTTCTACCTTTTACACGGAGTTTAACAATCTGAAAGAGCAGCAGGTGTATGTGTTAGTCTGAGAGACATTCTTGACTGGATGCCAAAAGTTTAAAGAGGTCTCTGAAAAGTCCTTCAACAAAACTTAACAGAAAGACTTCAAATCTAACAACAATAAAAACTCCTTAACCCAAGAAGAGATGAGGGACTGCTGTATGCCAGCACAATCTGTCAATTCCTAAGCTCACTATTATTATTGTTCCTTCTTTTCGATTATTCTTCATTCATATTATTATAGTAATATTTCTTATTCAGTTTTTTTGTTATTCTTTGTTATTTATTTAACATATTCTGTATTTTACACCACTTCCCATTATTTGTGGCGTAGCTAGTGCTGCTTTGGAAACACAAACAGCAGTATTTAGTTTGCATAAATATAATAGTTTACGTATATGTTTGAATTATCATGTCAATTAATTAAATATTTTGATTGAATTGCATAAAATGCTAATTAATTCATCAAAACTATAGCAATTCATCAAACAAATATTTTGACACATTGTGTGCATTTAGCTTTCTGACTGAGGTTTGTAGGGCTCTATTCTCTTTAAAACGGATTTTGAATAATATTACTGTAAAATGCTGTGCAAATTAATTGAGCTAAAATTAATAGTGTAAAAAATGCTTTTTTCCCCAGGTATACTTTTAATCATTTGTTTTGTTTTTAATAAATTGTGACAACATAAAAGTCTTAAGTCTTAAGTAAGTTATTTAAAAATAACAAAATATATAGCTACTTTTATATTTTAGGAAGTCTGCCCATCACAAGGCAATCATCATATTTTGGGGTTTCAAAATCTATATTTCATAAAGTATTTTGGTTAATTTGAGTATTTATTCAGGTATCAATAAGATCGCACTACACTCAGCTCCATTTTACCTCATTTAAAACCACTCAACAATTTTGCCAAAAACCCGCACAGAAAATGTCAAAAAAAGGAGGGGGCCTGCTTTTCAGGACAGCTGATCAATACTAGTTTCAGGAAATGTGTGTGTGAGTGAATTATGATCTCTGTACATCACACTCTGTCAGTGCCTAATGCACCCTGACACCCACACATCCATACTGATCTCTTTATCAGCGCGAGAGAGACAGAGAGAGAGAGAGAGAGCATTGTGGGTTTTTCTCGAGAGAATTGAGGCTCTATTGTGGGTTTAAATCGACGTTGTTCGGACCCCTGAGAGTTTTTTAACCCCCACACAAAGTGGCTCTCATTAGCATGTGAACGGGAGGGTGGCAGGGTCTCTTTATGGACTGTTTGCAAAGATCCCAGCCCCCCCTCCTCTGCTGTCTCCGAACACTGGCCTGCTGGCACTCACATGGCTCTGTATGAGAATGTGCCCCAGTAGCATTCACACAACCGTATTTGTTCACTATAGCGTTTCCTCCCCTCAGCAGCAGAACTGTCCTTCTTTCTGTGTGTGTGTGTAGGAGGTGAGGGTTAAATATGTTTTGTTTTGTAAGAGGTCAGAGTGTAACACATAAAGGACTTCTCTTTGCCAGGGACATCTGGTTGCTAGGTGAATAGACCTGAAGCTAGAAACAGTCGTCTGCTGGTTTAACCTGTAATGACTCGAAAATTAGATGCAAGTTCAAACATTCATGCATCAGAAGACTAGAAATGTATGTTCTCTTTGAAAAAAAAACAAACAAAAAAACGCAGCCTCGCTCATACGCCCTAGTGCTTAAAAGAGGAAAAATGGGAATTCAAAGCCATTACCATATGGCTAAATGATCTATTCCAAAGCGTGGTGAGCTGCTTCCCTAGGCAGCTTGATCCTACCCAACATGCAGATATCTATAGGCATTGTTTTAACAAACTCTTATTCAGGTCTGGATTAGAGCTGCACGATTAATCGTTAAAAGATCGCAATCTCGATTTAGACACCCACCCATTTATTCCTAAATGACAACGATTCGCATAATTCGAAAAAATCATACTGTGGGACATTCAAATCTGTGTTCGCGCAGCACAACTTCACAAACAGTCTTTTCAACCACACTGTATTGTTATTTCTGTTACAAATATTATAATGATAACTGAAATAGAGCTATCACATCACCTTTTCAAAGTAACTTGCCGCTTGAAATAACAATTGTATGAATTGCATTGTTACGCCACTAGGTGCAACAAGTGACTGTTAAAAATGTATTTGTCATTGAATCATTTATTCAAGAGATTTGTTCAAAAACAATTAATCCATTAATGTAACAAGTGAAGTATTAATGAATCATTCACTCAAACCCCTTTTTTAAAATAATTCATTCAAACTGATTAAACATTTTTAAATAGTCTGCAGCAATTACTAATTTGTCAGAAGCACTAGTAAATTACATGTTATTTTGTTTAAGGCTGGAATACACTACACGCCTTTTGCTCTGATTTGAGATCTGGGTGAGTCGGCAATAGTTCCCAAATGTCTGACCAAGAGTTGACCGAATTCACAGAAAATTACGTAGTGTATGATGGGCACAGACTCCGATTTTTCAGCTTCAGACTTTGATTCCATCCAGTCTGAGGACATCAAAACATGTTTGGTATTTTGAGCCGATTTTAGAAAACACATTTAGTGTATGATGCATCAGCATCGCTTATAAATAGTGTCCATAATACACTGACCAGACAATGGAAATCAAGGGTGCGAATTCACAAAGATCGAGAAAAATGGAGACGACTTATGAGATCTGGTAAAGACAAAAAAGAAGGAAAAACGTACCATCCAGACCAGATCACGGATCACGAGCTTGGCGCTTGACCAGTGATGATATTGAGATACTAGGATATACTAGATGGAGCCCGAGCTTGCGCATGCCATGCATGAAATAATTGTTGATATCTGGAATTATATTTTCACTAGTGAAATGTCACCATAGGCTGCCATTCAAAAATCAATTGTTGATATCAAGAATTGATTTCTTACTAGTAGAAATATAATTTTTGATATCAATAATTCAATTGTCACTAGTTGAAATGTCTATTCTTGGTATCAACAATTGAATTGCTACTAGTGCTACTATATTATTTAATATATCTAAAATGGCTTTCTTACTAGTAACAATCACATTTATGATATCAGAAATTAACATTGTCACTAGTGAAAATGGAATTATTGATATCAAAAATGAACATTGTTACTAGTAGCAATTCAATTGTTGATATCAAGAATAGACATTTCAACTAGTGACAACTGAATTCTTGATATCAAAAATAAAGGTTTTTACTAGTAAGAATTGTATTTCTGATATGTGAAATTGGAATTGGAATTCTTGATATCAACAATTGATTTTGAATGGCAGCCTATGGTGACATTTCACTAGTGAAAATACAATTACAGATATCAAGAATTATAGTTTTTACTAGTTGAAATTCAATTGTTGATATCAAGAATTATCATTTTAACTAGTGAAAAATTAATTGTGGATATCAAGAATTAGCATTGTTACTAGTGGAAATGTAATTTCTGATATCAAATATAGCCATTGTTACTAGTAGAAACCTAATTCCTGATATCAATAACTATCATTTTAACTAGTGAAAATTGAATTGTTGATATCAAGGATTCATATCCTGGAAATGAATAAAAGTTAAAACGGCTTGCCATAGTTTGCAGCAGTTTCAGCATTCACACAGTGAAGTCAACGCAGCTCACTTCGCTCCCAGGTCGAAAAATATGGAAATCCTTATAAATAAGGAAAAATCACTGAAGAATGCGTCACGTGTATCTGTTTAGTGTATTTAATTAAAAAAAGTTGACAAGTGTATGAAGCCTGCTGTTTAGTGAAATCTGAAAAGTCATTTAGTGTATTCCAGCCTTAAGCCGGGGACACACTTAACGACTTTAAGGCCGATTATGGATGTAATTTGATACTTACGACCGATCATGGCCAAACGCGCCGAGTCAGAGACAGTTGCGTTCAGTCTGTGTTTAAAATCTGTTCCAGTGATTGGAATCATTCTAAGACTGAACTGAACACACTTACAGACTGTTTGTTAGTTGTTAAGTTTGTCCCCGGCATTAGTGGTCTGTTCAGAATCATGGGAGAATTCTGATCTCTATTTGAAACAAAACAAAACAAAAATTGTCATTCTCAATTCATCCGGAATTGTGCAGCTCTAGTCCGGATGCACTCTGGATCTTAGAAATGTACATTACAGAAGTAAAAAAAATAAAATAAATTGTTGAATGTAATGGGGGAAAAAACTATTTTAACAAATATGCGTGTGTTCTGTGTTTTTATGCTTACCAGAGTATTAGCTTAGAGAATTAATTGTGAGTCATGACTGTGGGTTTGCATGAAAAGCTGCATTTGTGTGGCTTGCTGGACTGTTGCCCAACTCAATTACTTATGTGGTTACATTTTATGATGCTGCTTTAAAAGTTAGTTGGTTTTGGAACATATCCTATGAAGAACAAAAGCTATAGGATGTTTTCAGACAAAAGCAATAGTATGTTTGACACATGCATCATTATCTGACTGTACAAGATATTAGTAATTTATCAGACTCTATCTTTCCCAAAGTGGCTAACAGTAGAAAGACTTGTACAGCTCTTCCTGGGGTAATCATGTGGTGAATGACCCGGTGATGATACAGGAGAACAGTATTTTGCCTGTTCATGAATCACCCGTCTGGGATTTGAACTTAATGTTGAACGTTATGCTCATTAGCAGTCCAACTTTTGCCCGCTCCTGATTGTCAATGTCAATCCTAATGTCAATAAAACCCAAAATGAACCTTTTCTCTTGGCTTTGTTTGTCTTTGGTAAAGTTCATACCACATATTCTCATGAGCTCCTGTGATATTTTGAGAGTTCTCTCTCTCTCTCTCTCGCCCACTACATATTGATCACCTGTACAGATGGAGTAGATCCAATCTTATGGCTCCAGAGATGAAGCAGGTATTGCACTGAGACTCAAAAAGAACACTTTAACAAAAAAGAGAAAGGTTTTAGGGCAACATGTCTTCTGGGGAAGAACGGGTTCTCTCACGTTATTTAAGGATTGAGAGCATGAGTGTGTTTTTTTGGGAAGTTCCCTGTGTTTTACCTCAATTCCTGATCTAGAGGAAGAGTGACTCATGACACACGGCGTGATGAAGCTGTTTTTACTATGTGAAGTCTCATTCTGGTTCAGTCTGCCTGCATATGCCTGTGTCAGCCTTAACACTGAACAGATGGAGTCAGCAAAGACAGACACTCCACCCTCTCGTCCCACCACATGCCTCCTGCAGACGGGTCTGTACATGTGCGCATTGTCTCTCTGGGTAAAGCTGTCAGCTCCTTGAGGTAAATCATGGGTTCTCGGTTATCACAAAGTCAGAGTGCTCCCGCACAGCGATATCAAAACTGTGTGTGTGTGTGTGTGTGTGAGTAGTTCTCAGCAATGACCTTCAGCTCTATGTCTAGTATCAACTCACTGGACATAATCCAGCCTTTAAAGTAATGTTCCAGGTTCAATACAGGTTAAGCTCTATCGACAACATTTTCGACATAATGTCGACTACCACAGAAAATGTTTTTTTTTTCTTTCTTCTTCTTCTTTAAAATAAAAAAGCTAAACAAAAATCATAGTTGCAGTAAGGCGCTTACAATGAAAGTCAACAGTCCCAGCTTTAGGAGTTTAAAAGCATAAATGTGCAGCATATGTATTTTCCTTAAATTCTTTCGTAGTTGTCTAAACTTTTAGTGATTTTTCTCAATGCAGGATCTCATATTCTCGTATCTTTCTGCATAATGTAATGACAATTACTGGGTTTACAGGCTTTATATGGTCATGATATGAATTTAAATATTGAATATATTTTTTGCACAGACAAGATGTGTAACATATATTATGTTTAATTCTTGTATAGCTATACTTTGAAAACAGTATGCAATTTTAAGTTTATTATAAACTTCTAGTCCTGGATGTTGATTTGTCAATGCTGCTTTTCAGGTGTGTTAAATACACAATATAGGGTCATTTTATATAAGGTGTCACTTTATATTAGGTGTCTTTAACTACTGATATACTTTGATGTACTTAAATCATTAATAAAATAGTAATAGTTAGGTACAATGTATTTATTGTGTTCTTGTTGTGTTCATGTTGTATTCAAAACACATTTGCTGCAACTGACGTGGGATATGGTTAGGTTAGGACAGGTTTGGTGGGTTAAGGTGTAAAGGAAGGCTAACAGTGTAATTATAGATGTAATTACAGAAATGAATTACAGCTGTAATTACATGCAGGTATTTTTAAAAATATATAAGTACAATGTAAAAACATGTATGTACACAATAAATGCAGTGTATCAAATCATTTAATGTCAAAATTTAAATGTCAGTACATAGGTAAAGACACTTAATATAAAATGGGACCCAACATTGCAACAGCTTCCACTTACAGTAAACATAGACTGAAAAAAATGGCGTAGAAACTATTTTCTCTCAGACATTGCAAGTAAATTTCACAAACAATTGAACTGACTGAAAAAGTATCCATTGTTTTTAAGGTTTTTGGGTAGCCAACCCCGTACAGAAGGACATCACACAATCAAGCATTTCATGCAATTGCGGGCTTAAACAACTTGACTAGTTTACAAACAACTGACAGTCATTACTTAAATATGATTTTCATTTACAATAATCAATACTAAATATTAATATTAGTAATTTAGTTTTCACGGCATGAGTTGTGCGCACACTTAAGGATCTTACGGTTCTTGGCACACTGAGTCAGATATGAACAATTCAACGAATTCAATGAATTGTTAACTGAAGACTCCCTCTGACCAGATCATTGAATCAATGTGTCTTTGACTTGAAAACAGCTGAGACTGGATCAGTCCAACTCATGAATGAATCATTCAATGCGATTTGCGAATCGATTTAACATCAAAGCTTTCATTAAAAAGAAAAATCGGCTTATTCATGAATCAGACAGCTGACATATTTTCAAGGTCGATTTCTTCCCTTCAAAATAACGAGGAACAACATTTTTTAATTTTTAATTTTTTTAATGAAATGTAATGGAGTAAATAAAAATAAATTATGCTTTGGAATGACTTTTTCAAAATAAAAATATTCTGATAAAATACAAAAACTTGGTAAATGTACTTAAGTAACAAAGTAAAAATACTTTGTCTACCTCTGGGTAAAAGTGTAAAAATAAAGCTGTTTCATTGACGTCAGAGGTTGTATGATACATTTGAACAAGTTGTATTTCATCTTTGCTTTGCTTCCTTTGCTCATTGATAATTTTTCATGCTATAACTAGTAATAAAGAGGAAGTGATGATTGGTTTAGTCGTGCTCCGTGCTGCTGTTTAAACTGAGACAGCTACAGCGATCTGGCACACCACTATTTTCTTATTGAAATTTTATAATAGAATTGACATAACCACATTCCTATACAAACATTGCAACTTCTGATTCAAAATGATATATCGTCTCACTTACAGTGTGGCCTTATTGCTTACTGTATTCAACTTTTAAAAAAAATCATGGACATGGTAAACCTTTTCCAGCCCAGGCTCATTAGAAAAACGTACCTGTGGCAACGTTTTGGCAAACGCAAAATATGTTGCATCGTGCACGTTTTGCGACAGTTTCAAAGTGAAATGTCCAGTGAGTGGTGCTAAAAGCTCAATGTTCCATTTTAAGATATAACGTACACCTTAAACCCTAAACCTACCCGATAGTGTTTATAAAAGCAAATGTGACATAAAAACGCAATCAGAACCATGCCATTTTAGCTTGTTTTTGATCTCTTTTATTGTAACTCGTCTTTCACAGGATTAATACCCAAGCTCTCTGCATCACAAGTACAATTCTGGACCAGCTGAGCTACCGAGTAAGCTTAGTATGTCAGTAAAACCAAACATATGGAGCTGGTTAAGTGAGGAGCCGCGTGAAAACAAGTCTTTATTAATCCATAATCTGCCCCTGTAATCATAATTGTGTGTGAAAACGATTAAAAGTGCTTGCTGTTTTACTGCCTCTAGTGTTCATTTCTGTTGGAAACTGCAGTGGTATGTATATATTGGTATGTATTTCGCGTTTTGCAAAAATGTTACCAATGTTACGTTTTTCCAATGAACCAGTTGACATTTTCTGAAGCAAGTGCCATTATGCCACAAATATTGTCAAACCCAAAACATTTCTGTAAGGGCATCTCTGTCTCTTTATCTCTCAGGCTGAGTCTAAGTCACAGCCAGTCTGGCACTGCTCATATCCCTCTTTAAAACCCACGAGAGTTGTTCTGTACACATGTACGGGCGGTGATACTGAGCGCTTCTGTCTTTCGTCTCTGGAGTCCAGTCTAATCCCCTCCGCTCTGTCTACGGTGTGCTGTCAGGCCTGCTAATAAGGAGAGAGCCGCGGCTCTACCGGGGCAGTTTGCAGTGGCTGAGCCCGTCGAGTGGCCGGCACCACAGATGCAAGCATTAACATGCGGTTTGAGAGCTGGAGGATAGTGTTTCTACATTAGCTTGAAGCCCTCCAGAGCTTCTGCTCTGTCTGTTTGGAGTAACGGGCCCGGCAGAGCGCAGGGCCAAAAAGGGGAATTATCCTGCAAACAGAGAAAGGTAATAATCACACAGAGAGAGAGAGAGAGAGAGAGAGAGAGAGAGAGAGAGAGAGAGAGAGAGAGAGAGAGAGAGAGAGAGAGAGAGAGAGAGAGAGAGAGAGAGAGAGAGAGAGAGAGAGAGAGAGAGAGAGAGAGAGAGAGAGAGAGAGACCGAGAGAGACCGAGAGAGAGAGAGAGAGAGAGAGAGAGAGAGAGAGAGAGAGAGAGAGACCGAGAGAGAGACCATTGTTTTCCTACTTGGCTTTACTCATGAAGCCCTGAACCAGAGAGGAGGCATTGCTGCTTAAAAATACGTTGTGATGTTGTTTCAATCCTCACCAAGTCAGCGAAAGGGAACTAACGCCCTACTTTAGGGCAACAGTTGAAGAGTTCACGGATTTACACACATCAAGTAGTTGCATAAATGTTTTAATTTTTGAGCTACCTATTATCTCTTGAATTTTTCACTGCCTTACTGTATAAGAGGTCAGGCTGAAAGAGCCTTTATTTTTAGTAGTCTGTTGTACTTATATAACATCACTTATATAATGTTGAGGTTTAATAGCCAGTTTTTTTTATTTATTTATGATGATGTGTGTGCTGCTTGTTAGATTCTTAAGCTTTCCCTTTGTGATCATAGTGATCATCAACAGTTGTGATGGTAGAAGCTTAATGGTCAAGAATCAATAATAAGTAAAGGTGACCTAGAGGAAAAAAAATGGATATCAATAATAATAATAATAATAATAATAATAATGAATAGTTAATAGTTAATTCTTATATATTTATTAAAATGATCATACATTTATCCCCTTATTTTGCATGCGCATTTAGCACACTCCTTATTCACTGTAAATGATCCATATTTGAAATTAATGCCTGATGTTCCATATCTGAAATGAATGATATTTCAAATCTACAGCACAGGGATGAGGGGCAAATTTATCATTAAATAACTTAGATTTCATTCTGTTCTTTCATTAAAGCTATGGCTTTAAATTACTTATATAGCGCATGAGTCATGTGGAGCATTTTATATATTTTATGGTGCTTTTTTGCTTGCAAGTCCCCATTATGAAAAAAGAAAACTGGACATTCTATAAAATATGTTTATCAGTGCATTGGTTCAGTGGGACTATCTATGAAATGGGATATTGTTAGGTCACCTTGAATGAAACGTTTATGTTAAAAGATAAAAGATTTTGCACCAGACATAATGTCATATTAGTGTTTGACAACAGCTAGAAATTCTGCCTTCTCTACAAGTCCCTCATGACTTCAAGTCTCAAACCCATCATAAAAGTCTGATTGATCTATTTTAGACTTAATCATATTGATAAATCCTAAGTAAAAAAATACTTGTCTTAAGTCTTTTATTATGGAGAAGCTTTACTGAACATTAGCCATGAAAAATATCTGTCACTCATTCATTCACTTCCCTGCCTGCAGTTATTCAAAGCTGTTATTACTGTGAGTGATTCTATGAATTGATATGTTAGAGAGAGAGAGAGAGTGTACAGTATGTGTTTAGTGGATGTACTTAGTACTTATTACATCGCCTTAGACAAGTGCTAGGTCTTAAAGGGTGTATTGTGTGGAGAGATTTACCTTTACATAATGCAGGTAAATCTCAGAAAGAAATGTTGTATCTTACCCCAAATTTTGTAATATAATGCAAATAAATTCTGTAAGAATATTTTTTTTCTTCTGTAAAATAGTAATGATTCATCTGTACGCACATAAAAACTGTAATTAAAGTATATCATTATTATTATTATTATTATTAGCATTACAGTAATAGGAATTTGGCAGGAAATATGCTTAATTGTCCTCAAATTTAAAATGCATTCTCTTTAAGCAAAATGTATTAGTGTGGTCACACTTTATATTAGGTGTCTTTAACTACTATACTTACATCTGAATGAATGAATGAATGAATGAATTCATTAATTAATGATTTAATTAATTTTAGGTACAATGTACGTGTGTTCATGTTGTATTGCAAAACACATTTGATGCTATTGAGGTGTGATACGGGTAATTGTGGTTCACCTATTTGTACACATGTATTTTACACATTAGCTAATATGTGTGTGGAGATCAGTAGCTGTGCCTCATGTGGGGTTTTCTTCTTCTTGAATTGATTTATTTGTTTTTCAACAAACATATATTACGCAGCGCTGGTCATGATAAAATATGCCTTAAGTGAAGATGCTTTTATATGTTAGCTTCTGGTTTTGTTTCTGTTTGCGGGTGGGTTTGGCACGTTTAGTTCAGTTTTCTGTGTTTCTGTTATAGTTTCCATGGTTTTACATTTCTTTATTATCTGTCACAGCTGATGTTAATTTCGTTAATTAATTAGTTTGGTCTATTTAAACTCTGTGTTGTGTTCACTTCATTTGTCCATTATTGTTACATTGTGCTAGGTTGTTCTGTTCCTGCCTCGAGTTTGCTCTTGAGTGTTTTGTTTCCTCTTGAGTTTTATGAATAAAACTGCAGCATTTAGATCCATTTCTCCTAGTTTCTGCAACCCAGCCATGACAGAATAATTTTTATGAAAGCTTTGCAGGTAGATAGAACATTTTTTTTTTTTTTTTTAACAATTGAAGTTGGATATCAAAGGAAAGTGAATAGATCTTTTCATCTGTTCCTGCTTGAACAACTGGTTTCTTTGATGAAGAATCCCTGTCTGGTCACTCCTATCAGAATAAATATTACAGCAGTCAGAGACTTTAGCAAGCAGACATTTTGTGCTCCTGTCTGAACAAAGAAGGTCCTTTATTTCTCCCTCCCTCTACCTCTCCCTCTCCCTCTCCCTCTCCATCTCTCTCTCTCTCTCTCCCTCTCCATCTCTCTCTCTCTCTCTCTCTCTCTCTGGTAAATAAGATCTGGCACCTGTGTCAGTATTGATCATTCAGTCATAACACAATTTGATAGATGAATGATGATTAATGTAGGGCTGGAGGACACTGGCCAGACTGTCTAATATATAATAGTAAATATTTACAGTGAGTGCTGTATTATTTTGGCTCACATATCTCAGAATGTGCACCCTGGAGCGTCCTGAGAGAGAGAGAAAGAGAGAGAGGCTGCAGATCTTGGTTGTAGGAACAATCTGAAAAATGGAAGGGGACTCATAAATCTTATCAGCTTGGCTTATGAATATTAATTAGGTGACGTAACATTTTCCAGCACTAACATTCTTTGCAACTGGTTTGCTGAAAGGCTGTGGCCGGAAGTGTGCTTGTTCAGTCAAAGTCACATTAAAGTCAATCAGTCAATTTGGTCGCCATCTTGGAAATTTCCCTGGGCAGCTATTTTGTAAGTAAGCTATACAGTACTGCAGGGATGGCATCTTTTTGTAGGCCAAAACCCAAAAATGAGTTAGCATTTTAGCACTTCTGATTTCATCGTCCTGGAGTCAATGGGTTTCTTGAATGGGTTTTTGAGTAAATGTCTGAAATAAGGTCTGTAATTAATACAAGCTCAATATATATTTTTTTTAATTCTACAACACAAAATACATCAGGCAAACCACCTTTATGAATTCCAATGAATTTATTTGTATTTTTTTCTTTTTTTTTTTTACTTGTTTTGAAAAATGTGGTTGCTAACAAGTAGCTACAAATAAAGAGGTTGTCAGGAACATTAAACGTCATCAGGCAGAACAGGTAAATTCATCTACTCAATAGTTCTCTTTCACAGCCTTGTTATGTTTATAATCATGCTCTTGTAAATTATTCTAATTCAAATTCTAATTGACTGTATTTAGGCTTCAAAATTCACAAAAAGTGTTAATTTGTGAAAATGTTTATGATGAACAAAACATGCACTACAAGACTTTACAAATATTTTTACATTTTAAAATGATTTTGAACAAAAAAAAAAAACACTAGGCATCATACATTTGCCGACTGTAAATGGTTACAGAGGAAAAACCGGCTGTCATTCACTAAATGACTGATGATCACAAACGATTTTTAGGTTATTCCAAACACAACAAACTCATGCAGAAATATGCCTCGCTGCTATAAGATCTATGACAAATGTGTTTTAAAAAAACACAAAACAAAATGTGTTTTAAAATTGTCTCAAAATATCAAACATGTTTTATATCCTCAGACTGGATGGAATCATTGTCTGAAGCTAAACGGTCTTAACCCATCATACATTACACAACTGTAATGAAATTGTGTGAAATCTGTCAACTCAACTCTGCAAGTTGTTCTGACTTTCAACAACTAGCGTTGACTTGTCCAGACTGTTAATCTAGGCAAATCTCTGCATTCCTTTATGAGAATGTCCAGATAGCAAGAAGCAAGTTGCAAAGCATGTTTGTGTCTGTGGCGTGCAATAAGCCCAAACTTCCTGTTTCAATAGAAAACTATTTCATGATGTCTTTAAAGTCATTGTTGCTATGCCCCTGCTGCAGATAATGTGAAAGAATGTGTGTTTGAGCCATTGGGGGTACAAGCGTGTATGTGTGTGTTAGTAATTGAGAGCAATGGTTGTTAATTAGAAGAGTAGAGGACATGACGGGTTTTGCCTTGTCTGACCTAGCAGTGCTGTTTCACTGTCAGTCGTTTAGCCATTTAGCTTGGCCAGGGCGGCACAGCAAGAGGGACACATTACGAGGTGTTAGGGGAGATACCAGGAGCCGACAGAAGTATAAATCACGCTAGCTGTTAGTATGAGGCGAGGCGAGGCTCTCCTCCCGAGGGGGGGGACGGAGAGAGGAGCAGGGCAGAGGAATCATGTGGTTTGTCTTCACGTCCCAGTAGCTTTCAGGCTAATAAACGGATTAGAGACCACTTTGAGCCAAAGACAAAAAGGGATTTCTGCTGTTCGGGGAGAGAGAGGAAGTGGGAGCGGACTTGAATGAGGATGGTTTGGCTCTGAAAGCAGGCCAGCACTACAGGGAGAAACTGTGTGGGCTCCTGTCGAGTTTTGAAGCGATTGGAACGCTTATCGCGTTTGATGAGACGTTAGAGGCATATTGTGGCACTTATGAAACTGCACAGAAAAAAAGATCTATAGATCAGTACTCACCGAAACTGCAGGCAAACACTCTCAGAGTTCCTGTAAATGAATGAACAAACGTCAATGTCAGGGTTACACAAGTTTTGCTATTAGCATTTGTAGAGTTTAGGCTGCAAGTTTCTGCCTAAGAATATTCCATCTGAAAGTAACCTAGAGGCTTTATGTATATACCATAAATGACAAGACCCCATGAATCAGACCTCAGTTTACTTCAGAGGCAGTGGTATTTATAGTTTATGGGGAATGGATGTTTCCACTCGAAAGACTATTATATTGGGTTAAAAATATATTCTCCAGCAGAAAAGATTAATCAGCAATTTTCCGTTTTAAATGCAACCATCATACACACTAGCATTTAGATGGAGAGCCACAAAATATCCATTTTTATTTCATTTGGTCTTTAAAAGTCTTAAATTGAAAAAGAGAAGAAAAAAAAGTGTGTGAAGACAAATTTTGGTGTTGGCTAGAGAAAGCCTGCAATGTTTGAAGTAGATCTAAAATAGATTCAGTGGCGGAACTAGAGTTTTATACATGAGGTGGCCAGGGGGTGGTCACTACTACTTTCGGGGGCACACACACACACACACACACACACACACACACACACACACACACACACACACACACGAATCAGAGGTATCTGTGTCCTCTCTTGATACATCTATTTATAACACAAGAACCATTAGTGTATAATCACAATATAAATACCACAGCCATCAACAACAAGAACACACATGAACCAACATTTTAAAGGTCCAAACCTGTATGACCTTCTTCTGCAGAAAACAAAAGAAGATATTTTAAAGCATGTTGGTAACCACACAATTTTCGTTCCCATCAACATCCATAGTATAGAAAGAAAAAATACAATGGAAGTCAACGGGAACCCAAAACTATTTGGTTACCAACATGCTTTAAAATATATTCTTTTTGTTTTCATTTTTGGGTGAACTATCCTTTTAATTTGACAAAATCATCTCAACTTAAATTCCTGAATTCGGTATGTGATTGACTGCCTGAGTCTGGTAGATGCTCCTGAAGTCTGACCACACTGACTCTGACTAGCCTCAGGGAGGGAGCTGCTCTGGGGTCCAGTGGTGATGCAAGGGCTGGGGTCTGTTTGCACCTGATCTGCCTGTTTGTGCTTCTTTAAAAAGAAGCCCTTTCTTATAGGGATATATTTCCCTTTCTTTTCATGTTTAATTGATCCTGTGCAAAAATATGACAGCCTATGGTTACATCTAATCATCCAATTACCTACATTTTTATCTTAACTTTTTCCTGCCAACATAAAAAAAAAAAAGAAAGAAAAAAAAAAGTTGTCAGCCACCGCCAGCGTTTTTGGTCATTTTCACAATTTCATGGCACCCCAGAATATTTTGTTGTATTAATATCTGAACATGCAATATATCAAAAGAAAGAACAGACCCTCTGCTTTAAAAAAAAACACACAAAAAAAACACAAAAAAAACAATCAGTTTTATTCTAGCTTCATACATCCTTTTTTATCAACACTTGAATGTTGGTAAGTTTCATAAATAAGCAACATGAGCAAAAAGCTGAGAATTTTTTTTTATCAAAGACTACATCCAGATCAGATTCAGAATGATGATCAAAACACAGATGAGTAGATCGAGTCCATCAACACCCCCAAAACTTCACAGTCCCATAGTGATCGCATTATGATATCTCTTGTTTCTGCTTCTTTGCCTGGGTTTTGATCTGGAGGTACTCATTCAGGAGATGCGTAATAGTGCCCCATACCTTATAACAGTGTAAACACAGAAAGCCATAAACTCTTCAATGGCGGGGAGAGAGTAATTTTAAATTACATTCATAACTGTACATTAAAATCAACTACCAGTCTAAATGACCAATTTGATCATTGCTAGTCCTATTTTGAACTTAAGTAGCCTAACTGAGCTACCTAATCGATTTCAAACTGCCAAATGTTAACTCGCTGAACACTGAGAGCTGTAGCCTACTTCCCCACATTAGCTAAACATTTGTATACTGTAACGTACACACGGCATGGTATATGCGCAGTACTAGCACAGGTGCAAGCATACAGATTGTTATGCTAAATTGCGCACAGCATCTCATAAAATGTATTCAGAGCAAACAACCCTGATGTTAAACCTTAAAAACTTACTTCAAATATGATGTTTTCTTATTCTTCGGTATCTTGCAACCATATTCTCTCGTCCTCTGCTCGTCCGTTTGACAACTGCGCACGCTGCCAGTGAAAGTAAAAAAAATAAATAATACATTATAATAATATTCAGCATCAGCATCAGCAACTGCCAGTAGCGAATACAATTTTGGGGTGGCACCTGGGGTGGCCAGTCAGATGTCCAGTGCCACCCCGGACACCCCTCTGGCTCTGCCACTGAATAGATTCAAGATTGAAGTAGTTTTAAAAGCTTGAAATTTGAAGGTTTTAAGGCTATGCAGTCTATCAGACAAACAGGTTGCTAGGGTGTTCTGAGTGGTTGCTAGGGTGAGAGAAAGGGAGGTTGTTTGTGTTTAGATTTTAATTTATGACAGTTGGAGTTTGAACAGTTTTTGCTCATTTTGGGAATACCGAATGAGCCAATTTTTAGGTTCTGTTTTAGGAGAACCGTAATCACGATCATTTCGAAAATATAACAGCCTGAAGGTCTGACTCAGGAAGCTTTAAAGCTCAAGGAGGAGTTAGAGTACGAAATTGTATCTTTGAAAATAATTTCAAGTTTAAATTCAATGTTGGCTTTTTCAAGGCAACAGATTTCACAATGTGCCTTTCTATCCTGATCACAACCAAGATGTAGGAAGTCCGTAGGAGTGGTTCGGTATTGTCCGTCCCAGCTTTTGTGCAACTTGTTTAGCGCTACGTCTAGCGTGGCGAGGAGAGGGGGCACTTTTGCTTCTGACCCTGTCAGCCTGATCCTGAGATGGCCGCTCAGGGCCCCTCACCCACTCAATGCGTTCTTTCAGCCCTGCTCTGGGATCAGCCTTGGGGTCACAAGCAGAAAGACGAGCCCTGGGTGCCGAATTTAGAGGGGGAAAACGTTGTTTTGTGAAGGTTCTGAAGGAGCTTTACAACTTCCGAAAGTTTCTCTGACCGCCCCAATAACCCCTTCCCATGATTTTGTGTTTTGTATGTTAATACGCATCAAATGCCTCTCAAACACAATGAGGAGGCCCTGGTTCGGAAACAACAAGAGAGTGGGCGGGAAACCGACCCAGCGTTTGCTTGTCTTTGACCTGAATATAACTCTCTGGTTAGGAGCGTCAGCTTTGATACTTTCACAGAAATACTTGACTCTCAGTAATGTGCCAAAATAATCTCAAGCCAAATAAATCCACAGGCATTATCTTTGACCTTTTTGTCTTGTTTGTTTTTCATTTTCAAATGCTGCAAATGTAATATTGGTCTAGTAATAACTATGCACCAACTATACACCATATGATCAAAAGACATGCTTGGACCCCTTTGAGAGCAGTAAATGAAAGGAAATAAAGATATTTTGACTTTATCAGAAGTCTTTGCTAAAATAAAAGCTTGTAATTCCTCAGGGCTATGACTTCAGTAAAGGCTTATAAATTCTTACTGCGGTAAATTGTCATTCCCTGAGGAAAATTGTATTGCTCAGAGACCCTTTCATAGCTTAAGAAAAATTAATTGAGTTCTCAGTAATGCTTTTAGAGGTACGTGCTAATTGTCCACCCAAAAATGAAAATTCTGTCATCATTTACTCACCCTCATGTTGTTCCAAAGTCCAAACTTGTATTGTGTTCTTTTGCAAAACATTTGTCCATACAATGCAAGTCAATGGTCACCGAAACTGATTAAAATTCTTCAAAATATCTTCTTTTATGTTCCACAGAAGAAAGAAGATCATAAAGGTTTGGAACAGTATGAGGGTGAGTGAACTTATTGGGTGAACTATTGAACAGCCAGAACGCATTAAATGTTTTCAGTTTTCAGTTGAAATCGGTGTCGTGTAAGTGGCCCCTAACTTAATAACTAATGATTTTTACAACGGAAATGAATAAATTAAAAACTTAAGCTAGACAATGACTTTCTTCTAGAGCTGCTGCACAGCCAAAACAATCTTTGTTGCAATCATTTCCTATTATCACTGTAAAGTTGCTTTGGAACAATCTGTATTGTAAAAAAGAGCTTATGAAGGTGACTTGACTATCTCTTCAAGTATCATGTCTCAGATGTTTCTCCTAAAATTCTTATGGAGACTTAAAAAACACATATAGTAAGAATATAGAGCAAAGATTTGGTATTTTGGTGACTTTTGATTGCAAACGCTGCTGTCTTGGCAAATCAAAGCACTGTTTTGTTCTCTCGTGGGAATTTAGTGGAGACACAAGATTACTAGGGTATTTTTCTCTGTAGAAAAATCAGAAAAACAGGGTACTAAGATAAAGTCTCAATGTGCTCTGCTTTCTAGCAGACATTACGAAATATATTTTTCATACTGAATATCAAGGATTGCATTTTAACTTGAACGAGATCTCATCTGTAATTTTTATTCCTTACAGGATGTCCTGTTTGGTGTGTCATATAAAATGTTTGCTATGTTTAATTGTAATTTTTCTTATACATTTTTTATGTGCTGTTTACATGACACTGTTTTCAACTAAAAACAGAAAACTTTTTATGTGTTTGGCCGTTCATTTATACGACAATGGCATTTTGGGGGACTGAAAATGCTAAATTTTGAAAACGGGTTTCAAAGTGCAAGTTTTTGAAAATGATACCATTATTGTCTCTGTGTAAACTAAAAAAAAAGTGCATTTGTGTAAACAGTGACACCATACGCATGCGTATTACGTGTTCAGTCTATGGGGCGGACTTACTACTCTGTTGGTGTACTATCACATTCTATAAAGTAGGGATTTTGGATGCAGCGTTAGTCTAGATAGGTCTTTGCTAAATAAAATATTATTGTGCTTAATTATATTTCTGTCATGACAACTCTCATGAGATTGGTATGGTAATAGAGATTGGCATGGTAATGGATATGACAATGTTAATGTATTTGGTCTTGGTGGAATAGATCTGCTACGCTGCTGCTGCTGCAGAGCAAGTAGACTTGCTTCTGCCAATACATTCACAGACATTGCTGTTGTTGTTGTTGTTTTTGTTGATGCCGGCCGGCTTAACACTTGTGATCTAACATGAACCTAGTTTAAACTTGTAAAGACTGCTCCGTTTGGGAATTAATAACCGGACCACACAATATGCGCAGAGATATGGAATAAAACGTCAATCACTTATCTTAGATGTTGATTCCAAATGCGTTCTGAAAGCGTGCTGCATACTGCTACCAGCAACACCCCGGTATTTGTTTTAATGTTGAGCCGCAGCTCATTGGACGCTGACACAACAGCAACCAATCAGCTGAGGTATGTAGATAATGATGTGATCGCTACCAAATGAGTCAAAGACTTATCAGCCTGCACCATTTAGAGTTTCATGCCAGAACTAGGTAATAAAGGTCTGTAATTCCTCAGTACAGTTAAGGGTTTAGCAAATTATTCAAAGTTATTTTTATTTGGATAGAAAGTGTGTACAAACCATCTGCCACTACAGTATAACACTCATTTACCTCACTCTCACTCTCTTTCTCTCTCTCTTGTCCATCTGTGTCTGGCTGGTGTACTGTATAATACGAGGGTTGACCTGCTGGCATCCGCTGCCTCGGGTACACACATGGCTGTATAAAGGACGTCCCAACCTTCCCTCTCTCCCCTGAAAGGTGCCAAACTCTGCTCTTTAATTATTCATTACACAGCCCTGCCCTGAGAACGGCATCGTGCTGTGTTTCGGTCCAGACGTGGATGGCTGCCATAGCGCAGAGAACGCTTGTTCTATCCCACTGAATGTTTGCAACCATCTGCCGAGGTTCAGCGCAGCAGCATGTGAAGAGATGTTTGAAATTTTAACACTCTGTTTAGTGTGTCCTGGCGTGTCACTCCCATATTTCCTTCTGTTTGGACTCTAATGGCTGTAGCGCGTGCATACGGGCGCCTGCAGGCTGAACCTGCTCGGCTAATATTCCTCTCACACAGGTCGTAGCGTGCTCGCTGCATTGATTGCGTGCGTGTGTGTCTGTCCTCTTGCATCTCATCAGTTTCTTCTTGCTAGGGCGAGGAAAACCGATATTCGCTAGCTGTATGGTACCCTATGCCCTCGTTTTCTCTCTGAACATCCTGTCCTATCGTTGTCCATGTTGACTTTGTTTGAGACAATCCATTATTTCTGATAAGCTCATTTTCTCTCCGTCTTATCGAACCGCAGGCAGAACCGGGAGAGAGATGTGGCCGAGGATCCTGAGGGCCGGTGCCATAGGGCCAGTGCAAACACTAATCAGCTTTAATTTCAACATCTCATCACGAGGGGCTCTGTGTGTGTGATCTGTATTAACTGCTCAGTAATCGGTCTTACGGCACTGCAGTTGTTGAACAATAATCTCGGACCGTTCACAGAATGGCCGATGCACATTGCATACAAAAATGGTTAAATTCGCCAGCTCCAATCAATTTCCAGGAGTCAGTGTGCATGTTTGCACCAGTTCCCAGGCTGCTGCAATGAACGCTTCCAAAAACTAGTCACTGGATTTGCCAGAGGTTTGAGGTTGTGAGACAAACAAAAACAATATATTACCATATTTTTGGAAAATAAGGCACACCAGGTCAAAATTGCATTGTTGATAGAAAAAAAACCCACATATATAAGTCGCATCTGCGTATACTAGGGGTGTAATGCCTGAAAAACCCTTAAAACTACATTTCGTGACACAATAACAGTAGTATTGTATTTCAACTGTATATTAAAAAATGGCGCCTCTTATGTTGTCCTTCCCCTTGTAGCACGCGCAAGTGACGATACTCTATCAACCAATCAACGTTCTGCAGCGAGTCTAGCTCCACCCTTTAGTACCGTAACACTGTGCTAGGTACCCCAACGGAAGAGTACCGAAAAAGTGGTACGGCATGGTACGGCATTTTGGTTCCATTCACAACTCTTGACAGTGGAAACGGAAATAATTGTGTACCGTACCGCTCAGTGGAAACGAGCCATAAGAGACGTGTAATGTGACTCTATCTGTACCCTTCTGTCCTCCAGTAAACTATTTATTTTCTTGAAAATCTAAGAGGACGTGAAGAGGTACTGTGTGTGTGTGTGTGTGTGTGTGTGTGTGTGTGTGTGTGTGTGTGTGTGTGTGTGTGTGTGTGTGTGTGTGTGTGTGTGTGTGTGTGTGTGGATGGGGATGATGTCTGACTCTCTGTTGCCACTCTGTTCCCCTGACACCTGTGTGCTAATTAGGGTCATATTGATGCATTCCACGCTAATGACTTCAGGCTGCATACAGTGGCTGTAAACATTTACTCTCATTGTCTGCTGAATGCTGTTATCTCATTGATGGCATGTGTGTGTGTGTGTGTGTGTGTGTGTGTGTGTGTGTGTGTGTGTGTGTGTGTGTGTGTGTGTGTGTGTGTGTGTGTGTGTGTGTGTGTGTGTGTGTGTGTGTGTGTGAGTTTACTCACTGTGCTTATTAACGCCTGCCATAGATTTTTATCAGCTGTTTAATAGTTCATAGGTCTATATATCCGCTCAAACACACATATTAAAGCCAACATGGACTCAAAACTGACCTTTTTACTTTCCTAATAAATGTCCTTGCTTATTCTGCATGATTCATCAGTGTGTATTATTCTCAAGAAAACAAAATCTTCCACCGAAACATTGTAATTTCTCCACCTCTGAAATTACTTTTCTTTTGAGTTGATGTCAGCAGTGCTGTTTTCAAGTCATGTCGGAATAATCGCATTTACAAGACATGAATGCCATGCATAATTACCAGTGGGATTTTCTTTGTGCACTGTCTTTCCGAGTTCAAGGCAAGAATCAAATTGGCACTGGACATAATAAGTTTTAATTGTGAATGTTGACTGTTTTTATATGCATTTTATGTACCGTTGATAAAGAATAGCAACAATGCCTGCAGTAAAGTAAGGTTTATAAGATGACAGGCTTATGATGACTAGACAAGATGACTAAGCATAAAGCATCAGTTAAACATTTAAGACACATTGTTTGCACTTTTATTCTTGCATTAGTCCTAAAAAAGCTTCCTGTGTTTGCCATTAAGTGAAAAAAGAGACATATACATGTGAAATTGCCCACTAGGTATGTTTTCTTTTCCTACTAAAACTACACAAATGCACATTACAAGAAGTAACTTATCAGGTGGACTTGCATGTAGCACAAGAAGGTAAGGGATGAACAAAATAATAATAATAATAATAATAATAATAATAATAATAATAACCTATATTACAACCTAACATCCCTGATCCAATCAAATTCTGCTTTTTGTGTCATCCTACATTATTGGAATCACTGAATATTCTGTTTTAATGGATTACAGAATTACAGAATTACAGAAGTTAAACAGGTTGTGAATGTCGTTTCATGCTGTTTTCAGAAATTGGGAGGGAGTATTTCAGTATCCTGGCACTAATGTTGATTCAAATGTTTCTGGATGAAAGAGATAAATGGCACAAGCACTTTATTTTACTGTGATGAGCGTTTGGATGCAGGGTGATGTGTTCTGCTCTGGTCTTCAATCATACGCTGCCTTCTCAGAGCACACAGAAAAAGATACAAAAGAGTTGTTTAATTATTAACTTCTACTTTTTAACAGAAGAGATCTGATTAATCAGAAAAAGTGACATTTCAATAACATTTTTGCAGTTTAATTAGGTAAGATTAATTGGCAAGATTAGCTTTGGGCTTCTCAAGTTATAAAAAATGTAATAAATAAATAAATGTTGCTTGTTGATGTTTGTTTGAAGAAACAAATTTAATTCTCTTTGCCCAAAGGGATCTAAAAACTTCTCTCTCTCTCTTATATATAAGGATATTTCTTGATGTAACCAAAGTATGCATACAGAAAAAAAAAAAAAAAAAAAAAATTATATATATATATATATATATATATACAGTGAGGAAAATAAGTATTTGAACACCCTGCTATTTTGCAAGTTCTCCCACTTGGAAATCATGGAGGGGTCTGAAATTGTCATCGTATGTGCATGTCCACTGTGAGAGACATAATCTAAAAAAAAAAATCCAGAAATCACAATGTATGATTTTTTAACTATTTATTTGTATGATACAGCTGCAAATAAGTATTTGAACACCTGTCTATCAGCTAGAATTCTGACCCTCAAAGACCTGTTAGTCTGCCTTTAAAATGTCCACCTCCTCTCCATTTATTATCCTAAATTAGATGCACCTGTTTGAGGTCGTTAGCTGCATAAAGACACCTGTCCACCCCATACAATCAGTAAGAATCCAACTACTAACATGGCCAAGACCAAAGAGCTGTCCAAAGACACTAGAGACAAAATTGTACACCTCCACAAGGCTGGAAAGGGCTACGGGGAAATTGCCAAGCAGCTTGGTGAAAAAAGGTCCACTGTTGGAGCAATCATTAGAAAATGGAAGAAGCTAAACATGACTGTCAATCTCCCTCGGACTGGGGCTCCATGCAAGATCTCACCTCGTGGGGTCTCAATGATCCTAAGAAAGGTGAGAAATCAGCCCAGAACTACACGGGAGGAGCTGGTCAATGACCTGAAAAGAGCTGGGACCAGCGTTTCCGAGGTTAGTGTTGGTAATACACTAAGACGTCATGGTTTGAAATCATGCATGGCACGGAAGGTTCCCCTGCTTAAACCAGCGCAAAATACCCCACAGATATTTTTATATAGCAAGTTAAAGTTGTCACTTTTTGAGGGTTTGCAAAAACACACCGTTTTGTGTCGGGCCCTTTAAATGCAAATGAGCTGCTGCAGAGGGCGGGGTTTCAAGAGCTCCTGTGTGTTAGCAGCTGCTATTACCTCACGCAGACACACTAAAAAAATGACAGAAACTGTTCTGCCTTTAATGTTAAAACGGAGTCAGACAAAGATGGAGAGACTCAAGAAGAAGTGACAACATGTAGAATGCAGCAGGACGTCTCTGAATGGTTAGTTGATGAATTTATGTTGCTGATGTGGAGTTAACTATTTCAATTAAGATATTCTGTCATGATAAATCTATAAATCGCTCGTATAGGAACTGTTGTGAGATGCACACAGAGTGACTTTCTATTGCATGTGAAAAGATGGATGCTAAAGTTTGAGCTGACTCACAAATGTACTCTTATACAACAACTTTTCCTCTTCTCAACATGGACTGCATGTTCCAGGGGGTGGGGTTTATGTAAATTCTAGGGTTAGTGATGTCACTAACCCAGGAGGAATGTCGTGTAGTCTCTACCAGCCGTTTGTTGTAGTCCTTAAAAAGCAATTTCTTTAAAAGCAAATATCTCCCTTTGCTTTGAACTTTGAGCATTGCAACTTTGCAGATGTTGTTTATGCTCAAACAGCAACATTACACACTAACTAAAGTTAAAAAAGTGAAATCATAATCAACCACTCCTTTAAGTGCAATCAGGGCTGGAAATGGGGGTTGGGGGAGGGTCTTGGGGGAACTCTGGGGACTGAGGCCCCGTTTACACGTACATGGTTATTTTGAAAAACGGAGACATTTCCCTTCGTTTGCGCCCTTCGTTTACACGCAAACGGAGGATTCGCCAATGAAACCGATTCTTTCTAAAAACTCCGGCCAGAGTGGAGATTTTGAAAATCTTCGTTTGCACGTTTGCATGTAAACTGAGAAAAACGGAGTTTTAGGCAGCGACGTCACAGAATGTGACTATTTTCGGGATTCTGATTGGCTAAGGTGGGCTTGAGCTTCTCGTTACACTGCCACGTACAGGTTTGACATGCTCTTGACAGCATATACACAGGTTCGTGTGCACAATGTTATTTTTGAAAACGAAGAGGGGTGAAATGTCCGTTTATGAAAATAGCCATCCACGTGTAAACGTAGCCTGAGTCTAGGGAGTGAATTTTAAGGGAGGACAGAGTTCATTAAAAAAATGATCTTTTATCCATGCAGCCTACAAACGCTATGCAGATTTTAAACATAAAATATAATAGGATTTTCTGTGGTTTGAAAATATAAATTTGTGGTGGGAATTCTTGTCCATTTCCACCACTGCATGTTCTAAAAGCTTTTAAAACATTTGAAAAACTGGATGTTTTGAAAGTTCATAGAACATTCAGAGATGACTTTATAGGGAACGTTAGCAAAATGTTCTTGGTGCATATTTTTTGTAAGCTAGGAATGTGTGTTTACAGTTTTTTTTCTAGTCTTTGAAGCGATTTGGGATGAAAAGATACAAACAAAAGTTATGCACCTTCTGCTTTCACATTTATGTGCATCTACCAGTGCTTCTGAATGTGTTTAAGAGGTTGCATGCATGTGTGTGAGACGTGAGAGTGTGTATGTGACTCATCATGTCATGCTTAATGCAGCTCAACACAGAATCACGCTATTGTTTTCCTCCAGGGCTCCACTGGAGAAACTCACGATGCTCTATTCATTCAGACAAATCCCACAGCTCTACTGCGGCACTCTTAATTTAACGCTGCTGTGGCCGCTCTTATAGACAGCCATCAGATTACACAGGCGCTGTATATACAGCCTAATCCACAGGAAGCACTAGAACTGCTGCTGACTCACTGAGGGCAGTGATGGTGTCTGATGGTGATTTTCAGAAGAGAGGCACAGTGCTACTTGTGTATTCGCATGATGATTTTATTGTTAAAGGGATAGTCCACCCCCCAAAAATAAATAAATAATAATAATGTCATTCACAAAAGGTGATTTTAGTAATATATTTGAGATGCTCTATTCTATAAAATTGAACTAGAGCTGTTAAGTTCCATAAAAGTATTATAAAAGTAGTCCAAAAAGCGTTCTGAAGCACACGATAGTTTTGCGTGTAAAATAACTACGTGAATATCCTGAATATTGTCTTCCAATTAAGTCAGCAAGTTATACGGGTGTAGTATTGCTACCTCCACCCCCTTCATTAAAGTTTTCATTATTTCTTTAACCCTAAAAAGTCTTCTGAATTGTATTTGGTACACAAATTTCCGAGGCCTCCAAATTATCAAAATTTTGCTGAAAAATTATTGTGCACAATCTGGTTGCTTTTATGGCAAAAAAAAAAAAAGAAGCCTTTTAGTACAATTCTTTACTAAGAACTAAAAACATGATTTAGTATAATGTCCACCCTGAGGTCATGGTACATGTGTCTTTTTGATGTGAAATCTTTACAGATTTTTATAAAGAATACATTTAATATTGTTAGTAATGAACACTTACTGGACTGAAGCAACCTAGCTTTAGCTGATTATAAATCATTTAAAAAAATGATAATATGGCTTTTGAATGTTTTTTTATACATCTCTCAAACATCATTGTGTTGCATTGCATTATATGTTTTGCCAATGAGCAATTAAAGCCTGATGTATGAAATATGAGAAAAAAAAAAAGAAAAAAAACATAAGCAAACCGTTTTATTACAGATTTTTTATTTTTTTTTTGGACTATTATTTCAAGCCATGTCCTCTTGCCCTGATGAAGCACGTGGTGATCATTGGGACCCCCACTCATCTGCAGCCGAGCATTGTGGGATTTTCAGCGCATGTCCTCTTGCTGGCTCAGCGCTTTTGCAAGGGTGAATCTCATCCCTGAGTGAATCTCATCTGAGTTGTGAGTGTAGGCGGAGCCTTTACTATGCACTGTTCTACTAGAGACTTGTAGTGTGAGGTGTGTGTGAGAGAGAGAAAGAGAGAGAGAGATCTGTTATATGACTCAGTAGGAGTTTTGAACAGACACTTACATGCCATATGTTCACACAGGAACTGCACCATTCTGTGACACATACACAAAAACTGTTCGTGTGATGCCCTCAAATGCACATCTTTTATGAACACTTGTTCCTGTGCCAGCATAAGTGGAAATTGTTGTGTATGCCATGTTCTCAATTAACTTTAAATTATGAATACAAAATTAAAAGGGTGAAGAATACAATGAAAAGGAGACATAATATGCACTCAAAGGCCACAAGCAGCAGTCATTTTGTTATGAATCCACCAGATCAAGAGGTCTTCACAGGTGTTAAATGCCCTAAATTAAAGTCCAAACTGTCTCAAACTGATCTGTGCTGTGAAATTGTAAGTTCTGTGTGTGTGTGTGTGTGTGTGTGTGTGTGTGTGTGTGTGTGTGTGTGTGTGTGTGTGTGTGTGTGTGTGTGTGTGTGTGTGTGTGTGTGTGTGTGTGTGTGTGTGTGTGTGTGTGTGTTTGTTTATGTGATTTATGAGGACAGAAATTTGTATGAGGACATTTCCTGAGTCCTCGTATTTTAAATCGCTTTAAAAACATACTAAACAGTGTGTTATTGAAAATGTAAAAATGCATAAAGTTTTCTGTGATGGGTATGTTTAGGGGTATATGTTAATGTATATATATTCTATATACAGTTTGTACAGTATAAAAAACATTACGCCTATTACGCCTTACACTCAATGAGGTTTTGAGTTCTAAAAGTTACATAGTATTGTATATCAATCTCATACATATCAAAATATAACATTTTATTCATTATGTTTACAAAATCCAAATTGAAATCTATTACTCATTTGTTATTTTCTCTCCAAATTAGGTAGGCAAGTGACAGAACGTTCCTTTTCGATGTGTGGGTGCAAGTGAGAAAGTGCAAGTTCCAGAAACAATACAAACTCTTTGCTGCAAGGTGGAAATGGATGGAAAAATGGCCTGAAATTGTTTGAGACATATTTAGATATTTAGATAGAGTTAGACCTTGACACACAATTTTTGTTCAGCCTGTGACTCAAAGATAAGGAGCGTGTCAAAACTATATATTATTAGATATTAAATAACAAAATTATATATTATTAGTACGAAATTATGCCGAGTATAAATATATTATTAGTACGAAATCATTCTTCTCACTAATTGACCTTTTGCTAAGCCCCGCCCTCCTTAGTTACTGTTGCTACGCCTGTCAAGCTTTTTGCGCCTGGCACGTCTATTACAGTATGAATGCACTGGTTTCAGACATTTCTAAGGAGATAATTAGTCATTTTTGCCGAACAGGTGAAAATATGAGAGTGCAATACTGCAGTATGCATTCGAAGGCTATATCCACGACATAATATGCAAACGATTAGAGAATAATTTCATCAAAATTGTAGTTAAAGCGTTAGGTCCAAGCGCAAGCAGCAGCCGCCTCGTACGCTGACCATTCAAATGGGAAACACACAAATTTGAGGAACAGCTGTGTGCATGCCCAGCAGGGTAACTGAAATTTGAAAATATTCTAATATTTATAAAACAAACAGCTTATCCATATGTATTGTGGAATAAACACACGACATTAGCCTGACCACTTTGCAATGATAACATTCTCCTGCTTGTATTTTTAGCGCGCCAGGCTAACGTTACTGCTCATACGTCGGACTAACTTATTATGAGCTGATTAAGTTTGCATACCAACCTTTTCCTTGGAGATCTCCGGCAAGCCCCGTGATGTTCCCTCCTTTTACTAACTACCTTTTACTTTTACTAGAACTAACACCGGGAGAGTCGCGTTCGGATTGGGGTAACGTTACTAGTTTGGCCGTCAATTAACAAAATGCTGAAATATATTTTTAAGTAACGTTAAGTTATGTCAGTGAGCCTCCGTCTTGCCTTTAATCACACTGCTTGATCCACGAGCTGGACAATAACTTTATTCTAGAGCTGCTATAAAGCCAAAACACTTTACTTTTAATTTCCTATTATCAATGTAAAGCTGCTTTGGAACAATCTACATTGATAAAAGCGCTATATAAATGAAGATGACGCCCGGCATTTCTCCCCTTGGGTTTTAGGTTTCGGGAAGGGAACAAAATCCACCACCCCGTCCAAACTTTTAGGATACCGGGTATCAGATTTGCACAATCCATATGCACAACGCTTTGGCATGTTTCCCTCGCTCGAAAGCTTGCCAGACCTCCCGCGCCTAGATACGGTTGCTAAGCCACGATTGGCCTGTGGCGGTTTTCAGGCGTGGCTTAGCGAAGGGTCAATTCCAATCCTGGTTCATGTTTGTAATAAATGAAAGAAAAGAGAAACTATTATTATAAATACCAACAATTTTACATGAAAAATTGGACCGTTTGTTGCATTAGGAAGCAGACTTCTAATCTGACCTGATCTGGAGGATTGGATCTGATGTGGTTTTGTCTGAAACTGATGATCCAGGATCTGTAATAGATCACTGTCAGCCAGAGAACCTTAACTAAACCCTGATAATGAAATTCAGTTCATTCAAAAGAGGATGTTCTTAAGGGATGAGGTGAGGTAACTTTAGCTTGATGTCCAGGCTGTTGGTCTGTAAAGACTGGCGAGGCGCCAGCATGTTTTATATACATACATTAAAGAATAATAACAAGAGTAATAGTTGTTATAGTAGTAAAAAATAGGTATTATACTTTTCATAAGCAAACTGCTCAGCCAGTTTCTTTGCTCATGAGTTGATGCTGATGATGACCAGACCACTCAAACATTGTTAAGTCATGGAAGTGCAACAGTTTGTTATTTTTTATTTTATTGAATATGCTTTAACTTTCCCCTACCTTTTCTATTTAACCAGACACAGTCTGTAAACGGTATAAAGCTTCAGACAAACTCGAAGATACAAACCAAAATCAGACAGGCAGGTCTAGATTTAAAAGTGTCTATTTCTTACCTTTTTAAATTAAATTCAGGCTCTGATTTTTGTTTGTGAACTTAAAGAGTCGCTATGTTTTTAATGCATGTTGCCAGATAATGTGTACTTTGTGTATGCAAAAAAATTTAGGAAATATGTCTTCCATGGATTTGTATGAAAAACATGAAAACATACAGTTATGGTTTACTTTACAGTATGTTCATTTGTGTTAGTGGAGTTAATTTGGCATCATCTGCATTTAGGTGATTTTCAGTAATCCATATTTGGCAACAAAGCAATGTTTTTACACTTTTCTAGCGCATGAATAGGCACCAAAGCTGTAATCGATCCACTTCCCTGAATCCCCCAATACCTGGAACATATTGCAAAAAAAACAAACAAAAAACAAACAAACTATAGTTTGGCAATTGAATACTTTGGGGACTTTTTATTTTGTAAATAAGCTTATGTTACACCTCAAAAATCCCCCCACATTCTCTCTATAAAAGCTTGGGCCCTGAACAGAGAGGGAGCCCCGAAAGGACGCAATCGCGACAGGGGTCCCAGGCAAATAAACGGTCCAAGGGGCCCAGAAACCATTGCGGCACACCTGACCACAGATATGTTTTAATAAGTTTCATTTTTGAAAAACTTTTAGAATGCAAAAGGTCTTGCAGGTGGCTAAGAAATTATAGCGTCTCTAAAACCAATTTTCAAACATAGACAGGCAAGGCTGTAACCATGTTTTGAACATTGAGTAGGACAAAAAAAGAAAAATAAATAAAAATAATTCATTGGGATGTCACAAATGTAATTGTCCTCCTTGTAATAACTATTTATTGTAAAATAATGCACTGGAACTATTTGCAAGTAATATTATTATATATATATATATTTTTCCCTGAAATGCTTCAAGGCAAATCAGGTAACCACGTTTATTAAACGAATTCAGAACATGCACACATTCATTCTCAATCTTATGCCTAATATGCTGAAAATGGGTCTATTAGGCCTAATATTTCTTGTCTCGTCACATTCAATTATGAATTGCACGTTCACCATATCTGATTATTAGGGGGGACTTGTCTTTTTTATTTTTTCTCAGGGTTTGACTTAATTTTTGCATAGGTTAATTTTCCAGGCATGACTCATCATAAAAGTGGATAAACTACAGGCAAATTTTAATGAATATAATTGTTTTTTTAATCATATTCCATTCTCATTTTAATTATATATATATGCCTACTTTAAATTAACTTTTTTTAATCTACTGTGCGATGTACTTGTAGGGAGCATCAGTCATTTCTGAAGTTCTGCAGTAGATTAATCATAAACCTGCATTCCTCTCAAACATGTTCTGATTATCTCCAATCAGTTCAGAGCAGATTGACCAGTTTTGAATCCAGAGGTCAGTGACAGACTCAGGTGTGAAGCAGTATGTCTGTATAAAGTCACTATTAGACAGGTTGCACTCCAGCAGGAAGGCCATATGGCTGTTAACCCACAATCCTCTTCACTGCCACCACACCAGGTACACAACAAGTGTGTCATGTTGTGGGGCTCATGTGTGTGTGTATGTTACTGTTTTGGTAACTGGGAGAGTCTTGTTTTCCCAGATAAGGCTGAATTGACTTCTGTTTGAACATTTCTTCCAGTTCTATTGGAGTAACACGAACATTTGACTAAAACTGTCACATGTGCTCCTTGTCATTTGCTGGTAGGTTTTTTTTTTTTTTTTTTGTCATTTGAGTGCATTTTGTTGATCTCAGCTCTCTATTATGAGTTGTGTTGTGCTGAGTTGCAGGTGCTACAGATTTTACCTGACTCACTGACCTCTGACCTTGACCTGACTCACTGACCCTGTGAAATGGGGCTCCAATGACAATGATGTTATTGTGTGAGTGTGGTTGAATCATGGGACTGTTAACACAATGGCTTGTCCTAGTGAAGCTGTAGCTCTGTCAACAGTGGCTGTCGACTGCCTTCTAAAGCCCCCCAAAAAACCCCCAAAATTATTTATATATATATATATATATATATATATATATATATATATATATATATATATATATATATATATATATATTTTTTTTTATATATATATATATATATATATATATATATATATATATATATATATATATATATATATATATATATATATATATAATTATATTATTATTTATTTTTTAAACAAATTTACCATTACTATAGAAGCTACATCCTCTAACATGTCTAACATGTTTTCTCACTGACATGCTCTCTAAAGTATACATTGGGCTTAAGGCAGCATGCTAACTGAAGTGTACAGGAGATTTGAATCACAATTGATTCCAATTGAGTTTTATGCTAGCATGTTGCTAAGCTAACTATACAGTTCTCTAAGCACAAAAAAATAAAAAATAAATACAGGGTGAAATAGACAAATGTATAATTTTTTTTCAGTATTTACAGAACACATATCAAAATCAAAGTTTTGTTGCTAGTCTGTTAGAATGATGCCTTACAGTTATTTATTAGGCAGCACACTAGAGTTTGGAACAGATCTTAGAATTCTTAATTAAAGTCCACCTGCTTTAAGTCTATGTAACTCTACTTCTAGTTGTACGGGTGTGTGTATGTGCATAATAGTGAGTTTCCTTTGACAAGCAGAATGACAGGATAATGGTCTCTGTGATCATGTGTGTGTGTCCACAGTTGGACAAAAGAGCGTATGTTTGGTATGAACAATGGATGACTGTGTGTCTCACTTCTGAATGAACAGAAAAACAAGCTTCAAAGTTATCTTTACAAAATAATTACACAATTGACACCTGTTGGAACTGATTCCGATAGACTTGATTTAATTGCTAACTATTGATGTTTCTGTCTAGAGGTGACTGGACCCACACGAATAAATTAATTTCATCCTTCAGAACAGGTGTGTTTTCCATGACAGTCTTGGAAATCTTTCCATACCTGTCTCTATCTGTGATCAGGCTTGTGAAACATTAATTAAATCAGCGTCGTTGTCTGTTTCATACTCTCCAGATCTGGCTTCAGACATCGGCGTAATTGAAAATGTGTACTTGTCACACATTTTAGCAATCAGGGTCACTCATCCGAAATTAATAAACACCTTTTTTTTTAGAATCAGAATTCTAACAAGGGCTTTTAAACGCGATGTTCCTGGCCAGATATGAATCATTTAACTGTGGGAGTGTATGAATAGACTGAGAAGTTGTTAATAAAAACAGATCTGATGGGTTAAGATGTTATAATTGCACAGATTTCAGTCCTGCTTTTAATTCAGCAGATTTATTCAGCCCAGCGTCTCTAAATGAATCCACTATGAAAATGACACCAGTTCAGGCTGGAGTACGTTAACTTCTCTATAACATATAAAGCTGTCATTACTGTTGCCCGCATCTGCATGCATGCGTGCGCGTATGTGTATATGAAATGAGAGTGCTCTAATTCTGATTACTGTGCCAGCAGTTAGTGTTTATGGTAATATCTGAGACAAACGGCAATAAAGCCATCTGCTTATGGCTTCCATTAAGCTGATTGTTTGGATGAAATTATGAAACACACACACACAGAGACCTTTATTAGCTGCTAGATAAATAGATAGGCATTAGCTGGTGTAGAGGGCAATTGTTGGTCATGGCGTGAGGTTGTAGGGGTAAGACTCGAGCTGTCTCACAGGAAGTATGTCTATAAACTCCAGATTTATCACAGAGCAGATAATGATGATGGCTGGAAATAGTGTTTGTCGCTTCAGGCGAGCGTGACTCTATCTAAATAGAAGATGCAGTGTGGGATGACAGGTAACTCAGGGTGCTTTCACACTAGAGCTCTTGTTGTGGACTTGAGTATGTCTCCCAAAGTTTTTTTTCCTCCATTTTTGTCACCTGATGGATGGAGTTTGGGTTCCTTGCCAATGTCGCCTTTGGCTTGCCTAGTTGGAGTTTAAAAGACACTTAATATTCAGTATATTATTTAACTAACTATACACTGACACTATCAGATGAGAATTTGAACTGAATTGAACTGAATAATGTCTGAGTTGCTTTATAGCCGAGTCGAATTTGTTTCATAATTGACCAATTTTGCAACATCGACACTGTTACTGTACAGACTTGGATCATCGGTGAACTGACTTGAGCTGAATAATGATACTATTGCTTTCTTTGGAGCCCCTGAATTTTACACAATTATTGAACTGAACTGAAATAACACTGAACGGACTTGAGCTGAATGACACTATTCTCATATTTGATTGTTTGCATCATTGATTCATGTTATTTCCCTATTTATTACTGTGAAGCTGCTTTGAAACAATCTGTATTGTATAAAGAGCTATATAAATAAAGGTGATGTGAATTGAAAATGTGGTTTAGGAGCAAGTTACGTAGATTAAGGGTGTTCAAAGTTGTAGTTTGGTTCTCTTGGTACCAAAAAATAAAATGATAAATTTATCACTGTCATTTTTTGACAGTTTTTATGACATATATTTTGCTATGGAACTTACAGAACATCCAAAACAATGCTGTGTGCTGGGCTAAATTGCTCGTTGTGCGTATACAGTATGATGGTATTTTTTACCAACTGAGAACTTCTGAAGAGCTTATAAAATATGTAAATTAGTCAAATCAGCAGAAGGAATTCTTCCTTTGGACACAGACAAGGATCTGCTGCAAGATGGCATTTCTGAGCCTGTACTAAACTGTAATGGGCCACATACCTCCTATGATGAGAACAAACAGGTATACTTGAGCATTCTGTACTTTTTAGGGTCGCATTTTGTAACATCACATCCTGTTTTTGGTTCATTTAGATGTCTTTGGTCCGTGTTGCATTCAAATTCCAGTTGAACCGCTCCAGAGATCCGTTTTAGTGGTCTCAGTCTGCTTGTTTGGTGTGCACCAAGGTTTGGATGGAAGCATTTACAATTATTCAAATGAACTGCACTAACAGAACAATCTTGCACAAGAGATAGTTTTAATTGAATCAAACCTGCCAAGTGTGAACACACCTAAGAATTGAAGGAGTCTAAAGCCGGGGTGCACACTGTGCGATATTGGCCGTCTGAGATTAATTTTGAAAATCCTAAAAGATTCCTCTGATCCTTGGCTAAAATCTGAAGTCTTTGATCGTTAGTTTGTCATGTTCACCGACAGCCGATTAATGACCGTTGCGATAAAATTTTTACCTCCGATGAAATTCTGGCAGTGTCAGAAGATTTGACATATAGTCCTGCAGTGTGACTTCTCCTACGATGACCGTCAAATTGTCTTCGTTTTTCAAGACAAGCCATGACCAAAATTAATGAGATTTCTTTGCATCCACCATTTCATTCCTGTGTGTAATGCAGCTCACAGTCACCGAACATGTCATTGATTGATGATGTAAAAAGGTTTTCTTGCGTGCGTCCGTTTTTAACACGTCTTGACTGTCGTACAGTCTGACATTAACAACTAAGAACTTACAGTGTGACATGGATTACAGCAAGGATTATGTTCGTACCGTCTGACAAGCAACAACTGTAAAGGACTATTATAAATTGCACAGTGTGCACCTGGCTTTAGTCCCTGTTTATACTTAGAATTAAGATGCGTTTTGGCTGATCGAATCACTAGTAGTCGACGCAAATAGAGGTGTAAAAAGGCTCTAAAACGTTTTGAGCTTGTCCACTTTCGACCAATTCCAAAGGTAGTCAAAAATGCATTCAACCGGATTGCTATTTTAGTGTATCCCTCCCCTTGAAGAAATCAGGACAGAAGTGGTTGAAAGTGGACAAAAGAAGATGAATTAAAACACCAGGTCTAAACGGGAATGTGTCTCCCTGGTCTACTTGTGATTCGATCAACCACAATGCATCTTAATACCAGGTGTAAACAGGGCCTTAAAAGTATGACATTTTTCCTTCTTTGCTGGTTTTAAAATCACAGTTAGGATATTCACTGTTAGACATCATTATCCTGCAGCTCCTGACTAATTAGACACATGACAGCTGCCACTGAGATGATATTCCGAATACATTTAGCTTATAATAGAAAGGCATTATGAACCTCATTGACAGAAGAAAACAAAACAAAAACACACTCTCCGTTCCTGAGCTCACTGTCACGGGACACTTTTATTGTTTGAGGTTCATAATGTGCTTTGGTTCACTAGTGTTTCTTCTGGCATCCAGCTCCAAATCCATCTAGAGTTTGTTTTTAGAGACTTTCTGGCCACTTTTCACCTTTGTAAGTTGTAGGTCAGAGTCTGAAACAGATCTGTGAAACTCTGTGACTGCAGTCTCATAAGCACAGCAGGAGCCAAGAGTTTAGCCGAGCTCTCTCACCAATCTGCACCGTCCAAAACATCTCAGAGGAGATATTTAATACCTTAGTCTATCCCCTCTGTTCTCACTCTCTCTTTTTCTGTCTTTGCTTTGGGTTTTAAACTCTTGAAAAAGTGTAGTGAACACTTTATACCAAAGCTAGTTGAATATATTCAAAGAATGTGAGTAAATGCATCAAGTTAATTCATTAAAATGAATACAAATTAAACAATTTGTCCTTTTTGTCATTGTTGTTGTTGTTGACAGAATGAAAAAAATAGCCTTCATTAATGAACAAATTAGTAATTTCATTGATGAGGTTTAATGAATGCCCACATTTAAGACTTGTTGGTCCTGTAAAAAGTTTTTATGGAAAAAGAATGAGGAAGGGAGGAAGGGAACAAGGAAACGGAGAGAGAGGTTGTGCAATTGAATCTTGATTGATGTGTTAATGTTAGTGAAGGGCAGCTGATAGTGCTGTCCTCCAGTGGGCTGTGTAATGTTTCCTGACAGACTGATTCATGCGAGCTCTGCTTATGTTTATCTGTGTCTGATCAACTATACAAACCTCTGCCGTCCACCACAGTTACAAACACTGACACTCAAATAGAAACCAGAAACATTAATGTAAAGGAAACTCTCTCTCCCTTTGTCCAGCCACAGCACTCATAAAAGCAATGAGCTGCTCTGTAATTAAACAGTGTGAGATGATTCAGCATTGGATAAAAGCGTTTTGTTGTTTATAGCGGGAGGTCACAGCACTGATAGATGAGAGTAGAGAGAGAGAGAGAGCGAGAGAGAGAGCGAGAGAGAGAGAGAGAGAGAGAGTGAGTGTGATTGAGGGCAGGAGGGAGGGATGAGCGCTTGTTTCTGCTTGTGTCTCACTGGGGCTCATGCATAGGGCTTTAGCATCCGTCATCATAGCCAAAACACACTCTGCACTGTGTCCTGCTCTAACAGAAACAATGATACAATTATCCTTCCCATAATGCCCCTCAGTGACACATGATACAGGATGTTTATAATTACAGATGGTGGTTGTGGGGCAGGTGTTGCAGAGGTTGGTGTTTAGGGGGATTGGGAATCGAGAAAGAGAGAGTTTTTCCCTGATGTTTTGAAATAAAAGAGTTCATTGATTGTACCATGTAGACATAGTATAACTTGCGAAACTCTGATGAAAAAGACCACACATTGAAACTAAGATGAAAAACTATAATGATAAGAGTAAAGTTTGGTAAACTGTCAAATATTGTGCTGTGCCTGGCTGTGTGTAGCACCTACAATTTTGCAGATCTTTCAAGGAATTCAAATATAGAGAAATTCAGCAGAAAAATAAATATTAAAAAAGTTTGAAAGTTTACAGACATTAAGGACAGAATGAACAAACAAACAAACAAACAAACGATCAAACGATTGATAGATAGAGAGTTAGATTAAATGACTGATAGAACGAACGATAGATAGAGCGAACAATAGATAGAACGAACAAATGGTAGATATAACGGACGATAGATAAACCGATAGATAGAACGATCAACAGAATGAACAGCATAGAACGAACAAACAAACAAACGAACGAACGATAGAGATCGAACAATAGATTGAACGAATTAACGATCGAGCGATTGGATAGATATAACAAACAAACAAACAAACAAACTGTCGATAGAACGAACAATAGATAGAATGATAGAACAAACAATAGATAGATCAATTGAGAAATATAACGATTGACAGAACAAACAAATGAACGAACGAACGAACGAACGATAGATTGAATGATAGAGATCGAACTATAAATGGACAGAATGATCGAATGATGGATCGATTGGATAGACACGAATAAACGAACGATAGATAGATCAAACGATAGTGATTGAACAAAAGATAGACAGAATGATCGAACCAACGAATGATTGATCATATAGATAGATAGAATGATAGATAGAATGAACGGATAATAGATAAAACGAATGAACAAACAAACTGTAGATAGAACGAACGATAGATAAATAGATGGACAGAACGATCGATAGAACGAACAACAGAACAAACAAGCAAACAATTGAACCATGGAACGATAAAACGTACGATAGGTAGAATGAACGAGCGATAGATTGAACGATAGAGATCGAACAATAAATGGATAGAATTATCGAACGAATGAGTGATCGATCAATCAGATCACTAGATAGATAAAACAAACAGAAAGAAAAATAGAACGATTGAACGACAGAACAAAGATAGATAGATAGATAGATAGATAGATAGATAGATAGATAGATAGATAGATAGATAGATAGATAGATAGATAGATAGATAGATAGATAGATAGATAGGTGTGTGGTGTGTGTTTGTGTGGTATAGTAATTAGTGGAGGGGTATGTGTGAGGTTCAGTTCAAAGGCTGGAGTTCATCTCATTTATCTGTGCTGTCAATGTGATGTGATCAAAAAAGCACAGGATCAGTGTTTGTGTCACTATCCATTTATCCATGTTTGATCAGTGTAGGCACACCTCTCCTCATAGACGTTAAATCACTTTAAAAACATCTCAACATATGTCGAACAACAGATGGTGTGTCAGTCTACTTGTGTCCTTTGTCATGCCCTTCATTTCATAATTCAAATGAAGGTATGACATCACTCGACCTCAAACACACATGGCGTCGGCAGAGTAAAGAACCACTTTAGATTATTCACGTCAGCAGATTACTCATTCATTACACACACATACCACACGCACGTATGCATAAAGTACTGTGGTGGTACAATTGAGAGGTATATGATGTAGACTGCTCTCTGCCCTATGAAACAAAACTGACCACATTGAGCCATCTATCACACTTTTATCACCATTACAACAGGAGGCAATGTTAAAATAAAACTTCAGACATCATAACTACAACACATCGGAGTCATTAGGGCAGTGTGAGAGAGTTTCAGGCCTGTTGATGGAACTGTCACCTGTCCTATTGATCTTAAAGCTGTTGATCATGTAGAAATATTTTAAGTCTTGCCAACATAACAATCTGACGTCTGTAATGTTGAACATTGTGGTAACAACATCTGCTGATTTAAATGTCACTAAGGTACATTGCATTGAAAATGATAAACAAATCAGTAATGTTTTGCATCATAAGCAAGTGTGTCGCACGTGTTCTGAAAAGTGAAGCCAAAACATTCCATTCGCCCCCTGGTGGCTGGCTGCATTATAGGTCATAAACCCTGATTGTAATTGAATCACACGTGAGCCAAAATAAAAAATTCCAATAATATTTTTTCCAAAGATGGTTTCTGTCATTTTAGGTAGTTTTTATCACACTGATGTATGTTCAAGTGTTTGTTTTTATAATAATTTTGGTTTTAGTTAGTTTAGTTAGTAATTAAATTCTAATGGGACAAAACGTTATGATTGACAGCTGTGCTCGCGATTGAGTTTGCGTGAGTATGGGCGGGACCTTGATAACACAGCTCCACCTCGAGCTCCAAATGGGTGATCTTTCAACGCCTTTTCTGCAACATTTTGGCTTCATTTTTCTACTGTGGAAGGAAGTTGAGACACGTCCATGTATTTTCCCCATACAACCAATTGTTTTCCATACATGTCAAGAAGTTAAATTATAGCGGTTTTGTATGTTTAATGAAAAATATAAATGTATTGTATGTATTATCTTTTTATTTTTCTTCTTCTTCTTCTTATTATTATTATTATTACTAAAATGTTACAAAAATATTAGGGGTGTAAAATGCAACAATATGTATCGTGGATAGTTCACCCAAAATAAAAAATAAAAATAATTAAAAAAAATCAAGTTTTGTTGTCTGTACTACATTAAACTACTATAATTTTGCAATGGGGGAATATTTGTGTAAAACGTGGCCTACATCATTTTACATATATCTAGTCAGTGACAGAGAGCCAGCATATTCGTCTAAAATAATTCTGTATTTTCAGCTTCAGAATCATGAATATTTTTATTCTGGTGTCACTAATGTCCTATGCATTGGGTTACCTGCACCAAGTCCAAGCCTATTCATTTCTACCCCCAATGTAATACTAAATTTAACATTTTAATCAATAGTACATTTTTTGTTAACCTTTTATCATATGTATCGCAATAATATCGTATTGTGAGTTCAGTATCGTGATATGTATCGAATCGTGACATGAGGGCATCGTTACACCCCTAAAGAATATGCATCATATTTTTGTTGGAGCTAATAAAAATGTTGGCAGGGAAAGTAGAAATCTCCACTGTCCCAATCGGGTCAGAGGACAATATCTTTATTGTTGAACGCTGTAAAGTTTTGCATTTTCAATTTTTTATTTTTATTTAAAAGAACCCTAAAAAATTCAAATGGAGCCCTTTGTGTAGGCCTGTTAGCATGTAGGTCACCTTTATGTCACACTTTCAGAAATGTCCAGGTTTGTCTCTCCACTTGTAAACGATTGTATAAATTAACGACCTGGACAAACAGACACGCAGTAATCCTACCATGGCTAACGCCTTGTTCCCAATGTCTTTCAGCAAATCAGTTAGGATTACTGGGTGAATGTCACCTCATATAATTAATATTCATGAGCCAAGCTCCCCCATCAATTCAAAGTCACTTTGTATTCTATTTTACACTCTATTGCCGTTCACATTTTCAGCAAAATCACAAAATTAACTTTACATGGTACATAGCATAATGCTTTTGGTAGGTGAAAAGTGTTCTCCCACAAAAACCCTTGATTTTTCCACAGTGTAAAGATCTCAATGAATAATATATACATATAATTGAAAATGCATATAAAAAAATGATATATATATATATATATATATATATATATATATATATATATATATATATATATATATATATATATATATATATATATATGCATTTTCAATTATATGTGTATTCAATAATAATACTGGTATGTGTGTGTGTGTATAAACTACCCTCCTCAGAGGGTCCTAATAGATCTCCTGCTGCTGAAATGACGCCAGTGACTAACCCTAAACATCATTCTGAGGGTAGTTTAGTGCTCGGAACAGCAGCGAGGGCCCGTCTGCAGTCACAGCCAGGAAATTTCCCCTGACCCTGATCACCCCAACACACTCACTGTTCACACACCCACAGGGCTCTCTGTGGGGTTGCAGTCACGCTAAACTAAATTAATTTTAATGGGTAAGTGGCATTATGTGAGTTCACTAAAGGCCTTAGACACTGGGGCGGAATATAGGGTCATAAAAGTTTACAAATGTCTCCTAGAGAACCTTGGACTCAGTATATCGAGTTTAATTGAGTACAGAGTACGAAATAAAGGTAAATGATAACATCTATTCCTGGTTTACCGTTTTTGTTTAAACATAAATTGGATTTGTAAGGTTATTGTCCTTTTGTCTTCAAGTTTAATATGACTGTCTGGTTTGGACGCTTCCCAAAGAGCAGAACTGTAAATCTGAGGCTGAGGTGGAGTTGATTCTAATCTCTGAGTGTCTCTGGATACAAAATCTCTGTAAAACAAAGCTTTATCTGTTCCACTGTTTCCGCCAATCAAATATTTGCCACACTATTGTTTATTAACTCCATAAAATGTAGGCAGTTAGGATGTAGTTTATGGATTCTGTCATAGTTTATTCACGCTACTCACTGACCCCAAAAAAAGGACTGTCAAGCTCCAAAAAGGACAGAAAACATAACTACTGTCAGATTCTTCATCAAATCTTTTAACCCACAGTTCCTTGAATTGATTAGCCATATGAGCCCAACTGAGAGTTCTTCTTTGAGGTTCACCACACTAAATAGCACTTTTGACCTTGGTGACCCTCACGGCACATGGCTTCCTACTCATGCACTAAGAACTTTGCATGGTACTCAACCAAATGGAAAATGTGCCAAGAGGGAAAGCCACCCACCAGTTAAGACCCATCCAAACGTCAAGCTAAAGCTTAGAAACCAATTATCATAGCAGTTCATAACCACTGTTCAGTTTTGAACCTTGTAATCTGCCCTGGACTGCCATATTTTATTAGACCTCGCAGAACTGATGGAAGTATTGCTGCCTTCAAGTCATATTGGAATGATCATATTTGCAAGATGAGCACACATGAACACTACAGAGTCATAATTTCCAGTTTGAAAAAGAGAGAGCCACTGAGCCCTAGCTTTCTGAGCTGGTTGCAATGATGGAGGAAGCTTATAAATAAGCTTAATTGGGAATATTTACAACTCAGTTTGACATGGTTTGTGAACTATTTATGAAAAACAGTGATAAAGATTGACAGAAATATATATTTATTTAACTGGTATGGGAAGAAAGTAGAAAGGTTATTATTGTTCAATTATTAATTCATAAATATCCTTCAAAACCTGAACTAACCCTCTTGTTATGAAAAGACTTAATGACCTTGACAAAGCATGATGATGGTGACCATGATGAGGTATATATCCATTACAGATTTGCGGGAAAACTTTTGTGGTATTTTGTAATTGTCAATAAAAAATCATTTGCGAAATGACTGCGGTTCCATTAATCCGTGTTATGCAACTAAAACATTATGTTTTTCTCTCGCGATAAGTCATACCAAAAATCATGGCAATGGATGTTGGTAGGTTTACGTATAGAGCAGCCACTGCACTATCCATTATTTTTAATCGAAGGAGACGTAGGCATGTTATCCAAGCATTAATGGCAAGGAAAGCTCCTTATACTTGGGAGCGGCCGTATACATGTATGAGGTGTTTCTCCCTCCTTTCTGCTTCAAGGTCTTAATAAATTGTGGCATTTCTCCATTGTTTGGAATCCAGTGTTCCAGTAATTCTTTTGTCTTTTATGAGTTTAATAAAGAACTCTGTCTCGTCTTCTGTCCAAACACACCGCACCTTCTTTAAAGTATGATCAACTATTAAGTATGCCAGGTGACCTGCAAAAAACTATTTCCATTGCAGTTTTGCGAAATATTACCTTTTCGAATTGCCTGAAAAACTAGCCTGGCAAGCCAGACGTACATCAAGATGTTTAGTCTGGAAACTCACCATAGACACGGTCAATCTGATGGGCGGGATAAATGGCTGTCTTTCAAATTCCCTCTGCACGCAATAGGACAGCGCTTCAACCAACCAGAGCGTTCTCCCACCAGCGGAGCTTAGTTGATAGATTCAACTTTTAAATCTGGCCGACAAAACTACGAACACATCTTCCTTTTTTTAAGAATGACTTAAGTGCCGTTCTTTGTTCTTTTCTCAAAGAAAAACTTAACTCCAACTCCTCCAGAGTTGCGGCCAAAGCCGATTCGAAAGACTGTTGTTCTCCATCCGCAGCAGCCATTCTTTGTTTTCAAGTGGCAGGTAACCGTCGCAACTCTGTCGTCATATGTTAAGCCCGCCCCCGCCTACTCTATACACGACGTGATTGGCCTGACCCAATTTAGGTTTTTGCAGCAAAAAGGTCTATTGAGAGTGTCTAGACCCACCCTGGCTGCAAAATAATTTTGCTGCCGCTAGGGTGCGTCTAGATTTCTAGGCTACTGAAAAACCATTTCATGCGAGCATATGAGTTTTTGTGAAATATACGTATTTCCATTGGGCGTATTTTTAATTCGTAATTTCAATTTACGCAATTTGAATGGTTATGGAAACACGGCTTATGACATAATTTTCTACTTTGTCTTTTTTATGCATGTTTTGTTATAATATTAAAAATAAATAAATCAATTAATGACTTTAACTATTAATTAATGACAATTAACTACTTAAATGAGAAGTTCACTTTTAAAATGAAAATTCTGTCATCATATAATCACCCTCATGTTGTTTCAAACCTGTATGAATTTCTTTCTTCTGCTGAACAGAAAGGAAGATATTTAGAATAATGTCAGTAACCAGACAGTTTTTGGGTCCCATTGACTTCCATAGTATATTTTTTTCCTACTATGGAAGTCAATGGGACCCAAAAACTGCCTGGTTACTGATATTCTTCTAAATACCTTCCTTTCTGTTCAGCAGAAGAAAGAAATTCATACAGGTTTGAAACAACATGAGGGTGATTATATGATGACAGAATTTTCATTTTAAAAGTGAACTTCTCCTTTAAGGTTTTAATTTCAAGAACTTCAATTTTCAGAGTTAATATTTGAATGATTTTGCCTCAAAAAATATCAAAATTCATTTTAATTCAGAAATTAAAACATGCTTGTCATAGAAGAGGTATATTCAAGCCATTTTATGTATGAATTGCATTTTTAATGTCTTTTTGAATAAATCAAAAGATCTAAATAAATAAGTTGAATAAATGAATATCCACATCTATTATTATTATTATTATTATTATTATTATCAAACCAAAATCACTTTAGTATGAACTTCTGGGGGCTTGAAGGCAGCATATCAGACAAGTTCATAGCTCACAAAATTTCCTCATCAGAGACTTTGAGCCAAAAGAGGGCACACAGCCCAATCCATTGTGACTTCAGGGGCAGTAAAGATTTAAATGATCTGCTCTGGTCACCATCTGCACTGCTTCAGTGAACTTCAGAACATTCAAGTGCTGTCCGGTTTCACCGCCGAGTAGGTTTATGGCAGGTTTGTTCTAACTCAATTTGGTTCTGCTCAGAGAAATGATAATTTGCCATTAATGCTCCACTGTTACTGGCTGTAATGATGGCATCATTATTTGCAGCTAGAAATGGAATATAAAATATAAAATTTGAGCTGGTGGGTGGGAAGTGGACAGCTGTATTCAGCAGGGCCGACAGCATATAAAACCCATCCGAGCGTCAATCCAGCACTCTCACTTTCAAACTCAGCAGATTAAAGAGGCTGTTCAAGAGGCTTGCCGATAGCCAATAAACATTTTCTGTAATTGCTTATTCTTGATGAATATCAACACACTGTGAAGTGTCTCAAATGTGTCTGTGATTGCGACTGGCGTTCTGGAGCAGATGTGTTATTAAATATGAAGCTGCAGCTGTCTGACTGCTCGCCGCTGTTCTGTATTTGACAGTTCTGATCAGGGTTTGCACACAGTTGACTTTGTCTCTAGGATTCTACAAGGCCGCTCTCACTGCTGTACTACTATTTGAGGGTGTGTTTACACGACAATGATGTACTAAAAATGTAAAGCATGTTTTTTGCATACAGACGTCAAAGTTGTCAAATCGTTCCCCGTAAACATGGATCCGCGAAAATGCTGTATTATGCATGCAAGGCCAGTAGTTGGTGAGGTCACTTTGTAAAGAAACACTATGCACCTATAGACTGAACAAGTAATATGCATGTGCATGACGTCACTGTTTTCACAAATTCACGCTTTTTCTAATTACACGGAGACGATAATGGTATCGCCTTCAAAAATGTACACTTTGAAACCCGTTTTCAAAAACAGGCATTTTCAGGCCCCTAAAACGCAGTTGCCGTGTAAATGAATGGCCAAAATGCATAAAAAGTTACATATGCACCAAAGAACCACAACAGTCTGCTGGTATATGGTTCATATGGACTCTGGAACAGTTCCCAAAATTCAATACAGCCTTTCTTGTCTCCATAGAAATGTAAAAAAAAAATAAAAAAAAGACCAGTGCAGGGGTGAAGGGTGAGGAACCAAACAATAGAACCAACTATGAACAACCTGGAGCCAGGTGCACACTATGCATTTTTTGTCAGATTCTACAGTATGACCCCAGTAAGATCTTGAGTAAAGACCAATAGATATTTTTTTATGCCAGACTGTACAATATAGATGTAAGGAAAGACATTTTCAGTATGATGAGTTTTTGACGAATCATAAATCTTTAATAAGTCTATCATTCTGGTTGAAAGAACAGGTGACCCATCTGGTGTAGAACTGCTCCTGATTAAAAATACAGAAAATGATTGCAGGATGAATCCATGTCATGATGCTCTGACCCAGAGGAGATCATGGTGTGAGCATCAGTATGATTTAGCTCATCACTTGTACAGATGACACATATACAAAGTTCTGTCATGAAACTCTTGATGGCACAGCCTATTAGGTCCTTAACCTGCTTGCAATCACTTCATTCTCTATAGGGCTCAGCTGATTGGTTCCTGCTGTATCAGTAGCCAATGAGCTTGTGTGCTCAACCTTGAAATACTTGATTAGCATTTGTCTTTGCAGTGCAGCACGCTTTCAAAAACCCTCCACCTTCCCCAGCTCCACCTGTGTAGATCTGCTATGGGTAATTCATGAGCAGCAGCAGCAGCAATAACAGTAGGAGCAGCTTACCAGATCTATTCTGTCACAATCAAATATATCAACATTGTCATATCCATTACCATGCCAAACACTCAGAGTTGACATGACAGAACTTTAAATCAGTAGCTTGCCAAGTTACAATCCTACAATGTAAAATCGTTAAATAGCCTTTTAAATAAGTAGTTCTACACTTGAAAATACAAACTAAAGTAACTAACTACACTGAAACAGTTTAAGGGAATGCAATTTTTTAAATTGAAATTAGACAATATTATTTTTGGAATCAGAGCAGTATTGAAAAAAAAAAAAAAGGTAACAGTGGTGACATATGAAAATATATATTTGCACTAAATACAACTATACATTTAAAGACAAATCCCTAAATCAAAAAAACTAAGTCAAATCTGGCAATGAACAGTAGTACGTTCCTAAATATTTTGCTACAAAAACATGCAGACATATTCTCAGGGAAACAAATCAATGAAACTTTTCTTTTGATCCGAGATTGAAAAACGGAATCAGACTTTGCAGCTCTACCTATCAAAGCGAAAAGACATAGGAGAAGGAAAGCAAGATATCTAAATGTTTTGCCGCTTGCCGTGATCACAGTGGAATTTTATGCCAACAATTTGTCTCATTTGTATCTGTTTTTATTTCTCCTAAGGAGCTGTAGACAAAGTCTCATTTAATACATCAGTGACATAAATGAGAACTTTAGTCTCATGGGCTATGACATGACGGCTCTAAGCGATAACATTTTCCTCTGGGTGTATTTATTCTGGAGAATGTTTCATTATTGTTCCTTCTATCCACGTATGAGAGAATTTACTGCTGTCTTACCTTTAGGAACAGCAACAGATGCGATTTCATCTCATTCAGTGGGGCATGAAAGAGGACATTGCTGTTGAGTGTCAGCTTTTCACAGTCCTGTCCAAAAAAGAGACAAGAGCTGTCAAACAGTCCATCTGAAGAAAAACAGGGCTATGACTACAGTATATACTGTGGTAATAATTGTAATTTCACAGTAGAGAAATGGCAGCATCCTCTATCCCACCCTGTAGCTCAAACAGATAACAGAAAAGTGTCAGTCAGGTATTTTTTTCTTCTTCAAGTAAGCCCAAAGGTTCCAGACTCTGGACCGTTTTCATCCTATCCAAGAAAATTCTGAACAGACTAATCTTTCCGAGCATGTGATTCATTTTAATCTGCAGGCATGGATGAAGAGGTTCTGTAGAGTTGCTGTACTATTAAAGATTAATGAACCCAATTTGCAAAACTGACCTTTTGCGGTCAGACTGTGTGGAGCGTAAAGCTTCTTAATGCCTTCAGCTCAAGTACAGCGCCGCAGATAAGACCCGCAGAGAGAAAAACACGAGATGAACTAACTTTAAGTGTTCCATTCCTCTGATCAGTTCAAAGACATTTCAGAGGAAGGAAAAGAGTAGATTGATGAGTTTAAACTGTATCACACAAACACACACGCTGGCATTCAGAAATGTAGCTAACATTCTCTGAACCTTGAACGCTGCCCACATTCACACTAAAAATAAGTTTTGACCACAGAGTGTATGTGCTGCTAAATATGAACGGTTTAGTCTCATAACTCTCTCTGTCAAAAGAACAGAAAAAGAACAATCAGATATGGGTTTGCACACATCACAAAATAAAAACTTTCAAAATAAAAGCCTTTAAAAAAAATGAAACTTTATATTTCCTAATTCTGAACTTAATGTTGCTTTATATCTTACAATGTGACTTTGTATTATTTTAATTATATCTCACGATTTATTTATTGATAAAAAAAAAAAAAAGCCACCCAAATATTTTATGAGTGAAACAGAAAAAAATAATAGGGTAACATATATATCTATTTTTTTTTTTATTTTTTTTTTATTTTTTCAGGGGTTGGGGGATTAATTGGATAGTGAAAAGTGGAATTTACGTAAAAGAAATGAGCCAGGTAGGGGCTATGATACAAATTTGATGTCTTTTCAGAAGCAATACAAGAACCCAAACTTTTTTGGGGGGCATCATTTCCACAGATGAACCATGAACAAAAACACAAGGAACGTGTATTATGAAAGTAAAAAGGGTCCACTTTGATTTCATGTTCACTTGAAATAAAGCACAAAGGCTGGTTTGCATTGATCGCGGTTGTTATTGTGGTGTTTATCTCATCAGACAGCATGAGAGTGAGTTTTAGAGGGAAGGCTTCGTGCTGGGCTGTGAAGTCAAAGCCGTAATTTAGAGTTAGCAGCGTAGCAGAAGAGCTGATCTGAGAAATACGTCTGCTTTCACACTGGTAGCAGGATTGATTACCGCTCTGTGTGTTTGACATTAGAGAGAGTGTGTGTGTGTGCGTGTGTGGTGCAGCACATGGAGAAAGCATCAGTTTAGTTTACTTCAGTAGAGTGTTGAGTAGGGGCTCTTTTAAGGAAACTGTTGGCTAGATAATCTGTTTGCCTGAAGCCTTTTGGCATCCATTACTGAACTGCTGCTGTTTGCTGCTTTTATATTTCTGTATGTGTCATCTTTGACCGTCGGCTACATCATATCAAACTTTTTGTTCAGTCTGACAGCCTGTAACTTAATACTCTATCCTTTTCACATTTTGTAGTGGTGCTTGCTAGTAAGTATCACTTTTACAGTTGCGAGGATTATGGATTTGAACAAACCTCAATTGTAAGAAACTTTTGACACATAACTGGTTTTGCACCATTTGTGCTACAGAAATGAATGATACCTGAAATCTTGCTGCTTGCTGAGGAGAGATGCTATTACTTGCAATTTTCGCCTGACTGACCATAAAACAGATGAAAAAATCTTGTAGACTTACATTGGAGGAAGAACCTGAGTCATGTATTGATACCAGAATATCATAAAGACTTGGGGGGAAACTTTTGACTTTGGCAAATCATCTAATCATCTAATAACCATCTAGGACACCCTAGCAACCTCCCAGAACACCCTAGTAACCGCATAGCAATGTGCTAAAAACCACAGAAAAACCATATAGCAACACTCCGGTGGCCACCCACAACACCCTTCACTGTCAGAAAAAACATGCAAAAATCGTACCTCTAGGGGTATAACAGCTTGTCACTCGGGCAGTACAAGGTGCTTATTAGTATCTTAGAGTAGACAGAATGGCAAACAAAAAGTACTACGGTATTACCATGGTTTTTGGACACATACCATGGTAGTACCATGTTATTCTTTAAAGTACCTTGGATTACTATGTAAAAACCATTGTGTATGAATATGGCAGTACTTGGAAAATGGAAAATCCATATTTATCCTCGCAAATGGCACCTACTCTAAATGCTGTTGCATGGCAACCGAAAGAGGGAACAAGTTCTTCCGAGAAGTTCCTCAGGCTGATCATGAGGATGTGCAAAAAAACTTATTTGGAGCAGGAGGAGGACTAGAGGAAACCAGCGGATTAGGGAGGCCTGGTCTAAATTCAGCGTGTACATTCAGGTCGTGATGTTGTGAGCATTTTTTTCTGTGCCTTTGTGTTTGCTGTTTGGGACAGTGATGTCATTCTTCACTGCAGAGAGTTCTGAAAAGCCTCCAGTAAGTTGGGTCAAGTCGGGTTGGGTTTGTCTCCACTGCTCTTCTGTTTGTCCTTCGCTGCAGTTCAGAGCCGATTTCACAGTTTTTCTTTTGAGTGCCACTAAAAAAAGAGCAGATTCCTTCCTGCCCACAAACTCTCACACCGAACCGCACAGCAATCCTGGGAAAATCCAAACCTTTTGGCATCCCAACAACCACACCGGGCTGGACTCGCACACACAAAGAGCTGGATGAGGGATGGTTTGTAAGTGTGTCCGCTGCCCGGCACGGTCTATGTTTGCTTTCTGCGGTTGGATGTATGCGGTCATTGTTCCCTCTATGAGGCCTGACCCTGCCAGATGATGGAGAAGATAGAGAACCTTCTTTTCTGTTAAAAGACAAGTGGCCTCACTAGCACAGGCTGGCGTCCTGCCGGGTATAGCCTGTGAGAGAAAGAAGAGGGCAGCCGTGCCAGGCTTTCACCCCTTGTGCCAGCTAAAGCGAGTACCAGCCGCAAACAGCCCTAAGAGCTCTGTTGTGTGCAGGACGCTGGACTCCGAGCTCTTTACAATTATATACAGTCTCAGGTTGAACTTTATAAAAGCATGGTTTATGAAAGATGAGGCAGAGTTTAACCAAACACAGCACACACACTCATCTGTTTGGAGAAGTCCTTTCTCTTGTTTGGAGGGTATTCTGATGAAAGGACACAGCTGTGACCCTCTACTGGACCCTGGCATCATGCATTCATGTAGGCATATTACACACCAGTCATTTTATCCATCTTTTTTTCACTTTTTTGCCCTGGTATATTCCTTTATTTCGGTTTAGGTTTATCTCACGAGAATATAAAAGAATATTTCAGCTGTGTTTGTTTATAATTGAAGTCAATCAGCCCCACAACAATATTGGGCCCCACATGTCTGAACATTTTTGTTTACCAAAATATAATATTTTTTTTGTGCGTGTTCCATAGAAGAAAGAATTGCATACCGCGAAAGTGACTAAATAATGATAGAGTTCTTATTTCTAGGTGAACTAGATTTTATGCAGATTTTCCATCTATAGCCAAAGTTATTTTGTACTTTTTTTTTTTTTGCACTGCGTGTAGGCCAAACAACATTTATAAGATGTTTTAAGCCTTATTACACACTTCTTTATTGCACAAATCTTTCTTCATATTTTATGATGGAGTCCCTCACAAGGGATCTTTTTTATTTGGGGGTCCTTTTTTAAGTGATTTTGACTTGCAATGGCTTGCCTTACAATGTAAGGTCTAAAATTTGGCTAAATGGATTTAAGGATTGTAAAATGTGTTACATTTGCCTAGTATAATGATATAATAGTATAATACACACAAAGGGGGAGGGCTTTGCAGAAATTTATAACAGGTTGTTGTTTCAGATCACACTTCAAATCATACATTTTCTCAAGTTTGTTTCAGCATCTTTGGAGCAGAATCTTAATCCTCATCTGAAATTTTCGCATAGGAAAAAATTTCAAATAGGAAAAGACGCATAAGAAAATTTCAGACTCAGTGTGCAAGGATTATTATGGACTTGGAGGCCAGGTGGATGAAATCAATCTCTTCTGAATCCCCAGTAAGATTGTTTGGGTCTTATTTTCAGAAAAAAAAAAAAAAGTACCAGAAAACTTAAGCAAAACTCTCAGTTTGCTCTTAGATTAGATCTAGGAGAAAAAAAAATAGATATTAAAGAGGTGATTGGTTTTTCCTCTCAGTTCTAATGTGCCTGGAGACTCCACACTTTACTGTTTCACATGCCAGTCAACAGACCAGCGATTCTCTCTCTTTCTCTCTCTTCTCTCTCTTCTCTCTCTGTGTTTGATTGGGTTCCAGCTCTGTTCTGAATAAAGGCTTAGAGAACTCTGTTTCCCACAAGCGAACAAAAGCAGTGACAGACAGAATGGAGCGGCTCAGAGAGGGAGGAGAACAGAGCGATGAAGAAACGCTCTCAGTCTGTAGGAACTAATCAGACTCTCGTTTAGCAAACAGAGGCATTCCTGCTGATGAAAGGAGAGGAGATGTAAGGCGGGACGGGGTCGGACTGAGCTCTTACAACTGCAGAACAACAGCAGGCCGACTCCATTATCCACCGTACAGCCTCATTAACCAGAGCTCCACACACACTCAACACACGTAACAAACAACAACTAACACGGACTCAACCCTCAAACTCATACAATTCACTCTGCTTAGTACACCACTCTCTGGAATACTTGATTCTGATTGGTCAATCATGGCAGAGTGCACTCAAATATTTTGTATAAAGAGTGCTTAACTGTATAATTGACTTTTGTCCCAGTCAACCGTTCGCAAAATAAACCCCCACCAAGGTCATCAGCACCCCAATGAGAATCAGTTGAACTCTTCTTACTTTATTTGGAATTCACTGCTTTTGGCTACATAAGGATATACGTTTTTTTATTTGTATTTAAACATGTTTTAGATTGTTATAATAGGAAAGCTAGTTACTATTAAAGCTGCACTTATTTTGTCCTGCCCACATTGTCCAAACTAATGCCATCCCAGAGGAAATAAAATAAAAAAATTAGATCTCTTTAACATCTCAAATGTTTCTCCTAGACAAAAATGAGGTTACTGTAACATCAAGTGGAGACTTTTGCTTGAGTCTCCTGCTTCTCACACTTGTCTCTTAAAACAAAAAACTCTAACACTCTCACAACTGACTCCTTTAATGTTTTAGAACAGCTCTCATCACACACTGTGCTCAGATTTTTCTCCTTAGCTAGAGACTCTGGATCGCTCACTTTTGTCTCCTCTAAAGTTTAGAAGAGATCTCAGCAACATCACACACTGTGCTCATATTTTTCTCGAGTAGTGACTCAAAGATCTGAAATCGGTGTGTCAGATAAAGGAGACATGCAGAAATGTGCAGTGTTGGGGGGCATGCAGGAACATGGTTGGGAACCACTATCATATAATAAACATCTTACACATCTTTCCAGTGCAGTGCTCAAACCTGTCCTGGAGTACCACCAGCCCTGCACATTTTGTATGTAATGTGAACGTCCCTATATTTGACGTACCCATTTCAGGTCTTGCAATCTCTACTAATGAACTCATGAGTTGAATCAGGTGTGATAGATGAGGGAGACATATAAACTGTGCAGGGTTGGTAGTACTCCAGGACAGGTTTAAGAACTTCTGATGATTCAGCTGTGCAGGTCCACTTTAATACTGCTGGCCTAGAACATGGGCTGGTATATGCAAATTTGGGGGGCGTATATTAACCCCCATTTTTCAGTGTTGTTTTGCAAAACTGGAATTTACATATGGAGGAGGAAACAATGGTGTTTGAGGCTCACAGGTATGTCATTTCCATGTACAGAACTCTTATTATTCAACTATGCCAAGGCAGTTTTAAATACAGTTTTCCATTCTATGGCACCTTTAATATTCTGAAATGTATAATGGTATTTAAATGATAGTTTCTCTTAAGAAATTTTAGGAGAAACATCTGAGACACTGTTGTTACTAAAATGAGAAAGTCTCTTAAGCTTAAAAAGAGAAACCTCTAAGTAATAAAGTATTCCTATAATGGAGTCTTGAAAGAGATTGCAGCAAGACAATAAAGATATGTTCTATGTTTCTTCTACCACATTCTCGGTTTTGACTCATTTGCTCTCAAATATTTCTCATGTCTCATTTGAGTCTATTTTTATTTCTCCTCAGAAATTTTAGGAGAAACATCTGAAAAGCTATTGATACAACAATGAGAGATATATGAGAATCACAACTATGCCGAGTTCACACTGCACGATTTTAGGCCCGATTTTCACTAGACGACAGGTTTCCTTATCACTTCTCGCGTAGTTTGTGGACCAGGCTATTACCCAGTTCCACTATTACCCCATGTCTGACATCCCTACCCCAGATAGTCGTGCAGTGTGAAAAGAACAGTGATCTGAAGAGTTTGAAAATCATGCAGTGTGAACTTGCCATAAGTCTCCTGAGCTTAGGAAAAGTAACTACTGAGCAATACATTTTTTCCTCTGGGATTAGTTAAGCCAGAAATTGACACTGAAGGAAGAGAAATTGGAAAAATGAAACTACATTTTAAAATTATACACATCTTTAAATTTGAATTTACACAAATAGATACAGACACACAAGTATTTGGTGGGAAAAAAAAGAGGATATATGAAAATATTTATACTGTGTAAGTCTTAATCCTTTTATAGCACCACACAAAATTCGCAAACATCAGCTAAATGAATGCATTATTTAAAGCCAGGCTGTTAGTGAGTAAGGTGCAGTGAGCTCTTGGGGAATGGATTGAAGTTGTTGACTGTAATTGGTAATTTAGCTGCACTGAGGTACTATGTGCCAAGAATTATTCAGGCCTGTCCCTTGTCTCTTGCTGTTCTCACACTACTCACCGAAAGAGCAGAACCTAGTCCCACTACAAACTTATGCAAGCAGGTCCATAGCAGCTATTATAAGTAAAACTCATTACTCAGAATGTCAGAATATCCACATTTCTACCTGGAAAACTGCAATGGAACACAACTTGAAGTCAAACTTTCAATGTGGAAACTTGGAATTAACTCTGATTTCAACAAGATGCTATTGACATTGCATGAACATGGTGGCAGATAGATGTACACAGTTACTAATAAACATTCACTTTTGAGCAAACAAAATGCACCGATGTGTAAAATTCATAATGTAATAAAGCATAAATTGTTTGGAGAAACAGGTGATTAAACCAATAAATAATTATATTTCCAATCATGCACTCAAAGAACAAACTACTGGTTGAAACTCTCTTCACATCCTGATAGCAATAATAGAAGTTGTCTAAATATTAAAATATGTACATATTTTACTTCTGTGGAAGTCTCAGGACCAAAAAATGCAGTCTGAATGCAATGATATGATGTCCTATACCTGCGTGCCAGCATATATATTTCCATACCTCCCCTTACGAAAGAGAAGTTTATTCAAGTGTTCTATTGGTATACTTCTTTTAAACTAAAAATATGAAAGTATACTTTCAGTCTACATTTTAAATACTTCTCAGAAATATACTTTATGTACTTCTCAGAAATATACTTAAAATGACACTTAAGTGTACTTGACTTATACTGAGAGAAAAGTCCAAGTATATTTTGGCCTGTACTTGTACTCAATCTTTTGATCGAGATATACTTAAAAGTATAATTAAGTATTCAAAGTATACTTGGCTTGTAGTTGTGTTAACTCTTTTGATCGTGTAGCCTTTTAAATATACTTTTTTTTTCACATAGTTTTTCATATACAGTCTTATGCAACTTACATTGTTTGAAAATATTGATTAGAATATTGATATGAAACAGATATATTTCTAACTGTTTCTAATTCTATCTGAATTTTTGTGTAGGCTACTTTACTCTTTCCCCACCATTGACTGAATTTTCCAGCTATCCATGTTTTCACTGTTATATGGTAGGGGGCACTATGACACATCTTCTAGTACAGAATCTCTGGACCAAAACACAGGAGAAGAAGAAGCTGAAACAAGCGATAGAAGATTGCTCACTTAAATGTAAAATAACGTGATCATCAAACATTAAACAGTGTGTAATTCAAAACTGCTTAATATGAAGTGTCGAACCCATGAAGAGAAAACAACTGTGAAGCTTTGGGGGTGTCGGACTCGATCTACTCCATCTTCGTTCTCAATCTGATCAAGGCGTTAGTCTTTGACGAAAATGTGATTTTTCTCAGCTTTTTTGTTTAAAATGTTTCCTTTCTTTATGAAACTTACCGGCATTCAAGTTTTGATAAAAAAGGATGCATGAAGCTAATAAAATGTTTTTAAAATTAAAGTACATTTAAAGGTATTTTTCAAAAATATATATATCTACATTTGAACATAGTAGTATACTGCAAGTACAAAAATAATATATAAATAGTAAACTACAAGAATAATGTTATGTTCACTTAAAGAAAAAATACAAGTATACTTGTAGTGTAAACTACTAAACTAGTAGTTTACTGAGAGTACACCTTCATAAACAAAAAAAATTACTACTTATATTAAAATAGTAAACTACTAGTATACTTATAAGTTCACTTGTATTACATATGCATTACAAATGAGAAACCTTGTTGTGTACTTAAAGTTTACTACTGTTACACTTATAGTACACTTAAACGCATACTTTTATATACTTAAAAGTGGGCCAATTTAGTCCCAAGCAGTACTGTACACTTACAGTACAAGTTTACTACAAGTACACATTGATATTAGTATACTTACTACATAAAGTATACTTAAAATATACTTGAACATTACTTAAGTATACTTAATAAAATTAACTTGAAGTATACTTCTTTTTCGTAAGGGTCCACTCACCCTGCTCGCGCAGATATCACATATCATCAGCACATTCTGTAATAGGCTATGCAGAGTTGTAGACAGAGACTGCATCCGGAATTGCATATTTCCTTAATATATAGTAAAAAACAGTATAGCCCCTTTCACATAGAGATTCCGGAAAATACACGGATAAAGTGACCCGGGATTTGACCCGGGTTCGTTTGATTTTGCTTCATTCAAACCACGCTGGTGCATTTTTTTCTCTGATTCGATCATAAACTTGCACATTACGTACCGTTTCACTAGGCGAACGATCTCGGCTTCAGCGCCATCACTACGACACGGCATTATTACGGCTTTTGTTTACACAGGGACTGAACACGGCAATGTTACTAGGTCCCCAACCCGGCATGCCGGCATCAGTCCCGGGTCGTGTTTGCGTTCACACAGAAGGCGTTCTGGCAATCCCGGCAAAAAATCATTGCGCTGTGTGAAATGGGGCTCATGCGACAAAAGTAGTATGTCCAAATTCACAGAACTCATAAAAGAGTAAGCAAAAGTACCCAGATGACCTACTACTAACAGTCAGATCCTGAAGTGTGCATACAATGGACACTTTACTATCCCATGAGGCCACGGGAGAGAATTTTTTAATGGCAGTGAATGACAACATGGTGAATGTAGAGTGTTACATTCATACTACACACATTCATACTATATGGAACATACTTTTTTAGTGGTCTTGAAGTAATTACTTATTCAAAATAAGTACCTTCTCAAGAGAGCATGCAATTTCGGACACAGCCAGACAGTCACAGAGCGCTGCAAACAAACAGCAGCCACCTTTTACAGTTTCTCCTGAACCAAAACATGAGCTTATGAGGCGTTCACACCATGACGTAACCATAATTACGAAATGGCAACCCGTGATGTTCTACACGGAGCTGTTCACATCCTCAGACTCAGATTTATGTGTTACTATGTCAACTCTGTCAATGTCAAAATGAATCTGCAGCAGTCAGGTGGTACAAGTAAGAGCTCTGTAAGTGTTTTATGTTCATTATTATTCTAATGTTCTGTGCTTTCTCTGCACTTTGCAGAATCTGCTATTTGCGTCCATGTGTTTTAGGCGTGAGGCATGGCTTTGGAGACGCTCTGAAGGGAGAGTGGGATCTGATGCTTTTAGTGCTAGCTTGTATTGCTAGCCTCTCCGAAACTGCCTACCCTACACAGCATAATTTATCCACTACAATTTGGTTGATAGTAAACTTGTTGACAAATAAACCTGCTAAGCTACTGGTAGCGTTGACATTTTGTTTCCACAGATGCCTTTTTTTTAAGCGTCTTAATGTTTGTAAGTAGGAAATCCCCACAGCCCTACACTTTTGTGAAATCAATCATTATATTTTAAAAGTGCCATTGTGCCTAGTCACAGTGCAATTTTTATTTATTTAATTGTTGCATTGGCAGTAAACAAATTCAAAGCAGTAATTCTATTATGGCTAGGACTCATTTAATTGCCTTTCAACATGTCAAATAAGACTGCTGGGCAAAAGTTATGTCACCTGATTAATATGCATGAAAATAAGCTGATCAAGGTTTTTAACATTTCCTTAAGGAAGCCTACAATACCTGGATAGAGCCATCTATTGTTCATTGTTGTTGTTCAGCTTGCTCATGCAACCTGCTTGCTGCCATCCTTGCTCTCGGGCAGTTTGGTAAAGCTTTATTTTGATGGTCATGGATGAACATTCTGTTGACTATAAGTAACTTTGCAACTACATGTCAACTAATTCTCAGTATAGTATAAGTAGACTGTTTAGTATCTGCTAACTCTTTATCTGGTCTTCCAATAGACATTCTATTGACTTTAAGTACCTTTTCAGCTACATGTCAACTCATTCTAACATTAACCCTACCAGTCTACTAATACTCTAACACCTATACTTATGTTAAAAGGACCATCAAAATAAAGTGAAACCCTTAGTTCTAGAATTAATATTTTTAAAGCCAGTCATTTGAAACATAAATGCATGTGACTAATTACTGCAGGAAAATTACATAATGACAACACTGACTGGCTGATGGCACAACAAATGTGCACTGTTCCAAATGACTGAGCTGTGATGTGAGACCACATACAGGGAATAATACAAGTCTATCTAGACCGCCTAATTTAATATAATAAAATATTTCCACTTAATGTTGCAGTATTTTATCACATTTAAATGGCTGTCAAATGAGAAAAAAGCCTGTTTTATAGGGGTGTTCGGTTCCGGTTTTTTTGGAGTCGACTCCGAGTCGGTGGAATCGACTCCTCGACTCCATTTACTTTGAATTAAAATAGGGTCAGGATTCAGAAGGTGCGTCTCAATATGCTTCCTCGTTTCCTCACTTCTCGCTCGTATGTCCTACGACCCTGAAACCGATCGAGCTCCGCTCTCATGTAGGACATGAGAGAGATCGGTTTCCTGACTCAGCTCCTTAACAAACAAAATGTCTGCACATGGTCAGATGAAAAAATGCATACAATATCTTTCATATTACTACACATTACATGGTGTGGGTGGGAAAGTGGAAATTAAACCAAGGCCCACCATCTTGTCTAATCTTATTCTAAAAGTGACGTATTTTTGTAAGGGTTGTAGGTGATTTTACTGTCATTTAAATTTGATGGACATTAACTCCTAAATAAACTCCTTATTTGGAATTACATTTCATTAGCTGAATTACGTGTTTTATCTTAATTAAATATTTATCTGGGACTGTACAGGAAAACATATAACTGGCGTTACAGCGTTTACCTCATCCATCTCATCTTGACTGGTGCTTGGCCGTTGAAGACTTGCGAGTTCTGTTCGATGAAACGCTTTGAAGTGTTTCCACATGCACGACGTTGAACTGTTGAATTTTAAACAACGTTTACAAATATCACAACGAACTTTAGTTTTGTCTTCGGTCTGGTTGAAATATTTCCACACGGTTGAGGTCGGGGTTGCCATTATAAGTTAACGTTACTGGATTCAAAAACAGTCATCACTCAACAGTATCACTCAATCAACCACCACTTACCTGAGGACTGGTACATGATTGGTTCGTAAAACCTACTGCAGTGTTTTGTGCCAATCACAACCAATTGACTGTATTGAACCACATCATGATTGATTGAGCCGCAAAACAGACCCAACAGAAAAAAACTATCTATACATTATTGTTCTTTGTTTTCCTGGCATTACTTATTTTTTCCTCTCATTTCTTTATCTTTTTGTTTTAATTTCCGTATCTTTACATTCATTATAATATTTTCGTTATAATGAACTGTTGCTGTGTTGAACTTGAAAAAAACACTCGACACTGGGAGTCGATTCCTGACCTGGAGTCGATTCCGACACTAGGGCTAGTGAGAGTCGAGGAATCGACTCTTTTGGAGTCGACTCCCCATCTCTACTGTTTTATCATTTAAAGTTAGACTACATCGTCGATCAGGCGTTAATAACTGTTGTTTCACTTGCTCATGCAGTTTTACTTTTGAAGAGCATGGTTTTGCTGATCCACTAGCTATATCAGAACCAAACCAGTACTAACCAACATTAACCAGCTAAAGCCAGCGGAGAAATTCATATGTGTCCAGACATTGCTGCAGTCTAAACTTATACTATACCTGAAGTATGTATTTTTTTTTCTTATTATTTAAGTTTAAAGCACAATCTGTTATTTAGTATTGATTTAAAGGTTTGTTCTAATAATAAAAAATATATAATTTCCACATCATTTGGTGCCATTTAAAAATAATGTCAACGTTTTGTTGGCATTAACTGAATGTGGAGATGGCCTTGGGCTGTTTTTTTCCACTTTGTGCAAATCATTTCTGAAATGTTGTTTGAAATAAAAGCTGCACTACACTGATTTCCTCACACTCACTGACATTTTGTCTCAGAGATTAAATATTAAATAAATGTGCCTCAATTAATTTATTTAGCAATTAAAAGGTCAATATTTTGATATTTCTTTCTCTGCAAACCTGCAGTTTCAGATCGTTTCATCATGGTACAACTCTTGATTATAGGCAAAGATGTCATGCTTGTTGGGGACAGTCTGCATTTGGATGTTCCTTTGATTTGAGTGATGAAATATGCAAACATACTAAATGCTTCAGAGTGTTTTAGAAGCCAGATGCAAAGCACTGCAGTCAGAAAACATTAGCCAACAAATATGATGTCCAGGGTTACTTAGCAGATGCTGACACAGAAATACGTCAAAATCTGACGTGAAGATTGACGCAGGACCTAGCAATGATGCTTCAGGAGATGAGCTCAACTGAGTTAAGTGCTCCGTAACATGCATGTATTCCATGATCCATCTGTCTTTATGTTGCTCAAATTCTGACCATTCTTCTTCATCAAATGACAAGCTAGATTTGGATTTGTCATGCCATAGAGCACAAGATATTGTGTTAACCAGTAGGTTTGTTGTGGTTGTTTCTTATACGGTTCATTTAGTGATTTTTTTTTTTGCATTTGTACGCTCAGATCACAATCAGGGCCCTGAAGGGCAAGGCTTGTTCTTTCACATTACATGAATATTTTGCAATAAACTTAAAATATGTTTGTTTTATACTTATAATCAGTGACCTGAAGTTATTAATTTTGTTTTAGAGGAGAAGAAAGAAAGCCATGCAGGTTTGGAACCATAAATGAGGCTGAGAAAACAATGACAGAATTTCCATTTTGGCTGAACAATTCCTTTAAAGGAATCATTTACTCACCCTCAAGTTGTCTCAAACCTGTATGAATTTCTTTCTTCTTCTACTGAACTCAAAAGAAGATTTTTTGAAGAATTGTTGGTAACCAGACAGTTGATGGACCCCATTGACTTCCATAGAAATACTATAAAAATGGGTTCCATCAATGGTCTGGTTACCGACATTATTTTGTGTTCAGCAGAAGAAATAAATTCATACAGGTTTTAAACAACTTGAGGGTGAGTCAATTATGACAGAATTTTAAGAATTTTTAAGTGAACTACAATCTTGTACATTTGTCTTTTTATATTTTGAAATACTTATTCTTATTTTCAAATTTTATATAGTCTTGATTCATAATTGCTCTATATTAAAGACTTATTCGAAAACCCAATGGAGAAAACAAATGGGGGAAAGTGTGAAGTCCACTCTATTTTGTGGTGTCTTTGAAGGTTTGGTTTGCTCTTGTATGATTCTTTCAGTGATGGATGTTTTGCATTTGTAAGCTCGGATCACGATTAGGACGCTTGTGGGCGAGCTTTGCACATCTGTAGTTGGTATTGCTGTGAGGAGTGCCTTCATTGTTCCTGAGAGGAACTTGTCGTTATGTCTCCCGCTGTTCTGGGGATCCACCGTCTCATTATGGCCATATGCTACCAGCACATCCAGACACTGTGACATGCATTATACATGTGGATTAATGCAGCCCGGATCCACCCTGCTAGCCAGCTTTGATCTCCACTCTGGAGTTCCAGAAATAGACAATACTGACTCATTCATACACTTGCTTTTAGGCATCTTAATTTCATTAGATGTGTGTCTACAGTATGTACAGTGTTTGCTTATAGATTATATACAAAATATGCTTTCCAATTGTGAGTTTAAGATTGATGTCCGGTGCAGGAATGTTGTCTTAAGCAGAGGTCTTCAACCCTTCTTTTGGAGACCCACTGTTCTGCAAAGTTTATTTCCAAACTGCTTTAGCATGCCTGCTTGTGGTTTTCAAGTGATCCCGACAAGCTTAATTAGCTGGTTCAGTTGTGTTTGATTAGGGTTGGAACTAAACTCTGCAGGACAGTGGGTCCAGGGTTGAAAAGTTCGGGTGAGATTGAATATGTGTGTCATCCTTTTAAGTGTGTGCATGCTGATAGCAGATATTGCTCTCATTAGCTGATCTAATGTGTAAGGAAGATTAGCAGCTAACATGCTAATCAAATCAGTTCAATGCAAGGAGAAAATGACCAGCTGTGTTCTCTTACGAGAGTTCTCTCGTACTGCGTCTTAGCTAAGACGCTGCGGGAAAAGTCTCTTTTCACGAATATTGAAGCAAAAAATTATCCTTAATTTTAATATTTGTAAAACGCATTTGCAACAGTATGCAGCCATAGGCAAGACGGCTCGTTTGCTCATTGGCTGTTCTACTAGCAAATGCATAAGCCTATCGAGCGCAGGCTGATGCAACATCAGACCAATGAGGCCACTTCCCGCCGACGCGGGCGTGGCCTCGCCCTATAAAGGTAGCTCGAAAAGGCTGACTCACTTGATTTTTCACCTCTTCAGCGAACCTCTCACATCGCTGGATCTCGGATAGAAGCAAGCGTCGTCTGAGTGCAAGCACATCAGCGGGACGAGCCATCTGAAGTCGCTGGCCTTCGCCGCCTTCCACTGCCGTACCTGCTGCGCTTTCCGGCGCTCATATCCTTTTTCTGTTCCTCTGTGTGTGTGTGTGTTCGCCCTGCGACACACACTCGTAAAAGAGCTCGCGTCTTTTTAAAGATGCCTTCCTGCGGCTCGTGCCGAGCCCCACTCAGCGAGGGAGACCGTCATGTCATCTGTGTCTCCTGCCTGGGTGAAGATCATGCAGCGCTCGCGCTCGCTGACGGCGGCTGCCCTCACTGCGAGCTTATGCCTATGGTGACTCTGCGGACTCGCCTGGCAGTATTCTCCGAGCCTGCACTCCCCGCCGCGTTGCCGCGCCGTAAAAAGCGCCGCTCCCAGCGGATTCCGGAGTCCTCTACAGCCCGACCGAGCTCGCCGGAGCGCCCGCTCGCTTCGCCGGCCTCGCCTGTATCACTTCCTGATGCTCAGCGCCCGCAGTCTGCCGCCGCTTCATCAGAGGAAGTCGATTTCAAAGCCGCGTCGGGGGAGGACGACACGTGCTCTCTGTTAGCTTCGGGCAGCGGCGATTGGTCGAGCTCTGAGGATCTCGCGCTCGCTGCTCGTAAGCCTAGCAGACGAGCTAACATCGAGAAGGAGTTGATGCGAGTGCTCTCGCTGGCCGCGACGAGTCTCGGCCTCGAGTGGTTTGCACCAGCACCTCCCTCTCGTACCCGGCTGGATGGTAGCTTCCTTCCCGGTGAGCATGCTTCTCCTGAGTCTAAGCCCGCCCCCTTTCTTCCTGAGCTTCATGAAGAAGTGGCAAAGGCCTGGAACGCTCCCTTCTCAGCACGAACTCGTTCGTCTGTTTCTCCAGCATTCTCCGCTCTGGACGATGCTAAAAACAGAGGCTACCAGTCACTTCCGCCGGTGGAACAGGCGATAGCGACGCACCTTTGTCCGCCCTCTGCTGGACGGCGGACGAAACCAGTGTTGCCATCCAAAGCCTGCCGCACGACGTCATCGCTGCTCGCGCGAATCTTTTCCGCTGCTGGGCAGGCTGCGTCTGCACTACACACCATGGCCACGCTGCAGATTTTCCAGGGAGATCTCCTCCGTAAATTGGACGAGATGGGACCTGATGCAATCTGCCTCGCGGATTTGAGAAGCGCTTCGGATCTCACCCTTCGCGCTACTAAGTCTGCCGCTCAAGCTATGGGACGTGTTATGGCTTCCGCCACTGTGGCTGAAAGACATCTGTGGCTGACGTTTTCAGACATGGCCGAGTCTGAGCGCACCGCGTTCCTCGACGCCCCGCTGAATCCCACTGGCCTCTTCGGATCCTCTGTCAATGAGTTCATAGAGAGATTCGCAGAGGACCAGAAAGCGTCGCAAGCCTTTAAGCACTTCCTGCCGAAGCGCTCCAGTTCTGCAGCGAGTCGTGCTAAGCCGACCCAGCGGAGCTCTCAGCCACAGCCCCCTCCTCCTGCTGCGTCATCACGACAGCAACGCAGCGCGAGACCTCGCTCTCGCTCTACCAGCCGTCGCCCCGCGCCGCGTGGTCCACGGCAGAGGATTGTGGTGAAACCGGAAGCCCCGAACACATCCTAGCACGCCTAGGAAAGCGCCGGTGTACGAGTCCCGCTGCGGCCGGGCTCACACCCAAGCGCGCCGCTGTTTCAGTTCCAGGTATTGCGACTGTCTCAGCGTCTTATGCAACGCGCAAGCCCGTACAGTTGCCCGCTTGCCTGCACACAAAAGCCGTTTTCACGGCTACCCAGATATATCCCATAAAGAGTGTATTTTCTGGTGTCCCGGCCACGGCCGATGGTGCTATAAATGTAACGCTGATGCCCACTATTCAGTGCCCATCCGTACACACAAGCACAGCCCTTCACACAGGGCTCGCGCCCATAAAATCGGCTCTAGTCGATCGCGCGCACTGCATAGTAGACGTGCCCACTCCTCAGTGCACACGAACACTATGCCACGCACGTCTGACGGTTTCTGTAAAAACGAAACCTGTGCACGTTCGCTCTGCTCAGACAGACAACGCGCCAAAAGTAGTAAAGGTGCGCGCTTCCAGCCCACATTTACTCACAGACGATATGAGTCCCACGGGACCCGCTCAGCCCTCCCTCACTCAGCTAAGCGTAGCGGGGTCGAGGACGAGCGCTCTGCCCGCTGTCATCAGCGCGCCCCACGCCTTGAATGCCACAGACATAACGCCTGTGTTACAGCACACCGAAGCGCTTCCGTTGCTCAGCCAACAGAGTGCGCTTCGCATCCAACCCTTAGCCATCCATGCAGATGCATGGGCAGCGCTTCCAGGGGTTTCGGAATGGGTGCTAAGCATTATAAAGAGAGGCTACTCGCTACAGTTTTATCGACGCCCTCCCCGCTTTACGGCGCGTGTCGAAACTACGGTGAATTCGGAAGTAGCACACCTACTCCGAGCCGAAATTTCAAAACTGATGAGCAAAGGGGCTATAGAGCCTGTATCTCATGCTCAAAGCGAACGGGGGCTGTACAGCAGATACTTTCTGGTTCCCAAAAAAGACGGGGGCTGCAGACCCATACTGGATCTGAGACAGCTGAACAAAGCATTAGTGAAACGCAGTTTCAGAATGCTTACGACCAGGAAAATCCTCGCGCATGTTCGCGAAGGAGACTGGTTCATGTCAATAGATCTGAAGGACGCGTATTTTCAAATACAGATAGCGTCACGTCACAGGCAATACTTGAGATTCGCCTTCGACGGTCAGACATACCAGTATACAGTCCTGCCATTCGGTCTGTCCCTAGCACCTCGCACATTTACGAAGTGCATGGACGCAGCGCTCGCCCCTCTCAGACTCAGAGGCATGCGAGTGCTGAACTATTTGGACGACTGGCTGATTCTGGCTCGTTCACGATCAGAGCTCGTGGAGCACAGGACCATGTTACTCGATCACCTCGAGAAACTCGGTCTCAGAGTCAATTGGACGAAGAGTTCACTGAACCCCAGTCAAACGATTTCGTTTTTGGGCATAGTTCTGGACTCACAGTCTATGACGGCGCGGCTGTCGCCACAGCGCGCGCTCGGCATTCAGCGTGCAGCGAGATCTCTCCGCTGCGACGCGTCCTTCCCGCTCAAAACGTTTCAGAAGATGCTAGGTCTCATGGCCTCAGCATCGCCAGTTCTTCAGCTGGGCCTGCTCCGCATGCGCCCCCTACAGTTCTGGCTGAAAGCGCGGGTACCACGCAGAGCGTGGACTTCTGGTCGACTGCGCCTCAAGGTCAACCAGAGCTGCGTTACAGCTCTAGAACCTTGGACGGTGAACGACTGGTACCAAACAGGTGCAAGCCTGGGGACTTCCTCGAGAGTGAGAGTGGTGTCTACGGACGCCTCCACCTCGGGATGGGGAGCGCTGCTCGAGGGCAGACCGTTATATGGCCTGTGGTCAGAACGGGAAAAGCTCCGACACATCAACTGTCTGGAAATGCTGGCAGTAGAAAACGCGCTGATGCGTTTTCGTCCCCATATCAAGGGCCATCACGTCTTAGTCCGTTCGGACAACATGTCTGTGGTGTCCTACATAAATCGCCAGGGCGGTCTCAGATCCCGAGATCTGTACAGGTTGGCGGAACGCCTCCTGGTATGGGCTCAGCACAACTTGCGCTCGCTGAAAGCAGCTCATGTGCCTGGGATACAGAATGTGGGTCCAGACAGGCTGTCCAGGAACAACATTCCCGCGGGCGAATGGTCTCTACACCCACAAACAGTCCAGCTGCTGTGGGAGAGATTTGGCAGAGCGGAAGTGGACCTCTTCGCGTCCAGCAAAAACGCTCACTGCCCCGCGTTCTTTTCCAAGAGCGAAAGCGCGCTGTCCCAGAGGTGGCCGCGCTGCCCGCTCTATGCTTTTCCCCCCGTCTCCCTCCTTCCAGAGGTGATAGAACGAGTGAGGGAAACGAAATGCTCAGTGCTGCTTGTAGCACCACTCTGGAGGAACCAACCTTGGTTTCCAGAGCTGATGCAGTTGGCAGACACTGCCCCATGGCCGGTGCCATTGAGAAGGGACCTTCTCTCGCAGGCCAGGGGCTCGATTTGGCACCCTCAACCGAAGTTGTGGGCCCTACACGTGTGGGCTCTCAACGGTTACCCGCTGATTTCTCAGTAGGAGTGCTAAATACTATCACTCAGGCTAGAGCACCGTCGACTCGACGGCTCTATGCCTCAAAGTGGTCGATATTCTCCAGTTGGTGTGTGGCTCGGGGATGCTCACCCCTCGACTGTGAGGTAACGGAGGTTCTCTCCTTCCTTCAAGAGCTGTTGGATAAGGGCAGAGCCCCATCCACGCTCAAAGTATATGTGGCGGCTATCGCAGCGTTCGCTGAGACAACGCTCGGTCAGTCGATAGGAAGGAACGATTTGGTCATCCGCTTCCTCAGGGGAGCTAGGAGACTGAACCCTCCCAGACCCCCGTCGGTCCCTGTTTGGGACCTCTCTACGGTCCTGGAGGCCATGAAAGGTCCCCCTTTCGAGCCCATCCAGACGATTAGTCTCAAACATCTGTCATTTAAGACAGTGTTTTTGCTGGCCCTTGCTTCAGTGAAGCGCATAGGGGACCTGCACGCGCTCTCGGTGAGCTCGTCGTGTCTGGAGTTTGGGCCTAGTGACTCGAGAGTCATACTCAAACCTAGGCACGGCTATGTGCCGAAATCCCTCAACACGCCGTTTCGGGCTCAGGTTATATCCCTGTCCGCCCTGCCGGTGTTAGAAGAGGAAGGAGACTTGAGCTCTCTCTGCCCTGTCAGGGTTTTAAGAGCCTATGTGTCTCGCTCTGCTGCCTTTAGACAGACTGAGCAACTATTTGTCTCGTTCAGTGGACGTTCCAAGGGAATGGCTGTTTCGAAACAAAGCCTATCCAGATGGATAGTCGACGCCATAGCGTTAGCATACACCTCCAGAGGTCTTCAGTGCCCGCTGGGTGTCAGAGCGCACTCCACGAGAGGCGTTGCCTCTTCGTGGGCCTGGTCTAGTGGGATATCTCTACATGATATTTGTATGGCGGCAGGCTGGGCCTCGCCGTCTACATTTATCAGGTTTTATAACCTCGAGGTTCCCGCTTTGCAGGCTAAGCTGTTATCGGTGTAATTGAACACTGAGAATGCAAGCACAGTGCGTTACTACTATCTTACGGGCAGTTTACGTAAGACCCATATTCCCACTTTAGTCAAGGGTGTCTTGTCTAAGTGATGTCTTATATTGCGTCTGCGGACGCAGCCACATATCAGAACGGAGAGTTCCTCCTCCGTTCTAGGACTCTATGTGAGTCCCTCTGGTGATTGTGCACTGTAAATCCTGGATCCGCCTCCAGGTTTATGGTTGTTAATCCCTGCACGCACGGCGTCTTACATTGGGTTCCCGCAGCGTCTTAGCTAAGACGCAGTACGAGAGAACTCTCGTAAGAGAATGTACTCGGTTACTAACGTAACCTCGGTTCTCTCTAGTAGAGGGAACGAGTACTGCGTTCCTTGCCGTGCGTACGATTCACTTTGGTTCGCTTCTTCGTTGAAATAAATCAAGTGAGTCAGCCTTTTCGAGCTACCTTTATAGGGCGAGGCCACGCCCGCGTCGGCGGGAAGTGGCCTCATTGGTCTGATGTTGCATCAGCCTGCGCTCGATAGGCTTATGCATTTGCTAGTAGAACAGCCAATGAGCAAACGAGCCGTCTTGCCTATGGCTGCATACTGTTGCAAATGCGTTTTACAAATATTAAAATTAAGGATAATTTTTTGCTTCAATATTCGTGAAAAGAGACTTTTCCCGCAGCGTCTTAGCTAAGACGCAGTACTCGTTCCCTCTACTAGAGAGAACCGAGGTTACGTTAGTAACCGAGTACGTTTTTGTTTATTTGGGCATGCCTACTGAATAACAATGGTGATGAAGATGATTAAAGAAAATGTAAACTGTCCATGTTATCATACTTGTGCATATAAAACCTTATATTTAGTGTTGTTTGATAAACACTGCAGTGAATAAAAAAATCTGAATGGCTGTTTAAAAGTATGTATTGTACATACTGTTGGACTTCCTTTCTTCTCTGTGACAAGCATTTCTTAGTGTAAGAGGGTAACTTGGGCATTTCTGCTTTTCTATAACTACAGTCATAAAGTGAATTTGCATTTTCACTCAACCTGTCTGTCTTTTTGTTCACATTGGTCTGAATAGACAAATTGAATGCAAACACTGGACTGAATTTTTGTGTTGATGTGAACAAGCCTTAAGACTACAATTTATTAGGATTTGACAGGAAGTTGTCAATACACTTTTCATATTCGCCATTTTCATAAATCAAGATAATTAAAAACACATTGAACATGATGCCTATAATTGTCAAAAAAGTATGTCTGTACTGAAAATAATATCTCTGTTGTGTTCCAGTTGTCAGTCAGAATGACAGTTCTCGTGTAAATGCCCTAATTCATTTACGTAAGAACTGTCAACTGAAAGTGGAACACAACCGAGATATTCAATATCAGAATAATGTCTTTTGGGTGAAAAATCAATTTAGATATTCAACTTTGGTGTAATTAAATCAGGGATGGGCAACTTCAGTTCTGGAGGACCACTGTCCTGCATATTTTAGCTTCGACCATAATTGAACACACCTGAACAAGCTAATCGAGGTCTTCAGGATTACTAGAAAGTTACAGGCAGGTGAGTTTTTTCAGTGTTGGAGCTAAAGTCCGCTGGACAGTGGCCCGGAACTTAAGCTGCCCATCACTGCATTAAATCATACAGGCTCATTTTCACAATGAAACGGAGAAAAGAAAATCTGAGTCATAACTTTGTACTTGCAAATAAGAGGTTGGTTATTTAGACTTGCCTTAAAGGGATGGCCTTAAAGTTTTCTCATAATTTACTCACCCTCAAGTTGTTCCAAACCTGTATGAATTTCTTTCTTCTGCTGAACACACACACACAAAAAAAGATATTTTGAAGAATGTCGGTATCAGTTGATTGGCCCCATTGACTTCCATAATATGGGGGAAAAAAAAAATAGGCTACTATCGAAGTCAATGGGGCCCATCCAATGTTTTGTTATCCATATTCTTCAAAATATCTTATTTTGTGTTCAGCAGAAGGAAGCAATTCATACAGGTTTGGAACAACTTGAGGGTGAGTAAATGACAGAATTTTCATTTTTTCGTGTGAACTGTCCCTTTAATTAGTTACACTAACAACCACTTAGCATGTGTTAAAACACACACACACACACACACACACACACACACACACACACACACACACACACACACACACACACACACACACACACACAAAAACAAAAAAAACAATAACACCTGCAATAATTTATGACATTACGTTGACTGGATTAAAACGTGTTTCCCACATAAGTACCATGCCAGCTTTTGCTTTTATGTAGTGATGGGAAGTTCGGATCATTTCATTGACTTCTTTAAACAAATCTTTATTCAAGTCATTTTGTTCAAGTGGCTTTAAATCTTATACTTTTAACAGCCAAATTCCCCGAACACGTCCACCTAAGCAATCTTGATCATATTCTGAATTAAGAAATGATTATAATACAGCCAAAGATAATTAGCATAATTTGCATAAATATTTACTTTACCTTCCGAGTCTTTCGTTCATTGTCAAGTGACAGATCGTTCATGAATTAACCATCCCTACTTGGATGCAAGTTTTCAGTCCGTGAACATCAGCACAGACTGATAGAAGACATCTGTTCAAACAAATAAAACCTTAGAACCAGGAGTCTAGTCCACATCCAGATTATTAAATCTGACAAAAGTGCGCAGAGAGGCCCAAACTGCTGCCTCACAAATGTCCTCCAAAAACACACTAACACACATAAAACTGTTGTGGCTACCAAAACAAGCAAACAGCTGATCATATTTATGCCACTGGTTTGGTGGTCAACATAAACCTGTAACACCCTGTGCAGTCTCTCAACCTCATGCGACTCAAAGAGCAGAGTATATAACAGCTGTAACATCACAACCTGAGAGAGAAATGAAGTAGAAACAACCTTAGCATTGTGTGCCATATAACCTTCATCAGACTGGGAACAAAATCCATATAGAATGATCTCATCAACAATGCCTGTAAAATCTATCCAAAGCTGACCCAAGCAGTTCAAACGAAGGCCTTATGAAACCTTCCAAGACTATCGCCGCCACATACACCTTAAGTTTATCCATTTCCACGATATCTGTGAGGTTTAATCATAGTTGTCGCTTTCGTTGCCCCCAACCCTGCCATAGAGCAACCGATCGCATGTTTGGTGGCACGAAGCGCCAAATCATTTGCTTGTCAAAGCTCCTTGACTGCTTCAGGGGTCAAGCCAGCAAGGAGAAATACGTCATAGCCTCAAGCTTAACATCGGATGCCCAGGGGCCGGCTTCACGAAACATTCTTAAGAATAGAAATCTTCTTCAATGCCAATTTCTTCTTATTTTCTAACAAAAAAAGTAATCATATTCTCAAAAAGAATGTTTGTAAATAATTTTAAGTTAGGATAACCTTCAACCTGTCTTGTAAGATGTCTTTGCGCACCCAAATGTAAGATGTTTAATGAATTTATTTGGTTGTTTCAAATATTAAGCATTGCAACATAACACTAGCCAGCTAAATATAATACATATTACTACTAGTGCCATATGTGAACGAGTACGCTGAAGTGACACCGATCGATCATTTGCGCATATACATGATGCACTCACTCAAGCTAGAACTAGCGATGCACTCACCGATACATGACGCATTCACTCTAGAGAGAGCGCAATAAAGACAGAGGACAAATGAATGAGAGTAACCGCTGTATCTTCTTGAGACAGACTCTTTTAAATTGATTATTTTCACAGCACATTAAAAACACGATGCTGGGTGATTAACTCACGTCAAGCCGGTTGTACAAAAATAGTCTGTGTGCGTATTATGATATCTATGGCAATCTGCAGGCAGTGCAAATAAAGATTAGTTTTTCATTCGGCGAGTCTTCAGCATGGTCTGCCTTTCAATCAAATAACACCAAAGCCTTTAATTTTCTTCTTAAGAAATTTGTTTAAATATGTATAAGAAAATATTTGAGAACTTCTTAAAAATATTTCAAGAATTCCACTTAGGAACATTCTTGCAAAGTTCTTAGAATTTAACTTCTTTCTTAAAAAGATTTTCGGGAATCCGAGACTCTTGCTCACGCAACTCCTCAGCAACTGCAAAACTAGATAAGTGTGGGATAGCCAATTGTCCTCCTTTTTGAGAAAAGAAGGCGAGGCTTGAGTGAAGAACTCTAATCTTGAAATTATCAGTGTGACCAGATCGATAACACTTTAAACACTGCTTGTGCATGCAGAAAGCCTGAGCACTTAACACACTTATCGGTGTTGCAGGCGGGTCCTTTTTGAGGCACTGGTGACATACTGCCTCAGAGATGGTGTCACATCTGGATGGTGTTCCCATTGTACCAGCTACTGACACAGCTTCGAGTGAACCTATGAATGGGAACTTTTTTTTGTCTGGTTCTGTTGTATCTAAATAGTTTTCTTCGCTGTTAGAGTGTATCTCTGAAAAAGACTTTCACATTGAGCTGTTGAATGTGCTTGAGAAAGACTGAATTGGATGAGTTGGCCTACAGGAACAGCAACAGCCCAGAGGAGAAGGGCCTTTGTTTAATAAAAGCATATTACAGGCTCAGAAAAAGAATGAAAGATTCCTCACTGTGCAGTCCCTGTTGATATTAGAGTCTTGATCAATCCAATCTCTCTTTTTGCTCCTCCAGGAAGATTTTATAGAGATATAAATAATTGATGTTTATATTAACCTCCATATTTCTGCTTTGTATCATGTCAAAAAGAAGAAAGCCAGCAGCGCATGAAGTGTTGAGTTTATCATATGATTCACTGTCGCAGAGAGACAGAGAGTCGCCACATGCCCTCTTGATCAATGCAAATCTTGTTGGAGAAAATTGTGATTTCCTCTGTTTGTTTATTGAATATTTCATTGGTTCTGTTCCATTAGACTGTAATCCAGAAACAGGTAATTTAATCTCCGTCTCTATCATAGCGATCCATGAAAATCAGAGATTCATTAAACATGGATTGACACAAGATTAAAAGGTTGCTCAGTGTGCTCTATTGATCAGTTTAGATTCCTTTGTGAATCTGATGAATAGCACCATTGCGCTGCTGAAGGTCAATGAATCGGATTTCTATATTGAAGCCACATGATGAATATCAACTTTACACATCCACTCTTATCACAAATACACAATGCTAGATGTGTGCATCCACCACACAAGCCATTAGATTATTCATAATGGGGCTGTGTGGCTTCAACTTACTGGAATCCTTTTGGACGATTTAGTAGTAAAAATAATGTAATTTCAAATTCATTCAAGTGATTACAAGATTTTTCCAGTTATACCATCTGCACTGTGATCGGTTGGATTAGTTCTATCTTGTCGTTCCATTGCACAGACTACAAGTTCAAGTGGCGATAATATCAAACAGGTTTGAAAATATCGCAGTACCTGTGACTGCTCGAAACAAGCTCAGATCATGATGCTGACCTGCTTATACTTATCAGCATTGCCAACCGCAACGACCACAGATTTTTCAGGGGGTTTTGTTGCAGACCTTGGAAATCTGTCTGTGACAGCAAAATCCAGCCAAAAGTAGTGTAGTGTAAACTTGCCTTAAGTCACACAGAACAATTGATCTTTAATGTTATTGCATTAGATACAAAGAATGAAGACAACTGTCATAGCAATCCAAACAACATAGACAAATTCAAACATTTTCAAGCTTAGGTAACATGATTTGTTAAGGCCCATAGTAACATTTCACTGTCTTGATGCATAAGATTAATTGATCTGTTAGAGTTAAGACCACTAAAATAAGTCAGATATTCAAAGTTTCCAGTAATATTTAGGCTGCAGTGATTAAATGTTTAGCTGTGCAGCCATATGGCCCTGGGGAATCATGATGAGAAGGGACTAAATAGTTTCTTGTATATCTAAAAGGTCTTATAAGGTTGTATAACAAATTACTTTGATCATCTGTTCATTTTGGCAGTGGAGTACCTGCACAGAAGTTCTCTACATCTTCAAGTAGATGAAAATAGTTTTCAGAAGAACTTCACAAATGTTTAATTAAAACACTTTAAGTCTTCAAAAATGCTGTCATCATTTTTATATGAGTAATATTTGTATGAGTTTCTTGATTCTCAGTGCCAACATTTTCCTTCCCTTTTTGCAGAAGGTCAGATTAGCCCTGACAAGGTCAACTCTGTTTGAGGAAATCTGAGGATCTGTGTAAACCAAGGGCAGTTACGAGCCATGACTCAGTGAGTCAGAATAGTTTACTTAAAGCTGTAGTGTAATTTTTTGCAAAGTTAAAATACTTTCTTCTATTGTGGCTTAATGCGCAGAGAAAACGATGGGTGTTTTGCTATGCTTTCACACTGGCAGTTTCAATGGGCACGGTTTGCATGACAAAATGGTAAACTGTCATGCGGACCTGGAAGCACACTGGGATACCAAACCCGAGACTACCACTGTGTCCCAATTCGCATACTGTCCGTGTTAAATAGTATATGAAATTAGAATTAGTGTGTCCCAAATGAGTATTCCAAAGATACCTGGATGGCATTCATGTTAAAATCCGAAGTGCAGATCCATGCACACTCCAATGGCTAATATTGCGCACAATCCATTGTGAATTGGACAAGGATTCGATTAGAACACGAATAAAATGTGTTAAACTACAAACATGGTGGATGTGTGGGACCGATAGTTAAGAGGTTTAGATAAAGGGGTTTGAGCGATTAATAATCAGTATCTAACCTGACAAAAATATATTTGTTCAATGTTAACACATTATAGTTAATTTGCAACAGCATTGTGAACTTTTATAAGGATAAGTTTGGTCATTAACCTTTAAATACATCATGCAAACACATAAGGAGAGTTCTCCGCATGAAAGATCAACATGCAACTCTCCGATATGGTAGGAAATTAAATTAAATTAAATATGGAGGATTTTAACGGTGACAAAATGATTGACAGGGCAGTTTAATCGGTGACAGGATGCACGTAACTAAGTGACAGAGCGGTCTGTTAAAAACGCAATTATGGCGAAGTAGTATGTCCCAAAGTGCTAAATGAGCGCCAAATGCGCTTACCTTAAAAATAATGTGGAAAGATAATAAACATTTTATAATTTCCATGGGTCTAGTCTTTGCATCTGTTTGTTTTAGGTTTAATTCAGGTCTCCTATGTTGGAGTAGAATTGGATAGGTGGAGCAGTCACAAAAAAAACAAAAAAACTAGGGTCCTAGAAATGCGGTCCTAGAACTTTAACTGCAGCCTTCTGTATTGCAGGAATATAGTATTACCAGGTTGAGTGTAAAACCAGACTAAAGCTGCGAGGGGCACTGAGAACAATCACACTCAGACTCGGACTGCAGCAAACGTGCCCAGTGTAAAATCCCCCTATAACTAACCCATTTGTAGGATGATATCCTGAAGATTATAAACACTGTGGCTACTAATAAATGGCTTAACACATCAACTCGAAAAGTGGAACGAGTTTGGTGCGGAACTATCTGTTTGACAGACCAGTGGCAGATGGGAAGATAAAACTGCCAGTATGTTTGATCTTCAATTTGGTATCATTGACGTCAAGCCTGACTCTCTGTCTTCAGCCATTTAATTTCAACTTCAGTTGTTTTCATAAAGCTAATGTATGGTGTTTTATTGTATTTAATGATCATATAGATTAATTTATGATGCTTTTTGCACTCTTTTGCTTATGTCCTTTTTCTTTTGCAAGAAAGAGATTCATACAGGTTTAGAGTGACGTGGGGGTAAGTAAGTGATGATTAAACATTTAAATACTCTCTGAATATTGGGATATGCACTCAGTGTTGGTCTGAAATGGTTAATGATGTTTCTGGGAGGTTTTAGCCGGCTCTGTGGGTGTCTGTATTTATGTGAGTTTACCTGTACATATGGTCCTGCAGTCAAGTATGTGGTCAGTCAGCCTTAATGGTTTGTGACAGGCAGTTAGGGAGAACATAACTGTGAGAGTGAGGCTCACACATACACAGTCTGGCCGCTGCATCCTCCAGGCAGCTTGAGTACTATGGAGGTGATTAGATGTACTTACTGCACTAATGTAATTATAGCCGCTGTCATCTCCTCTGGATAACAGGGCACACTGCAGCCGGTGTGTGGGAGTGTGTGTGGGTCAGTTGAGCATCCGTGCTAGTCCAGGTCAGGAGGATTTGCAGCAAATAACGGTAATTACCTAGAATCAAAGTCTAGGGTCACACACATTTGTAACACACCTGACAGACCTAATATGTGTGTGCTGACATCTGTCCCTCATCTCTTGAAGAACTGACACAGAGGCTATCACTGTGCCATAATTTCAAGATGTTTCAGGTTCTATCTGTCAATGAAAATCAGCTATGACCAAAATGATACTCTAATATTCCAAATTCACAGGTCTGCTTACTGAGGAGGTATACAATTATAAACAATATAACAATTAAATAATGGCATGTAAATGTGTTTAATTAAAAACATATGCAACTGTATTGATTTATTACTGTATTAATTATTATTATTTATTAATATTTTTATACAATTTATAATTTATACTAATATAATATGTTTAATTATTAATTAATTCTGAATGAGAATAAGTGATTCATTCAAAGCAGAAACAATATTTTTTATATATATATACAGTACTGTTAATTTCAATTCAGTATACTTTATTAACAAATAAATTGCAAAAACAAAAGAAAGAAAAAACAGCTAAACAAGTGGCGACCTACAGTACAAATGCTCAACACCTCTCCAAATCCTCTTGCCAAAAGAAAGCAAATAGAATTTACACAAATACACCCCACCTAATCTCTCTCTCTCTCTCTCTCTCTCTCTCTCTCTCTCTCTCTCTCTCTCTCTCTCTCTCTCTCTCTCTCAGTGACACGAGTCCCTATGAGTCTGTGTGCATTCAGGTTCAAGTCCTCACCGGGATAGAAAAACATGTACACACACACACACACAGACACAATGATATACTAGTTGTAAATTTAGTAGATTAGTATGTGATTGTGAAGTCTGACCCTGGGGATATGCTTCATCATGTTGATCTGATTTGACATGATCTGTCCTCTCAGTATTATGACCGGCTCCGCTCAGAAACCAAAATGACACTTGTGAAGCATGACTCAAACTCATAACACATAGAAACAAACAAAACTTCATATTAGTTCAATATTTCACTTCCCAGATATATCCTCAGTGGCAGAATGTTCCTGCAGAAGAATGGTGTAACCTTTGCTTAAGCGAGCTGTTTGTGTCCCCTGAAGAAATGTGGGTAAATACTCTCTGAATTTATTTATTTGCTGTTTCAAATCGGCTTGTCTGATGAGAGTGCTAAAGTGAATAACTATAGCTGCTTGTTCAGGTTAGTCCTCTTGGGTGTGTATTTGTGTGTGTATTTTTGTCTTTGGCTTTGAGATGCCAAAACTGGCTGTGCCACGCAACCACATCCCGACCCTGCACCCTCCCTCCGGACACGCCCAAAAACACTTACGCCTGCCAGTCTATAAACAGACCAGAGCTGAAGACATTCATTCATTTTCTCTAAATCTTTAGGACATTAGGACATCATTTTTTATAACTTTAGGACTTATTAGGACATTGTAAATGGGTCATACTATTTTTCTGATTGAATTACTGCTATAAAAAGACAATAATCCCTGTGTGAGGTGAGTAATCTAGAGTAGGTGAGTCTTAAAGTGAGGCTTCATTTTAATGTTGGTGTTTAGGCAGCTTTGGCAGTTCAGATATCTCGAACTGCAGGAGATCAGAGGCCTGTTGCATGAAGCTAGTTGAATGAACTCTGAGTAGGTTTAGAGTTGACAGATCCATATAAATCCAACCTGGTTTAGATCATGTTCAATGGGTTTACAACGCTCGGATTTAACATTCTCTGTCAACTCCAAAGTTTACGAATAACTCTGAAGCGTGTGCACCTGGAAGTGTGACATGCGGCAAACAGCCAATCACACAAAACATGGAGGGCGTCAGTTTCACTTCTCGCGAGAGAGCCGGCACAATTCACTTCTCTGCTGAAGATTCTCATAATGAAGAGATCATTATGAAAAAATAGAGCAGGTTAGCCGTGTAGCATAAGTTACCATGGCGATGAAACCCGCTGAAAACCAAATTCTTGAGCCCGTTTGCTCAAATTAATCTCAAACTTACCTGGGTAGCAACTGAAACCTGCCTTATGCAACAGGTCGATGGGCTAGCTAACAAGAAAATATGGATCAGAGTGTCTGAAAGGGCTGAGACAGGGCTGAAGTTATTGAGAGAACAATCCCTCTGATACACTGGTGACTAAATCTTTCCCTATGTCACGGGTGATCTGGTCTTGTGTTTGTTTTGGGTGGATTTTGCACGTGTTTTAGTTTTGTTTCCTGTGTTTTGGTTAGTTTCTATGGTTTCTCATTGATTTGATATAGATTTGCACCTGTTGTTCATTTTGTTTATTAGTCAGCATGTGTATTTAAACCCTGTCTTTGTTCAGTTTTTGGTCCGTTCTCGTCTTTATATTGTTGGTTGTTCTGTTCCATATTCCTGAGTGTTTTGTTTCAGGTTTGTGAATAAGTTGACTTTCTGCTGCGACTATATCCAGCTCTTTATTTCATCCCTGCTGCAACCTATGCTGACACCCTGATCCTGACTGCACTATTTCCAGTGGCGACTCATGGATTTTAAAATAGAGGAGGCACATTAATTGTATCGGGTATTAACACCCTAACTGCAGAAAGTGAAATACTCGATCGTGATTGGCTTTTTTTTTTTTTTTCACCAACAGAGGCAAAAAAGGCATCATCAAGTACATGGTCTCACTTGATAGAAAACCTTTCAAATTTTGAAGAAAATATATTTTGATCATGTTAGGAGGTTCTTATGTTACAAGACTGCTAGGAAAACCCCAGAAAACGTAATGCAGTTCATTGATTTGTTTCGTTATTATCCATGCTTGACATGATGACTATAAGAAAGTATATATGACAGGTCATACAATCAAGTTTGGGCTTGTTTACAATCATGTCAATTGCATCTAGGCCAAATTTTGTTTATCTCTAAAAGCAATCAAAAGTTATGGCGTTTGGAACCATGGTCGCCTTTTTATCAAAAGATACTTTTATCAAAAAGTATCTTTTATCAAACCCCCCCCCCCCCCCCCCCCCCCAAAAAAAAACCCCTCCAAACAAGTAATCTGAGTGTTTTACTGAACATAAGAACTACTTAAATGTGTAAATTGGTCTCCAAACATGATCAAAATCAATTTCTTTCAAAATTTTAAAGGTTTTCTATCACATGAGACCATGTACTTGATGATGCTTTTTTTGTAGAGTTATAAGCCATTACTTTTAAGTACGCCACTTAAGCCCTTTTCACACAGAGATTTCGGAAAATACACAGATAATTTGTCCCGGGATGGTTTGATTTTGGTTCATTCACACTGCCAATGATTTTCCAGAATCTGTGCGCGAGTTCACACACATCCCTTAAAGATCCCGTAAAGACATCTGCGATTTCTCTCTCTCTCTCGAGCACCCACGCTCATGCATTTTTTTTTCTGATTCGATCATAAACTAGCGCATCACGAACCGCTCCACTAATCTGGCGAACGATCTCAGCTTCAGCGTCATCACTACAACACACCCCTTATGGCATTGATTACAGCTTTTGTTCACACAGGGCGCATTCCGGGACTGATCCTGGCAATGTTACTATGTTACTATTAAGCCATCATTAGGCCTTAGTTCAATTAGGACATTTAATTAGCTTTTATAAATTTGCCTTCTAAAAAAAACATTATGGTATGCATCTTAAGACAAAACAATGACATTGACATATTTTAAGATTTGTCAGTGCACGTTGCTTTCAGTTAAAACAGCTCAAATGTGCATTTTAGTCGGTTCAGACTAGGCTTAGGTCTGTGAAACTGGGGGTAAATGTTCTGTTGTTGGCTTTATCAATGAGCACATAACACGTTTTCCGTTCCACTGTCCTACTTTTCCATTGCTTTTCTATGCAAACGTGTTAGACAGACGTGTTTTGACCGTTGTGATCGTGTATCGCGTCTTTACGGCTTCTTCAGCAGGAAATGGCGTTGTAAAAATGCAGGGGCAGGGAGCAGCAGCTCATTTGCATTTAGAGATACACACATGAAAACATCATGTTTTTGCTTGCACCCAAATAGGGGCATTTTGGGCATGGAATAATAATTGATCTGTGGGATATTTTGAGCTAACACTTTCTGGGGACACTATGGCTGCGTTTACACTGGCACAAAAAATCGGATCTTTTACTCACATCTGACACAGATCACCCAATATTGTACTGGTCCCCACAGATGTTTTGCTGGAAAGTGCGCGTTTCATTTCATACAAGCGCATATGAACGTGCGACACGGTTATTTTTTCCGAGCTGCAGTTGCAACAAACACTGTTGCCCTTTGTAGTTTATCAAACGTAATAAATAGTTATATTTCACTCTCACTTTTTTTGTCAGGCACAAAGTCACAGAACACAGAACTGGAAGTGGCCGGCATTAGCAAGCAAGACACTGAAAGACCAAAAGATGCAATGTCCAGCTGGGTTAGACAGACAGACAGACTAGAGAGAGATGCACATCAACTTAAAGGCTTAGTTCACCCAAAAATGAAAATTCTGTCAGTAATTACTCACCCTCATGTTGTTCCAACCTCGTAAGACTTTCGTTCATCTTCGGAACACAAATTAAGATATTTTTGATGAAATCTGAGAGCTGGCTCACTCCTTCATAGGCTGAAAGTAATTGATATCGGTCAGCCCAAAAAAGTTAGTAAAGACATCGTTAAAATAGTCCAAGTGACTACAGTGGCTCAACCTTAAGTTTATCAAGTGATGAGAATACTTTTTGTGCGCAAAACCCCCCCAAAAATAACGTGTTTATTCAACCATCTCTTCTCTTCCATGTCATTCTCCTAAGCTGTTGACATAGGGTAACAGCGCAGCATTTCTGGGTTGTACGTCAGAACATAGGCTCACTATTGGCCGACGCTGGTCATGTGTGTGATGCGTGTGATGCTGGCCAATAGTGAGCCTACGTTCTGACGTACAACCCAGAAGCGCTGCGCTGTTACAGATATCAATTACCTAGTAGCCTATGAAGGAGTGAGCCAGCTCTCAGATTTCATCAAAAATATCTTAATTTGTGTTCCGAAGATGAACGACAGTCTTACGGGGTTGAAACAACATGAGGGTGAGTAATTACTGATAGAATTTTCATTTTTGGGTGAACTAACCCTTTAACTGTACTGTTCTTTGCTGACATCAAACTTGGAGAGGAGAGAACACAAGTCCGCCCGATTGCTGTTCCCGCAATTCACTCTCATGGCAACTTTGATTGACAGCTTTGACACGAGGGGGAGGCGGGGCCTTGAGTAATTTGCAGGGCCCTATGCAATTTGTGTAGTGTGCGTATAGGGCTGATCAGCTCTGGAAGCAGGCATGCCTGTATGTGCTCGCTCACAGCTTTTTATTGAGGCGGGAACTTTATATTTATCTTTTTAAAGAAAAGAAATTGCAAACACATTCAGGTTTTCGACCTCTACCCGTGACTTTTATAAATAAAACAGCTTCACTACTGAAAGCTAAATTATATTTCTCAGCAATGAGGTGATAACTTCGCTGTAATTGAACTATCAAGCTTCACTATTAGGTTACTCACTCGCGTATGTGCTCTCTCTCTCTCTCTCTCTCTCTCTGGTTCATTCATTCAAATTCATTAATATATATATATATATATGTATATGTATATATGTATATGTATATACATATACTTTATTTCTACTTTATTTCACTTCAGAATTCCAGATCTGAGCTGTAGATAAATGGAAATTATTTCCGGACTATATCTGTTCCGTCAGATTGCACTGCAAAACATTCATGAGTCATGACAGCTGTTATCTTGTCCTTGCTGAAAAATAATCATGACCACCCGACTGAATTATATAAATAATTTTAATAGCACGGCCATTCAAAACCAGGGTCTACCATGTGGATAGTAAAACGATCACCAAAAATCATATTGGGCGGGAATTAAAGGGCCCCTATTATGGATTTTTGAAAATGACCTTTCATGTAGTGTATAACATAGCTCTAAGTGAATGAAAACATCCTGCAAAGTTTTAAATCTAAAAGCGCACCGTATATAAAGTTATTGTCTTTCAAAAGTAAGAGTTGACTCTGAGTCAATTAATCGTTTTTCAAACGAGTCATAAGCCGTTTTGTTGTGATGTCAAGACGAAACATTAGTATATTGCCCGTCCGCTTATTGTGCGCACAGACAACAGGGAAAACTTGAACCTCAAACCGGCAGCTGAGTCCTGTGGATACTGGATAGCCTCATGTCGAGAAGACGGCGCTGTGCTCTACAATGTGAAGATAAAGACAGTTTTTTTTTCACTGCCCAAGGACGAGCATGTGAAGAATCAGTGGTTAAAATTCATATTTACCATGATATCACAACAGTATAATCCTAAACTTTTGCTGTGTTCCCTTTATTTTACTGAAGACTGCTTCTCAAATCTCAGAGTTCAATGCAGGATTCACAAACCGCTTGCTCCTGAAAGTTGGTGTTCAAAAAACTTTGTTTTGAGTTTTATATTGTGTAGGTCTCCTGCTAACTGGCTAACTCACGTTATTACTGTCTTACTGAAATACTTCTGCTAATCAGTTGTGGGCCACGATTACCTATAACTGTGACTATTACTTCGAGGAAATATTTGTTTTTACCAACGTTTATGTTACATTAGATCATTCACTCTAGAGCTCGGCTAATGTATACATTGTATACATGCACTGTTATTAGTGCTGTCAAACGATTAAAATGATTAATCGCAATTAATTGCACATTTTTATCTATTCTAAATGTCTCTAAATCATCTGAATGATTTATTTTTGTCCCATTATTTTTTCTCATTTTAATACTCTTACCAACATGGAAAAGTGGATCGGCTTGCTTTGTGCAAATGTTTTTTATTGAAACGACACCGGCATATACGGTAGTGTTCAATTTCACACTAACATTCTCACTTGGAGCAAATAATCTCTCACACAATGTAACTGTCCATCAATAAAAGGGTGAAAGAAATACTGACGAGGTCCTGATATTGACAAGGGGGCGGAGAATTCGCATCAGCTGTGTGTGTGCTTGGCCATCAAGTAGTATTTCAGACTGGACGTGCTGCAATGATAGCTCAGTTCACAACGACAAAACACACAGATCACTTTGGTCTTGTCAATTGAACCATTTGGCCACTTTTTTAAAATTAAACTTTCCATTCAGAATCTTAATGGCATCCATTTCGGCGTCTCGCGCTCATCATTCATCCACTCAAAACGTAACGTTAAAGGGGGTCGCACACTGGATGAGAAGCGAAGCGCAGCGCCTCGTATTTAAAATTCAAACACATTATTCTCTATGAGTGAACACACACCGGCGGCGTCATTCGGCGTTTTATTGCTGGCCATAAACTGAGAAAGTGTGCGTCCGATGTGCGATACAAGTTGTCCTAGACACGGCTTCTCGTCCACTCTTTGGCCGGCTCACAAGCCCAAACAAGTGTGTGCGGCGTGCCTGTTGTTTTGTTTCCGGTCTAGCTAGATCTGGTGGTGTTGTTGCAAAAGTATGTGAAAAAAAATTACAAAGTTTGCTAGGCGTTAATCGCGCGATAAAAAAATTGACGCCGTTAAAATGGGTTCGCGTTAACGCCGTTAATAACGCGTTAACTGACAGCCCTAACTGTTATTGATACAGTTTCCACATGTTCACCGCAATATATTAGAAAAATACTCGGTAAATAAATTTGTACAAGTAAAACAATCGGTTTGTTGATGGACATGCACTTGTTAATGCTGATGGTGAGGAATTACAGTTGCAACATCTCATATAATGTACCTCAAACTGAGCATCACTGAGAAACGTCTCACTCGAGTCGTCCTTGCGATGGAGGTTTGGGTTGAATAACAGTTCTTCCAATGTTTCATCATCAGACTCGCACTCACATTGATATGGTAAAATCGAAGTCATTGTTCGTTACTGTGTTTAGTTTACGGTGTAGGAAGCCTCAGGACAAGCAGAGCTGACGTTGTTATGGCAATGGGCGGTTTTGTTTTCGACGCGCTGTATACGGTAGGCCAATCACAACAGACTTAGCTGTCTGGCCAATCAGAGCAGAGTATATCGCAGAAAGGAGGGATTTAGAGAGACTGATTCATTTGGCGAGTCATTTGAGAGGCATTGAAAATGTGATGATGTGCAAATGTATATTATGAGGAAATTAAACAGTTTTTTTTTACCTTTGATGCATGTAAACATGTTGTAGGAGACTCCAGAACAACAATAGGAAACTTTAAAATAGCATAATAGGGGAGCGCGTGGTACAACCTTATGCAGGGTTAAATGTAACATAGACCTTTTACATACAGTGAGGAAAATAAGTATTTGATCACCCTGCTATTTTGCAAGTTCTCCCACTTAGAAATCATGGAGGGGTCTGAAATTGTCATCGTAGGTGCATGTCCACTGTGAGAGACATAATCTAAAAAAAAAAAATCCTGAAATCACAATGTATGATTTTTTAACTATTTATTTGTATGATACAGCTGCAAATAAGTATTTGAACACCTGAGAAAATCAATGTTAATATTTGGTACAGTAGCCTTTGTTTGCAATTACAGAGGTCAAACGCTTCCTGTAGTTTTTCACCAGGTTTGCACACACTGCAGGAGGGATTTTGGCCCACTCCTCCACACAGATCTTCTCTAGATCAGTCAGGTTTCTGGGCTGTCGCTGAGAAACACGGAGTTTGAGCTCCCTCCAAAGATTCTCTATTGGGTTTAGGTCTGGAGACTGGCTAGGCCACGCCAGAACCTTGATATGCTTCTTACAGAGCCACTCCTTGGTTATCCTGGCTGTGTGCTTCGGGTCATTGTCATGTTGGAAGACCCAGCCTCGACCCATCTTCAATGCTCTAACTGAGGGAAGGAGGTTGTTCCCCAAAATCTCGCAATACATGGCCCCGGTCATCCTCTCCTTAATACAGTGCAGTCGCCCTGTCCCATGTGCAGAAAAACACCCCCAAAGCATGATGCTACCACCCCCATGCTTCACAGTAGGGATGGTGTTCTTGGGATGGTACTCATCATTCTTATTCCTCCAAACACGTTTAGTGGAATTATGACCAAAAAGTTCTATTTTGGTCTCATCTGACCACATGACTTTCTCCCATGACTCCTCTGGATCATCCAAATGGTCATTGGCAAACTTAAGACGGGCCTTGACATGTGCTGGTTTAAGCTTCCGTGCCATGCATGATTTCAAACCATGACGTCTTAGTGTATTACCAACAGTAACCTTGGAAACGGTGGTCCCAGCTCTTTTCAGGTCATTGACCAGCTCCTCCCATGTAGTTCTGGGCTGATTTCTCACCTTTCTTAGGATCATTGAGACCCCACGAGGTGAGATCTTGCATGGAGCCCCAGTCCAAGGGAGATTGACAGTCATGTTTAGCTTCTTCCATTTTCTAATGATTGCTCCAACAGTGGACCTTTTTTCACCAAGCTGCTTGGCAATTTCCCCGTAGCCCTTTCCAGCCTTGTGGAGGTGTACAATTTTGTCTCTAGTGTCTTTGGACAGCTCTTTGGTCTTGGCCATGTTAGTAGTTGGATTCTTACTGATTGTATGGGGTGGACAGGTGTCTTTATGCAGCTAACGACCTCAAACAGGTACATCTAATTTAGGATAATAAATGGAGTGGAGGTGGACATTTTAAAGGCAGACTAACAAGTCTTTGAGGGTCAGAATTCTAGGTGATAGACAGGTGTTCAAATACTTATTTGCAGCTGTATCATACAAATAAATAGTTAAAAAATCATATATTGTGATTTCTGGATTTTTTTTTTTTTAGATTATGTCTCTCATAGTGGACATGCACCTACGATGACAATTTCAGACCCCTCCATGATTTCCAAGTGGGAGAACTTGCAAAATAGCAGGGTGTTCAAATACTTATTTTCCTCACTGTAGTTAGTCAGGGTCAAGCAGGTTGTGTTTCCGCTCTTTTTCTCTTGCTGCCAGAAGACGGTCTCCCACGGATTTGTGGAAAGTTTTGATAAGATTTCGTGAAGATACTGGACAAAGTGTGTTTTGACACCATGCAAGTAAATTTTTTCATCATACGTTTTTTTCCGGTTTCTGAGTTGGGTGTGTACGTCACCAAATCTAACTTTATATTACCTTAATCACTGTCTTGTTGGCTAAAGCATAGCACCATTTTGAAACATCATATAACATTTTTTCTATAGTTGTAGTAGCACAGTGTTACAACTAAGCCGCCAAGTATACAACGATAATGAAATGAAAACAGGGAGCCACACAACTTTTCAGGTTTGAGTATTTATTTATATATTTATTTTTTTGGACTTTCACAAAAATTTTTGGAATTTAAATGTCAAAGTATTTTTTTTTTCATATTTGTTAACTATGCATTGATCACTTGTTTATTTATTAAAAAGCCTGTTTTTCATGCAATAAACCCTTTAAAATGTGATTTTGAGCTCGTTTTTATTATTACTGTTATTATTAATAATAATAATTTTGCATGCAGCTGCCACACACAAATATAATTCAATACAATATTTGACAATTTTATTTATGTATTTATTGCAAAACTGTGCAGCCCTTTCATATATCTCTATCCATTATATTGATCCATAATAGAATTATGAGGGATGAGGGGTGGATGTATGGATATCTATCTATACAGATGTACAAACTGTCACATTCTGTCACTTTCAGTGCAACTGTACGAAAAAAAAAAAAACGTTAAGTGTTCATTTGTAGCAGAGATGCGTATGTTGCTTGTGTGAAAAAATAAAAAATAAAAATCTAACTTAATTATTTTTTTTAATAATTGAGCCAAAACCAAAATGTGTTAGGTTGTGCCCCGCACTCCCCTAAACACAAATATCGAATACCAGTCCTGTCTAAAGTGAGTGTAAACAGTCGTGCCAAAAAATCCGATCTGGTCAAAAGATCGGATCTGTGCATTAAGACTTGCAGTGTAAATGCAGCCTATCTTGTTAAAAGGGACATAATAGGTCCTCTTTAAGACTAGATTCTTTGCTATCCCAGACAAGGCTGGCAGAAGAGTGGGCAACAAGAACCTAGTTAGCAGAAGAGTGGGAAATGGGACCAAGTGACAGACACTGTCAGAGGTGTTGGAATTTAAAATGATGGCCAATGGTCCATGAAGTCCTCAAACACAGCGTGGCAGAGGAGTTGTAAGGACAAAAAACGTTTACGTAAATTGGAGATGGAGGTGTTGAACCTCTAATGGAAAAATGGTGTCTACACTGACTTCATGTCAAAGAAAGTACAAACTTACATTAGAAATGTGTTGAATTAAAGGGGCCAGACTGGTGCTGCTCTGTTCTGGTGCTGCCAGTGGGCTGTTTACTGCTGCAGTCTGATAAAGCAACTTAAAAAAACAATAAGGTTGGACAAAAAATACAAACTGAAGGTCAACACAATTACTAACCCCACATAATCCTATATTTCTCTCTGCTCTCTTGTTGAGGTTGAGTTGTACATATGTATATGTCTACTTATGCTACACACACACACACACACACACACACACACACACACACACACACACTCGAAACATACTCCACACAAGTACGTGAACATAGGAGCATCTAGCTATTCAATTTCATGCATTGCCACATTTTGAAATATGACAAAATGCAATTCATAACACAAAACAAATATATATGTTATATTCTCAGCATTGCTACCAGGAAGTCTGAAATACCTTTCTGTTAGCATCCCCATTCATCTCAATGGCCGCCCCCACAAGTACACGATTTCAAATCTGCCATGTGACTAAATACTCCATAGCTGCAAGAAAATGTTCTCATGATAAAGCTGATTGGCTGATGGCTTAAACGAGGATGCACACAGTCCCAAAACCTTCACTAGCAACCATCCTGGGCTGTGTTTTCAAAAAGGATCGTAAGCCTTAGTTGATCGTAGGACAATTGCCACCAATGGTCTCTGTGATCGACTTAGGCTTACAATGCTTTTGGGAAACACAGCCCAGATCTGTGACCGCACAGACAGCAGACAGTGAAAATATAAATACATGTATTGCTTTTAAGAGCCTTCCAAAGCAAGATTGGATTCATTTTGTGAAGATTACCAATACACAGCTAAACATTTAGCCTCCATAGCATGTAGTTACAGCAAGTGCTAACAGGGCAATGCTAACCTGCAAAGCATTGACCCTTTGGTTGGTGCAAGAGAGTCTGTAGTCTACATTAGTACAAAAACTGTCTGCAATTATTTTTCACATTCAGGTCAACTACTATCATAACAGAGCAACAGGTTGAACATAATCTTGTTAGCAAAGGCAGCTTTTAAAACATGTTAGCTAGCTACTTAAATAACACTTCTGGTGTAATTGTCACTGTCTGGTGCACAGGTGGTCCCTATAACCCCCTTGAGTACTGTGGTTTGTTATGACCACATAACCCAAGAACACATATGGGGCTGTTTACACCTCACAGTTTTCAACAAAAAATGGAACACTTAAAGTGTTTTGACCGTTCATTTACACGACAACAGCGTTTTGAGGGCCTGCAAATGTACATTTTGAAACTGGGTTTCAAAGTGCAAGTTTTAGGAAACGATACCGTTATTGTCACAGTGTAAACTACAAAAATGTGATTTTGTGAAAATGGGGACGTCAGGCACATCCGTGTTACGTGTTCAGGCATGTAGTTTTTTTTTTTTTTTTACAAAGGCATGCATAATACAGCGTTTTTTTATCGCAAATCTTTAAAAATGGGTTGTGTAATAGCACTTACTGTAGAGCTAACATTAGAGTACAGGGTATTCTGGGAAACCAAAGCATTCTGGTTTTAGATGTTTCACTCCCTCACCCACTTAAAGAAGATGTTTGTAAAGCAGGAAACTAGAGAATACTGAACACACACACACATTTGACTCTTGCAGACAGCGGTCGATGCCCCTAAGGCTTCAGATCTTGTTAGCAGAGTAAACAGGCTCCACCTTAGACAGCTTTGGACTCCACCCCATTTGGGAATCACAGAGAGAAACCGAATGGAATTGGCTGAATATAGGAGGTGGAATCTAATTGCCTGGGTTGTTAGCAATTTGATTAGTATACTTGGTTGCTTGCCACACAGGTTTGTGATTTTAACATGACACATTTACAGACAACTTTTTACTTTTTATTCATCAAAAATCTCTCTCTTTCTCAGGCCGCTGGTCATGGGTCTGTCTCTCTGAGCTCAGCGTGTTCTCTCTGGAGATTAATTAGCTGATAATCAGACAGAACAAGTGTTCCACCACACCGACACTAATTAACATTATGCTTAATTAAAGCTTTACTTTTTGTGTTGTTGAAACCTGCTTTGTTCTCTATGTTCTGTAAAATGGTTTGTCATGCTGCTATTGCTACGGGTTAGAGAAATTTCTCTCTCGCTCTCATTTTTCCTTCTTTAATTTTACATGAAATTCTGTTTGACTGTAGTGTATGCCTGTATATGGTTTTACATGCTGTATATCAAGCTACATTGTTACATGTTATACTGTCTAAACCTGCCATGGTAAATTGCATGTGCATGTTTGTCAGTGGGAGGGGTAATGTAACTACTCCATATTGGGGAAAGCTTGCCCGTCTCCAGATGGTACTATATGGCTCAGTAAATCAAATCCCCCACTGAGTTTCTTTTGAAGATTTTTTTCTTTCCTAGAAGCATTGCCCAAATCCAATATTTTTGTTTACAGCTAATAAAATAGCATGCAAGAGCAATGTTCAGTGACATAAATGACAAACACAGCTCATGTTGAAATTATTTAATAAATGCCTTATCCTGTAGCTAAATGATTGCTTGTTGAATAGTATACAGCTATAATGCTATTTTGTTTGACAAAGAGATAAAACCTGCTCTATGTCAGTTCCTATGTCACTCCTAAATTTGGCTCAACAAACGGCATGATTATGTCAGACTGCCTGTTTGTTGAGCAATGGCTGACAGGAATTACGTTTGGCGCCCCTAGTGGTGCCAAAACTAAACACCACCTTGACATTAAGATGTACACCTCTTTTTTTGTTAACATGTTTTTCCGTGATTTTCTTCATTTCATAATGATAATTATATACAACATGCACATTATAAGGTCAAACCATGCAATGAACAAAATAATGTTTTCTATCCACCTTATTTTTCACGCAAGAGCAGGCGCTGCCATTTTTAAAATATAATGTGTTCGATTTCCGGTAAACCACTTCCGCTTATCGTAGTTGTATTGTGAACCCGTAGTTTTGTGTTCACAGTGTAGTTTTGACTGCTAGCTATCTTTTAATATGGACTGCAGACAGACTGGCGTCCTTTGCACAGTTAGGGTGTGCCATAATAGCTGGTTCAAGCGTAAAAAAATACCTGCAAGAAATTTGTTTTGACCATAATCCACGCACCAGAACTGAATGTGTATGTGGAGCACCCTATGATCTGCACTGCAAGAAGCTCGTCAGCTTTGGTTAAAAGCATTATTGTAATGTGTGAACACGCTGGTAATGCAAGTTGCTTGTTATTTTTATGTTTTAGTCAAATAGTTAACAGTGTATCTGTTGCATTAACCGTTAATCACCATTTTGAGTTCTTTGCACGCACATGCTTAATGTGTGACACGATGCAGTACATGTGAAACAGTGTCTGTTAAATTACGTTATTAAGGTCCTAAACACAGCAGTAGTTTATGTATTTCTCTTGTGTGTATTTGAGCAACACATTTATGAGAAACCGCCAACATTTCCATATTTTTTACTCTTTCCACATCGATAATGGCAGACCCACAGAAGATCATCCCTTTAATATTTGGTCACTTCTTTATGGTAGAAACATAGTTATACATACTTCTCTATCATACAAACATTATGATAGTTACAGCCACTGTAATTTCTTGAACAATAACATGTGGACATCAAAACACGCACACTCATGAGGGTTTACGCTTTTATTTTTAAGTCGCGATGCATGAACAGTTTACATATTTAGAAACATATTGATGTATTCTCCTGTGTTGGTAGGTTTATAGATTATTTACGTTACAAATCTGGTGAAATTGCACATATTGCAATTCCCATATGAACGCTATAAGAAACCCAATCTCACAGCAAATGCAGATACGGCATTTGTTAAACGAGCTGCTGAGACGCGCATCGAAGACCCGTCAACTCCGAGTCACAACACAAACTAATTGAAAATGTTCTCATGAGTTGTTAGACCACTTCTACATTTCATCCCCCCACTGTGTTATACACTGCAGGTGTGGTAATATTAACCATCACAGTGTTTAATAGTGTTTTGTGCATGCTCTCACAACATGGCTTCTTACCTACCGGCTAGCGAAACGCAAGTCAAACACATTAAAAGGAGGTACGTCATCGTATTTACTTCCGCATTGCAAAATAAGGTGAATAGAAAGTCCCAGCTTTTAAAAATGTCAAACATTAGAAGACCAATCAAAGGCAAAGACATCATTTGTTTTGTTTTTTTGCTGTGGTCTAGGATGTAAGTGTGTTATTGTCACGGTTTTGTTTTTGGGTTTGTTCACGTCATGTTTCCTTGTCTGTCATGTGATCCCTTGTAAGTCATGTGATCCTGCCATGTGTTCCCTTGTCTGATGTGTCATGTTGTCATTGTTTCATTGTTTCATTGTTCACAGGTGTCCCTTGTCTAGTCATTAGTCTTCTGTATATTTAAGCCCTCATGTTTGCCATGTGTCTTTGTCAAGTATTGTTCCCTGTAACCACTGTTTGTGAGTTCATGTTCATGTTCATGTTCATGTTCATGTTCATGTTCATGTTCATGTTCATGTTCATGTTCATGTTCATGTTCATGTTCATGTTCATGTTCATGTTCCGCCATGTTTGGTTTTGTTTATACTAAACTGCACTTGGGTTCTCATTTACAACTTGCCTCCAGTGGATCACTTTACAGAATACTTGACCAAAACCATGAACCCAGCAGTTGACCTCCTTTGTCTTCATCAGGACAACCGGACCATTGAGGATTATGTCAAGGACTTTTGCGAACTCTGTCACAAGGTAGATTTTAATGACGTAGCACTCAAGGACATTTTTAGACATGGATTAGACGAACATTTGCGCTATGGACTGCCTGGGGGAAAAATTCACTTCTCACTTGAACAATACATGGACTATGGCCTGTTATTGAGCGGTTCCTCATTTACTGTGGGTTTTACCGATGAGGAAAACCGCAACCCACAGTATCATCTCAGCCTGAACCACTTCACGTCATGCCTGCCAAGCCTGAGCCACTTCATGTCATGCCTGCCAAGCCTGAGCCACTTCACGTCATGCCTGCCAAGCCTGAACCACTTCACGTCATGTCTGCCAAGTCTGAGCCTCTTCACGTCATGCCTGCCAAGTCTGAGCCTCTTCACGTCATGCCTGCCAAGTCTGAGCCTCTTCACGTCATGCCTGCCACGTCTGAGCCACTTCATGTCATGCCTGCCAAGCCTGAGCCACTTCACGTCATGCCTGCCAAGCCTGAACCACTTCACGTCATGTCTGCCAAGTCTGAGTCTCTTTACGTCATGCCTGGCAAGCCTGAGCCTCTACACGTCATGCCTGCCAAGTCTGAGTCTGTTCACGCCACGTCTGCCGCCGAGCCAGTGTCTCCGGACAAGATGGCCACCGCCGAGCCAGTGTCTCCGGACAAGATGGCTGCCACCACGTCACCTGAGCCCTCAGCAAAAATGGCCGCCGCCACGCCTGAACCTGCACCCCAATGGTCCCCTGAATTGCCAGCTCCACCCTGGCCACCTGAACTGTCTGGTCTACCCTGGCTTCCTGCACTGCCGGGGCCGCCCACGCCATGCCACGGCCCAGGTCCGCCCACGCCATGCCACGACCCAGGACCGTCCACGCCATGCCACGTCCCATGTCCTGTCCCCCTGCACGGGCCTGGCCCTCCATCACTCCCCCAAGACCGCCTCCGCTCCAACACCCTCCTGTAATTTTGTTTTTTGGGTTTTGTTGGGCGTCGGGAGCCGCCCTTAGAGGGGGGGATCTGTCACGGTTTTGTTTTTGGGTTTGTTCACGTCATGTTTCCTTGTCTGTCATGTGATCCCTTGTAAGTCATGTGATCCTGCCATGTGTTCCATTGTCAAGTATTGTTCCCTGTAACCACTGTTTGTGAGTTCTGTTCATGTCTTGTTTTGAGTTTTCATGCCATGTTTTTGTTTCATGTTTGGTTTTGTTTATAATAAACTGCACTTGGGTTCTCATTTACAACTTGCCTCCAGTGGATCACTTTACAGTTATCCTGACCAAGAAAAAACATATGTTTTGAGCTTAATTTAAGCTAAAGAAATTGATGTTACCCTGAGTGTTGGTGAAATGTTATTAAAACATAAGCTTGGCAAACACAGGTGATTTTTCTGTGCCCTAATTTACGTAGATAAGCTGTACTTGCATAACTAGAAAAAAAGCTGCCTGGGGTGTTTCCAACACCAGGACTTTGGCTCTACCTCTTTTGCTGCATATCTTTTATGTTTATTTTCTTCCAGTTTCAACAATTTGATTTTATCTGTCAAGACACAGCATATTAAAATACGAGTTGAAAAACCTTTTTCTGTTGTAAAGTAAACTAAACTACGTTTCATGCCCTGCAGAATTATGACACAATTAGCAACCATTCCCTTTTAGCATGATGAGGTGATACACCATTTTTCATTGAACTTAAAATTGAATCTAGCTGAAAATATTCCTTTATATTGTGGGTTAATTCCATTGTGTTGTGAGCTAATTTTCTTGTGTTTTGAGGTAATTCCGAGGAGCTGTGGGCTAATATTGTTGCATTGTAGGCTAATTCTGTTTTGCTGTCAACATTTGTTTGCTTCTCAAATGCAGTTGAGGCTGAACATACACACACACACACACACACACACACACACACACACACACACACACACACACACACACACACACACACACACACACACACACACACACACACACACACACACACACACACACACACACACACACTGTGGCCGTAAATAAGGTGAATTTTATTTTGCCCCTGAGAAGTATAATGGTAAAGTTACCTCTTAGATTGGCCGTTCATCTAGCGGTTGAAATGACCGCCCTGCCTACTCTGTTCCACACCATCAGGTTTTCATGGCCTGTGAACTGTGTGTGGTCCATTTTGATACAGCACACCTGAGCAGTCTCAAAGTCATTTCTGAAGCTACAAATCTGATGGAACATTCTAGCATTTAGACTGCTTAGAAACACAACAGAACAGCAGACGTATTTGTTCCTCTTTCATGTTTTGTTGAACATCAAGGATGATGAACTCCTATCAGCAGAGCAGAAATCAGAACTGACAGAAACAGAGGAATACTCTGTATCTGTGGTTTCTCTGTAAACTCAACATCATGACTGAATTATTTAAAATGTTTTTGGTATCAAAATGCATTTGTGTGTTCTATTCCCGTCTCTGCCTAAAGCATGTTATACACCTGCACTAACAAAGCTAATATCATCAAATCACACCCACTGATGTCTAAATAGAGCAAGAGAACAAGAACTGAGGTGTAAACAGCGAGAAAAGGGTAAAATGGAATGTTATGACCTAGTACTCAAATATCTTATATTTTGTGATTCTTCTATGTCAGGTTTAGGCAAGTTCGGTCCTAAAGAGCCGCTGTCCTGCAGAGTTTAGCTCCAACCCTAATCAAACACACCTGAACAAGCTAATCAATGTCTTCAGGATCACTAAGGCTACAGGCAGGTGAGGGTTTTTTTCAGGGTTGGAGCTAAACTCTGCAAGACAGTGGCTCTTTAGGACCGAACTTGCTTACCCCTGTTCTATGTGAACAAGACCTCTGATGTTAGTGAATGTACCTATTTAACTGAAATATCCTGCCAGGTTAGATGAAGTAGTTTCACAGATCCAGACCATTTTGGTTGTTTGTATGAAGTCTGATCCACTTACCATTTACTCTGACCAAAAACTGGCCACTTAGACGAGACTGATTGACATGTAAAGGGACCCAATTTTTGTGCTGTTTAGGGACAGGTTTATCTGAAATAGTTAATGCTACACTGGGAAAGCATGGGAGCTGTACAGAAAAGTGTATTTAAAAAGAACTTTTTTAATGAGAACTATAACTATTACTACTAAAATATAAAATTTGAAGAGACTTATTAACCTTGACACAGTCAGATTTTGGAGATGGATGGATCCAAAAACATCACGTCAGGCTTGGTGCAAAATTCTTTTAAGCTTATTATTGAAACTTTCTTGTGTGTCTCTTGGTAAAACCATGTAAATCAGTTGCATCCACTAAGAGCTTCAGTCACATGCAGGACCTGTTATCAGCTCTACTCTAGAGGTACAGAGAAAACAGCCACAGTGTCTGAACACTGGCCCAGGAGAGGCAGAACAAACGGTCCAATCATGGTACTGGCGGGATGAAAAGAAGTTCTGATTGATATAGTGCCATAACATTGAGTAGCTAATTACTGCAGCCTCCACGAGAGAGAGCATGGTTCTCCACATCAGCCCCATACAGAGAACCACGGCTTATAACCACTTCAGACTCCAGCCATAGAACATAGCCGACCTAGATCGATCGATCATTAATGAGATTGGGTTAGTGACAGAGATGGATTGAGGGAGAAACAGAGAGAGAGAGAGACATAAAGCTGCCCCTAAAAAAGTGCTTAGGTAAACAATGTGATTAAGAGGTTGGTTAATCAGAGACCATTCACGTGTACTAATAGCTTTGCAGTAAAAAGCAGAATAAATCATGTTGGGTATAAAATGAGACCTACTCATATCATCCATTTCAAATTTACAAAACCCTATGGTACATAAGACTAAAATAAACTTGTGGTCAGTCTCTTTACATGTCAGTCAGATTATGTCTTCCTGTCTGATTTAATGGTTCTTGGCCTAAAATATGCAAAGTCTAGACTTTATGCTGATAGAGACCCTCTGCATGTGCTAATAGTTCTGCAGTAAAAAGCAGAATGAATCATGCTGTGCTTGAGATGAAGACAAGCTCATATCATCCATTTCAGATTTACACACCCTGCACAAATAAACAAAGCGATCTTTTGTTGGTTCCATTACATTTTGTTTAGACAGTTTCATCCTGTGAATTTTAATCCTGTGATTTTAAGACAGAATCAAGAGGTCAGGCTATGGCTGATCAGCACTGGTGTGTTAGCCTCTGGTAGATGCCATAGCTGCACCTTTTGGTTCCAAAAGCCATCTTTCTTCAACATATCGCAAACATTTTGTAATATTATTGTAGCTTTTTCAGTGCCTGGTTTTAGACTTTAGACATTTCTGCTGTCAGGATAGCAAAGGTTCTTGTAGGGATTAGTCCAGAGGTCTTCAACCCTGATTATGGAGACCACTGTCCTGTAGAGATCTCCAGCCCTAATCAAACACTCTTGAACCAGCTAATCAAGTTCTTCATGGTCACCTGAAAATCACAAACAGGTGCGTTGAAGCAGGTTGGAAGTAAACTTTGCTGGGCAGTGGGTCTCCAGGAGCATAGTTGAAGTCTTCTGGATTAATCGCATGGCATTTATGGCTCAGCTAATTGGCTCAAAATCTTCTATAATTCCCATGAGCAAAGATGGCAGATTTCAAATTACCTACTTCCAAGATCTATACCAGGCAAACAACTGCCATTGAGATAAACAGAAATGTTAACGGATACCTTTCTCCAGGTATTATAGACTAAAGCTGAGCTCAGACTACAGGAGTTTCATTACGATTTATGTATGATTTTCCCATCCCGACATTCGGAGAAAAAAAACGCGTCCAGGGAATTGGTCTGTTCAGATGTCAGGCCCAGATTATCTGGTAATGTGAGGCGTTTACAGATCAAATCTTAAACCTCCGGATGTGCTCATGGACACATCGGAGCCGCCTTGACAATATCAAACATGTTTGATATTTAGGATTTTAAATCGCGAAGATACAGCTATGATTATGTCTGTACTTCCACAATAGCCAATGGGAGACAAGTCTACAAGGAGATGGAAGTGACGGAACTTCTGAAATGGCAACCCGAAACAAGCAGCTGTATGGGTCCAGTGGACAACGGAGATGGAGGAACGGCAAGTTGAAATCTGACAACAACACGACTGCCTTAATAATGTCTCCTCATATAATGTCAACAGCAAATTGCTGTGACACAGTATCCATTTTGTTTACATCGGTTTCCCCGTTAGATCACGTGAGGTGATAAATCTGGCCCGAGACGCTCAGGCCCTAGCCCGACCTGTGTCCGACAGCTCATCAGAATTCTCAGCCCGAATCCGACTGGAGCCCGTTTTTTTCCCCGTTACACAGCCTGCCCTATACTACTGTTGCAGCCATTAAAATAGTTCAGTTTTGTTTACAATGGCAAAGTAGTTATGTTTCTTTTCATTTCTTTATTAAGTCAATTTAGACAAATGTTCGGAGCAATTTTTGTGTACGTTTTTTTTTTTTTTGTTTATGACGACCAAGCAGCCGACAGAGAGTTAAACATGTCTGATCAATTTAGCCTCTCAAATCAACACTTTACTTGACTACAATAAAATCCACACTAAACACAGAGCGAGCCAGTCTTGACAGTTGAAGGAAGGAAGGACAGTTGAATATAAAAAGAAGGATAAGCCTAAAACAGACACGAGGCTCAAAATTGTCCCGAAGCCAGGCCCTAGGAGCGTAAATAAATCGGGGCCCGTTGGGCTCGGGATGAAATGCAGGACTTTAGTGTGTGCAGGTTTGAGATTTGAAAGAAGAAAATATGTGACGATTCTCCATACTGTATGTGTGTGATGCAACCAGATTTCACAATCGGTTAAGATTTTAAAACTCCTGTAGTCTGAGCCCGGCTTAAGCTACAAAGTGAGACAGATTTACGCAGGTTTTCAAAAGCCTAGTTCTGCAAAACTAGGTATGATGCAATGGTTTCCTTTCCTTTATTAAAACTCCCTCATACCTCAGGGAGGGTTTTAGGAGGAAGTGAGGGGTTGGCATAGGCTTGGGTTTGGGGTGGGTTAAGATATGTTTGGCATTCAAAAAGAGAAAGGGCACTTGCCTAGGGCGGAGAGATGAATCTACCCACCTCTACCAAGAGAAATCATACATAAGGGGGCAAACAAAACATTAGAAAGTGTGAATCTGGAAGACATACACGCAAGTCCCTGCAGACAAATAAAACAAGCTGTGAAAGATAGAGATGAAGAGGATACGGCAGGGTGAAAAAGGCAGGAAGCTTCCTTTCTGTTCAGAGAAAGCGAGTAGGCATTAGAACCTACAGAGAAACACATACAGTATACGGCCGCGAGCGATCGCGTATGCTAATCACTCACAACCGACAACAGCCAAACTTTGAGTGGGTCAGGATCTTTACCTTCCACATACAAGTAAACAGTCATCTTTTTAGCTTTGCTCTGCATTTGCATTGTAAATTAATTGTAATTTCTGCATAAATAAAACCTTCTTCGAGAGAGTGCAAATATGACTCTTTTGTTCATTAGTGGGAAGAACAGGAAAAAGATGTATATCCGCACATGCTCTCAACAATGGCGGAGAGGTAAAGAAATAGAGCGAGAGAGAAAAAGAGAGAGATACCGAGGGACTAAACATTGACTTCCTTTGAACGTGTTCCTGCTTTATATTTCCCTCAGCTGGGGGAGTCTAGGGACCCAAGCTGGATCATTCTGGACTTGCTGATTCACTCAGCCTCTGTAGATACTGACGTGCCTCTTTTATATGGGCTTAAAATGACCCAAATTAGTCCGAACCTGTCGGTGGCTCTTTGAAACGGGTCAACAGAACTACCCGGCTGCACTCAGCCCAGGCACAATCTCAATATCATGTTTTATTCATCACATGTGAATGTGGTTGGGTGGGGTCTCCGATCATGGGCAATATGGATGCTGCCTGCTTCAGCCAAGCCCTGGCAACAAAACAAAGACACACACACACAACACTCACATACACACAGAAAGGATTTCATATGGCACTGAATGGAGAAAACAAAACAAAAGAACTCAACGAGCCAAGGAACAGAACAACAATGGAGACATAGCACCTGTGAAAGAGTTGGGAGACTTGCTAATGCTAACAGTTTTCGAACCCTCACCAGAATTTGATGGTTGCATTGGGTATCTGTAAAAGAATGTTACAGATCTATCTATCTATCTATCTATCTATCTATCTATCTATCTATCTATCTATCTATCTATCTATCTATCTATCTATCTATCTATCTATCTATCTATCTATCTATCTATCTATCTATCTATCTATCTGTCTGTCTGTCTGTCTGTCTGTCTGTCTAAGTAGAAAGTAACAATCCATCACCATATCAGCAGATCATATATACAACATCTGTTTATATTATACATATTATTGTATCTATTCATTAAAGAAATGTAAAGTTATGAAACGTATATTATAAATGTAAAGACTTTTGGTGTCATAGAATAGTTTTTTGTAAGGAACAGATGTTCATCACTGATAAGCTTCTTTTCCATGGAAGCTCTCAAATCTCTTTTGTGTTCAAAAGATGATTGAAAAAATGCACGCCAATGCACTACGTTTAACATTGTTGACACAAAAACAGCACTGAATCAACTTGAGCAAAGTCTGTTCATCACAAAGTTATTTTATGGCTTCAGTAGATTTCAAAATAAAAAAGCGTGAATTACAGAATAATTACAGCATTTGTATGAACTTGTCCTTTGTTTCTGCTTATCCCTGTTCTTCTTGGTCTACTTGCATGTTATAGTATTCTCTTGTTCTTCTACTGTACGTTATTTGTTTTCCAACACAAAACATAATTTGGTCAAACCAATTAAGCACATTAAATTAAATTAAGGGAGATGGAAGATACATCAGCCTCTCCACATAGATTTACTAATGAGCAAAAATGGTTTGACAGTGGAATATTTCCCACTACATTTCACCTTTAATTCAGTAATTGCTGCTGAGATGAGGGTATGGCTGGCATGCTGTGTACAGTTTGGAGTGGTAAAGTGCATCCCTGCAGCTAGAGTCTCAAACACATGCTGGGGCTTTATGAGTCTTATTAATTATTCAGCATTTAGCATTATTCAGCATTGACTATTTCATACAAATAACCATTAAAAGGCGAAAGATCAACAAACATAGCTCTATGCACCCACAAGTTACGAGCTAATTACTTTCATGCAGAAAAAATCTCTTGAATTATTTTCTTACCCCACTGTTATTTTTTCCTTGTTTAAGGAAGTTTACACTTTAAACAAGGAAAGTTACCAATGGGATAAGAAAAAGATATATTCTCTGAAAAAAATCTACTGTTTCATACAGTTTTGCTAATCGAGTAAATATATCTTGTTTAAAAATTAAAAAAAAGATTAAGAAATGATTTTGTGCAGAGTGGTCTGTAAGCAGGCAGATTGCAACTCATAAAGTATTTGCAGATTCATTCAATTATCAGGTGTGCGATCAGCCAGTCCTGTAAACACGTGCTTACACCACACCAGAACAAAGCACTCATGAATACAAACCTTTAGCCAATCTTGTAGTTTCTCTGGATGTGACATGCAGAGAGTCACGGATAACAGTCATCCCCCATAGTTTCCCATTAATACAGCCCCCCTTATCAAAACCTGACCCAATCACCTTAAACATTTGCTATTATCCACCAAACACACATCTAGACAGACTTTCAAACAGCAGAAGGAAGAACTACGAGGGAACGGGGACGTCTGAAGTGTCTCTCACACATGCATAGCTGAAACAAAAGCATCGAAAGACACCAGGGACTTACGTTCAGTCGGGTTTCTGCAGGACACACACGCGAGAAGAGATGGAGAGAGCGCGCTCCTCTACAAACTGGACAGTCACAGGCTCAGACTGAGAGACAGTGGTCCACATGCACGCTGCTCTCTCTGTCATACACGCAGCTGCGAGGCGGAGTGTGTGTGTGCGAGCGTAGCGCGCAGAGAGAGTCAGTGCCACACACACACACACCCTTGTCTGTTAAACTCTTGGGAGTTGAGCTCAAAGCACACACACACATGCACCCTGCAAAGCCAGACTGCAGCGGTGGTTCTGATAAAGCCAGGTTCTGGAAGCAGGTTCGGGATGACAGCCAGAGGGGAAGTTGTGTGGTTGTGGTTGATAAGACCACTCAGCTGTGGCAGACAAAAGGAATAATGTGAGGCTAATTGATCACTTGCTCCCTCTGCGCTTTATTTGTTCCTCAGAATTACAGCCACGCAAGGCAGGATATGAATCAATACAGTGTGGCGATATATATCGAAGCGATTAGCCAACATAGACAATTTGATTTCTTTTCTACTTTCCCTTAAGCACCGTATTATCACAAGTTATTTTATTTGGGTCCCTTGGCAAAGCACAATAAGGTGTGATGAACGTTTCTGAAAGGAGTGTGTGTTTCGGCATAATTGGCGTTCTGAATTTGGCACTTTTAATAATCAGAGAATTTTAACAGGAACGTAATGAGTCCAGGTGTGAAATTAGCATTCAGACTTTGCCACGTGGAGAGATCTGAGAGAATGAAAGCATAGTTCTGGAGTTTTTCTCATTGTCTTCGGGCTGTTCTTGAGCTGTGAAACACAATAAGCCCACGCTGACAGTTTGAAGACAATCAGACATTCAGTCAATACTTGCGGCACAGGCAGGCGACCAGACCGAGATCGCAGACGGCCCTGAGGGTGCTGTCTCGGCTAAATGCGCACACACTCTTGCACACGTGCTGTGACCATCCCCCTTTTTTCCCCTGCTGGTTTTTGAGAGCACACACACGCCCCCCTGCACAGTAAGATAAGCTGTCCTAAAAGGTCACTAAAGGTCAGCATGCGGCAGAAATCATTTGTGCAGTACGGCATGGGTCATTAGGAGACATTAGGCCAGGGGTGTCCAATCCTGCTCCTGGAGGGCCACCATCCTGCAGAGTTTAGCTCACGCTTGCCTGGAAGAATCTAATAATCCTGATGTAATTGATTAGCTGGTTTAGGTATGTTTAATTAGGGCTGGAGGAAAACTGGATTGTGGCCCTTCCAGGAATAGGGTTGGAGACACTTGTGTTAGGCCTTGTGTTGTTCCTGTTCAGATGAGATGATGCTCCATAGACATCTAATGCAGGGTTGGGCAACTCCAGTCCTGAAAGGCCACTCCCTTAGCTCCATCCCTTATCAAATACACCTGAAAAACCTGAAAAGTCTTCAGGATCACTTGAAAATTACAGGAATTTGGGATGGAAGTAAACTCCACAGGACAGTGGCCCTCCAGGACCAAAGTTGCTTATCCCTGATCTAATGCATTCCACAGGTCTGCAATTCAGCTTCTGCTCACGTTGTTGTGGTCAAGTTGTTGTTCAAATTTATAACTCTTAATGCAAGTATGTTTCTCATTTTATCATCAGGGACCCAATAGTGGACATTAGCATAAACCTGGACTATTCAATTCCGTTTCTGGAGAGTCTAGTTCCAATCCTAATTAAATACACCTGCCTGTAATAATCCAGTAATCTTTCTAATACCTTTATTAGTTGTGTTTGTGTTTAATCAGAACTGGAACTAAACTCTGCAAGTCATGGCCCCCAGAAACGGAATTGAATACAAATGCCCAATTCCTGGAATGGACAATATGACTCTCTCTAATTCCACTTGTCACCGACTAGCAATACCAATTGAGCAGCCAGTCATGGTTCACAGCTATGCTCTAAACTGACGAGATTGACAATTTTTATAAAATTGACTATTAATAAAGGGACAAGCCATAACCCTTTTGATTTGCACCACCTTCCTGATTAAATAGGAAATTTGTCAGCAAAATATGCTTGTCAAGCCATTTCTTTTGGGCTGACAGACATTTGCAGTAACCCTAGCACCCGTTCAGTACTAAAGTTAGCTGTGGCCACAGTAAAGTAACAACATACATTACACATACAGAGGGACTGCACACTTGCGAGGCATTCACATTTGTGTACATGTGCTGAGTTTGTAGAGTTTATGGCCTAGCACTCTCCTCTCAAAGTGTCTCTCTCTCTCACACAAACACACACACACTAACACAAGCACTTTTGCCTTTACATGGCTGCATTGTACGTTTTTGTGTGTGAATTGAATGGCTCAGCTAACCGCATCACTGTACTGAACCACAAACATATTCCCACTGGATGCATAAAACCTCAGCAATCCAGGTCAGATGCTCTCTTGCCACACACACACACACACACACACACACACACACACACACACACACACACACACACACACACACATACAGACTACCTGTATGAGATCAGTAATGTCAGGCTCTAGCTTCCTGTCACACATGACCTGACAACACTGATGGGACACATGCTGCAGGTTACGTGTGTGTGTGTGTGTGTGTGTGTGTGTGTGTGTGTGTGTGTGTGTGTGTGTGTGTGTTGACAGATGAGTATGTTGTGCATTATGAGCTATATCAGTTGACCTTTACAAATCTACAGAATCTGATCAACAGTTGTTTCACTGATGTTACATGTACATGACAGTTGACAAGAAATGATTGAAGGCCGATTTTCCCCAAAACAACACAACACAGCAAATTAAAAATGTTTAAAAAAAAAAAAAAAAAAAAAAAAACAACAACTATACAACTATAAGAACAGCTTGAATTTAGGCTTTTATTCACATATAAACATTCATCAACTCACACATCAGTTGTGGTAAACGGAAGCCGTGTGGCTGTCAATGGAGGGACAGAAAGCTCTCAGATTTCATCAAAAAGATCTTCATTCGTTTTCCGAAGATGAACGAAAGTCTTCCATTGTCTTCCAAGTCTTCCAAGTCTTTTCATTGTTTTTGGTAAACTTTCCAGTGATGCAGATTTTGTGCAAACTGAACTAACAGCTCATTATTTTGATGAAATTATGTTTACAAAATATGTACAAATAAAGAGGATGCAGAAAGTTTCCAGGGTTTTCGAAAACACCATCCGTCAGTGTTCTACAGCTGGGATGTTTAATTATCCAAAATAACTAAACACATATCACACACTGAGACTTTCAATACCCTCACACTCTACACGTTTATATTATTTAATACATGCTCATCCGACTTTAAGAACTTGAGAATGGTTTAATTAATGGTTGCTTCCAGGCACTGTTCAGGCAGTAGGTTTAAAAGTGTGTAAATGAGGGCACTGTGTGAAATGGCATAGTGGTTAAAGATATAAATAGTTCCTTAAAGCTACACTGTGTAACTTTTTTAGTTGATTCTTAGCAAAAAACACTTAGTTCTTTCAAAAATATATGTGCTCATTAATTTATATTTACTTCTTTCAAGTAATAAAGTATTCTCTTAAGTTTATAATCTGCCATTGAAAGTACATACGGGTGAGGGGTTCGAATGCAGGTCGCCATGTTGCCCCTCCATCTTGAAACTACATTAGCCAAAGAGGGACATGCCTGTAAATTCAAGCTTCGCCTTTTGCGTTTTTCACTCAGTGACACCGTGACAAATGCGTGGGGGAGATTACTCGCGAGCGCCGGCAGATTTGAAAGATAGTGTGTGTGTGTGTGTGTGTGTGTGTGTGTGTGTGTGTGTGTGTGTGTACGTGTACTCACATTTGAAAGAGAGAATTAAAACGTCAACGCGACAGACAAATCAGCAAGACCATAGTCAATATTGGAGTAACTTTTCCCAGATGGAAAGAGCTCATGAGGAGAAAAGATTTTAAAACGGACGCCGAGGTTGCCTGCTCTCTTCTCGACAGGTAATTCAGCCTGTTGTAATTTATTTGTGTAAAATTCGAAGTTTTATAGTTGCTTGTCTAACCATAGCATGGTTGTGCATAACGCCAGAATGACCTCTAGTATAACTTGATCCTCGCGTCAATGGTGAAAAAGTATTGTTTACCTTGTAACATAAATCTGTGCTGCGACGGATCACAGGTGATGAATAGTTTTAAAGGCGCAATTTTTTAAGCTATATAAAAAAAGGACACTGTAAATTTTAGTTATTTTTAATTGCTTTTACTTTGTACACATTGTAACGTTAGCCTAATCTGATTATGCTGGGATAGCTGATTCCAAGGGTGACGTTTACCTCCTGACATGTATCTGTCCTGTAGTTTTATTCATTTTAGACGTATTGTTTATTATTGTCATGGACGAAGTCGATAACTGGAAGCCATGTTAATCTTGGAATAATACGGCCACCGTAGGAGTTAAAACGCCCTCGGAATTGAGAGGAACAGAAACTAATATTCACTGGGTAGTCATATACAATTTCACCGCTAGATGGGGGTAAAAATCACACAGTGTAGCTTTAAAAATGCCAGAAACGGGTGATCTACTAAGCTAAAATAATAATAATAACAATAAATGTTAATCATATGTAATGAAACGATAAACATATATTTGTACTGTAAGTTTTTTTGTTTTTTTTTGCATTGTGACATTTTCATAAGTTATGCATATTTCTTATTATTTAAACGAAAAATATTGCATCTGTATTGAAAAGTCAGTTCTACCAGAAAGACTCGGGAGATAAAATGATGTAACGAAGCATACATTTATTGATAGCCCAGCAAGCATTATAAAGTTCTTTGGCGTAGGCCCCGTCCATAGTTTGTAATCCGAGGGTAGCGGATCTGCATCTCCTGCCTGAAGACGAAGGCAGGGGTGCAGCCGACCCCCCTGGAAGGTATGGACACTGGTGGTGGCGGGGAGGGTGGAGGTTGTTGTCGTGTCGGCATCTGCGAACTCAAACGTGTAAGTACCGATCTTTTATACAGAAAGTATAAAGACGTGATTGGATAGAGATGAAGGTAATAAGTGACATAGTAATTAAGTCTTCCTGGCAGAACTGAAGCTAAAGCTTTCATTTCAGCTCCAATTTTCACACTTCTACTATGCACTAACATAATGTATTATACTGCTGATTGTAAAATATGTATGTTTGAGTAAGCTTTTATGCAAATATAGAAACATTCTACCACATTGCAAAACTGCACCTTATTACCACCGACCCTCTTTGTCTCATAATCGCATGCATTCGCATCAAAGGACTGTCATAAACCCCTCCTCTTTCATTGTGCAAGGGACAGTCTGAATATTATTTCAAAAAACACAATCTGGCTTACTACTTTATGTAATTAGGATAGTGTGAGAATTTCAATTTTGGGTGTAAAAATATGAAACAGAATAAACACCTAGTGTGCATCAGTCATCAGACTGAATTATTCGGCAGTTTGTAATGATCGTTATACTTATAAGCTCATGCATTTGCATTATCATGCTGCGAATATACAGATGCTTATAAATAATCTTTTTCTGCAGGCTCTACATTCACTGATGAAGTTTTATCCTCTGAACAGGAAATTCGCTGCTTTGCTGCTGTTGATGGCCCATAAAAGTAAACCATTTGCTTGTTTTCCTTCTACTGCCTGTGAAACAACAAAACAATAAAATAGGAAAATATTTCCCAGTGTAGCAGAGAAACAAGAGGCTTTGCTGCCTATCATCTAGCTAGACCCCATTCTGAGCTTCCGTGTGTATGTGTGTGTTTGTTTGTTAGAATGTTCAGCTTTATTCAGATTTCTTCATGAATATGCAAATTAGCCAGGTCAAGTAGACATCAATGAATCTCCTCCCCCTTTTAGGTACCCTACACCACACTGGGAGGTGCTCTTCCTACTAATACAGCCATCAAAGGTGTGAGTGTGTGTGTTAAATAAATGATTGTTCTCTCATGACAGAGACAGTATTTAGCATATGTGATTAATCCATTTTGGCACTCTGGGCATGGTTCTGTGTTTTTTTGGCTGTCAGTAAGAGACGAGAGCTGAATAAATCTGAAAACAATAGATTCTATGACATTTCAAATGCATGCAAAATCACATTGTCTTTATCAGTATGCACACACACACTAAAATCTTCATAGTCTTAGAGCTAACACCCAATGGCACTGTACCAAACCCTAGTGAGCTTACTTGCTGTCTAGTGCCTACATAGCTGCCATCTTGGAAAATCAGTGACAGATACAAATAGTTCTCTATGAAGAGCACGGGAGACTAAGGTCTAAAATGGAAACTGGGGACAGTTCTTTCTTTTCTACAATGCACAGATTACTAATTTATTTCACATACTGTGAAAATACAGTAGGCCTATAATTACATTTAATTGTAATTGGGGGGTGTTACTGTGATGTGATGGCAGAACTTTCTGGAACATTTAAAATTGTGTGTGAAACAATCCTGCACCATTAAGGCCCTGCTGTATAGTTTAATATAATTTGACTTAACATTAATGTTTAGTATATGACTAACTTGAATGGTAACCATGTCGTACAGGTCAAGTTCTTCATAAAGTAGTGTTGCGTGACCAAGTAATCAGTGTAGTTTGCAGCCCCCTCTGTTGGTGAAAATAATCAAAATAATATCTTATAATCCATTACAGTGTACAAAACAATAGAAAGCGAGTCTGCGATACCCAGATAACATAATTAAATAATTGTACAAAAAATATTGATTTGAGTTTTAATATTTTATAAGCTCACCAAAAGCAAATCTTCCACGAAGAAAAAACATTCCTAGCCAGCATATAGCGTTAAGATTTAAGATTTTCATTGCATTAAGATTTTGACTTGAGAAGGAGTTCATGTCCATTTTTTTTTAACTAGGAAACTAGTATTTACGATAATTCGGATAGCACGTGAAGGCAGCATTACATACCGCTGGATGGCGGGATTGACCAATCAGAATCAACACCTCACCTTCTTATTGCTATTTTTCACAATTAAATGTATTATATTTATCATTTCCTTTTATTTTGGTTTGTCAGCCATCTATTTCCACTGAGCTTGTAGAAAATGCTAACATGCAATGCTGCTTTCGGATTTGTCTAAAAGAAGTATCTTAGAAGCAGCCTATCTTTGGCAACAGGTTTTGTATTGGTAGCACATCTACAATGCCATAAAATGCTGCCTATGTAGAATAACTTATTAGGCTCACTTTTCAGGTTTGGGGGTGATGAAAGGAGCGAGAACTCAGGTGCAGAAATAATGGGCTATGTATTAATAATAAAATAAAACAAACAAAAACTATCCCCAGGGGGAAGATTTGACTTGACAGGAGAAGGATAATAAATAAGGAGCAAACAAGGCAGGTAACGAGGGAGGACAGGTGGAGCAAATTAATAATAATAATAAAGTAACAAGATGGGGCGGGGTTAGACAATAGACAGGAGAGCACATGGCACAAGGAAACACATGACAAGCCATGTGCTCCACCAAACATGACAAAAACATAAGCACATGGGCAGCAAACCTAATCACAAGCCATGAGCTGAGTTTTCACACAAAACATGACAACATGAAAGCACACAGCCTGTGAAAAACACTAGCCGTGTGCTACACAGCACAATAAAAAACATGACATGAAAGTATGCGGCCGATGTAAACACAAACTGCGTGCCAGACACAACACACGCGAACAGAAGAGCGTACTGTACGCTCATACAACAAGACGCTCACAACAGAATACCAATACTCGGAGCATGAATGTCCGTATCGAAACCAAACTAGACATGAGTGCTGGAATCCGAACACCACGCTCCAAACATGAAACAAGAAACACAGACAAGAGAGTGCACGGCTCGAGCACGCTCGCACAAAGACAAGACAATACAGGAGTGTCAGGGCTCTGTCACAAAACCAAGTATAAACTAGACTGAAGTTTCAGAACTCTGACATCACTAGGAACTAGGAACACACACAATATTTCCATCCAGGAAGTCATGTCAGCAGTAGCTGTGATCGATTGATATTCCTCTGTGTATATGTCTCATTTCATAAGCTCATCTGTCAGAGGCAGGGAAGGGCTTGTCTCTAGTGTCCTGTTGCATGAAGACACAATGCCATTTGGATTCACCAGTTCCCATGCATTCATTTTGAGGGTTTATCCTGCTGTTTTGGGCTCAAGGCAATTGTATATGCATTTTTGTTTCGTGCTTATAAAGACCCAGATGGAATGAAGGCAAGGGGCTCGAGTGTAGAATCAGCTGAAGATAAATGACCTGGTGTCCTCTGACAGAACCAATAATGTCTGATTATGTTGGGTCTGATTAGTGTTTTAATAATAAATACAGATCAGGGAGATCATGCAGCATAATCAGGTTTGAAGGCCATCATAATGAAGGCAACAGTATTTGTATTGATTGATGTTCATCTGTTGTAGAGAAGGTTGACATTGATAAACAATAAAGCAGTTAATTTAAAGGCAAGACTGACCTGAGTTTGCCTGTGTCCTTCCCACCTCTCCCATAAAACAGAGGTCAGGGTGAGGTCATGCTTCTGTTGTCTTTTCACACACTGGCATACACTTACAAATGCACACATATATACAGGACATCTTCATTTCCCACTGGACACACATGGTCACAGTTTTTAAAATAAGGCATTCAGTCCTTTTATGACCCTTCCGCTTCCTCGCCCTTTATTAAGATCGAACTGAATTAAGAAAGTCTTTTAAAAGGTAGGGTAGGCAAAAACCTTTTTTTTAAATAAACTATTTTTGTTATACTGGTTGAAACTCTCTTCGCATACTGATAGCAATCAGTAATAGAAGTGGTCTAAATATTAAAACTTCTGTGGAAGTCTCAGGACCAAAAAATGTTCGTCCAATCATTGCATTTGGTCGTAATGCAATGATAGGATGTCATACCTGCCTGTCAACCTATGTATTTCCATACGTCCACACACCCTGCTCGCTTTGACATCACACAGTCATCAGTGTGTTCCGTAAGGCTATGCAGAGTTGTAGACAGACAGTCACTGCAAACAAACAGCAGCTTTTACAGTTCCTCTCGAACCAAAACAACAAGCTTATGCTGCGTTCACGCCATGTCGTAACCATAATTACAAAATGGCAACCCGCGACGTTATACCCGGAGCTGTTCACGTCCTTGAAACTTGAAATGTCAACACTATCGATGTTGAAATTAATCTGCAGCAGTCAGGTGGTACAAGTCAGTGCTCTGTAAGTTGTTTTCATTCATTATTATTGTAATGTTATGTGCTTTGAGACATGAATTAATTTAACACCGTCTCTTGTCTCGTGACGCTTTGCAGACTCTGCTGTGTGAGTTCATGTGTTTTAAAGGAGGTGTGGCTTTGGAGAGTAGTCTGAAAGGAGGGTGAGATCTCATGCTATTGCTAGCCTCTCCAAATTTGCCTACCCTAAACAGCTCTGAGAACTTAACTTAAATTCCTGAATATGAATTTAGGAAGAAACAGGACACATAATTGCAATTTTTAGCAAGTAGCATATATATATATATATATATATATATATATATATATATATATATATATATATATATTATATATTAAATATTAAAAACATTATAGTGTTCATGTTGTATTAAAAAACACATTTTCTGCTATTGAGGTGGGATACATATAAGGTTAGGGACAGGTTTGGTGGTATGGGTAGGTTTAAGGGGTAAGGGAAGGAACAACATTGTAATAAATGTAATTACAGAAATTAATTACAGCTGTAATTACATGCAGGTAACTACTACAAATGCATGATCCCTCCCTCCCGACAGCTCAGGTCGCCTTGTTGTTCCCTCACAATGATGCAAAAAGTCACTCTCCAAAACTTTCACACTCTCTTTTTCTGATCGCTTTTCATCGGTGGAACAACAAATTGCCCAGAACTCTGTCACTATTGTTAATCTAGCAAAGACGACTGACTTTGTGGCCGAGGAGATGAAATCTCTTTCTGCAAGGGTCAAGTCTAATGAGAACAAGGTATCGCAGATTGAACAGGTGGTCCGGATGGTTCAAGGCAAGTGCGATCAAGCCGAGATCTACAGTAGGAGATGGAATTTGAGGCTTAATAATCTGAGAGAAACAGATGGAGAAAATATAAGAATCGAAGTGCTCGAAATCCTGAAAATGCTGACTCCGGACGAGGTAGATGACATCCGTTTCCAGTCTGGAAAGCTGCACGGGATCATCCTGCACTTCAGGAAAGAGGGGTTCACCTGGCTGAGGACCTGACATTTGCAGAAAGACAGCAGAGGAAGCTGCTATGGCCAAAGGTAAAGGCGGCCAGAGAAGAGGGGAAGAGATCTTACTTTCGTGGAGCAGATGCTTTTATTGATGGAGAAAAATTGTCTGTGGATGACTTTCAAGATGAGCAGTAACTGAGAAAGGACTAGGCTGGGTAGACATTCGAACTGATATCTTGCGCGGTCTTCAGGCCATTTGCGTTCGTCCAGGTGATGCGACTCCTCGTAATTTGGAGTGGATCAATACCGACTGGTTTGTGAATTTTCATTGTTTCAGGGTTCTTTATATAACACTGTTCTGACATTCACTGTTTTTTTATGTCTGATTTTGTTTTTAGTTGCTTAAAGATTGTTTCTCTTAATGTTAGAGGTTTACGTGACAGCACTAAAAGGAAGTCGATGTTTATTTTTGTTAGGCGTGCAAATGCGAATATAATTTTTTTGCAAGAGACTCATTCGTGTGAATCTGATGTTAAATGGTGGCGTTCTCAGTGGGGCGATCAAATCTTCTTTTCTCATGGTTCTCATCATTCGGCAGGTGTCGCTACTCTACTAAATAAATTTAAAGGTGACGTATTGGAATTGGTTAGCTCCAAAGAAGGTAGATGGTTACTTATGGTTGTTAAATTGGATAATTCTGTTTTTGTTTTAGGACATTTTTATGGTCATAATTCTTCAGTTCAAGCCAAAAATGTCTACGGAGGTTATTCATTCTATTTCAGTTCTGTTGGGGAAATATCAAGGTGCCTTTTTGATAATGGGTGGTGATTTTAATGATGCCCCAGATGATTCTTTAGATCGTTTCCCACCTCATATGTTTTTTACATCAAACTTTAAGTTTACTACTGCATTATGTACCAATCTTTCTTTAGTGGATGTTTGGAGATTCTTGAATTTTAATGAAAAATGTTTTTCTTGGAGTAATTCATCGAAGTCTTTACAATCAAGGATTGATCTATGGTTAATTAACCCAGAATCTGTCCAATACGTTATTGATGTTACATACTGTCATGCACCGCTTTCGGATCATAAAATGATTTGATGGATTCTGGATCTGATAGTAAAAATAATAGTATACAAGGCTATTGGAAATTAAATAGCTTTCTAAGCAATGAAGGGTTTGTTACCCAGGTTCGAGAAGTAGCTCAACTCATTTTTGGAAATAAGAAAATGTCTCACGTTAAAAAAATGGGAATTATTTAAGTTTAAAGTTAGACAGTCAGCTGTTTATTTTAGTAAGAAAGTTAAAAATAAAAATTTGAATAAGGAAAAGGCTCTTATGACAGAATTAGACTTCCTTTTGAAAAAAGTTAATCTTACAGAAGTAGAAAAAGTCAGATTGGAGAAATTGATCATATATATATTAATATAGAAAAAGGGGCTTTTGTTTGTTCTAGAGCCAGGTGGCTAGAAAAGGGGGAAAAGAATACTAGTTTTTTTTTTCTCTAGAAAAACGAAATTATAAAAGACAAATGATCTCCTCTCTTAAAATTAATGATGTACTAACTTCAAATCCAAAATTGATTACAAATTATGTGGAATCTTTCTACTCTAAGTTATATGAATCAGTTTTTGAAACTGATAAATGTTCCGACTTTTTTGTGTCAGTTAAGCAATCTGTCTCATCTATTTCTATTCAATTTCGAGACCTTTGTGATGAAGAACTAAGGAAACAAGAGTTGTTTACAGCTATTCATTCAATGAAGAAGAAAAAAATCGCCAGGCACAGATGGTCTTTCAGTTGAATTTTATCTCTGCTTCTGGGATATTATTGAAAACCCCTTACTCGGAATGTATAAGGAATGTATTGAATCAAACGAATTATCGAATACGATGAAACAGGGATTAATAACCCTTCTTCGGAAACCCGATAAAGATCAATTGATCTTGGATAATTGGCGCCCTATAACATTATTAAATGTAGATTATAAATTGTTATCTCTTGTTTATGCAGTTCGTTTGAAAAAAGGTCTAGACGAAATAATTAATGAGTGTCAAACTGGATTTATGGCTGGACGGCACATAAGTTGGAACATTAGCCTAATTTTGGACTTATTAGACTACTCAAATTTAGTAGAATCAGAGGCTTTAATTGTTTTTTTAGACTTCCACAAAGCGTTTGATACGATTGAGCATCAGTTTATGTATAGGGCTTTTGAATCCTTTGGTTTTGGGGAAAGATTTATTTCTATAATCAAAATGTTCCATAAAGGTATTAATAGCTCAATTAATTTATATCCAAACACCTCTAAACGTTTCCCCATCTGTAGAGGAGTGCGCCAAGGTTGTCCTATAGCCCCTTTCTTGTTCCTCATTGTAGTTGAGTTTCTTTCCATAAAAGTCTTGAATTCTCCAAATATTCAAGGACTTACCATCTTCAATAAACAGCTTAGACTAACTCAGCTTGTGGATGATACTGTTCTTTTTTTGAAAGATAAAGTACAGTTGCCCGCAGTATTGCAGCTAGTAGGTACATTTTCTGATGCCTCGGGATTAAAGCTAAATGTGAAATAATGTGTCTCTATGACTCTAAAGAAAAAAATATATGTAATATCCCAGTAAAAAACAAGGTTAAGTATTTAGGAATAAATGTAACAAAAGATATAGCGGAAAGACAAGAATTAAATTTTTCCCCCAAACTTAAAAAAACTCAAAACATCTTTAATAATTGGCTTCAAAGAGACTTGACCATCATAGGCAGAGTCTTTTTAACCAAAGCAGAAGGGGTTTCTAGATTTGTTTATCCAGCTTTATCTCTTGCTATTCAAGATTCGATTTGTAAAAAAATCAATGAGTTATTTACAAAATTTGTTTGGAGGAATAAACATCATCATTTAAGAAAGGAGGTTCTTCATGGTCCAAGAAATGAAGGTGGTTTTGAGCTTTTGGATTTTTTCGATTTAAATTATACTTTCAAAGTAAAATGGCTCAGAAACTGTCTCCTTAAATCAGACTCAATATGTTTTTTTATTCCATATAATATTTTTTAAAAGATTGGAGGTTTAAATTTTTTGTTAGTATGTGATTACTCTATTAGCAAACTGCCTGTGACTTTATCCAATTTCTACCAACAAGCTCTTAAGGCCTGGAAGTTATGTTATGTACATAACTTTTCCCCACATAAAGCAATCTTGTGGAATAATGCTTATATTACAGTAAACCGGAAATCTCTTTATTTACGGAGTTGGAAAGACAAATGAATTTACTTCTTATCTGACCTTTTAGATCAGCCAGCTCAGTTTCTTTCTTATGAAAATTTCATGAATAAGTGGGCATTTCCTATTAAATATAAAGAGTATTATTCTGTAATAAAAGCCATTCCTACTGGTTTAATGATGTTAATGAGAAGTCATATGATGTCCCTTAACATTTGTAGAATTGATCCCATTCTTTATTTAAATGGTGTGGACATTACCAGTAAAAAAGTGCTCAAATAAATTCATTAGAAATATATTTTATAAAAATAGATTTGTTCAGCCTAGAGGGAAATTTTTCTGGAATATTTGCTTCTCAGAGATTATCTGGAAAAAAGCTTGGTTGCTTCCCTTTCGGTTTTGTATATTTTACCAACTTCGAGAAGTACATTTGAAAATTCTTCACAATATTTATGTTAGTAATTATACTTTATCAAAATGTATGGATATTGATGAAAATTGTACTTTTTGTTTGGATCAACCAGAACAAATTCTACATCTTTTCTTTGAATGTTATCATTCTAAAAAATTTTGGGATGATCTTTCTAGTCACTTTCAACAGAAGTCTGGTCATAATTGTGAACTTACTTCCAAAGATGTTATTATTTATTTTGATTCGAAAATTGCTTCTGTTAATTTTATGATGAATCTTATGATACTGTTAGGTAAATGTCATATTCATAAGAGTAAATTGAGTAATTCTAAACCGTGTCTGAAGGTTTTTTTGAGTGATTTTGAATTGTATATTGAGTCTCTCAAATGTATTGATAACAAAAAATGTAGTGATACAATTATATTTGCTAAAGAATTTAAGTTAATTGAAAATTGATTTAATATATGTTGTTGTTTTCTTTAAGTAGTACCAATTATTGGTTTCTATATATAACACATTGGTTTTATCCCCTTTCATTTATTTATTTATTTATTTATTTATTTTTTTCTATTCTGAAATTTCTGTGTTAAAATTTTGTTTTTAGATTGTTATCTTTTTGGATGTCATGTTATTGTGCTTTTTTATGTTTGTTATGTCTATTGTCTAAAAAACAAAACAAAAAAAAACACTCTCTTTTTCTCTCTGGTGAAAAGAGCTGCCATCCTCCACCCGAACTGCTGAGAACACCACATCTTTCAAGAAGCAGCTGAAGATACACCTCTTCCACAAGCACTTAATGACCCTATACTCTTAAAATAATGCACTTACACACACAAACACAAATTGACACAAAAAAATCTCTAGCTGGTTTCCTAATCTAGTTGTCTAATAAACATGGCATTGTGTACTACAACGGTCGTTGGCTCTTTAATGAATGCTTTGTTCCTCTTTTGGAAGTTGCTTTTGATAAAAGCGTCTGTTAAATACTTAAATGTAAATGTATTTAAAAATATAAGTACATGTAAAAGCATGTATACATAATAAGTTCACTGTATCAAATTATTACTTTAAATGTTAGTATATGGTTAAAGACCCGTAATATAAATTAGATTTGAATATTGTTTTTCAGACAATTCATGCCTCAAAAGTGAACTTCAAAAACATATTATGCTTTAAAATATAATAAGGACTACAACGGTTTTATGATTCATCAAGCATGTAACCTTGTGGTAGTTGCAGTCCATATTGAACTCTAAACCCCAATGCTCTAAATAATTGGTTTGAGTAGGGTAAACTTTAAATAAACAAATTAGTTCAATAAACTTTGAGTTCACAAAACTGACAATTTTTCAGTAATCTGAATTGTTTTATTGTTTTGAGTTTTACTAACTTGTCTCTTTTAATTTAGACAAACTTAAATTTAACTGAAACTGGGCTGGGATTTCTTTTTCCCAGCGAGCTTTGCTATGACACACGAAAGGGAAAGTTTGAGCTTGTCCAAATACACGTACTTGCAGTCTTGGCCACTTGAGAGTGCGTGCGCGACGCGTGACAGGAAGTAAGTGCGCAAGACTGTCCCATGTCTAAAAAATGGCAAGGCGCAGTGCCCTGAACTAAATGCACACTATCTTGAATACCACATCGTAGCGGTATTCGAGGCTAAGTCTATCCCACCATGCATTAGGTTCAGGAAATCGCAACATAATAAGTGTGTCCCATCAGCTTATCTAAAGTTCTACACACACTTGCAGTCTTTATGCCTACTTGAACACTTGGGCCAAAGACAGGAAATATGTCATGCAAGTAGACGAATGGTCAAGTGCAAAGACCGCAAGGCTGGGTTTTTGGAAAGGCCCTAAATACTAAAATTATATAATGATTTTTGTGCAAGATCAATGTTAAGTGCGGGATTTACTATTAGTTAAAGCTATAGCCAAGTTTCCACTACTAAAAAAGTAGCCTATTTAAGTTAAATGTATGAATTACTCTGTTTCAAGTTAAGAGCAATTCAAATGTATAAAATAAAAATCTGCCATTTTTGCTTACTTAAACTTTGAATTTATTAATTTATAAATTTTGATGTAAAATAAAAAAAATAATAGTTTTGACAACTTATTCTGGTTAACAGGGAACCCATGGCTTCAAAATGCCAATTGTTTTCTGGGTTTTAACACTGTAAACTGAACATCTGATAACATCTCTTCTGCTAACTGTTAAGTGTGGCCAACAAAATTCAACTCACAAATTGAGAGACAACCCTGCCCTTTATCTCTCTCTCTCTGTGTAAAAAAAATGTTAGAGTCAGGGGGCAATAACAAATACAGTCAGCACAGATATTCATTTTGTCAAGCTCATGTTGCAGCAAATGTGCTAAATATACAGAAATGTGCATGCCTTTTCTGTGTGACCGACTTGAAGAGACACCATAGAGAAGACGTTATTCTGGGTCAGATCAATTCTGTCATGGCTGTATCAGCACATGTTAAGACAGGTGTCATGTCACAGGCCACTGGGACAGTGTAAATCAAATCTGTCAGATGCAGAGGTGAACGTCAATACAGCATGTGCGCAGGTCAAGGATGACATAACACGAATGACAGTTCCTTGTGTGTTTAATTCATTTGGACACACTCACCCTGTGACCCTATTACCCCACTATACACTGGCTATATCAGATCAGAACAGACACACTGGAAAAAATCAAACCAGCTGATGAAACCAGAACAAAACATAACAGTAGCTGTGTGTTTGTGTGCATTGATTCTTCAATTTGTGTGCATGTGTCACTGTTGGAGAGTAACCCAGCAAACACCTTTACGTTGTTGCATTTCTACTATGGCAACGTCGCTGTCTACGTGCTCACAACATTTTAACAACGTAGAATTGTAAGAGGCGACAGGGCTGTAGCAACGTTGTTGCGTGACATTCAGCAACTGAGAGACGATGTTCTGACCATTTTTTTTTTGCTAGATATAGATATCCCCCATTAGGCATATTATGTTTTGAGGTACATTTTTAATTAGTCAGATGTTAGATAATCATATACTTTTTAAATATTGTTTATTCTTATTATTATTTAATGAGCCTAAAAGTAAATTAATTATAATCAACACCTGCAAGTGTCCACTTTGAAGAGTAAAAATGACAGAAGGTTACGTTAATTTAACTTTATTAAAACTGCATATGGTAATCAAATTGCACTTCCAAAAGTCATACATTTGTGAAAAGAAAAAAGAACATATTATATGAAGTTTTATGTAACAAAGTTCGGAAGGAGCATGTTCAGGTAATCATCCAATCAGCACAAGAAGAAGCCAGTATAAATAAAGCCTTCCCTTACCTCCTGTCTCATGACTAATTTCTCAGCATCAGACTCCGCCTTCGTGCCGTCATGTCTGAGTTAGAGCTCTTCCCCTCCGACGATGAGTCTTTCATCACGGAGGTCTCCATCGCAAACCGCAGATCCAGCGACCTTTTCCTCTCTAGCAGCCAACAACAACATCGAGCCTCCATCCTCAAACAGGGGACGTCGGCTCTCCGGATCCTCTCCGCATACTCCGAGACGCCGAAGACTCCCCTCACCACCGCCAGCGAGGATCTCATCATCTTCCTCATCGTCTTCCCACCTTTCAGTGCACCCAAACATCCCTCCCATAGGGAAGTGGACAGTTAAGGGGCTGAGACAAGCCTTAATTAATTCCGATGCAAATTTTTCCCGCAGGATGAAAAAAGCAGAATTGTTTAATTTATATGTCACCTTACAGTCTTCTCACCCTTCTGTTTCAGCTCCAATCCCATCGGCTCGAACGAGCAAGGCCCGCCGGGCCCCCGCGCCACATTGTCGCAGACCTTCCGCTAGCCTGGACCGCACCCCGGAACCAGTCGCGGAAGGGCGCCAACCTTTTCCGGGTCAACTCCTCTCCTCCGTCCCTCCCACCGTGGTACCTCACGCTCCAGATCTCTGCAATTCCACTTTCACACACGATCCCCAAATGTTTCTCTTCCCTTCTACTTATTTCAGTTTTCCTCCTTTCCAAGCGCCAGGTGCTTACCCTAACGTGAGGATGCCTCCATTAGCCGGCCAATCGCCGGCGCATTTCCTTCCCCTTCCCCTTCCCCTTCCACACTATGCTCTTCCTATTCCTCCTCCACCTATCCCGGGGGCCGATCTCTGCGCGAGGATGCCTCCGCAAACGGAGTAACTTTTGAAGTACTTTTAACAGTTACTTCATTCATATCTCATCTTCATAGAGTCAAAGGTCTCTAAGCCAGATCCATAAAAAGCTACCTAAGCGGCATTCAATTCTTCCATAAATTAATCCACGGTAAAACTGCACCTGCAATAAATAACTCCCAAACGTCCCTTCTAATTAAGGGAATCCAAAGAACCCGCCCCACTCGCCCAGATACCAGACAACCAATCACAATCGATATACTCACCAGATGCATTTCATCACTCCGTCTTGGATACCACTCCACCAACACCGCCTATACATTAGAAGCTATGTTCATCCTAGCATTCTTCGGTTTCCTCCGCTGCTCCGAACTGACCATCACTTCCTTATTCGACCCAAATATTCATCCTACAATTTCAGACTTACAGATCGTAGATAATGAAACCATATCATTCTTCATTAAACAAAGTAAAACTGACAGAGCTAAAAAAGGTCACTTTGTCACTTTTATTTTCAATCTACAAACTCCCATCCAACCGTACCATGCTCTTTTTAACTACCTGCAGTACAAACGTTCCACGTCCAAATCCCCACTCGACCCACTCTTCACTAACGACTCCAATCATCCAGCTATGAGATTCTGGTTCCAAAAGCACCTTAAAGCAGTCCTCATCAAATCCGGCGTCACAGCAGACAATTTCTCTAGCCACTCATTCCGTATCGGAGCAGCTACCACAGCCGCACAAAAAGGTCTCTCCCAACAACAAATTCAAACCCTCGGTCGCTGGTCATCTGAAGCTTTCAAAACCTATATTAGATCCAGCGGCTTCCACATCAGAAACACTCACCAAGCCCTAACTAATTACTACTAGTTATGCCTACTGTAAATATAGAGTTACAACTATGATTATTAGTTGTTTGCATAAAATGCACCGTAAACATTCACATGTTTGCTCTGTGATAGGCTACAATTTATCTCCATAAATACTATTTTCTCAATTCTGCATGCATTTTTACTTACTTACATCATTGCTTGATCAATATTATCATCACATATTTTACATTTACATTTTTACTGTAGGTACCACTAACAATTTAATATAGGTAAGTTTGTGTATATGTTACACGTAGTACAATACTGTATGTGCTGCTTAACACAGATTATTATTATTATTTATGAAACAGGTCTTTATCTCACTTGCACAAAATAAATGCAGTAGCTAATAGAAAGCATAGAAACGCACAGGTGAAATACAGTGAAAATTATATGCATTTAAAAATGTGGTCGGGTTGAAGTTATCCCTCCGGATCTCCTGTATCCACTCAGCCCATACCGCAGCGTCAAGGGGGAATGCATGAGACTTCTCTGTTGTAACGTGACGAAATGGTACATAACGGCACACAACGATGAAGTGCTGAGGCTGTCACCATCTGAAAGGCAAGTCACCTCTCTTGTGAAATACTCATTGTGAAAAAAAAAATATCTCTGTGGTAATGGAACTCGGTCGCTGTTGTCTCTCGCTCTCGCTGTCAGATCACCGTAAGTTTTCACTGGAAGTACTGGCCCACTCAAGTTCGAACGGCAATGGTCGCCGTGCACGGAGCGAATTGTAGCCTATATCTATCACAGGGCAAACGTGTGAATGTTCACGGTGCATTTTATGCAAACAACTCTAATCGTAGTTTTAACTCTATATTTACAGTAGGCATAACTGTCATTGCGTATGCGTATGCAGCATGAGTCAAATACAATCTTCTGTTCGTGAGCAGTTGTATTTCATTCATTAATCTGATGCATCCGTGCATTTAATTGCCATTGGCTCGTGTGATAGTAATGTGGATCTTAGTAGTATTTTAAGTGATAATTGATTCTATAAACAACTATAAAAGATACATTTCGGCTTTCTCCGGCTCCCTGCACCGGACGTAATGCGAAACCGGAAGTGTCTAAGCACACCCTCGCTGATCTGAAATCCAAAATGGCGGCCACGTGCAACTAGCCCATGGCCCTGAACGGTGGTTCAATGTCAACACTGTGACAACGCTGTAACAACCTTCACCACACAACGTAGTTATAGCAACCTTTTGGCCATGTTGTTAAAATGTTGTTAGAAGGTTGGGTACGTTGTGCCAGTGTCATGCACAGACCTGGGGCAGAAGGACCAAAAAGGGCACACTTTTTTTAACATTTATTTATTAAATAAATCACCTGTATTTAAAGCAGTACCCATCTGTCTGTTGTGTTTTTAAATATTTTAATGACTTCCTCACAATTAATTGAAATATCTCACTCGATGGAGAGCAGCAGTAGGTCAGAGAGCCTCTCTTCATTACAAATGAAAAGATATTGATACAATTAGAATGTATAACACATCAAACAAAAATTAGGGAAATTATGAATATTATATATGTGTAGTGTACATACACATAAGTTTTTAACATGACCAGACAAATCAGAAGTGCAAACAAAGGAACTAAATAGGAACTCAAACAAGATGATTAATAGAGCACAGCTGAACCAAAGGATATCATAATGACGGTGACCATGGTAACAAAGGACTGGCGGAAAAACTGAGCGAATATAATAGTGACAGCACCCTTCTGTACATTCAAGACTTTAATAAACTTTTATCTTGTTAACTTGTAAGTGGATTTAAATAAAGTAACAAAACATATCAAATAAACTTCAAAAATAACAAAAAAATCTAAATATTTTCATTTTGGGGTGAACTATCCCTTTAACACAATATTCATAGAGCTATACAGTTTCAAGTAACACAGATCTGTGTGTGTGTGTGTGTGTGTGTGTGTGTGTGTGTGTGTGTGTGTGTGTGTGTGTGTGTGTGTGTGTGTGTGTGTGTGTGTGTGTGTGTGTGTGTGTGTGTGTGTGTGTGTGTTTGTGTTTTTTCATGAGTGTTTTTGCACTTTTTGTGGTGTGTTTCCAGATAGCCAAACATACACATGGAGGGGTTTTATTTATATACATTTTTTTAAAAGAAGTTCCACACAGCATATTAAATATACAAAAACAGGCATATCTACAAATGCAGAGTCTCTCAGCCTGGATAAACAATGTTAGATCAGTACAAATTATAGTCTCAAATGACCGTAATGATGGAACTGCTGAGCAGAAAAGATTGAGAGAAGCAAAACTAATGAGATGATAGTGTCTCTGTGTGCGTGAGAGAGCGGAAACCTGTGATTGTGTTCCGGCTTTATTAGGACCAGATCAGTCTTTCTTATTATGTTTTAATTACTTTGGCCCACCTTGGTTGCTGTGAGATTCTCATTGGTAAATTAGCAGATGTGGTTTGCAGTGTGTGTTTCTGAGGGGTATGTGAGTCAAGGGGGCCACAGCGCTCCACTTCATCAGATGAAATAACCTCATTTGGGTTCTCTGCTGCTGTATGGCTGCTGGTGCATCTCTACGCCAAAAACCCATCGCAGCATACAGCTTGATGAGGTCAAGGTCTCTCTCGTTCTCTCTCTCTCTCCTAATCATTTTGTCCAGCTTGTCTTCCAGTCATAAGTGGGCATTTGTACAGTCCTTCATCTAGTTAGTTCAAAAGGCCCTCATTAGTCCATTACCCTCTCCAGCGCTCTCTCTCTCTCTCTCTCTCTCTCTCTCTCTCTCTCTCTCTCTCTCTCTCTCTCTCTCTCTCTCTCTCTCTCTCTCTCTCTCTCTCTCTCTCTCTCTCTCTCTCTCTCTCTCTCTCTCTCTCTTTCAGGGATGTGTCAGTAACAAGGGTGGATTATGGACCAATAGGGCCAGTGCCCTTGGGCCTCTGACTGCCAGGGGCCTTGAGTTTAGAGGTCAGCCTGACACCTAGTAAAAAGCCACTGCAAATGTACAATTGAGGTAGACAAACACTGCTTACTTGAATGTGTGGAAATAATATATTAAAACAAAATAAAGTTATATTATCTTTTATGCTGCTGGCTTGAAGAAGTGTTTTTGTCTGGAAATTTAAAAAGCCTTGAAGTTTGAAGGTTGTATAGGCCATATGTACTTTGAATAATTTATAGCATTAAGATTTGAGATAGATAGATTTGTAAGGCAACTTTATGATTTGAAATGATTCGTTTCAGTCTTTTTGAATGGAAGTTCCCCAAACTGGAAGTGCCACCCATAATTCAAAATGCAGTAAGCTCGTCAGGAATAAGGTGGATACATTTGGTCTCTAGTTTGTTGGCAAGCCAGAAAACAGCAGATGCATGATGGGATCCTCAGGTCATAATCTGTCCTTAGTCAATAAGGTTGATTAATCTGCGGGACGAAATTGAATTATTAAAGTTCTGGATATATATTCTTGTGTGAGGAGGGGTTTGTAAGTCCATTAGAGTGTATTAGAGTTTTATCATGTGGTGTGCTGGAATAATTAGATGAGGTTTAATATAGTGATTAATATCTGTGTCTGATATCTGACATGCATTGTGTTATATATATGAGCTGGTGGGTGTCTAGCACAAATGTTATTAGCCTCAGACTGTCCTCAGGGTGGCTGGAGCGTGTTTGAGGTTGACTGCATGTTGATGGAAAACCAAGGTGGAAAAGGTCTCTTAGACTCAAATCAGATCACAATATTTTCATTATACCATATACACTAGACTAGTGTAATGGTGAGTGACAATCTTTGAAAAACATAGCACTCATGTAGTGACAGAGGAACAAAATGTACTATTTTACAGAATACACAATGCTAACTAATCATGCACAGTACATATAAAACACAATACACATAACATAATAACGCAGGGGCTAAACTCAGACCAGGAACATGATTGGCCACCCATGAAATAATTAGCCATATACTCATTATACTGTAGTACTATTGTGTATAATAAGTATATTATATTGACTGTGGAAACCTTAGAGAGGAAGGTCAGCAGCCACCTCAGAAGATGGCTGGGGCTTCCGAAAAGTCTAAGTAGCATCGCACTCTACGGGCACCGCAACAAACTGCAACTGCCGCTCAAGTCCTTGGAAGAGGAGTTCAAGCTAACGAGAGCTAGGGAAGTGTTGCTTTACAGAGACTCAAGTGATCCAAAGGTGGCAACGGCTGGGATTGAAGTGAGGACTGGTCGGAAGTGGAAGGCTGAGGAGGCTGTTCGACAAGCAGAGGCAAGATTACACCACAAAAGGCTGGTGGGGGTGGTAACAAGAGGCAGGGCTGGACTGGGTTCCCTTTCAACTCCCCACTTGGACACTACCAAAGGGAAGGAAAAGCGCTGCCTAGTCCAGGAGGAGGTGAGAGCAGTGATCAGGAGGAGAGAACCTGCAGGACAGTAGGAATGAGGCAACAGGGTGCCTGGATACGATGGGAGAACGTGATCGAGAGGAAGGTGACATGGGCGGAGCTGTGGAAAGCAGAGCCACAGCGGATCAAGCTAGTGGTCCCGCCCCTCCAAGCAAGCCATCACCTTTGTCAGAGCTGGAGAGCAGCCAAGACCAGCTGCAAAAACATCTGCAGGCATCCTGGTCACTGCGTGGGACTGGCAGCTTGTTGATGGACTTGGAGCGGCAACTCAAGTTCCCCAACCACGTTGTGACCACCACCTTAAGACCAGATGTCGTTCTCTTGTCTGAGTCCACCAAACAAGTGGTTCTGTTGGAGCTTACAGTCCCTTGGGAAGACCGCCTGGAAGAGGCCTTTGAGAGGAAGCTCGCCAAGTATGAGGGACTGGTCAGCGAGTGTCGACAAGCCGGATGGAGAGCAATGTGTCTCAGGGGCTTTGTAGCCCGATCCCTGTCCAGAGCCAGTCTGTTAGGCATTGATGGAGTGAGGAGGAGAAGAGCCATCCGCAATACCACTGAAGCGGCATAAAAAGCCTCAAGATGGCTATCGCTCAAGAGAGGAGATCTATGGGGGGCAGGGTAGCTAGATTTGCCAACTAGACACAAACTGGGGTCTGATCAGCCACAGCTGGGTCGTCTGGATGAAATTGGGTGTATGATGTTGAAAGACCCGAAACACCCAATGATTCCAGGAACATCACTGAAGATGTGTCCAGTATAGCATCAGTAGATGTATTTGCACAGCCTATACTGTATTGTATATACTCAGTGAGCAAAATGTATTTTGAACAGTTACAATTGAAGCGGAATGCTTTACAATATACACTAGACTATTTACATACATTAGAAGAATTCAGGTAAATTGCTCCACTTTTTGAGATTTATCTGTCTATTTTACTTTGTTCTCAGAGTTATGTCAGATTTCTGTTTTAACCATCCATAAATGTTATGTTATTGTTTTAGTTTTGTTTTCATGGACTTGTGGACTTTACTGTTTTCTTTGTTCCTGTTTTTTCCCGCTCTTCGTTGGTTACCATGTTTTTTGATTAGTTACTCGCACCTTTTTCCTTTTTGTTCATTACTATGTGTATATTGTGCACAATGTTACGTTGATTTCTCCTGTTGGATATTGCTCTACTGTTTTGTTTAATAAAGGTATAGCTGCTATTAGATCCACTTCGCCTTACCTCATCCTATTTCCCTCATCTGCTGTGACACACATACTGTAAAATCTGATTGGTCAGAGAGATGGATACTTCCTGAGTGGGTGGTTCTAAGATGCAAATAGCTTTGGTGTGGACCAGACTTTGAAATGATAATCAAAAGTTTGTCTCTGAAAAACTAATCTGTTGGAACAATCTCGGGTCTATAAGAGCAAGTAACATGTTATATTGTGGTGTAAATGGTCTCAGAGATCATCATCATTCTCTCTGGCTCATGGCTAATCATCACCGATAGTCAAGCTGGGGTAACTCACTGATTACGATTGAGATTATGAATGAACAGCATGATTGAAACTGTTTGAAAGTCTGCTGACCCTTCAGAAGAACCGCACACTGTCATAAGGAAATTACACTCCAGCGACTTTATCTATTCCATCACTCATTCATTTAAAACTCTCACTGTGAATTTAAGCATGGGTGTACTATCAATTTATGAGTGTGAATTAGAATTTTTCACACACCACTGGATGCTGAATGACAGGAAGATGAATTTACTAAACTGTAATCCAAAACAGTCACAAAATAGGAATTTTATTAGACTAACACAAGCAAAACTAAATATAAATAATTAATCATTAGTTGTACTAATTATGTTAGGTAATTGTCTATTGTCTATTGTCTACTAACGTAATGTATGCAGCCTAATAATCATTTAACTGATTTGAATAATAGGAATGTATAATTTTATATGTGTATGCTAGGTTAAAGGGATGTGTTTTTTTTTTTTTTTGCTTCCCGGACAATGTTAGGGAGACTGTTCCAGAGTTTAGGTGTCAAATAGGAAAAGGATCTACCGCCAGCAGTCGATCTTGATATTCTAGGTATTATCAACTGGCCAGAATTTTGAGATCACAATAGACGTGAAGGACTATAATGCGTTAAGAGCTCGCTCAAGTACTGGGGAGGAGCTAAACCATTTAGTGCTTTATAAGTAATCAGCAATATTTAAAATGTATACGATGTTTAATGGGAGCCAATGCCGTGTTGACAGAACCAGGCTAATATGGTCATACTTCCTGGTTCTAGTAAGAACGCTTGTAATAGTCACCTTTTTCTGCCTTTATGTACAGCTTTTTGAGGTGATGATACACATGCTTTGTTGTATTGTTTTTTTTCTTCACATGAAAAAAAGCAAACTGTTGTATCAGATGCCTGTGGTGTAATCACGGACTATTATATGGACTTTTATTTGTTTTTGTTTTGTCCTCTCGTCATTGTTATGTCAGGCAATATGGTTTTAAGGAGAATGGGAAGTGACGTCGGGGAAGGACTCCAGAGTTCAAACAGGGAAGCGGTCTGAGTTTAGCGGGCACTGTGTAATAGTTGCATGAAGAATTCATCAAAGGGACTAATACCCTATGGTTTTGTGGATTACATGACAATTGTTTTCATTGACTACCACAGCTTCCCATCGGCTAAACAGACTGTGACGAGATTGCGTAAGTCCACGGGGGATATATTGACTGCGGCTTCTCGCCACGCTTCGCCTTATATTTTTGTTTTGTGTCTTTTTCTTCTCGCGGAGGACATTGTAGTTCCGTACGGACAATTTATGTCGCTTGAATGAACATTCGGTCTGCTGGCCAGGACATTGGGACATTGGGGTTTTGAGGGTTAAATGTGTGTGGATAATTTGAGAATGTTTGTTTGCTGTGTCGGAGTGCGTCTGGGTATTATAATGTGATATATCTCTCAATACACTTGGTTGAACTGGTGTTTCATTGTTTTTTCGTTAATATATAATTAATTCAAGTCTACATACATGTAGATCTTATTCTATATATTTTTTTCTTTAGTGTTTATTTAACGAAAGTAAGCTGTTATTGGCTTTATTTGTATCAGATCCGCCCGTTACCTTATGTTTTGCGTGCAGTACTTTTCTCTTGCTTTGATAGTGTAAGGGAAATTGTTACACGCTAGCTGCTGCGTTTTGGACCAGCTGTAGTTTGTTTATTATGTGTGCAGGGCAACCACCCATAAGAGCATTACAATAATCTAGCCTTGAGGTCATGAACGCACGGCATGAACCAACTGTTCTGCATTTTTCATTAAAAGCATGTAGTAATTTAGATATATTGTTAAGATGGAAGAATGCATTTTTTCAGATGCTAGAAATGTGGCTTTCAAATGAAAGACTGGTATCAAGGAGCACACCCAGGTTCCTAACCAATGACGAAGACCTGACAGAGCAGCCATCAATTGTTAGACAGTATTCTAGGTTAGTACGTGCAGAAATTTTTGGTCCAATCATTAGAAACTCTGTTTTTTCAGAATTAAGTAATAGGAAATTACTAGTCATCCAAATTTTTATATCAGCTATGCATTCCATTAATTTCTTGAATTGGCAAGTATTGTCGGGGCACGAAGAGATAAATCAGCAAATTATTTGATAAAGTTTGTATGGTGGCCTGTATACAGTAGCTAGCACAAATGTCAAGCGCGATTTATCATTTACACCAGATAGTGTTACATTAAGCACCAACACTTCAAAATAATTATATTTGAAACTAGACGTCTCAGTAATTCTAAAGATATTACTACAGATTACACCTTTTCCTTTCAGATGTGGCTCGTTTTTAGAAACAGTAATCTTGGGGGGTGGACTCATTTAAAGTAATGTAATCATCTGGTTTTAGCCAGGTTTCTGTCAAACACAACACGTCTAGGTTATAATCTGTAATCATATCATTAACAATAAGTGCTTTTGAAGTAAGGGATTGAATATTCAGCAACCCAAGCTTTATCATTTGTTCATCTGTATTATATATATATAAATATATATATACATATATATATATATATATATATATATATATATATATATATATTTTTTTTTTAACATTAATTAAATTTTTGGGTTTGGTTTTTTGCATTTCCTAATTCGGGGAACAGACACAGTCTCTATATGATGATATCTATCTAGGTGAAAGAGTCTGATTTCAAAAACCAAAACCACATTAAATTAATGAATAAACAAGCATAATGGCGTGTTCTTTACCCATGCTGTGTTAGATTTAAATATAATGAAATATATAAATTAATTTCTTTAAGTGACATTTTAGGCATTGATTATTAATATAATCTGTTTTTGGAAATACTCATGTTTTTATATCTAATTTAATTTTAAATTAAAATGACAATTCTGCATTCTGTTTGCTGCCTTCATTCTAAATGAAAGGACATTTTTGTGTTGTAGGATAAAAGTCACTATAGCAATTTTCCATTTATGTAATATCCAGCTCAAAACTGGTAATATTTCAGATTCAAATAATATATAATTGAATCTCACCTAATAAAACAGCTCATTATTGAAGGTAAGAAAAGCCTAGAAAATTCTAGAGGTCAAAAGAGTCAGGACACGTCCACCAAGTTGTGACTTGTTGACTTGTTATTAGATTTCCTATTTACAGTAGATCATTTACTGTGAATCAACTTTAAATCGTAATTTAGTAATGGTCTCAATTCTTTCTTTCTTTCTTTCTTTCTTTCTTTCTTTCTTTCTTTCTTTCTTTCTTTCTTTCTTTCTTTCTTTCTTTCTTTCTTTCTTTCTTTCTTTCTTTCTTTCTCTTAATTTTAGTCTGTTTTTAATCTTGCCTGTTTGTAAAACTCCAGATGTTTGTGTGTATGTTATATGAACTGTCTGTTGCCATTGGCACAGGGCACTATAGGATTGAAATACTCGCTGACCTATGAAGAAACTCTCCATGCAGTCAGGCACATGTGGAGAGATATGAGTGTGTGTGTAACTGGCATGCTAATGTGTCGAGCTCTTACCACAATCCTGTGACCTGGTTTTAAAGAAGTCCTAGTGTGAGAGGTTGTATTTGTTCTCTGTGGTCCTGAGATGGAGTGAGGCGTCAGAGGCCCTGAGGCGGGGGAGAGAGGATGTGGATGGTATTCATGTGGTGTGTAAGATGATTTTATTCACAGTAAGAGAGAGTTTCATTGGGTTCACAAGAACACATAAATCACACTCTGTCCCCATTTCAAGTTCTGCAGTATATGGTGAATCTCCTGAACCCTATCAATATGATTTCAGTTCGGTTTCTATTTGAGGCAGTACCTGGAACTGTCATTGCACATGATGTGGACCCACATGTGGACCAACTCTTTCCCACATGCAATGCCTGTAACCGAAGAAACGCTTCACACACACACACACACACACACACACACACACACACACACACACACACACACACACACACACACACACACACACACACACACACACACACACACACACACATAGACTTAATGGTTTTTATACTGTACAAACTGTATATTCTATCTCCTTACACTAACCCTACCCCTAAACCTACCCATCACAGAAAACTTTCTGCATTTTTACATTTTCAAAAAAATATAATTTAGTATGTTTATTAACCCATTTCCCTCATGGGGACCGCTGGCTGGTCCCCACAATGGAGGTGATCTCAGGTTTTACTATTTCCTTGTGGGGACATTTGGTTCCCACAATGTAATATAAACCAAACGCACACACACGCACACACACGCAGGAACGCACGCACACACACACACAAAAGTTTTTCGTCTGCCCTCTAAGAGCCCAGCAATAACTAATGACAGAAGTGAGGAAACACAGCTGAAACTACAAACAACAGACAAAGAGAGATGGGGAACGCAGAGAACTCCAGCTGTGAGGCCCTGCATAAATGATAATGAACTCATAAAGCTCATCTGTGCTGGATAAGGAGATAAAGTGTTGTAATCTCACTCTAGCTAAACACCAGAGCAGAATTCAAACTGCCACTTTAATAACAGCATGTGTTTATGAGTGGGAAAAAGAGAGATAATTGTTGAAAAAGAATTAGACATACTGTACCCCATATTACCTAGACACACATGCTTACTTGAGAACACATGCAAACACACACATGGCCTTAATGCACAAGTTATTAATGAAACATTGAGAATATATTGTAGCTTTCTGATGATGGGTTTGTCAGTGTTATGATAGCAGACTAATATCAGCCTGAAGCAATCAGCAAACTCAATATAACCACCGAGCCATCTGACAGCCATTATACCCTCCATTACAAAACATTGCAGCTTAATAATACATCTGCCCCTCACTGGGGCCTGTGTGTGAGAGATGTGAGTAGGGTAGAGAGTGAATATATGGAGATATGAGCATTTGTGAGTTAGTGAATCAATGAGTGTATGCCTGTGTGCTTGAGTGTTAAATATGTATTGATCAGGAATAGATCAGGGCTTATAATTCTAGTAGAAATGTTAATGCTTCAAATGGAATAATCCTCACCTCACAGCATCAAGCACCAGTATTTTTGAATAAATAAAACTACCTAGACCTACATGCCAAGTCATGATCATATACCATCTTGTTCATTAATCCCTTGTGGTGTCCCCCATGGCTCTGTGCTGGGACCAGGAAATTTCCTGATCTATATATATATATATATATATATATATATACTGTACATACAGGGCTTAAAACTAGCTTTTCACCTGCCGGTGACTTCAGAAAATGTAGTAGTAACGCAGTAACGACACCAAAATTTTAGATACCAGTGGAAATGATCAATTCTCTATTCTAATATTTATACCATAGCTAAAACTACTAGCCTAACTAATAGAAATGAATAAAAAAAAGACAAGTAAACAGTCAGAGTTTATTAAAAAAAAAATTACAAGTAATAGCACAAATGAATATAGTATACAAATGAAATAAACAGTGTTTTTCAGGTTTTTCAAGAAGGTCTAACAGTAGTTTTCGGGTATAGAAATTGAATAAAGTAATCAAATGTAAAATAACACTGCATAGTATTCACTATATAAATTAAATATAGATGAATCCTTAATAAGGTAACAAAAGTTATTCAGTGAGTTTTTCTTCTGTCTTTTGTTGTTTGATTAACATTAAAAAAAGTCTTACACTTTAAGACATAATGCACAGATCCAATATACTTATTGGCCTACTGTACACATGGGTTGTCTTTTTTTGACTGCTTAAATTCACTTGCGATAACCGACTATGTTTACTAGTATGCTCAACAAATTTTTTTATACATTTTGTGTGAATTTTCCCGATCAAGCGCAAGAAGAGTTGACACAGTTTCATATACCCACAACGCCGATTTTTTGGTGAGTATTAATTTTATTTTTGTAAAACATGAGCACCTATGAAGCCACACAAGAGATACCTCTGCCTGTGTGCCGATAAAGGTGCCTGTGTGTTTGAAGTTTGAGGGTGTCTAATCTCTCGCCAGAATGTTTTCTCTTCTACTGTTCACATTTTCCAGCGAATCACAGAGGACATAAGCACTTTCTGGATTCTTAAAAACTTAGCTTCTTTGATCTCTCTCTGTGATTTATTCCACTTTAATTGTTAATTTACAAACATGCAGAAAGAGCAGCATTAAAATAATAAGAATTAACAGGGGAATTGTTTATTTCTCCTCTGATCTTAAAAATTAGAGATTGAAATAGTCACCTGCGGGTTTCTTGGTGGAATACAATGATTAAGGCGTCTGTGTTTTCCATTCTGTTAGGATGGATAGCATTGTTATTTCTTTTGTGTGTCTCTAGGTTACAAGGGTGGGGGTTACAAACGCAAAAATAGAACACTCCAGAAACACATATACACACATGGCCTCTATGCTTGTCGTTGCCTTATATGTGGTTTTGAAAATTGAAGAGTGTATACAGACTATTCCTGCAGAATAATTAAGCTAAAGAGAAACAATCAGACCACTGGGGCCAGCATAACCTTCAAAGTGATACATGAGAGAAATAATTTTAATCTCTTCATGCTTTTGTTTTGTATTTAGGCCAATACATGATGTGATTGTCTTTATGCATCTCTGTTTGTGAGACCCTTAGATCACTTTGGGGAAGTTTCCTATTTTCAGATATATTGTCTTCAAACACAACGATTGCTAATTAAATAATCATATCTTACATCAGATTAGATCTGACAATATCCTTATAAGTCACATGAATGTTTCTGCACTATGGAATTAAAGATGATTATAACAACATTTAGTACTTGTATTAATCTGCAACCCAGAACAATGAACTCGCATATAAATTCTAACAAAGAACTAAAATTCCAATTTGTGTATTACATTGTAATAGATGATTATAATGTGTATTATGTGTATTAGCATGTTATAACAAACATTATTGACTACTGCCTTCCAAATCATTTTGATTCCCATCATTTTTCATCGGTCTGGGGTCTCAGGTAAATTTATCTGAGCTGGTTATTTGTGATTTTCAGAGCAGATGAGCTTGTTTGAAACATGTAATCTCTACTCTTGTCCTCTGAAAGGCCTTTTCACAATGTTCCCCAATGTCTCATCTTTGACCCAATTTGCCACTGACCTTTTGAAGCACAGCCAGTGATTACCAGACAATCTGCATGATGTTTCATTAGCCTATATGGTCTGTGCTGAGGTGAAAATCCAATCAAGATAGACGATATATCAAGTTGAACAACAAAACATCAAATATATATCATGAAAGAGAGAACAAATATTTATGGAAGAAAGTAATTTTGTTTTTAGTTTGCTTTCACTGTTTGTACTGTTTTTACTGTGAATATTAATTCTGTGACACAAAGCATTTGATGCTACCTATGACACTTTCCACTTCCCAAAAAGATTTTCTCACCCTCATGTTGTTCCAAACCTGTATGCAGAACACAAAATAAGATATTTTGAAAATATTGGCAAACCAAACAGTTTTGGTGACCATTTCTTTCCATTGTGGGCCAAAAAAACACTTAAACATTTCTCAAAATATCTTCTTTCATGTTCCAAGAAATTCATACTGTTTTGGAAAACATAAGGGTGAACAGTCCCTTTATTGACTATATTTCCAGAACACTTCCCCTATTCACCACAGATTAGACAAACAGATTGTCCCACTCAAAACGTATAGAATTGATTGAGCAAAATAAAGTGATTAATTTTATAGCACCACATATAGTGCAGCAGATTAATGGCATATTTCAAGAGAATCGTTCAAATTGGTATAAAAGCATGACATTTGGCACAGATACTCTCTAAGGGTCACTTTTTGGGAAGAAGGCGTTGGCCATCCAAAAATTCAACATGGGCTATTTCTGTCAAATGCTCATTATGTCAATCGTTCAAACAGTGATGTAGGCATAACATTTTGTGAAAATACTCTCTTCAGAATGTTTTTTTGGAAAACGGTGCTTGTCCCTCAAAAATTCAAGATGGCAACCATTTTTCAAGATGGCCGCCATTTTTCTTGAATCCTTACATTTTTTTTTTTCAAATGGTGATTCTATCATGAAATTTGGTACAAATATTCTTAAAGGAACATTATCATGGAAAAAGATGTGTGCCACTCAAAAATTCAAGATGGCGACCATTTTCAAGATGGCCACTATTTCTGTCAGAGCTCAATTTAATGTGTTAAGGAAAGTTTTGTTTAATAGAGTGAACATCATTACACAACCAGGGCACACTGGTGACTTCACTGCTGTGGAACTCAGCATGGGGTTCAGTGTCAGCTGATCTAGTTTTACTTACACTGTAGTTCTTGACTAGAAGTAATAGTAAAGTTTAGTGTCCCAAATGCTGTCTAACAGCCCTCATCAATTAGCTAGTAATAGATGTAGTTAGATAGCCGCACCTGAATTGACAGGTTGTGCCAGCGCGGGAGAGCCGAGCCAAAGGTAAGCGGGGCAATACATGACTTGTTCATGTATGCTTACCTGGAAGGTGTACAGATCACACGGGACTTAAATGGCACTGGATGAATGATTGTCGCTGGGCAATACGGACTTTTAGCTCCCTCCAAAGATTTTCTATTGGGTTCAGGTCTGGAGACTGGCTAGGCCACTCCAGGAACTTGAGATGCTTCTTACGGAGCCACTCCTTAGTTGCCCTGGCTGTGTGTTTCAGGTCGTTGTCATGCTGGAAGACCCAGCCACGACCCATCTTCAGTGCTCTTACTGAGGGAAGGAGGTTGTTGGCCAAGATCTCGCAATACATGGCCCCATCCATCCTCCCCTCAATACAGTGCAGTCGTCCTGTCCCCTTTGCAGAAAAGCATCCCCAAAAGAATGATGTTTCCACCTCCATGCTTCACGGTTTGGATGGTGTTCTTGGGGTTGTACTCATCCTTCTTCTTCCCCCAAACACGGCGAGTGGAGTTTAGACCAAAAAGCTCTATTTTTGTCTCATCAGACCACATGACCTTCTCCTATTCCTCCTCTGGATCATCCAGATGGTCATTGGCAAACTTCAGACGGGCCTGGACATGCGCTGGCTTGAGCAGGGGGGACCTTGCATGCACTGCAGGATTTTAATCCATGACGGCGTAGTGTGTTACTAATGGTTTTCTTTGAGACTGTCGTCCCAGCTCTCTTCAGGTCATTGACCAGGTCCTGCCGTGTAGTTCTGGGCTGATCCCTCACTTTCCTCATGATCATTGATGCCCCATGAGGTGAGAGCTTGCATGGTGCCCCAGATCGAGGGAGATTGACCGTCATCTTGAACTTCTTCCATTTTCTAATAATTGCACCAACAGTTGTTGCCTTCTCACCAAGCTGTTTGCCTATTGTCCTGTAGCCCATCCCAGCCTTGTGCAGGTCTACAATTTTATCCCTGATGTCCTTACACAGCTCTCTGGTCTTGGCCATTGTGGAGAGGTTGGAATCTGTTTGATTGAGTGTGTGGACAGGTATACAGGTAACGAGTTCAAACAGGTGCCGTTAATACAGGTAATGAGTGGAGAACAGGAGGGCTTCTTAACCCTCTACTGCACGGTGTTGCCATATGGCAACATACCCTTTCTTTGGACATTTCTTGAAATTTGAAAATAAACATGAGCTCTGATTGATCTTAAATTCATGGTAGAACCTGGTTGTAACCAATGATATGCTTTGATGACATCACATGACACTACACACCCTTGCACTGACATTCTTTTCACACACTTTTGATGACTCCAGTTACTGAAAAAGTGCTCGTGAATATGTGAAGATTTTCCTCAATTTGTCATATTTCTTCAGAATTTAAAATTACATCAAGCATCTGGGGAAAGCTCTAATCTTTTTTCAATCATTGTCACATTGTTTTGATACTACTATTACCTTTTTATTCAATAAAATAGGTATGTTGCCATATGGCAACATTGTGCGGTAATGGAACAATATTTTGCCCATGCTAATGCAGAGTAGCTTTGTATGAATGACAATGTATGGATGCACTGATATAGTTGGATGGTTGTATTCTACTCATATATTTATATACAGTATATTTGTATATATTTATAAAGTAAAGTAAAAGTAAAGTATAAAAGTAAAATATATATATACGCTTATTTTGTTTAGAAAATGAAGCCGTCAGTGTTCTATGGCAAGGCTGAGAGGAGGGCTGAAATGTACAGGGTACAAGTGGTTATACCATCTCATGAAAGTGAAATGTTATTGAAATAATCGTTTCACATTGTTGAACAGTTATTATGAGTTTGTGTCAGATGTTTTGTAAATGTTGTTGAAATAATTGTTTCACATTGAGTAGTTTCACTTGAACAGTTCTTATGAGTTTGCGTCAGATGTTTTGTAAATGTTGTTGAAATAATACTTTGAAAATTAGTTTCATATTTTGTACACAAAGCTCTTGAAAACATTTTAAATAATAAAAACAATTTCATTTCTATAAGATAGGTCAGTAATCATCTATGAATTTCGTGTCATTTTGGGAGAAAACACATCAGGCTGTTCCATTGTCGCACAATGTTGCCATATGGCAACGCACCCAAAAGTACCCCCCGAAAAAAAAAAAAAAAAAAAAAAAAAAAAAAATGTTAATTTGAGTCTATTTTATATATAAAAAAACACTGTAATATTTTTTTCCATGATTGCATAATAATGCGTGCAGTTAGTTAAAACTAACAGGTCTGTGAGAGTCAGAATTCTTACTGGTTGGTAGGTGATCAAATACTTATGTCATGCAATAAAATGCAAATTAATTATTTAAAAATCATACAATGTGATTTTCTGGATTTTTGTTTTAGATTCCGTCTCTCACAGTTGAAGTGTACCTATGATAAAAATGACTGACCTCTACATGCTTTGTAAGTAGGAAAACCTTCAAAATCAGCAGTGTATCAAATACTTGTTCTCCCCACTGTATGTGCAACCTGTACCAGCAGCGTATCCTTTTTTCTAACAGTGGCCCTTCCTCTCTGTGGACTACACCTTGCCGTGGTGGAGAGGCTTGTGTATGAACGCCAATGAACCTGAGAGCTATGCCGGCGGGGATTTTATATCCCTGGCAAGTTTAACTAAGTTGGACAGGTCAAAGGAGAGGAGGCAGACAAAGCAGACATTATGACTATTTGACAGAAATGGTGGCCATCTTGAAAATGGTGGCCATCCTGAATTTTTGAGTGGCACATACCTTTTTCCAAAAGAGTGTTCCTTGAAGAGTATTTCTGCCTAATTTTATGCTTGCATCACCATTTGAACAATTTAAATAATTAAGGCGAGACACTACAGGTGAATAGGGTAAAAATTGTAACTAGCAGATATCACCATGAAACTTTCCCAGTTGATTACCTACATTAAGACGAGAAAAAAATGTATTACAAGTTTTCTGTAATTTAATGTTTAAATATGCAAATTAGGCAATATCTATAAATATGCGCTAGTTACAATATATTTTAAAAAACGAAATCTGAGTATTGGATAAAGCCAGATTAAAAAATTTATTTTTTCATTGTGTTCACATATTAGATGGGGAAAAAATTACAGAGGGATTTATGGATATCTACTTTTGTTATCCTGTAAATCATAATATACTGTCAATAGCCTTAAAAAAATGATTTTCGCCATGTTTTTTGGAATAAAATGTTATATAAATCAGGCTAGGAATAATATATTTACAAATCCCTCTGTAAATGTCTTCATAATATAACTAGGTACAAGACTGGAAAGATTGGTGTATATAGGTGCTACTGAAGTGGAGATTTCAGACTTGGAGTATGAGAGAAAGGTCATTTTGAGAAAACGGGCTTTAAAGATTTATCATCAGCCAATGAGATTGCGCATTCAGCCCTTTTACTTTCGCGATTGGTTGCTGATAAAAAGGAAATGATCATATTTGTATCCGACAGCATTGTACAGTGAAGAGAGAGCTTTCCAGCGGTGCCTGTGATGACAGAGAGCAGACAGAGATTGCGGATCGGCGGGAGGATTTACAACGACAACTTTTGTTGAATTTCCGCGAAATCTACAGACGCAAACAGACAAAGTGTAGTAAAATAAAGACCTAAATGTGTATTTCTGACTTTTTTTCACCACAGTCTGAAAGAAGACATGTTATTGAAGACAAATATCCAAAAATCTCAAAATTGACCAGTAAAAAAAACAACAATGTTTTTGCCTGCTGTGTCTCGCCTTAATATTCGACAGGAACAGTGGTCATCTTTAAAAATGGCGGCCATCTTGAATTTTTGAGGGACAAGCATCTTTTTCTATTAACATGTCCTTTAGAGAGTATATTTGTATAAAATTTTATGCTTGGATCACTGTTTGAATAATTGATATAATAGGCATTGAATAGCAATGGCGGCCATTTTGAAAAATGGCCGCCATATTGAATTTTTGAGTGGCCAACGCCTTTTTCCAAAATAGTGGCCCTTAGAAAGTATCTGTGCCAAATTTCATGCTTCTATACCAAAGTGAACGATTTTTTTTACTAATCTGCTGCACTAATAGGGGGGTTACCCATAGCTTACTTATAGTTGTCTGCATATTAAGCTGGAATTATTGAAAGAGGAAAGTGTCTTAACAGTAAAAATGACAGACGTCACCTTGAAGTCTTGTAGTGATGGGTAAAATCTGGGGGGAGAGAAGCGTGTGATTTGACCGTGGGTGTTCTTGACCCAGCTGTCAGTCAAAGTGCTGCCAGGCAGAGGATCTCTGCATTGACACAGGGGGGCAACTGCCAGCTGCAGCTGGTGTTTTCAGTGCCATGGGCACTTCAGCACTCCCCACAGCCCTTGGAGTGCATTCCTCATGGTCTCTCCTGTTTTTAGCGCGTAGTGATTTCCATTTCTCGGTACTCCTCTGTCAGAGTGACTCACTACTGCCCACGATAAGCCACGAAACATGCCTCTAATTACACACTGCAAACAGGAATAAGCTGCGTTGTCAGAATCTGAGGCTGTTTAAACGCTAGACAGCTTCACCATCTGTGGAGCATTCCAAAAATGTTTACTGCGGAAGTAAATCATTTACTGTGGGTTTTGTCTGTTCCTTTCTTCTTCTTTGTTTTTGGAGAAAAAAAAAGTAAAACCACAAAAAGTCCTGAATGAAACCCTGTCACACTAATATATGCCATTTATCCATTTGGCATATGCAACTTCAAAGCAAAGCAACTTCGAGGTTGCTCACAATTAATCTGTTTTGACTTTAGCATGTAGCTAAGCTAACAACACAATAGACCTACACCAATAAGTTCAGTCATTTATTTAACTGTTTTTTGTTGAAATTTCCAGTATTGAATGAATTGGGGGCCATGCATCGAAGGTGCATAGGAACCTATTGTTATTGTTAGTGTTCTCCTTTCAGTGCTATTCTTTCATTTTTTTCCCCTCCTCTTCCGCTCTTAAGCCTATGAAAGCCCATTGAACCGCTTACTGTAAAATTATGAAATTTGTCATTGATGGCATAGAGGATATAGAGGATTGATAGAGGGCAGTCTGAACATTAACCACAGCAAATTTGTAGTCTCTAACTCATTCCCTCTACTGCCACCAACTGTCTAATAACAACGCATTCTCACCCTAGGGCGTCATATACTGACGCTTTTGACATTTTGTCTACATCCAACGCACATGGCACCCTTTAGCGTCAATATGACACGCACAGAGCTTTGTTCGGTTATGGTTAGGTTTAGGTCTGGGGTAGGGTTAGGGTTAGACCGCTAGGAGGCGCCTTCTGGCCCATATCTATCTGCGTCTCATATTGACGCTAAAGGGTGCCATGTGCGTTGGATGTAGACGAAATATCAAAAGCGTCAGTATATGACGCCTTGGGATGAGATCGGGCTGTTAATAACCTTTAACATTTTGATTTGTCTGAAAAACCTACTTTTTTGACCTGGACCTAGATGGTTTACCTGATTTTCATTAAATTTTTCTCACGTCATCTTCAGACTGGGCTGGCAAAAAAGTTATTAAAAGATTTTTGATAAACCATATCATTCTCGGTTAACACAATAATGAATTTGACAAGGAGAAGAGAAGGAAGGAAGTGATACAGGTTTGGAACGACATGAGGATGAGTAAATGGTGACTTAATTTTCATTTTGGACCAACTATCAGTATTTTCTGTACAGCCATTAAAAAAAAAAAAGTTTTATTTATTTTTTTCTCCTTATCTGTTTTTTATGACTTATTACAGTACATAAAAACAGGAAAAAATAGACTGTGGTTGGTCACTTTACATGTTGGAAAGACGGTCTCTTCAGACTAGGAAGGCAGGAAGGAAAAAATCTGACTAGTAGACAGAAAGCAGCTTACTTAGTTTTGGAACAGAGCCTCTTCCTCTGTTCCTCTTCTTGTCTGTGTGTCCAGGGGTGATACCAGCAGTCATTTCCTTTTACTGGTGGACAGTAAAAATATTCTCTTGATAGATGAGTGCTGAGACGTGAAGATGACCGTGATCGCGTGACACTGAGGTTCAGTTGGAGCAGGTCACCTTAGCGGGACTTATGCTTGAGTAAAGTCTGTTTATCTGTCACATAGATACAAACTAAAGTACAACAGAGAGCACAAGAGTTGTGGAAGCTACTTTGAAGATTACCAACTACTCAAAGTTTTAATGTTAAATTACAGTCAAGCTAGTCTTTTGAAGAAATCAAGAACACCTGTTATTATTTCAATTATCTCAATATCAACATATCAAATGTGTCTCCCCTGTAAACAGATTGGTAACACTTTAGAAGAATGGTCTGTCATTAATGGGTAACTATGCATGACGTAAAGAATTACCAATTAATTACTAATCACAATATTAACATGTGGCTGAGACGTGAGCACTTGTCTTTTCAACTTCATAAAATGCATTATATTTACTCAGGTGTTACAGGAACTAACATTTTTTTCTACTCTCTAAAATAATGGTCCAGATCACTAGTAGTTCTTGAAGAGTTATTAATTAGTCATGCATTTTATGATCATGTTTAGAGTAAAATTGATTTAATTCATGTCTTAGGTTTTGTCTCACATTTCCATCTCTTTCCCTTTCATGAGAAAATAGGTCTTGATCAAATAATTCCCGTGCACATGCAGTCTTTAATTAAATTTTAACGATTTCAAATGACACTGCACAGCTAACACACAACGATACACATACAGCAAATTATATGTTAATCAGCTGTGTTATGGCAGCAGTCAGACAGAGACACTGTCCCATAACAGACCAATAAAATGATAATTACAGATGATGCTTACAGATGATAACAATGATAAATCTGTTCTCTACATCAAATCACTCTTTTGAGAGAAGCTAGATAAGCACACATGACCTCTAAAAAGTCACACCTTTCTTTGGGTGTTTTGTCTTTCTTCTTAACTGAAAATCTCTCTTTTTAGACTTTCTCTGGTTTTCATAAATCCAGTTTCCCAATCAAACTCAAAGTGTTCAAGGAGTAAAAGTCAATGGAGGTGTTGCTTTAATTAGGCGAAATAGGTTTGAGATAAATGCGGGGTTATTTGTCTTGGGCTGGAGCGGTGGTCGATATCTCAGGCCGTTAATTAGACCTGCTCAGGGGGCTGCCATAGATTGCAGGAAACAGCATTTCCACAAATAGGTGCAATTCGCTGAGCTTTAAATGATTTTTGGTCTGTTTAGTTGCCTCACTTTGTTCTGTCAGATTCTGAGCTCTAAACACCAGTGTCCAGAGAAACTCTGGTATATAACACATATATTGTCCTCAACGCCACTTTCTGTAATTTTTTTTCACTGTAAGTGTTTCATTTTCAAGTCAGAAGTCGTCACATAGACTAATTTAACAGGGTCAGCAAGTGACCTGGTGCTTCATTCTTGATGGTGTTACCAGGAAACACCCAGCCAAATCACTATTTGAAAAATGTTAATGTTAAAGGTGGGGTAAGTCGTTTTTGAAATATGCTGTTTGGAAGTTGGTCAGACCGACACCACAACAAACGTGTAGCCAACCAGCAGTAGTAGTATATAGAACAGTGGAGGAGAGAAAACGAGCAAAATGGAGATTTGAACTGAAAAAAAGACTGCAGAAATAGAGATGAGACACAATACAAAAGAGAAAAGATCAGAAGAAATCACTGTTTAAAAAAAAAAAAAGGATTATTACTTGGCAGGAGCTTTAGGAAACGGGTTAATGTTAGAAAAGCTGTCCAGTGCTGGAGAGAGCTAAGTGGGAAGGCCTGAAAACAGACGTGGGTCCACACGTGAGTAAAGATCCGAAATTCTCGTCCGAAACTTTCGCACGTTAAAAAAGAAATACGACCTCACATTGTGTCAATCACGTTTACACACTGCCTCCAAAACTTTCATCTGTCATAAAGAAATTCGGATCAGGTTAGATTTTCTGCGTTTTTCGCATCCGTAGCAAGCATTTTGAGAGTTTTTTTTGACAATTCAGAGCCACCGAATGACGAATTTGAAAAAATGCATACGAAAATTTCGGACTTCAACACTGGGTTTGGGTGTCATTGTTTGTCTGGAGCTGCAATGCTGTTGGCAACTAACAACCAACTCTTGTTTGTAATTATTATTGTGTAGCCTACTGTACGTTAATTGTTGCGCTTCCTTCTGTTGCGCTTCTGCTATGATAAACAAACATCCTCTCTTGGATTGCGTGCGTAACGGAGGCCAGTTAGTGAGAGTCGCCTTGGCGACTGCTAGTGAATGCGGTGGATAGCGGTGCACTCGACTCGCTTGCAGGGAGATCGGGGTTCGAGACCGCCTCGGAGTGGAGCTGTTAGGATTGGAGTGTGAATTTTAGAGGCGGAGCAATGATGAAGGGGTGTGTTTGTTTGGGTTGATTTCAAATATCAATGGGTATCGAGAATCGGTTCCATTTTAGAACCGGTAACAAATTTCCAAAAACCGGGGATTCAATAAGACGCACGCATTTCATTTCTGCTTATCGATTCCTGACTTTCTCAGTCATTCTCGCGCAGTGCCGGTGAATACAGCTGTATTGATCTACCAGGACCTGGCTCCCACAATGATCAGATTTCATTACGCACATGCGCTGTTGTACGTCACATTTTAACAGACACTAGTCTGTTACTTAGTTTAAACTGTAATTACACTCCTCACCACTAGGGGTAGTAGGGAACATATGTGCTTAGATAAAGAAGCAGGTGAGCAGTAGAAGAAATTTGTCAAAATATAAGGTTTTTAAGTGTGTGGATGGACCATAAGCTGACATTTGGAGACCATATACAGAAAAATGTTACCAAATGTAAGAAGGCAGTCAATGTTATGACATGCCTGGTGGGAAGTGGTTGGGGTGCTAGTATGAACTCTCTTAAACATATTTATATTGCTTTAATTAGATCAACATTGGATTATGCATGCATTTCATTTAGTTCAGCTGCAAAATCTCATTTGCAAAAGCTTGACCTGGTCCAAACACAAGCCCTCCGCCTATGTAGTGGTGCAATCAAGACTTCTTCAATCCCAGCTCTCCAGGTGGAGGTTGGGGAGATGCCTTTATCTCTGAGATGTCTTCAGCTTGCCATGGTATATTGGGTATACTTGCATGGTATACTTGCCAACCAAACCAGTGTTGAACGCATGTTGGGAACATGGAAGGAAGCAATTTAACAGTTTTGGATGGGTGGGAAACAGTCAAGCCGAGAAACTGGGACTAGTTAAATTAAATAACAGCTGTACAGTGGCATTACCTGCTATTACTCCTTGGATATTTCCATTACCAGTTGTGGATCTTGAAATCGCAAAGATATTAAAACAATGCAAGGAATATGGTGGGATGAACGATCTGGTAAAACAATATCTAGGTCTCAAGTATAATAATAGTATTCAAATATTTACAGACGGCTCAAAAGACCCAAATACAGGAAAGACAGGAGCAGCAGTATATATACACCACATTTTCAGAAATCAATACTAAAAAGAACTTCAGACCATTTAGCAGTTTACACTGTGGAACTTTTAGCTATTTTACTAGCACTCACGTGGATAGAGGAGGTTGGGCATAATCAATATATCATCTGTTCAGACTCAATGGCATCATTAATAAGTATTGCAAATTGCAAATCTGTTTGTAGGCCTGACTTGATATATGAAATCTTTCAGTCAATATAGATAACAAAATCTTAATATTATAGTGTGTTTTATGTGGGTCCCATCTCACGTTGAAATAGAGGGTAATGAAGCAGCTGATCGTTTGGCTAAAAAGACTCTTAAGTCAGACCTGCAATGGACAGTTCCATTGAGTAAAATGGAAATGAAAAGTGTCATTAAAACAGGAATCAATAGGTTATGGCAAGGACAATGGGAAAAGGAGACCAAAGGTCGTTTTTTATATAAAGTACAGAAACAAGTGACAACAAGGAGGCAGGGTGGTTGGAAGCGAAGGGGAGAAACGGTGATCACAAGGCTAAGAATTGGACATACAGGTCTCAATCATAATCTCAGTCGTTTAGGGAAACACGCAACAGGACTATGCATTAACTGTGACAAGAGAGAAACTGTAGAGCATGTATTACTAGAGTGTGAAGCATACAGCACAGAGAGAACCATACTGTTAGAACAAGTCAAAGAATTAGGTTATACACAATTATCAGTAGAGGGTTTACTTTCTTTTTCTATATCAAAACCATCAGCATGGCCAGCTCTCATGAGATACTTAAAAGAAACAGGTTTATTTGATCGAATTTAAGAGCAACCAAGAATACACTTTTTTATATATACATTGAAGCTCCACACCCCAAACAGTTGGTGGCGGTAATGCACCAAATTGTTATACCAACCGCCAATAAATTTAAAGAAGAAGATGAAGAAATTTGCTTGACTACCGATATGGAAGCATGGCTGACCTCCTTGGTCAAACCAAAGTCCTTGTTGGGAAACATTCTGTTTCATGCTCAGCTGTAAGTAAGATGATTATGTTCAAGTTGATGTTTATTTATTTGTAAAAGATTATCTTTGTGCTTCTTGAATATATTAGATTTAATGCAGATAAATAACTGGAGGCATTTTGTGTTTTTGTAGAAGGACTTTTCCATATATGCTGAATCAGTGGGGATTTCTTTAAGACTGTAAGGGAAGACTTGTCAAAAAATGAATGGTCAAATATATACTATTGTGTTAACATTTTATTGACTTAAAATGCATTAGAAAACGTTAATCTCAAAGACGAGTTCGTTCAGAATCAGTTACATATAGCAGGTCAGCTGACTCGATTTCCTTCTCATACATTCACGTAGCATCACAGTGCTTGCGTCCCTGTTGAAGCCCAGCGTCCATTGACTTCAATGGGGCTGCTTTGAACAGTTTTTTTCAGTGCTTCGAAACTAGACGGTCATTGGATAAATGCTGCGATTATGTCCCGCCCACGGACGCTCAGCGTCTCTGGGAGTGAATGAGGAGTGGGTTGGCCTGGACTCCGGGCTTCTGCGTGATGACTGGAGGGTCTGTCGAAAGGCTGCATCTCCTTTTGATTGACAGCGATTTCATACAATAAAAAGTAGCTGATGCTGAAGCTATTCGAGCTCAGTTTTGCAAGTGTAGTCGAAAAAAAAACAGCTGCAACCTATTTCTTGGTATTTGCTTGTCAAAATTGCTAGCCAATTTTCATAATACATTTCACACAATTATACATTTATACCTTTATTATATTATTACTTATATTTGTTTTATATTATTATTATAATTATTATTAGTAATAATTAAAAAAATAATTATTAAAATAATTTACATTTTATTATTTATACCTTTTATTTTATTATTACATCAATTATACCTAACTCTGCTGGCCATTGAGAGGACACTAGTCAAGCCACTGGAAAAGACGCCTAGTTGGTACGACAGGGTCACAGAGCATTCTGTTGAAAAGGAACGTAGAATTTACGTATAAATAAATGGACAATTTTTATGATGTAGGCTGAAAATGAGCTTCCCCTCTTTGAAAGACCAGCAGCTGCCACTGTGCTGAATGCATATTTGTGCCAACTTTGTGGTCCTTGTTTGGATGTTGCCACTGCTACAGGGTTCATGGTTTGATGTAGCTACATAAGATATTGTGATTACCGCTACAGACACCCTTTGATTGGGAATCTATATGTTTGATCACGGTCATCTACTTCATTGTGTATCATTACCATGAAACAACATCATCATCATTGATGACTCCTTAGAGACAGCTAAGCCTTGCATCTGACTTTCAAAATCACATTAACTTTCTACAACAGTGAAGTTTATAAAGAATGAATCATAAATTGTACCATATATATCTTTTTGTGCTGTTTTTTTTTTTTTTATTGCAATACTGTTTGAATGTTGTTTGTTTCTTTTTTTTTTTTGTGAAATCTCTTCAAACAAGTCAAACTTTTTTCTTAATTAGACTTATATCTGTCTAATTGTGCTCCCATCGACTGCTGTCACTTATTTAAAACAGCAATTATTAAAAGTGTGTGCGTCAACTTTTTGTGACAAAGGTCAGAACTCCTGTTATGATGTAGATTTTTTGAGGTGCACTCTTGTCATAAATTCATCTATTACTGTTCCTACATAATTTGTAACAAAAAAACAGTGCTAAAATATCTATTTAGGAGCCTTAGACCTTTCCAATGATATATAGTTTGTCATGATTAGATTAGGATTTAATTGTAATATAGTGAAATAAACTTAGCTCAGTGTTAACAAAAAATAGTTTTTGTTTAAAATGGAGATCACGATTACACACATTAGACAACTACACAGACATTTGTGGTGATAGTCGGCAGTTTATTGGTTATTGCTTAAAAGTGGCAAGAGTAAATGGTAGAAATATTTATTCTACAAGTATTTGCCCTTTTTTTTTCTCTCCAAAAAATATTGGAATCGGAAACAAGAATCATTAAGAACCGTATTCGATAAGCGGAATCGCTGAAATTGAAACGGTATGAGATATGATAGACTTTAAAATAAATGTTGAAATATTGCAGCTGTGTAATTTTCTCAATATTAAATTGAACAGTAAGTCTTTCAATAGAAAATGTCTCAACTAAAATGTCTTAAACTAAACTAAAAAAAAAAAAAAAAGGTCCACTAACTTTAGTTTAACTCTCAGACATGCCCAAAGATCCAGTCTTGCATTTTTAGTTTTGTATGTAAGGTGAACAAAATAATTAATTTTGATTTAAATTAAACTTTTTTTGCAGTCACATGGGCTTTGAATATTGATGGGAGTTTTATATCAGATTCGCTGAGTGTTATTAAGTCAGCAGGGTACGGAGTGCTTCCAAGAACAAAAATAGAGGAGACCGGTGCTTGCTGTCACACTTTTTACTCCAGTGAATTTCTCAGGGTAGGTTTATTTTTTATAGTCATTTACTTTATAGTCACAAACCCTAAAGTCTTGACTCCAAATAAGATACTGAATATTCCCATCATTATTGTGCTAAAAAATACAGCTCAATGAATGCACATTAACTTTTTTGTGACAACATTCCCCAATGAGCTGTAAAACTTTTCTTACTGTAAAAATGAAAATTCTGTCAGTAATTACTCACCCACACGTCGTTCCAAACCCGTAAGACATCTTCGGAACACAAATGAAGGCTTTCTGGGCCTTGAAAGTTGCAAAGACGTTGCTGTCTATGGGTGGTTCAGAAACCTCTCAGATTTCATCAAAAATATCTTATTTTGTGTTCTGAAGATGAACGAAGGTTGGATGGGTTTGGAACGACATGAGGGTGAGTTATTACAGACAGAATTTTCACTAATCCTTTAACTGAAAGCAACTTACACTGACATATCTATCTAAAAAAAAAGACATTTTTATAAAAGCTGCTTAAATACCCTAATTTTATTAAGGCCTAGACCTGGCTTAAGCTAAGCCCTGTGTGGAAACCAGGGCCATTTTGTTCATACCAGTAGTCAGCTTACAAAAACGTTTGTGAACAAAGTCCTTAATAAATACTGTCAAGACAAGGTTAGTGACACAATAAAGTCTAATATATATGAATAGCAAATATGCTAATGACTAACCTCTGAACAAACTCAAGGGTGCATGCTGCCTCTTCCTGGTACTGCAAGCTGAACTCATAGGAGGAGGCAAACAGCGCTGCCAGGCCAGTGATCCTTCACACACACGTTGACCTTCCAAACGTAATATCCAGCACTGGTTGCTTAGAGATTGACCTGTAATTGAAAAAAAAAAAAAAAAAAAAGAAAGAAAAAATTCAATGTACTTGTTTATTCATAGTTCTTCTACTACATAACTGTCAAACAAACTCTGAAACACCATTCTAAAAGTTCATAAAGTTCTACTTCTTACATCAAGAAGAATTTACTAGACAAGTAAAAATTATTGTCTTGTTTGTTTCCTGAAAAAAATTTGCTTACCGCACTGGCATATTATTTTGCTTGTTTTAAGCTTAAACTCACTCAATTTTGACTTATTCTTTCAGAAAACAAGACAATTTTTACTTGTCTATTAAATGCTTAAAAGACAGTCGAAGTTATCTTTTTAATGTGAGTTGACTCGAAATAAATAAAAAAAAAAGAGAAAAAAAAGAAATGCAAAACTGCAAAGTTGCATTTGTCATACGTCACAGTGACAGCAAGTGGACTTTTGAAGCTGGAATAATGAGTGGATTACGCATGCTCTTTCAATCGGCAAGAGAGGAATAACATGGATGGAACTTTCTTGGAAGGAGGATTGTATGCATCACAGTCAGGAACAAGGTGGCTACTAACATTAGGTAAGGCAAAGTTTTATTTTCGCAACTTGTTTATTGACTTATTAATAGCAATTTGCTGTGGAATATGATCAGGTTTTTGCGGGTCCAGCTTTCAAATAATAGACGGGCTGCACCGGTTCCGGGTAGTAGATTTATGGCAGTTCTCGGTACTACACAGAATGCTATGTGTAACCCTTACTTAATTTCAGGATTAACTAGATGTACCGCATGGCGGTACAAAATATGACCGCCGCTCAGGCCTGCACTGGCTTTCCACAAAAATAAATGACGTGGAGCAATTTGGCTGTATTGCGTGTTTATGTATATACCTAAAAAAAGTAGTAGTATGTGCATGTCTGTGTATGTGTGTGTGTTTGTGTTTGTGTATGTGTTTGTGTATGTGTGTGTCTGTGTGTGTGTGTGTGTGTGTGTGTGTGTGTGTGTGTCTGTGCGTGTATGTATGTATGCGTGCGTACATATGTGTGTTTGTGTGTGTGTGTGTGTGTGTCTGTGCATGTGGATTTGTATGTGTGTGTATGGGTGTGTGTCTGTGCGTGTGGATGTCAGTGTGTGTGCATGCTTGCGTTTGTTTGTATTCCTGCATGTGTGTGTGTGACAGTTAGGGTTGCCAACATCAGAAAAAGAAAATGCGGGACAATCGTGGTTATTTATAGGAAAATGAGGGACACTCAAAATATTTGTACTGTATCACACAGTGTACGTCATTTCAGTGTCTGCAGTTAAGTTTGTGTTTAAAAGGTTATCAGACATAAACACATTTGTATTGCTTAACCTATTTATGTATTTAATTCTAAAAATAATTTTAATGTCATACATGAAAAAAGTCACATTACAAACAAACCATAGTTCAAAATAACAGCATTTATCTAAAATAGAAAGCTTTTTTAACATTATACACTAGGCTTACAGTTCAAAAGTTTGTGGTTAGTAAGATTATTTTTTGGGAAAAAAAATTAAGAAAGTAATTGCCTGCTTTTATTCAGCAAGGATGCATTACATTAATCAAAAGTGACAGTTAAGATAATGTTACAAAAGCTTTCTATGTACTTTCTAAAAGCTTTAAAACATTAATAATAATCAGAAATGTTTTTTGAGCATATTATTCCCTCAGGTAGATTACATGTTTTCTTGCGTGGCTGGATGTTAGACTCATGAACAATAATCACGTTGTTTGCATTCGCCAAAATTGATTAGCCGAAATCAAAACGTGGACAGTGAAAGGAAATTACCGTTAGCGCGAGACGAGTCCGGCTTGAAGCGAAAGCGGCCAGACGGCAGAGGATGTTCGCAAATCAAACAATGATTTTTTGTCTCAAAACATTGATTAAAAAAAGCTGTGATTGGATGATGACAGGTGTCGGTGATCATTCTCAAGTGTCGTGGTCAGCACTGCTGCTGTTGCTGTTGTTGTTGTATCAGTCAGTGGTTTATCAGCTAGTCAAAAAACGGGACACGGGAGGTCACGCACGGGACAAATAAATTAGGCCCAAAATACGGGACGTCCCGCCTAATTCGGGATAGTTGGCAACCTTAGTGACAGTATCATCCTAAACCAGCAACCCTTCGCTCAACACCACCATCTACAGGCCGATGAGTGTACAGTCACTAAATGTGCACACAAATGAATTTATTTTATACCCCCCCATGGATGAAATTTGGACCAAACGAAATTTTTCCGTAAAAGTCTAGTGGGGCTACATGCCCACCAAATTTCATGTTCCCCGGTGTTTCGGTGTCCCTGGTATCGTTGACGAAAAATTCAGTAGATGACGGAAAAAAAAAAAAAAACACTTTGACAATCCCTATATGACCGCTTTCGCTAGCTACGCTAGCGGCGGTCATAATAATAAGAATTGTATAGTTTAAACAAATTAAAAAGTATAGTTATGATTAACTGAAATATAATGTAGGAGGAAAATAAATGAGGATTGCTAGAAACTTCAAGGCAGGTGTTTTGGAGCTGATTGGAGCTTCACTTTATAGGACAGTGGCCCCCAGGAGCGTAGTTTGACACACATGTTTGGACTGACCGTCAGCTGCTTTCTTGAAGTGCTCTTCTCTACCCTTCGATCTCTTGGGATTTATCTTGAAAAGGCATCTGTCAAACAAACAACTTAAGTAATGAAACAGACTCTAATATTTAACTTTTAATAAATTAACAGTAAAAATATCAGAATAGTGGAAATTGGCACAAAGCATGTGTGTTGAGGGAGTTTGCAAGAGAGACGGTGTGTATGCAAGAGAATGTTAGTGAGTGAGTGAGTGAGTGGTAGAGAGAGAGAGAGTGGTAGTGTGTATGTGACAGGGCCTAGGTCTACACTAAGATACTTTTGAAAACACATGTTTTTGTTTGTTTTGGCCTTCCTTCCATACAGATTTATTTATTTTTTGTCCTGAAAAAAGTTCTCTTGGTATCATCACTATTGGCTTTTATTACATTTTACAGCATGCGCAAGAAGATAAATTAAGAGTCTTCCAACATCTCAGTGTGAACGAGAAACTTTTGGAAAATAGTGAAACGATAGTGTGGTCTGAGAACATCTTAAAATTAAAACAATGTTTTCAAATGTGTCTGGATTAATGTAGATGTATCTAGAGAGAGTGTTTCATTACTGTTTTGGTGAATGAAATTAACAGCTAGTTTCGTACCTCCGCAAGAACTCTAGCGTTGCTCCATGGCCTGCTGGGTATGAAATGTTCAGGCAGCTGTTGGAGGCAAACTCAACTCAACAGCATCACTGAAAGTCTACAATGTACAATAATCTAAAGAAATGTTCATTGAGCCCTATCTCTGTCCGTGCCTGTTTCTTTGTTTGTGTTTCAATGAAGACAGCGCATTCATTTAGAAGGTGATTAAACTGACTCGAACTATTAGTGCATTTAACTGTTTGAACTTCCATCCAATCAGAATTGAGTATTCAGATTCAAAAACATAAAAAATAGTAGGCCTAATGTTTCCAAACTTTTGACCGGTAATGTTACTGAATGTATGTGTATATATAATTCATGTATATTCATGTTCATATGTAAAGTGCCCCCCCCCCCCCCCCCCCCTTTACTTTTGTTGCAGAAGCTACAGCATTGTGATAATGTAATAATGCAATTATTACAATTATTTATATTGAGACTTATATTGCTGGACACTCTGATATTTGTTGTTTCTGTGGTCTTTGTGGACTATGCTGTTTTTTTTGCTAACTGTGGTACAGATGGTGGGGGAACATCCAAATGACTATCAGTTGCAGCACACAGTTCTTCGTCACTGTCTTCATTGGATTTCTCTTCCTTTTCCATCTCATTTCCTTACAAAGAGAGGATATTTCTTTTTCAGGTGTGTACTCAACAATTAAAGGTCCTTCAGTAAGAAGAAATTCTTCGATTTCCTGATTATGCATGATGTCAACATTGCATTCACTTTTGATGAATCTGGTTTGGAGTGAATTGGTGATTGATAATAATAGTTCTACTGTATATTCCCTAACATAAATGTTATGTTGCCGTTGCATTTTGTGATGTAACTTGATCCTCTCCGTAAGATTTTATAAGATTGACATCTGTGAAATGGATCTTTTGGAGACGTCATTTTGAGGATTTTTTTTGGCATTTGGGACAAAGTTGCATTACACAAATTGCAGCACCTTCAACTGGTGAGGACAGGTGGTTTAGTGATACAGTATTAGGGATGGTTTTGTTTGGTACTGTAGGCAAAATAGGTGCCTTCAAAGGTGTGATGGTGGTCTGCCGTGTTGTAGTTAAAGTGAGGTTTCCATTGTACTTTCTTGTTGAAAGATTGGTGAAAGTGTAAGACTGATTGTCTGGTACCAATTCAATGTGGCCGTGACTTTATTAAAAAACATTCAAGGGTCAAGAAGACCTAGAAGCTCCCCCCTAGTGTTGCTCATGGCTACTGTCTTCAATGCCCATGTACTCAAGCAAGCCATGGGCAGGGTGCTACTTTAAGGTTGAAATATTCAAGAACATTTGTATATATGCAAAATACACTCAACATGAAGGGTGTGAACACCATGTGAACAGCTTATAAAAATATTATAATGTGATAAATGTCTATTTATTAGTTACATGAATCACAATCCATTTGGCGATTTGGCGAGGCATGAACGCTGTAGCTCAAGACATTCTTTGTCTTCCTGTAGTAGAAACACACTCCTAGAAACCTGAAAAAAAACACTGAACCATATCAAAATGAACATGGATGTAATGACATGTTGATTTGATCCAGAATCACATGAACTGAGATTTTACACAGTTTCTTAATAAATGGACCCTACATCGATACTCATATACTGATAAAATCTGGATTATCCTGTTAGATGAAATTCGTTATTTTCCATTTGCAAAGGCAAATACAACCTCAGTAATGATACTGAGTTCCCTCACAATAAAGGGCCTCTTATGCTGTTTTACATTTTGAACTTTCTGTTGTTTAATGTTGTTGTTTGAGCATGATAAAGGTCTGCAATGTCACAAAGCATAATGTCCACTCCAAAAGGGAGTTAACCCTTTATATCAGTAAGCACTGTTTCTGAAATTCCTAAAACGCTACGATTGTAGTCTTGAATTTTCTTCCAGAAAATTACGTCACAGTGTTCATCTTTTAAATAATGCTAAAAAAAAAGTGTCAATGCCTGGTTAAGTTGTGTTAGTACAGTAAACTTAAAGTTGTGGTAAGGTTTAGGGGCGTGACATTTCAAAACATGCTTGAAGCGGTTGACCAAACCACACTGGTCCAGCCGACCAATCAGAGCACATTATGCTTTTCGGAAGGAAAGGCTTCATAGAGACTGGAACTAAACAGGGGTGTGTTTCCCAAAAGCACTGTTAGCCAACTATGGTTGCAAGTTCCGACGTTATTAGCATAGTTTAATGAGTCGGTGTTTCCAGAAAACATAGTTCTAACGAACATTTACTAACAGCATCGCAAAGTTGTGTAGTTGGAACGACAACTCTCGACCTGTGGTTAGAAGCATAGTTTCTAGTTTGAATGACATGTGGATTTAATAAATCCTTATCTTGAGCCAAATTAGCAAACTGACTTTCAGTACAATCTAGATCTCTTATTTAGAATACATAAAAATGCCATTTACGTCTTTTAGTTTGTCGAGATTTAAAGCACAGTTTTTGAAGAGTGCACATGAACGAGCCTATTATTCAATCTGGAAATAAAGCAAAAATAACTTATTTTATATTTATAAAAGTTGAATATGAAAAAAAAGAAGTTTTTTTTGAAAAAGTCCTCAGCTGCCATGTTCGTAATTTATAGCGAAACATCTAGCATTAATTCGATCTCAAACTGATTAATTAAAAGTAGTAATTACTCCACCACCTGCGTGACATCGTTAACCAACGCTGTTGAACGACCAATTTGCGACAATACGGTTTCAGAAAACAGTCGTGACTAGCTAGTTGATTTCTTCAACGATGCATCGTACTATGGTAGTTAAGCAGCGGGTTACATCGTTGTACGGGAAACGCACCCCAGAGCGTTACTGACAGAATGGGAAGAGAGGTGCTGCAACAATGAAAAATATTTAAAAAAAACATTCGGACACAAACTCTTACGTTACTAAGAAACTAATCTAAGAAATGTATCTTACGTTACTAAGAACAACGCATTCATGAGGGTTCATGAAAGAAGTAGTAAAAAAGTTGTCAGTTGCTGCCAGTAAAAGTTTAAGATCTGAGGGGGAATCACAAATTACCTGTGTTTTCATGAAACAGAGGTCCAGGCCACTAACAGATACATCTAATGCATTTAAAAGCTCCACGAGAGTCCAAATCACCATATTTATTAATTTACTATAATCCATTAAATCCTTTAAAATTCCTTTAAAATTCCCTTGTGAATCCTGGGCCCTGACATGTGACATTTAGATCAGGTTATGCAAATGACACGAGTCCTCTCATCTGAATATGGAGTCCTGCTATGTCCTCTGCGAGAGAGCAAGGACATGCTGATTGGAAGATTGAGTCTGAATATGCAAATTCCCAAATGTACTAGTCAACTTTAAAAGCAGAATATGTAAAAGTGGTCATGTGTTCCCTGACAGTCTGTCAACAATATGTGTACAGATGTATATGTGGAGAGAAGGATTTTTGAAGGGTAAAATGTTAAGTCAGTCTTTCTTTCTTTCTTGTGCTTTATGATTGAAAGTTCTATTCTAGAATCTATTTTATCAAAGTGATGTGTTTCCTCTTAGGATCCCTTGGGAAAAGCCGGTAGAGCCACAAACCTCAACTAAAAAGCATCTCTGTAGAAAATCCCTCTGGAGAATGACACCTTATAAGACACCTAACACATGCTTTAGCAACGTCCTATATATCCATGGCTATTATTAAGCAGTCGTTCAGAAATAATGATTGCATCTGACCCACATTATAAACACAAATGCAACAGCGTACCTCTATGAGCCACATATTCCCTCATTTAAAATCAACAACACATTACTCACAAGAATAATTACTCTGATATTTTCAAACTTGAACAGTCTTAATATTACCATACATCAAATGTGTATAATGATTTAGCTGAATAATTAATGGACAGAGAGAGGCAAGCCATGAGTACATTACCCTGAGGACTGCGAGAGGCATTGCAGAGAATGTTATATGTCCGCTTTCATTTGATAAAACGCTGTGTGGAAAATACAAGCTTATATTACATCCTAATCAAGAAGAATTTTGAACAGTAGTTTGTATTACTTCCTCTCATTCATGATTTTGTGATTAATATTGTGAAATGTTGCAATGAAGATCTAAATTAAAGCAAGCCGTGGGAGGCTGTGCATTAAAGTGAGTTTATCATGGTTGAGCAGCGCAAAGCAGATAAAATATAAATAAAATAGGTTAAAATAGGTTTTGTTTTAATTTGTATAGTGAACTGTATGTAAATTATGTAAATTATCTAAATGATTCACTGATTTTGTTCAAGTCATTTAGTTATTTAATACAAATATATATATATATATATATCATGAATATGTACTTTTAAATTGAAAAATAGATCAATTTAAATACATACATTTGTAATATATGATTGTTAATCTGACTATATAGTAATATATCCTGATATATTTGTAAATTGGAACATATAGTTGTATTTAAATTAGGGCTGTCAATAGATTAATGTGCTTTATGTAGCAATATTCTAAATGAACTGATTTTGTTCAAGTCAAATGCAGTGTTAATGAGAGTCAATGTTCTCTCTGCCATCTCTGATGTAATAAGCCTGGTTTCCTTTACATTAGTGCTGTTTTGGACTGATTGTTTGAATATATTCGCTTACTGGATCATTGGACTGAAAACTTTCCTGGAATTTAGCGGCTTAAAATGATCTGATTGCAAACAGAGAAGCAAAAGCGGGTTAAAGCATTAGAATAGAAATTTCCGCCTACCAGGGTTACAGGTGCTTAAAATATTTAACTATATTTGAATGTATAAATATAAATATTCAGGTTTACAAGTACAAATTCAGTGTCAATAACTCAATTATACCCACAATTTTAAATGAAATACATTTTTTAATTATATCCTTTTTGATATATTGACAAAATCATTTAAAACGTAGGCTATATCTTGAACTTGCCAAAAATTTCAATGCATATCAAATCAAATCTCAAATCTGACAATAATATGTTTTTTCTTTAGCTCAGACCAGGGTAAAAACTCTGTTTTTCTACTGCTAATGCACGTACATGTTCTAGAACTGAAACCAGATGATGGCTATTAATATAGACGTTGGCTCTTAAAATTGGTACTTCCATTTTTGATGCGTCTGGTTTTTTCCATTTGTTTTTCAAGTGGTCCATCTTCTCCTCCTTTTGGTGTCTCTGTTTCAGATTTAGCTATTTTTGTCTTAGATGGTAAACATTAAGTATGAGCAGATATATATATATATATATATATATATATATATATATATATATATATATATATATATATATAATTTATTTATTTTATTTTTTTCTAGGACTTGCCTTCAGAGAAAAACAGCAGTCCCTAACCACAGAGGTAGCACCGATCTGAAAACAGAAGTAGGCATATTAGACAGGGACCCCGGCGCTGTTGTACTGACTTCAATGTTCCGCATTTCAACTCCTCCACCGAATCATTACAAAATCAATGTGAGAGTAAACCGCTCTCCACCATGTGAATTTCTGTCCCTGGAACCCTGCGTTACGAAAAGTGTGTGTGCATTTGAGCAGAGTGGATAGGCTGTGTATCTTACTACAATACCTTCGACAGACCTGTGGAAGATGTTGTATTGACCTCTGTCAGTTGCGCCCGCTCCACTCCAACAGAAACGCTTTGTGTCCTCTGGGGTGGAACACTTTTAGTGGAACATCTTAATCATGGAACATGTGTCACTGGGAAGGAATTAACCGCAGAGAGGAAATCTCCCCTCAGGACAAACCACTGCTGGTGTCAGCTTCCTGCTCAGAGTGTTACAAAAACAACCGATATATAAAAACAGACACGCTGTAGGGATAAATAACACGCACGTGCACAGCTCAGCTGAGATTTCCATGTATCATTTATGGATGAAATTTAACCATAAAACTTCTGGTAAGTAGCTCATATATGGGGGAGCGGGGCTAACACTTTACCTAACACTTTTTGACTTTGTCGGTTTGTACAAATCCACTGAAATAATGGAAGTGAGTGGAAGTGAAAAGGAGACAGAGTGATAATTTATTATATAAAATAATAAACACATTTTGAAGTTTGACAGTGCACATACTGCAAAACAGCTATAGAAACACAATCAGATATTGAAAATAATACATAACAATTACAAAGAAATGGCAAGCAACACATTGGATATAAAGACTGAAGTATTATTTCCGGTTACACTTTATTTGAAGGTGTCCGTGTTACAGTGTAGTTATGTATTAAAGAACTGAGAAATAACAATTAACTACATGTCCTTACTATAGAGTTAGGGCCAAGATTAGGAAGTGGTTCAGGGTTAGTTACATGTAATTATGCATAATTTACAGTAATTACTATAGTAACATAATAAAATGTTACTGCATTTTAATGTAAAATGTACTTAATCTGTACTTAATAATCTTTGTTTTATTTACAGAATTCCTTAATAGTGTACACAATTCTTTGTGTACACAAGTTTGAGCTTTCCTGTAGCTCAAACAGTAGAGCATTAGCGCTTGCAACGCCAAGAACATGGGTTCGACTCCCAGGGAAAGCAAGAACTGATTAGAATGTAAATGTGTACCTTGAAATGCAATGTAAGTCGCTTTGGGTAAAGGCGTCTGCCAAATGTACAATAATGAAAAGGAAAATTCTTACATGTACATGCATAATTACATGCAATTAACCATACACTCTATTCCTAACCCTGTAGTAAGTACATGTTGTTAATTAATATTACTCAGTACTTAAATGTATAATTATACAGTAACAAGGACATAATAAAATAAAATGTAACGGAGCATTCTTTTTAAAATCTAGTTTAAAACACATGACAAGTTCTAGGAAATGTACTCTTTGCATTCATAGTGGGTTCATATGTTTAAGAAAAACGTTTAAACATTTACCAGAACAATTCAAATGAATGGTTTTAAAAATGTAATGTTGTGTATCCATCAAGTTAATCAATTAACACATTTTCCTTATACCAATGATGCATATGAGTGTACACACTTAATCATTATTTTCAAAAAGAAAACATAGTTCTAACGAACATTCGCCAACAGCATTGCAAAGTTGTGTGGTTGGAACGACAGCTCTCAAGCTGTGGTTAGAAGCATAGTTTCTTGTTTGCATGACAAACTTTGTTTTCATTATTTTCAATTGTAAAAAGCCTTTTCTACATTATGTAGCAAATTAGCTCTATGAAATATTAATAATCAACAATAACTGGTTATAATTGATTATGAATATTTGGATCAGTTAATATAATTAACTTACTGTCATAAATTAATATTACAATCAATTAACCTGTTTGTCCTATGAATACTCAGTATTAACTGTTTATTAACTCTAAGAAATGTACATTTATATGATTAGTGACTCCAATTATAAGATTGAGACACGGACAACTTTACGTGTGACATGAACAAGATTTTATTAACTAGTCTAAACACTTGAACTACTCTAACATACACACACATACATGCATACAGTTTACCAAGGGAAAGAGAGCTGAAGCAAAATACAGGAAAGCAAGAAATTATAGCATTGTTTGAAATTCAGCAGCAGATCAACAGCCTTGAGCAAACCATCAGTTTAGTTCTAACACGCCCTTCTTTAAAGGGGTAAGGATACTAAGGGGCGGTTTCCCGGACAGGGTTTAAATTAAGCCAGGAGTAGGCCTTAATCTAGAATAGTTAATCATGTCTTAAAAAATGGCTTTCTGTAACACAGATTAAGTATGGATTAGTTACACCTGGACTATGGAGTCCTGAACTAAAATAAACCAGATTAATTTAAAACCAACTGTGCTAATCTGAATTAGCATGATAGAGGTTGCCTATAAAACATGGAATGAACCAAGAAAATCTTAAAATTGCATGGAACTGAGAAGCAAATCCAAGTAAACAATGGAATCAGAAAAAGACTGCAATCAAAAAAAAAAATTATTAAACAAGAGAAAATTATTTTAAGCAAGCTAAATAAACTGCACACACCAGCTGTTCTTTTGAACTTTCTATTCATCAAAGAATTTTGAAAAAAAATTGTACACAACTGTTTTCAACATTGATAATAATAATGAATGTTTCTTGAACATCAAATCATCATATTATAATGGTTTCTGAAGGATCATGTGACTGAAGACTGGAGTAATGATGCTGAAAATTCAGCTTTGATCACAGGAATAAATTACACTTTACTGTATATTCACATAGAAAACAGCTGTTTTAAATTGGAATAATATTTCACAATATTACTGTTTTTGTTTTTTGTTTTTAATCAAATAAATGCAGCCTTGGTGAGCAGAAGATACTTCTTTTAAAAACATTAAAAATCTTACTGACCCCAAACTTTTGAACAGTAGTGTATGTATATATATATATATATATATATATATATATATATATATATATATATATATATATATATATATATATGTGTGTGTGTGTGTGTGTGTGTGTGTGTGTGTGTGTGTGTGTATCCAAGTAATACACGTGTCCACTTTGAAACACAATGTTAATCTGAAGTTAATTAAACCTGCCTCCTGGTAGGTTTAATTTAAGCCTCGATTTAGTCCTGGAGTAACTCTAGTCTTCCTCCAGGAAATCAGCTTATTAAACTCTGGACTAAACTAAATCTAGGACTATTTAAAGCCTTGACCGAGAAAGCAGATTTCTGTTAATCTGGTTTAACGGGCAATTTTAGTCTAGGATTAGGCTTAATCTCTGTTCGGGAAACCACCCCTTAATGTATCAAATAATGAGATTAAGTTTGATACTTGCATGTCTCGCCCATTTGAATTAAACTCTCCTGATGCAATCTGTTGAAGCTCCAGTTGATCTTTGCTGATGTGGTTGATGAGAGAGAACCAGTGGATTTCAGAGTATCTTTGGTGAATGGAAAGACAAGGCCGCAGCCTGGTACAAGCTTGGTGGGTCCTTAGAAGCTTCTAGTTCAGCATCATATTCACGTCAGCATTTCAGAAAGGGACTAAGCGAGAGCTAAGAGCTGATCAGTGACTTTAAAGCGTGAAGATGGCATAACCTCTGGAGGTGCAAGAACCAATGAGAAGATTTCCCTTTGGGGGAAAATTTTACGACCCATTGTGTTCTAGCAGGGCATTTGAATATGTACTTTCATTGGGTGCTTGAGAAAATAATCTTTAAGATTCTTATAATACTAATGCATCACAAAGTTAGCAAAATGTAATGTAAATTAACAAATCGGAGATGAAGATTGGATTTTATAGAGACCAAACATGCCACACATATGATTTTGGTTAACCATAATATGCAAAGTCTGAAACATTAACCCAATAGAGTTTACAAGAATACAAAAGCCACACCACAAAAAAAAAAAAAAATCATGAGATGGGAAAATTAGATACATGTTTACACATTTCTCAAGTGGTTATATATAGAATATATAGGATTAACAGGGTTTTTATTTCTCTTCCTCTGCAAGAATTTAAGTGAGAGTCACAGCTTTCTGGACATTCCTTTGGATCGTAAAACTCTTATCAGTCCCAGTGTGTCCTGTAACAAGACACCATGTGCTGCCAGTGTGTTAGCTTCATTTGGGATGTTAGTTTTTTTGGGGGGAAGTTCCACAGGCATTTGTTGGGAGAGTGAGTTTGCTGGACTATTCATTAAATAAATGAATAATTTGTGTGTGTCTGATTGGTCCAGACGCTACAATTATTATATCATTCATTATTTATTCAAAAATATCAAGTTTTTGGGGAGTCTCACAACATGATATTTTACAACCTGAACTAACCTTTCCTTGTCATAAAAATATCAGATTTTATGATATTTTAAGACTTTTTTAACCTTGACACTCTTTATACGCTCTTTATACAATACAGATTGTTTCAAAGCAGCTTTACAGAGATAAAGAGGAAAAGAATGATTCAATGATGCAAACAGAGTTTAATTCTGCTGTAAAGCAGCTCCAGAAAACAGAGTCATTGTTCAGCTGAGGTCAGTTCAGTGCTGATTCAGTTCTGTTCAATAGCTGTGTAAAGATCATCAAATATAAAAATGCTATAAAGCAGCTCTGGAGGAAACAGTGATGTCATCGTGCAGCTCAATTCAGTTCTCATCCTACAGTCTCAGTCCAGATGCGACATGACAAATTTCCGAGAGTAAAATGATGCCCCGTTCTATTTCTGACATACTCCAAGCCCTCATGCTACTTCTGATATGAAGGACAAATGGATTTGCGTCCAGTGTGGAAAGCTTCTAGCTGTTGTGGCGTGGGGGGACGTGACACCGATTGTTGTCTCTTGACTGCTGTGACCCATCTTCAGTTTCAGTTTCTTCAGTGAATTGCACCATGATTTGTCACGGTCTAGGTTGATGAAAGGAGCAAGGACTCAAGTGCAGGAACAATGGGTATTTATTAAGTGGTAAAAATAAAACAAATATACAAACAAAAACTCCCCATGGGGGGAAAACAAGGCAGGCATCAAGATTAACAGAACTATGGCAGGAAACACAAGGGAACATAGACGACGAACCAGCACAGGACTGCAAACACAAGGAGACTAAATAAGGGCGCAAACAAAAGAGGGTAACGAGGGAAGGCAGGTGGGGCAAATGAATCAATAATCAGGTAACAAGATGGGAGGGGCTAGACAATCGACAGGAGAGCACATGGCACAATGAAACGCATGACAAGCCATGTGCTCACAACAAACAGTACTATAACACAAGCACATGACAAACCGGGAGTGTCAGAGCTCTGTCACCAAACCAAGATATAAACTAGACAAGTGACAGAACCCTGACACTGTGAAGCTCTGGCTTGGCTGACCTGACATGAAGAAGCTCAGCAGGCCTGACGCACACAGTCTAGCTCAGCAGGCCTGACGTGAAGAAGCTCTGGCTCGGTCGACCTGACGTGAAGAAGCTCAGGCTCAACAGGCCTGATGTGAAGAAGCTCAGGCTCGGCAGGCCTGACGTGAAGATGCTCTGGCTGGGCAGGCATGACATGACGTGACGTGACTCAGGAATGACAGCGGGCTGCTCTGGTACAGCCTCCTTGGCCGTTTCCATGAGAGCAGACAGCTCTGGAACAACAGCAGGCGGCTCAGGGATGGCATTATACTGCCCTGGAACGGCAGTGGGCTGCTCAGGGATGGCATCCAGGGTGTAAACAAGACTAGAGGAAGCCTTTCTTGAGGTGTGTGTTGCCCAGGCATGCAGGACAGCAACTACATAAAATGTGAAAAATCACCCTCTTGGCCAAGGCAGGACTGACAGGAAAAGCCTCAGTGGCTGAGACAGGAAAAGTTGGCGGCCCTGGGACCACCAGGCTTGGGACCACCGAAGTCGGGTCCTCCTGGACCACCAGGCTTGGGACCGCCGAAGTCGGGTCCTCCTGGACCACCAGGCTTGGGACCGCTGAAGTCTGGACCACCAGGCTTGGGACCGCCAAAGTCGGGTCCTCCTGGACCACCGGGCTTGGGACTGCCGAAGTCTGGTCCTCCTGGGCCACCGGCCGAAGGGAAGCGACAGGAGCCCTCCTCTTCCAATGAGGGCAAGGCGATGTAGGAATAACTGCCTCTGGGGGCGCTGCAGCTTCTTCAGCCACCACTGGATAGGAGGCTGATGGGTCAAACCTTTTCTTCCTCCTCCCTCTCCCCGAAGGAGTCATCGGAGGACCAGGGACTTGGCAGTTTGTGAGGTAAATGGGAGGTGGGCCAAGAGGCGGAAGGCCACCCTCGCATCCGCGATGGTAAACATACACCACAAACTGCCAGAATGATAGTATCCCCAGCAATCCCAGCTCCCAGGCAGGCACAGGCTCATTAAGGCTGGTGTTGAATGTGTCCTTTAGCACTGCATCGCTGATGTTGAGTCGCTACAAACAGCAACTGGTAAGTGAGGTCCTACACACTGAGGTCCTACACACTGTTCTCCCCTTGCCAAAGAGAAAGGAGCTTGCTACGTTTTTCCACCATCTGATGAGTGGAGGTGCAGGGAGATGGAAAAAGGAAGATACCCATTGTTTGCTGAGTCCTCAGTTGGCTGGTTCGTTCTGTCATGGTCTAAGTTGATGAAAGGAGCGAGGACTCAAGTGCAGGAACAATGGGTATTTATTAAGTGGTAAAAATAAAAACAAAAATACAAACAAAAACTCCCCATGGGGGGGAAAACAAGGCAGGCATCAAGATCAACAGAATTATGTCAGGGAACATAGACAACGAACCAGCACAGGACTGCAAAAACAAGGAGACTAAATAGGGGAGCAAACAAAAGAGGGTAACAAGGGAAGGCAGGTGGGGCAAATGAATCAATAATCAGGTAACAAGATAGGAGGGGCTAGACAATCGACAGGAGAGCACATGGCACAAGGAAACACATGACAAGCCATGTGCTCACAACAAATCTTGTAGCAAGAAGAAGTTGAACAAGTCTTTAGACCCCTGCGTTCCAATGCAGCTGGCTATAGGCAGCGAAGCTCACCAGGTTTAGAACAGAGCTAGTCAGTGAAGAACTTGTCTCAAGAAGCTGAGCTGTTTGCATCTACCATCAGTCGATCCAAACATAAATGCCTGAAAAATAACCAGAAGAAAAGTCTCTGTCTACCTCTCAATCTTCCTCAAGTGTTTGCAGTTCTGACGGCCTCACTGAGCTTACAGGTAAACAACAGTTCTCCTTGTTACGCTGACCACCTAAAGCGAGCCATCTACCTCCAACTGCCTCAACATACTTGAATAAAAGATGAGTTTCTCTTGGTATACGTCATTAATGTCAGACACACTGCTTTTTCTCAGTTTCTCTAGTTTGCCTTCAGTTTATTAAGCTCCATCCATGCCCTCTACTGGATGTTGGGCTTGCAATAGAGAACATAGTCACAAATCAAATTGGTGACTATGATGACAAACTAGTGACGGTAAATGATGCAACTGAGTCCAAACAGGTTGACATCGTGACAGCTACGTTCCAGTCTTCGGATATAGAGCAGGATTTTGAGTGCTGAGTTGAGGATATCTCTGAGAGAACACACACAAACATGCAGAGAGACCAACCCAGGACACCCCAAAAATTAAGCATAGAATCCTCAGCCTGTATTGAGGTCTGCTGTCCTGCAGGTGACCTGTCCTGACCGTGTGTTTGTTATCTACACCTTGCCAGCATTGCCTGCTGGTCCTGTGTCCGCCCCTTTGGCCTCCTGGGAGATCGTGTCCTGGCAAACATATCCACAACAGGACGACACTCTGACCTTGAGACAGGCATTCACTCCTCTCTGATCTTTGTCTTGCGCTGTTTACCTTTCCTCCCCTTCCCTCTCTCTGGGAATGTTTGCAATGGCATCCTGCATACTGTGCATGCTGTTTTTGCAGAATGCAATATAATAAGACAGTATGCACAGATATCGTAGATTCTATAGAATACCCAGACTACCAGATGAAAATTGTTCAGTATAGAGAACCATGAGATGAGTGCAATTTGCACAATGCAGTGTGCTTGACGTTTATTTCCAATGTGATGAAATGCGATCAGCTGCGATTTTTATTCGATTGGGCTGCCAAAAATATATTTTTATACAAAAAAAAACCCCAAACAAACAAACCAAAAAAAAAAAAGACCTATAAAATAAACAACTACATTTAGTACCATTACAAATAACATTGAGTAGACCCAACGAGTTAAGGTAACTCAAATATAAAAAAAAACAAAAAACAAAACAAAAAAAAAACATATTTATGAGTAATGTGAACTCATTTTGGAATCAGTGATAATTGTAGTTCTACCAGAAAGACTTGGGAGAATAAATACTGTGACAATTATACATTTATTAACAGCCCAGCAAGCAATAAAGTTCTTTGGCGTAGGCCCCGTCCGTAGCTCGCAATCTGAGGGTCCGGACTCTGCATATCCTGCCTGAAGATGAAGGCAGGGGCGCAGCCGACCCTCTGTGAGGTATAGGAAGGGACCATCCTGGTGGTGGTGTTGGGGAGGATGGAGGGAGGGATCCATCTTGGAGGTGGTGGGGAGGATGGAGGTGAATGGAAGCGTCAGCATCTGCGAACTCAAACGTGTGTAAGAACCAGTCTTTTATACCACGAGTATTAGAATGTGATTGGATAGATGAGAAGGTAAAGTGACGTAACATTTGAGTCTTCCTGGCAGAACTTATGCTAAAGCTTTCATTTCATGAAACTGGTCAGTATAATTTCTCCATTCACAATTATTTTCATTGAAATTTAACACAAATAATAAGTATATATATTTTTTAGTAAAATACTAAATACTAAACTATTTCTTTTCATGTAAAAAAAAAAAAAATTAATAGAATTAAGTTTTTGACAATTAACTGTTGGATTTTTGGATTCACATAAATGATATGCAGAGATTGTATTAAGGTAGCATAGGTGTATATTATTGTGATATTTACAAATCCACTAAAGTATTTTTTAGAGTGTAGAGTTGAAATGTCAACTATTAATATACTTAATGTCAAAACTAAAAAGTACTGGTATAAATTGTTCAACACTAAAAATGTGCTATTTATTTTTATCTTCATTAGATTATCATCAGCATAGAAACATTCAAATGTCAAACTTGACATTTGAATAATTTGTGAGTCATGCTTGCTTAATGCTATTTAAGTTGCATGCCTACAGTATGTAGGCGGCAAAAAAAAGACACCTAGGTTTTAGAATAGAGCAACAATATGCAGTTCATAATATACACTCTGCAATTGCAGAGTACGTAGTATGCTAGTATTCCATTCCAAACATAGGTATATCTTAATTTCCTCCATTTTGTTCTATTTCTGCTGGTGGCCATACCTCTCCTGATGTCTTGGGTCTGTTTATTCTCCCCCCCCTCCCCCTCCCTCATCTGGAGACTCTGTCCCGCTTGGCTGACGTTAGTGGCGTGTGTGACAGGGTTCATTCAGCATCGGGATTAGCTGTCAGACCGCATGTGTTCACTGCCACGGTAAACAAATGGACAAGTCTGTTCAGACACGGCAGCGAGTTTTACTTGCCAGCGCCTTCGTAATCAGTATATGACAGTTACTAAATACTCAACTGCAAATCATTTACAGAATGTCCCTACATGCTCTTAGTGTTGTGTCATGAAGATAAAATTGTGTCTGCTTGACTTATTATAACTTTTTAGGTTGACCTTTTTGACCTTTATGCTTGGAATAAAATATTAGCATACTGCTTACTGTATAATTCTCAATATAGGCCTATATAATATACACCTTCCGGCCACTTTATTAGGTACACCTTGCTAGTACCGGATTGGGCCCCTTTTTTTCCTTCAGAACTACCTGAATTCTTTGTGGCACAGATTTAACAAGGTCCTGGAAACATTCTACAGATAGTTTGGTCTAAATTGACATGACAACATCATGCAGTTGCTGCAGATTTGTCGGCTTCACATACATGATGTGAATCAGAAGATGGGTACATATTGTGGTCATAAAGGAACAGACATGGTCAGCAACAATATTCAGGCTGTGGCGTTTAAACAATGCTCAATTGGTTCCAAGCAGCCCAAAGTGTGCCAACAACATATCCCTCACACCATTACACCAGCAACACTAGCAGCCTGAACCGTTGATACAAGGCAGGATGGATCCATGCTTTCATGTTGTTCATGCCAAATTCTGACCCTAATATTTGAAACTCACAGCAGAAATCGAGACTCATGAGACCAAGTCTTTCCAATCTTTTACTGTAACAAGTGGTTATTTGAGTTACTGTTGCCTTTCTATCAGCTCAAACCAGTCTGGCCATTTTACTTTGACCTCTGGCATCAACAAGGCATTTTCGCCCACAGAACTGCCATTCACCGGATATTTTCTCTTTTTTCTGACTATTCTGTTAACCCTTGAGATGGTTGTGCATGAAAATTCCAGTAGATCAGCATTTTCCGAAATACTCAGACCAGCCCATCTGGCACCAGCAACCATGCCATGTTCAAAGTCACTTAAATCATCTTTCTTGGCTGATTAGTTATTGTTAATGAGCAGTTGAACAGGTGTACCTAATAAAGTGGCCGGTGAGTGTATATGAAATGTTTAACATTACATATTACATAATGTTTTACATATAATGTACACTGTACCAAGTGTACATACTGAAAAAAAAAAAAACCTGAATGTATCTTGTTGAAGGATTATGTTCTGTTCAGTGTGTTTTAGTTCTGTTTTCTTGTGTGACCTAGTTTCCAGTTTGTTCCCTTGATTAATCATTCAGTTCACCTGCCATTAAATTAATTGTTGTATTCTGTTTCCTGAGTCCTCCTTGCCTGTTGGATTTATTGGGTTAAAGACTGTTTTACTGATCTCATTCTTCTTTGTGCGATTGTACAGCCACCTGTGACACTTATGTGTTTTGTCTTTAATAATAAATAAAAAAATAGATAAACAAACAAACAGAAACAAAGGCTCCTTGGGGCCAATGCAAGTTAAGGTCTGTTTTTGACTTCCACCTCATTATGTAAAATATTATTCATTTTATTAATTTCAGCTTGTGGACATGCATATGGAAATGTTTTTTCCCCAGTTAAAGCTGCATTAGCTGTGTTCATTGCAGTGGGGAGAGAGATTGCCTCGGCACACAAATGCTTTATGAGAATTCAGCATCAGTATCTGTCTCTGTCAGAACACAAATCGCAAAGAGGAGAACACTTTATTGCTTATATCTATCACTGGGTTCAGGGGGTGGGCTGTGTTAATGTTTTGGTGTGGTGGTCTTCAATAAAACGAAGCGTATTGAATCGAAGCAAACACGGCAAGTGTCCAGCACTGTTCCTCCTTAATGTTGTGCTTAATTTTTGATGAATTCAGTAATAGAGTTTTGCAGGTCTTCTGATGTGCACAGAGCTCACATAAAATACATTCATCTGCAGAAACCGAGACAGAAATGAGATGGATTCGGTTAAAATGGCAAGAGGAAGATGGAGGGTTTTATACAGCACTCTTCTGAGTAATCAAAGAAAGATATTAAAGATATACCTGTGGTTTCATGCTGTAGCCCAGAGCCACACACGAGTTGCCTAGGGAAGTATCTTTATAGAGACAGAAAAAGAAAGATTAAAGGAAAGTTTTTCAGGGAAGGTAGTCAGGAATCTGTAGCAGCCAAAATTATATTTGAATTACACTCCCTCTGAAACCAACCACTGATACTCTTTTCCTGAACAGTATAGTAGTCTATAGTATGTCTATTAAATTCAGTATGAAATGAAAATGAATGAAAATCCCATTTACTTTGTTAATGCACGTTATTTTACTTAATATTGTTGAATAATGTTTTTATTTAATTAACATTACTGGCATTTACGTATATTTTTATTTATTTATTTATGTCCATCCATCCATCCATCTTCTACCGCTTATCCGGGGCCGGGTCGCGGGGGCAGCAGTCTAAGCAGGGATGCCCAGACTTCCCTCTCCCCAGACACTTCCTCCAGCTCTTCCGGGGGGACACCGAGGCGTTCCCAGGCCAGCCGGGAGACATAGTCTCTCCAGCGTGTCCTAGGTCTTCCCCGGGGTCTCCTCCCGGTGGGACATGCCCGGAACACCTTCCCGGGAAGGCGTCCAGGAGGCATCCGGAAAAGATGCCCGAGCCACCTCAACTGACCCCTCTCGATGTGGAGGAGCAGCGGCTCTACTCTGAGCTCCTCCCGAGTGACCGAGCTTCTCACCCTATCTCTAAGGGATCGCCCAGCCACCCTGCGGAGAAAGCTCATTTCGGCCGCTTGTATCCGGGATCTTGTCCTTTCGGTCATGACCCACAGCTCATGACCATAGGTGAGAGTAGGAACGTAGATTGACTGGTAAATCGAGAGCTTCGCCTTGCGGCTCAGCTCCTTCTTCACCACGACAGACCGGTACAGGGACCGCATTACTGCAGAAGCTGCACCGATCCGCCTGTCAATCTCCCGTTCCATCCTTCCCTCACTCGTGAACAAGACCCCAAGATACTTGAACTCCTCCACTTGAGGCAGGAACTCTCCACCTATTTATTTATGTATTCTATGTATTTTGTTTTGTTTTCATTGTTATTCTATTTGATGTGTGCGCATTGCTTTGACAATTTGTATGCAAAACAAACATGTCAGTAAAGTACTGAGAGAGACAAATAAAACAAAAGAGACAAATCAAACCATTGAAATCGATGAACAGGGAATTTAAAAAAGAGGATTTCAAAAATATAGAAATGCTTGATTAATCTTCATAACAACTAATTTGGTTTATGGAGGATCAATGCTTTTGCTCTAGTATAAAAGCCTCCAGCACGTGTGTGAACTGTATGCCCTGCTGAAAAATCCAGAATAAACCAGTATGAATACCATGTTGGTCCAAGCTGGTTTATGCTGGTTAGAGCTGGTATAGTGCTGATCTAGTTAGTGGACCAGCATAGTGATGCTGTTCTCAAGCTAAACTGAGCTGGTGTAACAAACCAGCAAGCAGCATCCCATTCTGGTTCCAGCATGCAGAACATACCATATGCTGGTGACCAGCAATCCTGGATTTTTCAGCAGAATGTCTGCTCAGATTTTGCAACATTTTTGGCACCCAATGTTCCCACAAGGACAGTAAAACCTGATATCTAAAATTGTGTAGAGCATTAAACAGCACTGAGCAAACAAGCAAAATAACATATTAGGCTAAATAATGACTTTATGAATGTTCGGCATGGGAATGCAGTCAGATTTTCGGATTTCTGCATTTTCGTCTTTTCAGACCAATGCATTAAATAATGGCAAACTGGCGGAATAAAAATACAGGTTCACTCTATAATTGTCAGGATACAGACCAGGAGACAGAGGTAAGTGAATCAAACACAGCTTTATTTACAGATGATCAGAGTGCGAGGTGAGTATTAATTCAAATCAAGTGCAGATTTCGTGATGAGTCGAAGTGAGGCAGATAGCAGGTAAGCAAGTTCACTTTAGATAAGCTGATGTCAAGTAATCACAATTCAGTAACTTTGTCTCTTCTCTTTCAGATGCGGTTGGCAGTAATCAGGTTTGGATGAAACACTGGACACTCAAAGGAACATAGGATCTCAGACAGCATGGAATCGGACAGGAATTCTGAAGACGGCACGACCAGATATAGAGGTTAGTGTTTCAGGTAAGTATACATACTTCTTGGAGTCTTGATGCATCAGCGGTAACAGAGACAACAGCATATGATCTGTTCCTGTTGGAGACTTGACCCAGACTGAAATCACAGTGAGAGTTTTATAGTGCTTGATGACGAGGTTGCTGATGGTGAACAGGTGCGGGTGATCAATGAACTGGAGGGTGAATGCAGGTGTGCCAAAAGAGGATTCTGGGAATTGTAGTATTAGACAGAAACAGACGGTGAACGTGACAGTACCTCCCCCTCCTCGAAGGCGCGTCCTCGCGCCATATAACATCCAAAGGGGTGGGAGGGTGGGCATCCTAGACTCCAGGACGGTCCAGGCGGAGCAGGCTGGTCAGGAGACCAGGGCGGAACAGGCTGTGGGCGTGGCCAGGGCAGAGCTGTCGGACCCTCGGACTTCCAGGGCGGTGGTGACCCTTCGGGTGGCCAAGGCGGTGGTGACCCTTCGGGTGGCCATGGTGGTGAGGACCCTTCGGGTGGCCATGGTGGTGAGGAACCTTCGGGTGGCCAAGGTGGTGAGGACCCTTCAGGTGGCCATGGTGGAGATGACCCTTCGGGTGGCCATGGTGGAGATGACCCTTCAGGTGGCCATGGTGGAGATGACCTTTCGGGTGGCCATGGTGGAGATGACCCTTCAGGTGGCCATGGTGGAGATGACCCTTCAGGTGGCCATGGTGGAGATGACCCTTCAGGTGGCCATGGCGGAGATGTTTTTTCTGGTAGCCATGGTGACACTGGAAACCTCGTCGGAGAGACCTCCGCGGTCCCCCTAGCAGGTATACTGCGCCCCCCCAAAATTTTAATGGGGAAATTGACAGGAAAGTGGGGGTCCGGCAGCAAAGAGGGTCTTGGGCTGGGTAGGACCAGCGGTGAAGAGGGCTTTGAGCTAAGCGGGACCAGCGGCGAAGGAAGAGCTTTTGGGAAGACTGGCACTGGCTCTGGCTCTTGCTCGTAGGCTGGCTCTGGCTCTGGCTCTGGCTCTTGCTTGAAGACTGGCTCTTGCTCCGGAACTGGCTCTGGCTCTTGCTCGAAGACTGGCTCCGGAACTGGACTCGGAACTGGACTCGGAACTGGACTCGGAACTGGACTCGGAACTGGACTCGGAACTGGACTCGGAACTGGACTCGGAACTGGACTCGGCTCATCTGGGCCGACAACTGGCTCTGGCTCTTGCTCGAGGACTGGCTCTGGCTCTTGCTCGAGGACTGGCTCTGGCTCTTGCTCGAGGACTGGCTCTGGCTCTTGCTCGAGGACTGGCTCTGGCTCTTGCTCGAGGACTGGCTCTGGCTCTTGCTCGAGGACTGGACTTGGAACCGGACTCGGAACCGGACTCGGCTCATCTGTGCCGATCATTGGCTCTGGGTTTATGACGCTCTCAGTCACAGGCTCGGCGAGCATGACGCTCTCAGTCGCAGGCTCGGCTGGACTGGCGTGAAGTGCAGGCTCGGCCGGACTGGCGTGAAGTGCTGGTTTGACTGGGCAGAGGACTGGTTTGGTGGATTTGGTGAAACGTAGAGCAGATCTGCGAGCTCCCCGGACTGACATTAAAGCGGGGTCAAATAACTTGGACGTCAGATCAGCACTGTTTGAAACCAGCTTTCGTGACCTAGGCCAGGTGATCTCCGCTATGGGTCCGGAGCGGTGAAGGACCGTTACCTTTTCGGGCAGGCTTGGGCTGACTGGATGCCTGGGTTTTGTTGCGTTGATGAGGGAAGCAGATTGGACGTGGAGATCAGACTGGATGTCTTCCACAGTGAGTGATGAACCACACACCCACAGCGTGCGGTCAATGAGTTTGATGAGAGGTAGTTCGAGATCATCCAGCAGCAGCATCTGGGCGAGTGGATCATTCAATCCGGTCCAGAACTCCTGTTGAAGGAATTCCTCATCCCAGTTCCCAGCCTGGTAAAGGTTAAGGTAAACTTTAGCAAATTCCTCCAAAGTTCTACCATTCTGGTCAAACATAGTGAATTCATTGGTATTCGCGGAAGCGCGGTCTGTGTTGGATCCATTGCAGTATGGTCAAGTCTTCTGTCAGGATACAGACCAGGAGACAGAGGTAAGTGAATCAAACACAGCTTTATTTACAGATGATCAGAGTGCGAGGTGAGTATTAATTCAAATCAAGTGCAGATTTCGTGATGAGTCGAAGTGAGGCAGATAGCAGGTAAGCAAGTTCACTTTAGATAAGCTGATGTCAAGTAATCACAATTCAGTAACTTTGTCTCTTCTCTTTCAGATGCGGTTGGCAGTAATCAGGTTTGGATGAAACACTGGACACTCAAAGGAACATAGGATCTCAGACAGCATGGAATCGGACAGGAATTCTGAAGACGGCACAACCAGATATAGAGGTTAGTGTTTCAGGTAAGTATACATACTTCTTGGAGTCTTGATGCATCAGCGGTAACAGAGACAACAGCATATGATCTGTTCCTGTTGGAGACTTGACCCAGACTGAAATCACAGTGAGAGTTTTATAGTGCTTGATGACGAGGTTGCTGATGGTGAACAGGTGCGGGTGATCAATGAACTGGAGGGTGAATGCAGGTGTGCCAAAAGAGGATTCTGGGAATTGTAGTATTAGACAGAAACAGACGGTGAACGTGACAATAATAGTCAATAAGTGCCACTAATAGTACTGTCTGAGCGCCACCAAGTCGTGTAACAGCATGTGACCAAAAGCGCAAATCTAATTGTTTTGTCAGTTTTCTTAGCAGTGTGATGTTAAAGCGATTAGAAACCCTCTACATAAAAAAAAAAAAAAAGATAAACATTTGTCGAGCTGACGGCATGCAGATGTTCATGTCAGACAGACGCATTAACAGCCATTCATTCAAATCAAAATGTTTACCACACCAAATATTCGCCTTGATGTGAACAGGCCTTAAGAGGGCATCACGCATACATTCACATATTTACCTTGTCGTCTCTCTTTTTCTCCGCCTCTGTTTGCAATGTCGTTCCTCTGCCGATCATGCTAAACAATAAGGGATGCTAATTTCAGCTCTGCTGCTAACTTCCTTCAGCAGCTAATTACAGCCAATTAAGTGGGAGACTGTCAGAGCCGATGGCTCTGCCTTCTGATTGGTATTGTTCCAGTGATTTCTAAGAAAAGAGAATGTCACACTCAGAAAGAGAGAAAGGGAGAGAGAGTATGCAATGCTCGACTGTCTGTGGATGATCTCATTTTCAGTTCATTTCTCACTCCTTAGGACACTGACAGCATCTACTAATGAACACACGACCACCCTTTATGTGACAGAGAGAAAGAAAGAGCAGACGAAAGAGTGGAGGATAATGATCTTTCTGCAGAGCCTCTCAGGATGTGCAAAACATTTGTTTCCTGTGGAGGACAATGATGTTGTCCCCCCCCCAAATCCCTCAAGTAATAAATGTGGTGGGTGTAATTCTATTTCCAGTATAATTCCCCTCTGTGTGTCTTTAATTGCGTTCTTGTGTTCGTTTCATGCCACTTGCCAGTGTCTTGCCTTTTTACAGATGAGGTTGGGCTTAATGATGTCTGTCCAAAGATTTAGACCAAGATCGTGGAACAACAGTGAATGTAATTGAATGGAAAAAGATAATTAAAGCAGCTGAAAGCAATTTATTTATTTATTTTGGAATACCATGAATAAAATGTTCCTACTATCTGATATAATCACACCCATCTCTGTGACAGCCCTATCCACCTTATTCCTGACGAACTTACTGCGTTTTGAATTATGGGTGGCACTTCCGGTTTGGGGAACTTCCATTCAAAAAGGCTGAAATGAATAATTTCAAATCATAAGGTTTCCCTACAAATAAAGCTGATCCGTCAGTGTTCCTTCATGATTTATTTTCAGGCATCATGAGAATAACATTATACTTGGTATTTTAACGTGACATGTTATAACAATATCTATGGTAACAGCTCTTTTCAGTCACTGCTTTCTTTTCCTCATGATTATTTTCTTTTTTCCCTTTGATATCCACTGTAAAAGTGTGAAAAAGGTCAACATATACTCCACATTTGTGGTCTGTTCTCCCGAATTTAATTTGCGATATATTCCATTAATAATTCACTGGAATGCAAGAAGAATCTCTCGTTATTCTCCCGGGGAAATGCAATTTACAATCTGTCAAAATGACGGAAATCAGTTTGAAATAGTATCACGTAATGCTGAAGTTAATGAACATTTTTGATTCAGGCAACATTAGTTACATAATACAGATATTACTACAGTGATATTTAACCCGTCCGTTATTGCTGTGGAAAGAATTGTGCTTTTGGGGTTGAAAGTACCCTGTTGATGCTTTTACACTTTTAAATTTCCTTTTAATGTTCGATGGTTGAAGGTTGAGTAGATTAATGTCATCTCATTGTGACACTTTTTAACGTATTGCGTTCCTAGAGCGAGCCTTTCACTGATTGTTTACAGCTTAACCAAAGTTACACCCATAATTCGCACAAATCGTCATGGGCGCGTAGGAATAATGTGGATAGAGTGGTGCAGTTATGACGTCAGAACCATTAAAAATGTACATTTTTACTAGTAACTAGATAAGACAGCTTGGTGTGTGCAGTGTATGTTATAGAACAAAACATCAAAGTATTGTCAAATTATGTTTACAGCAGGCTTTATTTTATGTGTAAATTGAAAAACCCCATTATAAATCGTGCTCCCGCAAAAGGGATATATAGTGTAACGCAATAACCTTAAACCATTTAAGTTTAAAAACTAATATTTATGAACTTATTCAGCCGACATAAAGAGAAGATTTCTTAATATTAATTTAAACAATAAATCCACTTATTGTGTAGCTGAAACTTAATTAAATTGTCATGACAACTCTCTGAGTGTTTGGCATGGTATTGGATATGACAATGTTAATATGTTTGGTCTTGGTGGAATAGATCTGCTATACTGTTGTTACTGCTGTTGCTGTTGATTATTGCTGCTACAGAGCAAGTATGGGACTTGCTGCTGCTAATACATACACCACATGCTGCTGTGAGCAAGTAAAGGCGGGCATACACTGTGCGATTTTCGTCCGATTTTGAGCCGAATTCTGACTCGTGCGACTCTTTGTCGGGTCGGGCCGATTTTCAGCTTTGTCGTGCGTCGTTTGTCGTGCAGTGTTCTTGCAGTGTACAGGGGGAAACGAGAGGCGAGTACCTCTCACGACCGGCAATCGGATGGTCGGATGAATTTCTGGCATGTTAGAAATTTTGGTCGCTCCTCGTGACTATATCGCACAGTTGAAGCAGAGCTACGAACCGATTGCCCTGAACTCAGTGTTTTTCCCTCACTGCGCCTGCGCGAAAACAGAAGTTTAACCATTTCATCTGCAGCAAAAAAAAAAAAAAAAACGAAAAGAGGTTGCTCTTTAAGTTCTGTAGTTCAAACTAGCTACAAAATACTGTTGCTTACCTCAAGTTTGTGTTGCAAAATGGATTAACCATTTCCCACTTCTTCCAAGCCACCTGCGATGTACACTTTGCCTCTTTTATTTAATTTGTTAAACAATGTTTTTAAAATAAAGCTGTTTTTAATTTTCATTGGTTCATTATTGCAGTGTTTGGACATATTATAGACGGTTAATAATCAATTATATGCCTATAATTCATTGTAATCGACCTAAATGTTTTAGACAATTTTCAATGAGTAAGCTTCTGTGTATTTTATTATCCTCACAGCGCGTTGGTTTTGCGGTGATACGCTATGAATTGCGTGGCAATTTAACAGCCTATCACTTTAATAATAAAAGTAGCCCAGGCCTTCCCTAATAATAATAATAATATACAATAATACTAATAATAATTTAATACATAAATTGGAAATGCTAAATCATGGATACATGATATCATCTATAGGCGCAACCCGGCACGAGGGTTTATCGCGCTGATTCGCCCATATTTCACACGCATAGTGTGAGCAGTGAAGTCGCAGCTCGACGTTCGGACCGTACAGTGTGAGCACAGAAATCCTGAGCTTTGGCTTTATATCGCATGCGATCTACTCGTTCAGTGTGAGTAGGTACCTTGCTGAAATCGCACAGACATCGCACAGTGTATGCCCGCCTTAAGACATGCTGCTGCTTTACAATATTCATACATTAATTACTTGTAGCAGATCTATACAGGTGGAGCTGGGGAAGGTGGGGAGTTTCTGAAAGCATGCTACAAACTGCGATAGCAAATACTGACCAATCAATACTGAGTAATCAATAATTACTTAATGAAATTAGCTTCATTAATAACTATTAACTAACTGACAAATTATAAAGAACATTATCGTGTGTCTGAGATGTAATCAGTCATCATTTTTACTATGAAAATAGTCATAAAATACATCACTATTTACTCAAGTGTTACCTAGTCACTATGCAGGAACTACTAGTGATCTGGACCATTATTTTTAAGTGAAAAACATGTTTTTCACTTTAAAATAATGGTCCAGATCACAAGTAGTCCTTGAAGAGTGACTAGGTAACACTTGAGTAAGTAGTGATGAATTTTATGACCACGTTGAAGGTAAAAAAAGATCATTGCTAACGTCTCAGACACAATTAGTAATTAATTAGTAATTCTTTATAAGTTGTCATAATTACTTATTAGTTCTTAATGTGCCAATCTCATTCAGTAATTATTGATTACCTAATAAGGAACTATCTTAGTCCTAAATTCGATACTTACTGATTAGTTAATATTGTTTCCATATTAGTTAATAGTAGTAGCTGAGGTGTTAATGTAGAACTACTCATTAGTCCTTCATTACTTCCTGCATAGTTACTTATTAATGACGGACCATTATTATAAAGTGTTACCAATCACTGTAATGAATGGTCTTGTGGCATATTGCTTTAATATTTTTATATAAAATGTTTGAATGTAATTGATATATGTTCAGTGCTGATGCATGGTTTTCTGACTGATTGAGTTTCTGAGTGTTTATCGGAGTTAAGCAACCAAATTTGTCATGTCAGGGTCCTACAGTGTTTGTTGATCGTATATCTGGGAGATCTAAGAACTTGTGTACGTGTTTGTGTGTTTCCTGTAGTTTATTCTGAAAAAGCTGCTGGCTAGAGAGAAGCACAAACACTTTCACTCAAAATCCAACAGACCAACAGCTTATTTATTAAACTCAAATTCATTTTAAGATGAAAAGAAAATAATTTAATCAATGGTTTCTCTCTCTTACAAGCCTGTGGCAAATCAGATTCAGTGCATCCAGGAGGAAGGGTAGTGTGGTGCTGTTGTTTACGGACTGTTTGTTGTTTATTTACAGCAGTGCACAGATGTTTGTTGATGAGGAGAATGCTCCAGAGACTTCTGGAATACACAACACATGCGTTACCACTCCTGCCCCTTCATGGACTTCATGTATAATAAGAGGAAAAACAATATGTTACTTTCAATCTCTCTCTCTCTCTCTCTCTCTCTCTCTCTCTCTCTCTCTCTCTCTCTCTCTCTCTCTCTCTCTCTCTCTCTCTCTCTCTCTCTCTCACACACACACACACACACACACACACACACACACACACACACACACAATTCTCTCTCTCTCTCTCTCTCTCTCTCACACACACACACACACACACACACACACACACACACACACACACATTCTCTCTCTCTCTCTCTCTCTCTCTCTCTCTCTCACACACATGCACACACGCGCACACACACGCACACACACACACACACACACAGCTTGTGGGTTACTATCATTCCCTCTAAACTCTGCCAAGGTTTTTGATGTTACAGTGCTCTCCAACAACTCCTGATACGGTTGGTTACTGTGATCCTAAAATAGACACACAGCAGATTATATCAGATTTTTGTTTACACTCCAACACTTCAATCTATTCAGGCTGACATAGTTGAAATTTCTGGCACAGGTATGAAATAATGTTCAGAAAGCCTCAGGTTGCGTATACAAATATATCCAATGCAGGCTCATTGGAAAAATATTTCTGTTAAATTATATTTCATTGCTTGCTCAAGGTTTTGTGGCACTTTCAAATTAAAACACATTCGGTTTTATCCGAAACAGAGGAACGTGAATCTGGCAACTTTTTATCACGTTGGTTGTTGTACAAACACTAATGTTAACCAAAGCAAATGTGAAATAAAAATGCATTTTCTGAAGGAACCATGCTATTTTAGCTTGCATTTAAGTTTTTGAGCTCTTTTAACATGACATGTTATACAGGACTCATAACCCAACACTCTGAACTGCAAGTGTAATGTTGTACCAGGTGAGCTACCTGGCAAGTTTACTACATCACAAAAGCCATACATATGTAGCTGGTTATGAAAAATATTCATTTACAAATCATGCACAATGGTAAACATGTTTTGATGTCATAATCTTAAAATTTACAAGTTGGAAAGTTTGAGTCAAATCAAATCAAATCAAATCAAATCAAATCAAGTATATTTGTATAGCGCTTTTTACAATACAGATTGTATCAAAGCAGCTTCACAGTATTAAAATAAAATAATACAACAAAGTTTGTTTCTAGTGGAATTTATTGATTGATAGAATAAAATTAAATATCCCCAAAATATCCCCAACTGAGCAAGCCAAAGGCAACAGTGGCAAGGAACCGAAAAACTCCATCAAGTGACCTAATGGTGTCCTAAAACTCCATCAGGTGACCTAATGGAGAAAAAAATAAATAAAAATAAAATAAAATAAAATAAAATAAAATAAACATGTTGTTGTTTTAGATGAAGTGATAAGTTTATTTAACTCTTTTTGTTCTATAGTTGTAAAGCACTGTAATTGTTCTTGCGGGGGGAAAATTGAGGCTGAATTATAAGGCGCGATTGAGGATTGAACGTTTACAATTGTGGTTCTGATGTTTTCTATTTTCTCAGTGAAGAAGTTCATGAAATCATTACTACTAAACTGTAACGGGATATTTTGTTCGGGTGACGTCTGTTTATTTGTTAGTCTAGCCACGGTGTTAAATAAAAACCTAGGATTGTTTTGGTTGTTTTCTATTAGTTTGCGGAGATGCTCAGCCCTGGCCGCTTTTAGGGCCTTTTTATAACGTGACATACTGTCTTTCCACGCGATTCTAAAGACCTCTAAATTAGTTTGTTTCCATTTACGCTCTAAATTACGGGTTTCTCTCTTTAGAACATGCGTAGTATTATTGTACCATGGTGCTTTAATTTTCTCTGTAACCTTTTTTAATCTAACGGGTGCAACAACATCCAATGTTCTAGAGAGAATGGTGCTCATAGTGCTAGTTAGTTCTTCTAGTTCATCTGTTTGTTTGGGTTCAGGCAGCAGCTGAGACAGATCAGACAAGCAACTCGAGAAATTATCTATGGTGGATGGAAGGATTGTTCTGCCTGGTCGAAAACGCGGCGCCGCATAACATATTACAGCAGTACGTAATATGCAAGTTACCAAGTAATGGTCAGTGACATCATCACTTTGTGGAATGATATCTATATCGGTTGGATCGGTTCCATATGATATAATTAAATCGAGTGTATGATTAAGACGATGAGTTGGTCCGGTGACGTTTTGTTTGACCCCAAAGGAATTTAATAAATCTATAAACGCAGCCCCTAATGCATCATTTGGATTATCTACGTGTATGTTAAAATCTCCAACAATTAATGCTTTATCTACATTGACCAATAGATCTGAGAGAAAATCTGCAAACTCTTTTAGGAAATCAGCGTAAGGCCCAGGCGGTCTATATACGGTAGCCAAGGCTAGAGATAATATGGATTTTTTTCTAACATCTAAGAGCGTAACATTTAGTACAAGTATTTCAAACGAAATAAACTTATAACCCGTTTTCTGAGTAACATTGAGAATATCTCTATAGACCGCTGCAACACCGCCGCCACGACCAATCAGACGGGGTTCGTGCTTATAGGAGTATCCTAATGGAGTAGACTCATTTAGACCGAAATAATCATTAGGTTTAAGCCAAGTTTCAGTAAGGCAAAGTACATCGAAGCTATTATCCGTGACTATTTCATTTACAATAACTGCCTTAGGTGTGAGTGATCTAATGTTTAGAAGACCTAGCTTTAGAAATTGTTTTTGGTTACTAATAGCAACATTTTCTGGTTTAATAACAATTAGATTTTTTCTAGATCCTGCAGTAGATTTATTATTTGATCTCACTAAACGAGGAATAGACACAGTTTCTATGCAATGTTCTACACTATTTCTATCAGTTAATTTGGTGCAGCAGAGACTATGATTTGAACTTTTGGTTACTAGTCAAAAGGTATTTAACATTTTGGAGATGTTATCTGACAGAAGATCCGATCCGAATCTGCTTGGGTGTAAGCCATCAGCACGGTAAAGCCTAGGACGCTCCCAAAACAGATTCCAATTATTTACAAAGAGCAGTTTCTGCTCATTGCACCATGATATTAACCATTCATTTAGCGCGAATAATCTACTAAACTTTTCATGACCTAGTCGGTACGTGGGAAGCGGTCCTGACACAATGATCGTTATATCAGGCGATGTGCTGCGTACCGTATCGATCAGATTCCTGAAGTCTTTCTTCAGAACCTCTGTCTGTCGCAGCCTGATGTCGGCCCCTCCCGCGTGCAAGACCACAGTTCCGACGCGCTCGTTCAGAATCTCGGGAACGTGAGCAGCGATTTCAGAAACACGAGCACCAGGAAAGCAGTGACTATGCACCTTACTTTTATTTAACGTAGCTTGTACGTGTCGAACGATGGAATCACCGATGATCACAGCATCGCGTTCTGTTTCGCGAAGAGGGGAGAAGCGGTTTTGTGTGGATATCTCGAAAACCGGGAGGGTCGGAGAGAGTTTTCTTGGTCTAGACCTGACTTGCGTCTTCCGCTGCGGAAATATCCAGGCTTCGTGGTGGTATGTTGGAGCCGGCGTAAACGAGACCATAGCTGATCGCGGCCTCGACGCTCGTGACCGATGCTGAGTAACGCACAGAGTAGACGAGGTCGGAGTCAGCGGGTTAGTAACGTTGATCATTGATTTGTGTGCAATTGCATCGGCGCGTGATGTTTCAAGAGCTAACCGCCGGTCTATCAGCTCGGCTTTTCTCACTAAAAGGTCGTGGATCTGTTTCTCAACAGCTTCCAGCTCAGACTGCAACGCGTGTAGCTCAAATGTATCCTCACCTGCACCAAAAGGTAGACTACTTACATCTGATATATTCGCCATTTTAACAGATGGACAGTAAGTTAAGTTAGCAACGACGCTACCAGTGATGCTATCAATATTAATACTAATTTATAGCTTAAGTCTTGGATATAATCCGTCTTTTTAGTGGTACGGGTGTGGAGTAGACGCACGATAGGCGAAAAAAAAAATGTTTGTTTATAAATGAGTGCGGAGAAGACGCGTTCAGCCGTGATCCACGGACGTAACCTATAAGAGTATCCAGCGTTGGATCACTAGGCTTGAGACACGTCTGCTCAACAGTCCGCGTTGTAACTATGAGGTGAGGAAAAATAGAAAATAGAAAATGTTCGTTGTAAGTGAGTTTAAAGAGAAATCAAGAATTATAAATCAATCGATGGAGCTCCAAAGACAACAACGCGTTCAGACGCGACGCATGCGCATTCATGCGCAGTTACAATAATTTGTAACAGTACGAATATAAAAACAACGACATAATAAGGGTGAACTACTGAGTAGATGAGTTTTGTTTGATAATGCTATGCATAGATACAAGGAAAGGCTGTTATCTTGCTAATAAAAACCTAACTGAAAACACAAAGATATGGAAATGAGATATGATATGGGCGGCTTTTGTAATTTAAGAAATCAAAAACTTCAAATGGCTCCATGGACAGTCGCAGTATGACTTCTGCTATAGATAATCATTCAAGTAACAAGCTGAATTCGGAACTGAATACTACAATGTTACTATGTTTAACATATATTTCAATGGGAGAAATAGTAAGAGTATTATGCTAGTATGCGGTTCCGAATTTGGCAAAGGTCAGCAGAAACAGTGAAGGGGAGAGAATAGCTGTTAAACACAACCAAGGATCCTGAGGCTGTTGTTAAAGATGGTTTTAGGTGTACAAAAAAAAACAGTAAAAGATTCCATTGTCATGAAAAATTGAATCCACTCCAAACTACAATTAGTGCTGTCAGCACTGGCAATGCTGGTATTAATGTTGCTCTTACTTTAGGTAAGCAAAAGCATATAGCAGGGGTAAAATTGCTTTTGTGGGTGTTCTATCCTCTATCCAATATCTTGCATGACAGGGGTTAGCAATTCAAGGACACACAGATGAGGAGTCCAATTTTAAGTTATTTTTAAGGTGCTCAAACTGACCCAAAGTCGTGGAAAGCAAGTGACCTTTATGGATATTTTAAATGAGATGACTGAAATGATGGCTCATGGTGTATTGTGAAACTAATCCAAAAAAGAAAGTGAATTAGTTTTTCTTTTTTTTTTTTTCATTATGAATGAGTCACCTGGCAATACCATCTAGAAGCAGGTGTCTATACGCATGAAGATCAGAGGCTTTACAAGATATCTCATCAAGATATCTGAGATTCTCACTCCTGACAGCACAGCAAACATTTTTGGGAGTCAAAGAGGTCTAAACATTTAGAGGATTGGTAATTTTATGTTATATACAGTATTTATGTTATATATACATTTCAATGGGAGAAATAGTAAGAGTATTATGCTAGTGTGCGGTTCCGAATTTGGCAAAGGTCAGCAGCAACAGTGAAGGGGAGAGAAACAACTGATATTCAACATGGAAAAAAGCCAGCATGGCTGCAACCTGGTTAGTTTGGGGATGGTGAAAAGGGCTAGGGAGGGAAACAGCTGAAAACACACCTCAACCCAATATTTGCTATGCTAGTTTTATATGGTAGTCACAGCTAGCAGCAGACAGGTGCTTGCAGATGAATGGCTATGTTCCCCACCAAACAGCGTCATGATGATGTCTCTCGAAACTAAAGATTTTCAGACTAGAGCAAGGTATTATTTAAAGAAAAAGACTAATTCTGACTTTAATATCATGTTGATGTTAAAGGCTTGTCGCAGTGAAAACGTGTGCTCTGTGTAAAGCTTTAATGCTTAAACTAGGAGTGATGTTCCTGCCACACAGGATGTGTTTAAGCTGACGAGACCCCTCAGTTATTATCTGTCTATCCTTCCTCTCTCAAACGTTCATTTGTCAAACTCTTTTTCACTTTGATTCTTTCCTATTTCCTCTCTCTCTTTCTTTGTTTGTACTGAAGGTGTGGCGATCTTGGCCCCTGATAGCGTCCTTTGTGCTTTTCTGCTTGACTAAGACAAATGGTCCTTCTCTATGCACACACACAGACACTTGAAGGTTGACTAAGATTTATCTGTTGTGCTGTTGTGCTGTTGTGCATTCAGCAGGCACAAACATGTCCGACAGTCGGTCAATCAAACAGTGATGAGATTAAATCAGATCAATTAGCTGCCTTTCTCCTCACCCTTTCTAACGAGCAGCTTACCTGTCTGCGTTTGCATTTCTACAGATAATGATTATTCCTCCCTCTATCTAAACAGCAGCACTTCAACACATCCTGCTCACTCTCATTGTGTTTGTCTCTCACTGAAGAGTACTGAATTGATCAGAGCAGTGTTGTAGAGGGGATGTGAGAGACCTGGAACATCAACACAGATACACATGATCCTCTCTTGCTCATTCTTACACGGCAAGCAAATGATTCAACTAAACTAAAATGCTTCCGTTATAATACACAAAGTGTAAGCATGGAACTCTGAAAGTGTGTGATGTCTACATGGAAGTCACTTTATTTCCAATGGCGAAGCGTAATGGGTGCCGCCATGTTAGTTTGCCCTGCAATTCAGAGAATCAGATCTGTTAGATTTACATCACATAAATTCACGCATATCTCCCAAAATACATGAAAGTAAGTGGCCGGTGAAATGGGAGAAGAATAGAGTAAACATTCTAGTTACCTACACAATGTGTATCTGATATGAATAAAACACCTCTTCAACATACATATTTGATTGTTTTTGCTGCTTCCATAGTCATCAGTGTGTATTGTACAAACTATAAATGTATTGTTTTGCTTGTACTTGTGTGTATTTAAATGTCTGAAACCTAAAATAAACATTATGTGGTTGAAAACACTGAATAGTTGTGATATATGACAAGCGCTGAACGCGTCTGTCTCTGGCTCAGCGCCAGCCAATGCGAAAAAGCATGTGAATTTAGCAGTTGATCATGAGATGCAAATTATAATCACACAGATGTGATCTTACGCTCCAGGGACCAACCAAGACTGATCACAGGTGTACAGGTGTAATCGTACGTCAAAGGGTTAATATAAATTTATATATATAAAAAATATCTTAAACACTTTCACAGTCTCAGTTTATTTAATTTGTGGACTAAGTGAATTACGGCAGCAGAAATTACTTTTTAAAAGCATATTTAAAAATCAAAAGGTTGACTTCCTTGTCTTGCTAAGTCTAATTTTGCAGTTAGCATTTTATGTATCATATAGCTTGACTTGATTTGAAGCACAATAAAAAATATTGATCACAAGTGATAATTACCTTCTTTTTTTTCTTCATTTCTCCATATATCATGTATGTCATATTTCATGTTAAGCATACTCTTCACTGATGCTTCTTTCACCTTAGTAAACAAGCACACTCATTTTATTAAAAAAAATATTCTTAGGGGCAAAATTGTTTGTTGTAGTGAAAATTATGCCGCAACTTGGAGACAATAGTAGTTTTTAAACATTGATGTCGCTTTCACACAATGATTGATTTTTATTTTACATTTTGTTTACATTATCATTGCTTTAAACATGTGCTCATTCAATTATGAATCATTGATTTTCATTGTTTAATAGATTGAATGTCTGGGTCAAGAGTAAAACAATAAAATATCTCTATATAAATGGCTATTTAATAAATATATAAGTAAGTCTTTTTAAAAAAAAAATAATAATAATAACCATGTGAAGATCATACAGAGGTAATTATCTGAAATGTTAGTAAGCAACAATGCAAACTACAAAGAAAAAAAGAAAAAAATTGGTTTGGTCAAATCTAGAGATTCAGCTATGTCCAACTATTGACATTCTGTATTCATTGTTGTCAATACAGAGCTCTGTTGCCCTCTGCTTTTATTCACTGTTGTGTTAACTAATTGCTGAGTTTATTTGCCTCAGTAATCTCTCTTGTCTCTATAGAGTGAATCTAGCCTGTCTGTTCTCTAAAGGGGCCTGTGAACAGTTGTATATTTTCATGCAGCCACCTGGTTTTGCGCTTAGCTACAGACAGCACTGGCACAAATTTGGGTACTCTGACTTCCTGGACCTCATATGGCAGGCCAACCCTCATACACACATCTTAAAAAACCTCCATTCAGATATTAATTAAAGTGTCCTTGTGTGTTTGACTGTACAGGGCTTTCCAACACACCAGGAGGGCACTGGTCTCTTCTATCTGCATTCTGCACACATATGGGCATGAACACTTGGTATGCTTGCAGCAGGCTCAACAGATGGAGTTTAGTGATTGTAAAGCAGAAGAATATGATAATAAAACCCACAGACAGAGCGGATAATGCCGCGGCAACACAAGAGGAGAAAAAGCATCTCCAAATATTAGAACAAGCATGTGGCGTGAGAAAGGGAAAGAAGAGCAGAAGAGAGTCTTGTGCTAGAGCCAAATGAAGCTGCCCCTGTATGTACTTTATCTTATATTAAATAAATTACAATGCCTAAATACTGTACTGTCCTGACCTCATAAAACAGTTCTGTTGTGTTTCCACAAGCTCTTGATCAGACTATTCTGTCCAAATAATTTGTGGTCAGATTCTATCATGCCATGAACTCATAATCAGACTGTTCTGACTAAATTATTGATCATACTGTTCTTTCATGTCATGTATATATGACCAGACTGTCTGTATTAACTCATAATCAGACATATGATTTGACTGTTTTTTTCTGAATTAACTTTTTTATAAAACTTTATTTTGAACATCATGTTGACTATGAGAAGCTTTGCAACTAACTCCCATAAGAATATTAGTAGGCAGTCTGCTTAATATCTGCTAACTCTTTATTGTGATGGTCCTCCAAGAGACAATCTACTGACTATAAGTAACTTGCAACCACATGTCAACTCATTCTAACCCTACCAGTCTACTAATACTCTACTAACACTCTAATGAGAGTTAGAAGACATGTAGGTGCAGCGTTACTTATAGTCAACAGAATGTGTTAAAGGGACCATCAAAATAAATGGAAACCAACTTTTTTTTTTCAGAATTACCTCATTATCAGCTATTCTTTCACATCATAAACTCATGATCAGACTGTTCTGTCAACCACAAAATCGAACCGTTCTGTCTCAGTGGATTCATGATCAGATCTGTGTATAACAAACAATATCAAACTTGTGATCAGACTGTCCTGTGTGAATGAATTTATTATCAGACTGTTTTGTCTGAATTAACTCATCATGATCAGGCTGCTTTTTTCAAGTCATGAACATGATCAGACTGTTTTGTCCGAATGAACTTATAATCAGACTGCTTTGTGTGAATTAACTCATTATCCGATTGTACTGTCTGATATAATTCATATTCAGACTTTATTAACTGATGATCAGACTGTTTTACAACATAAATCCATAATCAAACTGTTGTGTCAAGTAACAACTTTAATATCGGACTGTTCTGTCTGATTCATGATCAGAATTTTCTGTGCATATACAGTTGGACTGTTCTTATGATTAGAATTTATGATTAGACTTCCAACTTGTTCTCTCATGGTAATGTACACACAATCTAACTGTTCCTTCTGAATGAACACATGATATCAGCTCAATAGAAAATAATTTTTAAATTCTTGATGCCCATTAGTTGAAATCCACGTTAAACTCTATATAGAAGCAAATTATTCAGATGTTTTTGCACTGCACAAAATACTTATTCTGCAGATTACTGTTTGGAGTCTGTCTTGCCAGGTGCATGCTCTCAAATGTCCAGAGCAAGCAAATTGTGACTCCAAGTTAATATTTATGCAGTAAGGACTCAGAGCAGATGTCATATCTCACCCTTTATATTTCTTTTCAAAGTTATTTCTCTGCTGTCTGTAAGAGCAGAAGAATAATGAATGAATGCAGGGAACATTACTGCAGCGTGCAGCTGCGGCTGATTGATTATGGAAGTGCGGAGCTCTGCGTACAATCACTAATGACATTATAATGCCGCTTCCAGGAACAATAGAAGAGATGGAGAAATGTGACAATTATGCTGGATGAATGTGAAATATTTTTAGATATGCCGAACATTTGTAAAGCGGAAATTGCATTAGCATTTTTATCTGTATGGACTTTTTGGTTGTACATTTAGGCTCATTTGTACAGGCCCATCATGTGCTTAATGCAGTTCTGATTTTGCTCAAAATGGTTTTGGTCAAAAGAAAAGACAAAAGCAACAACATGCCTCAGACTATTAGCATGTGGAGAGTTGTATCGATCAAAGCAAGAAGGCAGACAGCAAGGCCAATAGTTGGGCAGGAGGAGAGATGCAGGAGGCAGGCAGACAGACAGGCAGTGTGTGTGATTCTGTATGACTGTGGGCAGTCTACTCAGAGGGTTTATGGGAGTCTCTCTATATTGTCCGTCTCTTGCTTGGTTGGTTGTGTGATTCAGCAACTGTGGGAGAGAGAATAAAGCCTCCAGCACATCAAAGATGTCTCTCTGTCTTGCTCTCTCTCTCTCTCTCTCTCTCTCTCTCTCTCTCTCTCTCTCTCTCTCTCTCTCTCTCTCTCTCTCTCTCTCTCTCTCTCTCTCTCTCTCTCTCTCTCTCTCTCTCTCTCTCTCTCTCTCTCTCTCTCTCTCTCTCTCTCTCTCAGTCCGATCCGGTTATCTCTCTCTCTGACAGATATGTCAGATTGCCCTTCAGATTGGGTAATGAATCTACTTTATCAAAGCCTTTTATGGCCACTTGCCTCTTGCCAAATCTACTGCTGTAGAGAGAGAAAGATTTGGCTGCCACTACTCCAAACTCCATCCTCCTGTTTACAGCATTTGTTTATTTTTCCATTTCCATGTCATTTTCAGTCATATACTGTACACCAACAAAAGACCATGGTATTGTCATTGTTTTTCGACATTTACAACAGCTAAAGTTTGTGAACAAGTATAAATTATTTATTTATTTACTTTATTTAATTGTAAATACCATGGTGCATGATTATAACAAACGTTTGTCAAATAAAGTTGCAAATAAAGTATTTAGATACTTAAAGTAAATGTGAATTCATGTTTGCAACCCATATTATGTACTTTAAAAAAATGTAGGAAGGAGGTATCTTTTGTGAATTGATTGAATTGTGAAAAGTGGCAGTTACAGTACATACCAGAATAGATCCAGATTGAATTTGAGTTTGCTAAAACAATGTCCAAATAGTTATTTGTCTTCTTTACTGGCCTTTTGTCCTGCACTGACACAGGATCCACTTTTCGGCACATCGCTCTCCACTTCTTCTGGTCCAGGGCGTCCCTGAGGGCACTGTTGACTTGTTTCATATCTTCTTTGATCCGCTCCATCCATCTCTTCTACGGTCAACCACGTAGCGCCGTCCATCGGGGCTGAGGCGCAATGCTCGTTTGGCAACTGATTCTTCTTCGTTACGAACGACATGGCCGTAACAAAGGAGATGCACTTCCCTCATCTTCTCTATGATTGGGGCCACTCCAAGGACTTTCCGCACGTTCGCACATCTCCTCGTTCATGACCTGGTCCAATCGGGTCAGCCCAAGTGACCATCGGAGCATACACATCTCCATGGTGTGGAGGGCCTGCTGGTGTTTGGTGGATGCAGGGTAACACTCGGACTGGTATTGTGCGACTGGCAGCACAACTTCACGGATTACATAGGACTCCTGTGACTTGGCGGCACTTTTCCTGGCAGCGTTGACATGCGTCTGGACATGCGTCTGGGAGGCTGTCGCTGTCTGCCGAGAGAATGGAGCTGAGGTATTTGAAGCAGTCCACTTTCTTCAGATCTTGACCATCTATGATGATGGTGCCTACGGTTTGTGGGCCACATTCCATATACTCAGTCTTTGTGAGATTGAGCCACAGTCCATTCTCGTTCAGCCGATCTTTCCAATGTTACACTTGGTCATTGAGGGTCTGGCACTCTTTGCTGGCGAGTAGAACATTGTCAGCTTACAAAAGCATCCATGGGTGTGGCAACTGGATGTCCGCCATTGCAGTATCCATGCATAGGATGAATAGCAGGGGCGAGAGGGCCGATCCTTGGTGAACTCCAATGCTAATGCTGAAAGCTGACGAAACCCCACAGGGCAGCGCTGGTAGTATCCTGGTAGAGGAGTTGGGTCCCTCAGACTTAGGCCTCAGGGACCTGGTGTGATCGAAGGGCACTCCAGATCAGTTCATGGGGGACCCGGTCAAACACCTTCTCCAATCCAGGAACGGCATGTGGACTTTCTTGTTTTTCTCTTGATGTTTCTCCATGAGTAGCTGAGCAGGATAGCATCAAATTTTTCTTACTTTGGTGTACAAAAAATTTGTAAGTTTGAAGTTGTTACCCTAATATCAAGTAGCTTGCAGTACAGCTGTTTCTTTTTCACTAGGCCCACATTCAAAACTGTATACTGTCTGAGTATGCATTACATTTCACAAGGAACTTACTTCACAACCAGTAAAATAATTGTATATATAGTATGCATGTGTGTAGTATGAATGCTGCCCATATGTATTACATCGGCCATGTTGGCATTGTCATGCTTCACTGCCATTCACAACCCCTCTCCTGTGGACTCATGGGATAATCAATTGGATCCGCACTTCAGAATCTTGCTGGAAGTAGTAAGTCATTCTTACTTTTCATCTACTGTTTTATGAATGTGAATTTGGACATACTACTCATTTCACATTCTGTTTTATGCCTACTATATAGTATTTTGTATCATTTGTTTTGTTTTTATCATTTTAAACCTAACAAAAGTTCTCTTACGAGAGTACTCTCGTGTTGCGTAAGCTTGCTTACGCTACGGGAAAATCCCTTTTCTCGAGAATACTGAAGCCAAAAATGATCCTTAATTTTGTATTAATTTAAAACGCATTTGCTGCATAGAGCAGACCTAGGCGAGGCAGCTAGCGCGCCTATTGGTCGCTCTGTGGCAACTGCTGCAACCTATCGAGAGGCTGCTCGTTACGTAAGCACAAATGAGGGCGTGGGCGCCCTCGAACGTCACGTCCCACCAGAATGGGCGTGGCTTATGTCTATATAAGCCCAGTCCCGATAGGATGCTCTTTGATTTTTCATCTCTTCAGCGAAGTACTCACATCGCCTCACATCACAAGCCTGCGCCGTAGAGAAAGCACCTCAGCGGGACGTGCCATCTGCTTCGCGGATACAAGTGCCTGAAGAAGCCGGCCGCCTTCGCCGCCTTCAGCCGCCGTTCCTGCTGCGCTATCTGGCGCCTATATCCTTTGAAACCTTCTGTGTGTGTTCGCCGCCGCGACACACACTTTATCCTTCTAAAAGAGCACAAGGCGTTGCTGCAAATGCCTCGTTCCAAATGTGGCTCGTGCAGAGCCCAGCTCAGCGACGGGGACCGCCACATCCTGTGCACTTCCTGCCTGGGCAGGAACCACGCCCAACACGCACTCTCTCAGGGCGGCTGCCCGGAGTGCGAGATGATGACCATGTCGACCCTGTGGGCTCGACTGGCATCATTCGACGTGGACTCTATCCCTTCGCTTCTCTCGGCTGGGCCGCGCCGTAAAAAGCGCCGCTCGCAGAGCCCGCGCCCAAAAGGCTCGACGGATGCTTCCTCCCTGGACGCAGCCCGACGCCTCACACGAGGCCCGCTCCTTTTCTGCCTGAGCTGCACGAGGAGCTGTCTAAATGCTGGAAGGCGCCATTTTCCGCAAGGTTGCGTTCCCCTGTCTGCTCGACGCTCTCGTCTGTCGACGGCGCGAGAGACAAAGGCTACCTCTCCATTCCCCCTGTCGAGGAAACGGTAGCAACGCACCTTTGCCCGCCGTCTGCGGGAAGGCAGTCTAAACCTGCCCTGCCTTCCAAAGCCTGCCGGACTACATCGGCCCTCATCGGTCGCGCTTACACCGCCGCCGGTCAGGCCGCATCGGCACTTCACTCCATGGCCGTGCTACAAGTCTTCCAGGCCAACCTTCTCCGTTCTATGGACGAGGCGGGCCCAGATCCTGAAAACTTCACGGATCTCAGAAGCGCCACGGACTTAGTGCTACGAGCCACTAAGTCCGCTGCACAGGCCATTGGGAGGTCGATGGCGTCTCTCACAGTGACCGAGAGACACTTGTGGCTCACTCTTTCAGACAGGAAAGAAGCTGACAGAGCCACTTAACTTGATGCGCCTGTGTCTTCGGAGGGTCTCTTCGGCCCGTCCGTCAAAGGTTTTGCTGAGCGCTACACAGAGGTGCAGAAGACGTCGCAGGCCATGCAATACTTCATCCCTAGACGCTCGAGTTCCGCTACAGGTCGCTCCAAAAAGCAGCCTTCCAGCCGGAACACAGTGCCACCGCCTCCACCGCCAGCTTCACAGCGCCGTCAGCCCAGAGACTCTCGTCAGCGCTCGTGCTCCTCGAGGCGCCGCAGGCCTCCTCCCTCCCGGGGACCCAGGCCTAAGATCGCGCTGAATCCAGAGCCTCCCAAGTCTTCCTGACCACTCAGAGAAGAGGCCGATGGTTGAGTCCCGCTGCGGCCGGACCGCCATCAAAGTCAGCACACTTCGCTCTCACAGTTCCCACATTAGAAGTGACTGGAGAAGTGTATTTTACAGCCAACGAGCCCATTACACAACCCGCTCGCCTGTACCCAAATGCCGTTTTTACGGCGACCCAGATAAATCTCAAAAAGAGTATTATGTCTGTTTCTCCGGCTCACGTCGAAGGTGTCTTAAATGTAGGAATTGTGCCCACTCCCCAGTGCTCACCCCTACACATAAGCACAGCCCGTTCAGTGACACTCATTCATTCACAGCCCGCATCAATAAAACCGGCTCAGGCCGCATGTGTTTTCAAATGTAAGGAAAGTGCCCACTATTCAGTGCTCACTCCTACCCATAAACACCGCCCGTTCAGTGACACAAACTCACTTAGGGCTCCCTTCAACAAACACCCACTGTGCTTTAAGTGTAAGAAGCGCGCCCGCTGTTCAGCGCTCGCACTTACTAAGAAACACTGCATGCCCTGTGTTACTTACACGTATAGGGCTCCATTTAAGAGAATACTCTCTGCTCCCCGTAGCGAGAGTGTCACATGCGAATCAGCTGGCTGTAAGCACGGTGTTAATGCATCAACCCAATCACGCTTCTGGATCCCTGATACACAGCGATCAGAGCCCAGATATCATTCTACCTCTAGCCCTACGTGCAAAAGCATGGGAAAATATCCCGGGCGTGTCAGAATGGGTGTTGAACATTGTAAAGCGAGGCTATTCGCTGCAGTTCGCTCGCAGACCTCCATGCTTTCGGGCCAAGGTCGAAACCACAGTGAAAAACGAAGTAGCACACGTTCTTCGCACCGAAATAGCGAAACTGCTAAAGAAGGGAGCTGTAGAGACAGTCCCTCTGACTCAGAGCGAGTCGGGCTTCTACAGCCGGTACTTTCTAGTGCCCAAAAAGGATGGCGGTCTCAGACCCATCCTGGACCTCAGGCATTTGAACAAAGCTCTTATGAAGAGATCATTCAAAATGCTCACAACCAGAAAAATCCTCGCGCAAATTCGCCCGAGGGACTGGTTTATTTCAGTGGATCTGAAGGATGCTTATTTCCAGATTCAAATAACACCCCATCACAGGCCTTTCTTGAGATTTGCCTTCGACGGCCAGGCTTATCAGTACACCATCCTGCCGTTTGGCCTGTCTTTAGCACCCCGTACATTTACGAAGTGCATGGACGCGGCGCTCGCTCCCCTGAGACAACGGGGTATGCAAGTGCTAAACTATTTGGACGACTGGCTAATTCTAGCACAGTCAGAGGCAGAACTGATAACACACAGGGCTTTACTACTCAGTCATCTAGAGGACCTGGGTCTCAAAGTCAATTGGACCAAGAGTTCGCTGTCTCCCAGCCAGAAAATCTCTTTTCTGGGAACAGAACTAGACTCAGTGTCGATGACAGCGCGGCTTACGTCACAGCGCACGCTGAGTATACGACGCCTGGCAGTGTCTTTCAAAGCCGGCAGCGTCACCCCTCTCAAAAGATTTCAGAGGATGATGGGTCTTATGGCCACAGCCTCAGCGGTGCTTCGACTGGGCTTGCTTCACATGCGCCCACTTCAGTACTGGCTGAAGACGCGCGTTCCGCGTCATGCGTGGACTACTGGTCACGCACGCCTCAAGGTAACCCAGAACTGTGTTACAGCTCTCGGGCCATGGAAGGCGATCAACTGATATCAGTCAGGTGTGGATCTGGGAGCGATCTCGAAGCTGAAAGCAGTCTCGACAGATGCCTCCAACTCAGGTTGGGGCACCCTATACGAGGGCAGGCCGACGTTTTGCCTGTGGTCAGGCCAAGAACAGCACCCTTACACATAAACTGTCTGGAGATGAAAGCGGATGAGAACGCTTTGGAATTTTTCCTTCCCCTGTTAAAGGGCCATCACGTATTAGTCCGCACGGACAATATGTCAGTGGTATCCTACATAAACCGCCAGGGCGGTCTCAGATCACGGAACCTACACTCTTTGGCGGAATGCCTCCTTGTGTGGTCCCAACACAATCTGCGCTCGCTGAGAGCAGCGCACGTGCCAGGCTGTCTGAACGTGGGTCCAGACATGCTGTCCAGGGACAACGTTCCCCCGGGGGAATGGTCCCTTCACCCTCAAGCAGTCCAGCTGCTATGGGACAGCTTCAGCAGAGCGGAGGTCAACCTCTTCGCGTCGTCAGACAACGCTCACTGTCCAATATTCTTTACAAAAGACAGGGACGCGCTGGCCCACAACTGGCCCAGCCGCCCGCTTTATGCTTTTCCCCCAGTCGCACTGTTACCACAGGTAATCAAGTGAATCAGGGAGAACAAATGCTCTGTGCTCCTAGTAGCCCCGCTCTGGAGGAACCAAGTGTGGTTCCCGGAGTTGATGCAGCTATCGAACACAGCCCTGTGGCCGATTCCGTTGAGGAAAGATCTCCTCTCTCAGGCCAAGGGCGCGATTTGGCATCCTCGCCCCAAGCTTTGGGCCCTGCATGTATGGGCCATCAACGGATACCCGTTGATCTCTCAGTAGGAGTGTTAAACACGATTACACAGGCTAGAACTCCCTCTACTAGATGGCTTTACGCTTCTAAGTGGTCAGTGTTCTCCAGCTGGTGCTCAGCTCGAAATTTGGATCCACAATGCTGTGGGGTGACAGAGATTCTCTCCTTCCTACAAGAGTTTTTGGAGCAGGGCAGATCCCCCTCCACGCTCAAAGTGTACGTTTCGGCCATAGCTGCGTTTAGGAAAACTGCGCATGGTCAGTCACTGGGTAGGAACGATCTTATCATCCGCTTCCTGAGAGGGGCGAGGAGGCTGAACCCCCCTCAACCCTCTTTGGTTCCTGTGTGGGACCTTTCCACGGTCCTGGAGGCCATGAAAGGTGATCCCTTCGAACCACTACAATCAGTTGATTTGCGGTATCTCTCGCTTAAAACCGTTTTTCTGATGGCTCTCGCCTCGGTTAAACGAGTGGGTGACTTGCACGCGCTCTCTGTGAGTACCACGTGCCTCGAGTTTGGGCCTAATGACTCCAAAGTCATCCTCAAACCGAGACATGGCTATGTCCCCAAAGTGCTCTCCACCCCTTTCAGAGCAGAAGTTATTTCCCTGTCAGCTCTCCCTAGATCTGATAGCGAGAATGATTCAAATCTTCTCTGCCCGGTCAGGGCGCTGAAAATTTACGTGGACCGTTCGGCTGCCTTCAGACAGTCAGAACAGCTTTTTGTTTCCTTCGGTGGCCGCACCAAAGGGCTAGCTACCTCGAAACAAAGCCTATCCAGGTGGATAGTCAACACTATCGTGCTGGCTATAACGTCCAAGGGCCTTCGCTGCCCGTTGGGTGTTAGAGCTCATTCCACCAGAGGCATGGCCTCTTCATGGGCTTGGTCCAAAGGGATATCACTTCATGATATTTGTACGGCGGCAGGCTGGGCCTCTCCGTCTACATTCATAAGGTTTTATGGCTTATGTCTCTCCTGACTGTTATTTTGTGTCAAGCACTTGCTTTCTCATAGGCAGCTTGCCTTCTATTATTCACTGAGCCCACTCTTCGTTGGCCTTGATATTACCCACTATCATGTGTTCCCCGGACACACGCCCTTGGGACGATGTTGTGGACAGACACTCAGCACGCACAGCGTTTTACATTGGGTTCCCATAGCGTAAGCTAGCTTACGCAACACAAGAGTACTCTCGTAAGAGAACGTCTTGGTTGCTAACGTAACCTCGGTTCTCTCTAGATGAGGGAACAAGTGTTGCGTAACCCTGCCGTGCTTTGTGCTACGTTCTGGTTTCGCTTCAGTATGAAAAACCAAAGAGCATCCTATCGGGACTGGGCTTATATAGACATAAGCCACGCCCATTCTGGCAGGACGTGACGTTCGAGGGTGCCCGCGCCCTCATTGGTGATTACGTAACGAGCAGCCTCTCGATATGTTGCAGCAGTTGCCACAGAGCGACCAATAGGCGCGCTAGCTGCCTCGCCTAGGTCTGCTCTATGCAGCAAATGCGTTTTAAATTAATACAAAATTAAGGATAATTTTTGGCTTCAGTATTCTCGAGAAAAGGGATTTTCCCGTAGCATAAGCTAGCTTACGCAACACTCGTTCCCTCATCTAGAGAGAACCGAGATTACGTTAGTAACCGAGACGTTTTGTTAGAAAACTAAACTTTCTTATATAGGCAAATTACATTATAAGATGATTTTACTCTCTCTCTCTCAATATATATATATATATATTCCCCCTCCTATTTTGCTGTCTTAATGTGAGGAATATTTCACATATGTTTTGCCATTTGGAGTTCTGGAGGGAATCATAAATAAATATATTATCCATCATTAGAATGGATGACATTCTCTGATCGTTTCTTTTAGACAGTTTATATGTCTTTGAATTGAAATGTTCATGCCAGCAAGGTACCTTACAGTTTTCACAATCCAAATGACAGAAAAAAATCCCCACAAAAGGCAATGTTTTTCTTACATTTGGCACAAGGTGAATGTTATTTTTGGTTACTTTTTACCTCAGGGTTTAGAACACATACATTTGTAAATACATTGACATAAATAAATGTTGCTTATTATCCACAACATCGTTCAGTTTCATTCAACTGTTTAAACATGGGTAGCTCAATATTGAACTATTAATTGTGACCAATGGGGAGTACTCAACCTCATGACTGATACCTGGGGGGAGGCGGGCCATATGGCCTCTGGGCACACTGTTGTGGCACACACTGGCAGAGCCATACAGAGCACAGCACTGGCATTGGCTGATCATGCCACAGACGGGTTCTGAGGAGAGGTCTTCACACACATACACAGGCATATTTTTTCTGCTAATTAACCTGCTGTATTCTCTCATTAAAGTGTGCGCTCTAACGGAGGGTGGGTTGAGAGTTTTTGTGACAACTGCTGTCCCTGCGAGAACAGATTTTTGAAACACTTCCTCATTCTGCACCCTCCCTCGATCCTCCTGTCACATTTCCCCCTACGCTCCTCCATTTCTATCTCTCTCACACCCTGAAGTTGTAAAGTAATTAATTTTCTCCATATACCATATTAGCGAAGACCTGCAAATAAGCTTTAATTAAGGTTAAAAGGAAGTGACAGGAAATGATAGATTGTAAAGTGGCTTAACCATGTTGAGGCTTGCAAATAGTTTTCATTTCACGACTCCCAATATAGATACCACAGGAAAATTAATAGTTTAATATTAATATAAATAAAGAAAAAAATAATTCAGTGGCTGGGATGTTGCTTTCAATTATTTGCTTTCAACATTCAAGTAAACAGTCAGTAATAAAGAACATAGTCTCTGGTTTTCATTTTACCTTGTTAATATTGTTGCTTCATTAGTATTAAGGACATACCTGTAGCTGTATGTCTGTTAGGCTGCATTTATAACTGTAGAACTGTAGAACTGGTACTTTTGACACCTCTTCTAAAAGTAGTGCATGAACGCTTGCTGACCTCACAGAGAATCATTTTTGCAGAGGTCTGTCTGATTGCTGAAATAATTCTATCTTCATGGCCTCAGGGGTTCTAGAATGATGGACAACCAGACCAAAAGGGAAAGGAATTCCCACTAAAACACACTGCTATCCTGATGTCTCTCATTGTCCATCTGACTAATACTGCCCCACACAATCTCTGTTTTACTGCCCACATAGTCATCATACCTGTATGGTAGCATAACTCAAATGAAACCTCAAGTGCCTAATTTGAAATGTTCTACATGTGCAGCCTTTCATACAACATAGCACTACTCACAAAATAATACAATATGTTGATATTAGCATATCGCTATGCTAAAAATACAATATAAGCATAAAATGTGCATAGTCGACAGAAATGTTTAGTAAAATTCTATCTAGAAATATGTTGTGTATATGAGTGTATTTATATTCTACATTTCTCTTGACTTTTTCCATAATCTTGGATAGATTTTTTTGGCACATAACAATGCTTTGGGCTTTTCCTACTCTGTGAAGCATACTTGATATTCTGACTTAGAATTAGGCCACAGATTAGGCACCTTAGATAATTAGCTGGACAATAATTATGCTAATTACCAACCTTTTGGAACAGTCTTCACATTTGTTGTGTGCCTGTGATGCCTTGAAATGCTGTCTAGTTAGGCAGCTAACTAGGTTTTGGAAGATAGATTAACTTACAATTTAAAGACTTCAGAACCTTTCTAAATAATAGGTGTGCTATCAAGTGCCAACAAATTAGATCCACTTCATCTACTGTAGACAATCTATGCCAAAATATGACTCTCGCCAAACATAAATGGAAACCCAATTGGGTAAATTCTCCTGTGAAACAAAGAACAATGGTAACACTATTTTGTTTGTCCACTTTAGACATTCTATTAACTATAAGTAACTTTGCAACTACATGTCAGCTAACTCTCATTTAGAATAGTAGTAGATTTTCTGCTTAATATTTGCTACCACTTTATTTTAACAGACATTCAACTGACTATAAGGTACTACTACAGTCTACTAATACTCTAATGAGTGTAAGTAGACATAAATAAGTAAATAAGTAAATAAAATAAATGTAACCAGAATAATCAGTGGTTCTTTGTAACATGTACTGTACACCCCAACTTTTAGTAATTTATCCTAATTGGTTATTCTCAATCAATTGTTTGAACTGGTTCACAAACCAGTCTAAATAGTTCATAAGCAAATTAAAGATTAACTCTGAACCTTACTATGGCTAGAACCTATACCTGACATTCAGCAAACATAAATTAGAACTCCTGGGAATTACTGGACATTACATCATCTAATTAATATTCATAAGCTCACCCCACATCCACCTTTCAGACTTTTCCAACACACCTGATGGAAAGTTTTTTTTTTTTTTTTTAAACTATTTTGGGTACCATTATTTTTAGCAGCACAGAGACGTGTGGCGTTTTCAGAAGAATAAGGTGAAACACCCATTGAGGTTTGTTTTCACAACTATTCAGAATTTTCCGTCGAACCACACACCCCCCATAAATCTTATTCTTCACCAGGGGAGCCGGAGCGGTACGGTATTGTTTTTATTCATTTTTTTAGAAGCACTGGTGGGAATGGCTCAATGTGGCGGTTGTTCATTTTGTTGTTCACCACACTGGGAGTTATGGATGAGGAAGCGCTCTCACAGCATATGCTAACGCCACTTTTCTTTCCATCGCATGTCAGATGCCTCAGAGACACACCAGCTTCGCTTTGCTTGGAGACGGTGCCGCTCTACCAGCTTTCTCTTTGTCTCAATGTTTCATCAAACAGACACGGTTCTGTCAGCCGAGGTTTCCATATTTCTCACCCTCTCAGATGTTTCCTTGGCTTTGGCAGAGGAGCAGACAGATTGCAGGGTATGATTTGTGTTGAAAATGGATACGGTGACGAGGAAGAGGAGGAGGGGAGCAGATGGTGACGATGAGGAAGAGTGATTCATGATAACATGGGCCTGCAGTGGGGTCTTCTCCTGCCACTACCGGTGCCTGCAGCTCCTGCTGTCTCTGGGAACACTGGCAGGCTGGCTGGGGGCATCATCTATCATATATTTTCATCTTCCTTTCATTTTTTACAGTACTTCACACATCCCCCATTCTCAAAGACTCCAGCCCTTGCCGTGATCCATGCCCCTTCATTCATCAGCATCTTCTCTGGCTGCTCCTCTGGGCTCTGACAGATCTCCATTAGTATAGTGAGACCTGGCAAAGAGCCGAACGGGCCCTACAGGCACTTTCTCTGTTCATGGAGTCCACTATCCCTCTGCACAGGGAGGGGGGGAAATTTTCTTCCCCTTTTCTTCTGATTTCTTTCAGCCTTGTGTGTTTTCGTGTGTGTGTCATGATGAAGTTTCTTTCCACCCTGTGGTAACAGTGAGGTTAGCGTTACATCACTCTGATCCCTCCTCACAACGGGCTCTTTACAAATGCTTAAAGGAATAGTTCACCCAAAAATGAAAGTTCTGTCATGATTTAGTCACTTTTATGTTGTTCCAAACAGTATGTGAATTATTCAATGACTTTCAGGGAGGTCGACTTTTAAACCAGTTTTTGTCTGTAATTTTCAGGGCACAATCTGTTGAGGTTTGTCTTATGCAACCTTATTGTCTTTTGGTACCTCTAGCACAGTTAGCCAAATGCCTTTTTAAACAAGAAACCTTTTTTAGTTTGTACATAGGATATACCACCATGCAATATTTTTGGAAAGCAGTCTCCTATACTCACCAGGGCTGCATTTATTTGATCAAAAATGTTGTAAAAAAAAAAAAAAAACTGTATTAGTGTGAAATATTATTACAATTAAAAACAACTGTTTTCTATTTGACTATATTTTAAAATATATTTTATTCGCCAGCAGCTATCACTCCAGTTTTCAGTGTCACAAGATCCTTTCTGAAGGATTGTGTGACACCGAAGCCTGGAGTAATTATGAAAGTTATTGTAAATTCTAATATTACAGTTTTACTATATGTTTGGTCAAATAAATCAACCCTTAGTGAGCATAAGATACTTCTTTCAAAAATCTTAATTATTCTAAACTTGAACAGTAGTGTACCACTTTGAAAAACTTTTTTAATCATATCTAAGCAAGCATCTAACAGTCACCTGCAACAGCTTGATGCAGGTTTTTCCACTGAGGTTGCAGCCTGTTTTATTAATCTGAGTGTTGAATGGTGTTAAGACCCTCCACATCTCTGAGTGGCAGTTAATCAAGCTAGCAGGTTTAGTGTTAGTGCTTCTATTCTGACCCCCCACCTCATACACCTGTGCTGCCTACAGCGAGGCAGCATCAGCCCAGTGAGCTGAGAAGCAGAGATAGAGAGAGTGATCTTATCTTATAGCAGAGATTTGTGCATCCTTAAAAAGTATTCAAATGTGTTACATTTTTCAAAAACGAAGGATGCAAGTCTTACATTTCTTACAAATTGTTGGCACCAGTCTTGAATTTAACGGAAAAACAAGAGACTCCTGGAATCTAAGATAGAAACTAAGACAGTATCAACAAAAGTATGCCAAGGGGGTTGAGGCAAAGATTCTGTGCCGCATATATCCAAAAGAAATGGCACATTGCACCAGAGCTAACCATTTGCTAGTGTCATACATCAGGTATCTTGTTAATTCTTGTATGATGTGATGTTTTCCTATTTAATGACTTAAAGACCCCACGAAATTGCTTGATGAGCACAGTGTTGTCCATTAATTATGCATTATGCATTAGAACTGTCACTTGCAGTTCTACATGGAATCTTTGACTGCAGAAAAGTGTATAGATTTCCTCAGAATTGGAAAGTTCTGCACATCTCCCACCCCTTGTGCATATGCTTGGTAAAGTCAGTAAATTGTATTGCTTAATCTGACATGCTGTATTTTACAAGTGAAACAAGATATTCACTGAGAAAAACTATTTTATTTTGAAAAGTGGGCATTATACACCAGTTTGGAACCAGAAAGAAAGCAAGTTTGCTAAAATAATGTCTAAAACTATTTGGCTATTGTTTAACATAGCCTGTGTGTGTGATGCCAGAGAATATAGAAAATCATTTCAGAGGAAAAGTTTTTATATTCTGATTTTGAGAATCAAGCTACACTACTACGCTTTTAATAAAATAAAATTAAAAAAAAAAAAAAGCTCATGAGAGTATTTTGTTAATGATTCGGGCTACACTGGCTGTACATATGTTTTTGATTCACTAAAAAAAGAACCAGCTCTTAAGAGTCATTTGTTCATGCATCAAGCTAGACTGGGCTAGTTCGTTTAGCAAAAAGAGAAAAAGGACTGGAATAAAGTAAATTATTGATCTTGTGTTTTTCATACACAAAAAAGGGAAAACAAATTGGGTCAATGTTGATTTCATGTTGACTATAGATATTTTAGTCAATTCTAACCAATTACAGCAACATCTAAGCTCCACTTAACACATTTTACCATGTTTATTTCAATTCAGCAGAATTCCACAGATTATCCCCCAAACAGCAGTTCATTATGCATTACATAAAACTGTAGTAGTGAGTGAACTCTAACCTCACTCTGATAAACAACCCGGCAGTCAGCAAGCAGACAAACCCATTAGCCCACTCACTTCCATGGCCAGGACACAGGACGCTAATGGCTTATTACTGAAATAAATGTGGTTATTCCCTTTTCTATTAGTGCAGTACAAGCGTACCCTCTCTGACACACTAGATTAATGTGTGTTAAAGCAGCACAATTAGATAAAGGCTCCGTCCTCCAGCCTCCGCTACAGAGGCAGTCAGCTAATATCTGTGCTGTGTAGAGGCATGTTTTTCCCGTTTCCTGTAAAAAAGACATATCTGGTTCCTAAATAGATTTTACCCTGCCAAATGACTCTACCAGAAAGCAATTACTGCAGGTTTGCGTCGGCTGATTATCCATGAGTCACTTTGAGCATTTTAGCGTACTATATTTAACCTGTATTTTCCACTGGTCTTTACAAGCCCACAGTTCATTCTGTGGGCAAGAGGGGGCAGGCAGTATGAATGGGCACCCAATTACCTATTACTTACCTGGTCTTAAAGTGACATGAAAATTGCAGAGCCTGTCCAATACTCTATTGTAGAATGAGTGGCCTAATCCAGATGTAGTCGCTCAGTCACCCTCAGGAGCTTTCAACCACACACGTCAAGTCTGCCTTTCCCTAAACATCTCCTCTTGTGTCGTTTTAACTCTTTCCCTGCCATTGACAGATTTTACAATGCTTCTCCGACATTAGCTATGTTTCCATCCAACTAATGCGCAAAATTGGAATATCGCACAAAACATTTGTTTATAAAGCATTTTTCCATCCAGTGAGTCAGAGAGAACAAAATTGTAATTTCCTGATCTATCTGACGATAAGTATCACTACGAAATATGGAAGTTGATGTAGTAGGAGAAGCCAATGTAAATAAAATCGTATATATTGCTCCTCGTGCAGCGTGCAGATTAAACACAATAAATGTGGTCATGTTAAAGGTGCTGTAGGACATCTGGGAAAATGCTAAATTTAGCTTGATAGCAGTAAAAGCGTACGTCCCACCCTCCCTGCAAATTAGCGTCCAAAGCCACGCCTCCTGAAAGCATGAACGTGCATGCCACACTCGCACAACCAAGAAGACCGGAGACAACGTCACTGCAATACCAACATCATGTCATTCATGAACCGGTGAGAAAACTTTACAGTACAGTGAGTAACAGTACTACCAAACGTAAACAAATTCTTAAAAACAGAATTAGATGCAACAAGTTTTCGGTTTGTTTAGCTAGCAAAATTTGTCAGTGTTTAATAATATTTCTTGCATGACAGGGTTTCCACGATGAGAGTCTGCTTGGCTCCGATGGAGATATATAGATCGTAGATCCTTTGCCAGTGCCACTTGTTGTCGGTTCAGAAGGAAAGTTAGGTTGTTGCTGCTGTCTGCACATCGTACGTGAGCCCGCTGATGACTTATGTCTGTGTGAACAGCCTGCGCAGTGCTATAGGACCGTTCGGACCGAATGTAACGATTGAACAAACATGTTATGGTCCTACGCCTTCCACAGACAACATATATTTATAAAAATACATTTAGACCGCTTAACAGAGTGATTGCTATCAGGATATGAGGAGACCGGCATAGCAAAAAACATTTCTGCAGAGAATCACCTATGGCACCTTTAACTTGCTTTCTGATGCTGCTGTTTGGGAACACATGTAAGGCAGTTCTGGGAGGTAATTATACCAAACCACTTTGACGACAGACTTTCAGGCATTTTAGAATGATCGAAACAGCATTTTGGATGCATTTAGATGTCTTTTTTGATGCGCATTGAGGAATTTATTTGGTAAATGTGTTTCCATCATAGTTTATGTGCATGTTTTCTTGGCGGTCTCAGTTTTTATCAGACTTAAATGTATCTGACTCAGTTGAGCGTATATGTTTTTTATACACATTTTTTTATTTATGCGCATCTTGCCGTTTTCATCCAGCATTATTTTTTTATGCAATATCCCAAAATGCTCATAAAAATAGGTGGATGGAAACAGCCACTGACGGAATTTTCCGGCTTTCCGCGTTTTTACTGTTATGTGGTAGGGGGTGTTATTACTTATCTTCTGAAAGAGTGGAGAATCGTTGGATCAAAACACAGGCAAAAAAGGAGCAGAAACAAGAGATAAAAGCATTGTTTATGCATGTGGATTTTTTTGGGGGGGGGTGGGGGGTGGGGGGGATGTGTTGTAGAAAAAATAAAATAAAATTTGTCAGCCTTTTTTCTTCAAAATGTCTAAACTTACCCACATTCAAGTGTTGATTAAAAAAAAGACTCCATGAAGCTTTGTTTGTTTCTTTGTTTGTTTAAAAGCAGTTCTTTCTTTTGATAGCCTATATTGCATGTTTCATATTCATGATATTCATGCAACAAAATATTATGGGGGCCATTAAATTGTAGAAATTAGAAAGTAAGAGATAAGTTAATAAGATAATAATAAGAGTTGTTGAAACTACATCCCAAAACCTGATTCATCATTATGGCATCAACTTCTTTAACAAGTAAATTACATAAATCTTGCAATCATTATTACTTTCGGACATGTCATCTAAGCTGTGATTTATTTATTCTATATGAGATTTGATAAACGGTTAAATGGATAAGAAAAAGACTGATTTTAAAAGTTACTTTATAGCTACGTATTAAAGACAGTTAATATAGTAACGTAAATAGTGAATTCGCTAAAGTAAGTATGAGTTAATATTAATTACTCTCAGCCTATTCTTATATTTCTTAAATTATGTGGTTGCTGTTCAACAAAATCAGTCATAGACCTTGGTAAATGGTCAACAAGCCACAGGTTTTTTTTGTTTTCTTATTGTTGGTTGTATTAAAGTGAGTCACAGTGTACTTGTCATGGGCTGGTTGCAGCAGAGATGCAACTGGATCTAAATGCAGCAGTCTTTATTGATAACAAACTCTAACAGAAATACTCAGGTTTCTCAGGAATTCAAAAACAAGAACAGAACAACCAGTAAATAGTGACAACGACAGACAACGGAACAGGATTAAACACAGGGCTTAAAAATGTAATATTCTGAATGTTCTGATCCAATCTGACTTCTGACCTGTATTGCTGCCTGAATCATAATCATACACTGTCCGTTCGTTGGCCAGAAGAGAATTGGCCCCCGACTGAGCTTTCTCCATTCTGTCACCTGATGGAGTTTTGGTTCCTTGCCACTGTTGCCTTGGCTTTTGGCTTGCTTAGTTGGGGACATTTAATATTTAACAATATTATTGATCTAACTTACTTAAGGTGGATGATGACGCAATTTTCTTCTAGAAACAAACTTTGTTGTATTATTTTCACGTTATCACTGTGAAGCTGCTTTGATACAATCTGTATAGTAAAAAGCACTATATAAATAAAGGTGACTTGACTTAAATACTCTGAAAACTACGGGAGAAACCAACTAGACAAGCCTGAACTAAGGACTCTAATCAAATCTGTAACAAGGAGACAAACTGGCAGGGGACAGACTAAACTAATTAACAAACTGACAGCAAATCACAATGAAAACTGAATGAAAAACAGAACATACATGTAACATTACCTCTCCCCTCCCGAAATGTCCCAATGTGATGTCAGAAACACCAGCGATTTCAAACTGTGTTTTTTAATATAAATATAACCGAGTTATATTTAAGCTATTTTAAGGCATGAATACATTTTTTTTAAGGAAAAAATGTTTAAAGATGTTTTTGGTAAAATGTTTAAAGATGTTTGGGATAAAATGATTGAATACAGGGGGACTTTAATACAGCATCCAGAAATGCACATGTAACATACAGTATTCACTTCTCAGAAGTTATATTTGTTCATACTTTTGCAAGGAAGAAAAGTTTTATACAGTGAACATATGTTATAAAATCCCTGTTCCACAGTCTTCCTGTGAAGTGTGGGCGTTTTGACTGAGGAAGAATAAAAACTTAGTTCTCCACATATATTCGCACCTGTTTTAAAAAAAAAAAAAAAAAAAAAAAAAAAAAACAGTACCTTACAACATACCAATTAGTTATCTCAACCTTTCTCTGATTCAGATGTTTTCTAGAAACGAGGGCACATTTAATTAGCTAGAAAGCAGACAGGTTTATGTGGGTGTAATATTGTTAGAACATTCTGATTTATTCATATTTCTAATTTTAATTCACTTTTATTTATTTTATTTATGGGTCTATTTAACTGGTCCTTTAATTATAACTGCAGCCCAGGTTTCACAATGCAGGGGTTGTGATGGATTAATTAAATTCAATGAAACTTAAGGAGCATGGTTCAGTTAGCCCCTGCATGTAGATGCTGTACCACCATTGTTCTCCATTGACATCCACTGAAAAGTTGCTGATTATTTGGGGGATATTTCCCACCAGCAACATACAGTATAAATTGCAAATATGTGAAGTAGTTACAGCTAAGGTGAATGACTCAAAAAAAAAAAAAAAAAAAGAGAACTGAGTGCCCATGAGTAAAGATTGTAGCTGAGCAAATGACAATAAGATGAATAGGAATAGACAAACATACCATAAGATCCTGATGGGAATGTAATCAAGCTGTTTCATTGGGTATTTGTAGTTAAGAGGCTGAATCCACAAATACCTTAAGTGGTTGAAGTACAATACAGAACGCTCAATGCTATCGATCCTGCGTGTGACACGTTTGCATATTCAGGCAGACGACATAATGCCTTGTTTGCATGTGCTAGGGGTAAGAGTGACAGCGCCACAAACGCTAATCCAGGCCTGTTAGCACTGCCACCCTTAAGGATTTCTCTATCAATTTCCCCCTCTGTGACCTTGTGGATTAGGTTTCAAGGTCACAGCAATATTGATCTGGGCTCAGGTCAGCTCAATGGGCAGGTAGAGCTTAGGTTAGCAGAGAGGTCTCTGATGGGGCGGATTTGTCCCTCAAGCAGATCGATAGGACGATTAGCATTAGCATTAGCACAGCACTAGAGACATGTTTACCTTTCTGTACAGGGGTCATGAAATGAGAAAACTAATTTTCCTTGATATTTTGACATATCTGACTCATTGTACTATGAAAACATCCTGCAAGTTCCATAGCTTAAATGTCCTATTCAGAGGATTTCTTTAACCATGCTGCAAAAATGGCTCATTTGTATATTGTGGAATTTGTGACATTACACAATTAAATACATTTGCATATGACCACCTCTAGAGTGAGACATCAATAAATACTTTCGTCAAGTTTGCCAAAAAGAAAGTCATTGTAAAAGAGGAGCAATACATTTCCACTGTAATGATATGATATGATATGTAAATTAAATGATCAATAAGTCCTGACAACATTGTTTTTCCATTACTTTAACTCATCAATATAATGGAACCAATTTCAACTTTATTTTTAAATTATACAAGATTCAACTAGGCAGGATTTAAAAACAAAATGAGTTGGAATGACTTGTACAGCCAATTTGGTTATACTTAAAAATGTAAGGCAGCAACTGAACTTGTTTTTAAATTGAATTAGGGGAAATATTTTTACAGTGTTGATGAAGATTTTTTTATTTTTTTTGAATAATGTGCAACAATGAATTGTCCACAATAAAACCAGAAATGTATAGTCAGTTTTGAGTTCATGCTGACTTTGTTGACATCTTGACTATACATTTTGATTTGCTTATCTTAAAATCATTTGTAAATATTGATCATGTTAAATGTGGCATTGTCAGAAAAATATGTTCTCATTCCTGGATAGTCTCTGTGTGTGTTAGCCATGCGATGGACTGTTCATCCATCCAGACTGTTTTCCTGCCTTGCGGACAAGTGGTTTGGAAAATGGATGGATGGATGGATGAATTTTTACCGAATTCTGATGCCAAATGGCCTCCATACCAAATGTTCTTGTGTGAAAGTGTCCTAAGTAAAGAACTTTTATGTCAAATGTCTCTTCAGATTTCATTCAGTCAGTTTGAAAGCAGACTAAAGCTCTGCTCTTGAGCCTTTGTGCAGGTCAACCAAAGCTCAGGCCTTTGTAGAGAGTGAGCAAACTTGCTGCATCAACTGAGGTGGGAAATATGTATAGCTAGAGGGCTTAAGGCAGTGTCTTCTGTTTTCTTATGTGGATCATCTCTGTGTTTTATCCTGGTTCTGGGTTTAGGCCAGAACTCCTGTACATGTGAATTGAATTAAAATTATTTTTATTTCAGTCATTTTTCTAACAACCAACAACACCATGCAACAAACAAACACATCTCAATCAGAAATAAACACACAAAAATATTAACACTACCTTCTCTGCTTGCCAAAGGGGTAAAAAGCAAAATTAAGCAAAACTTCATCTCCATGCCATGAGGAGAAACACAAGTTGCTCTTCTCTCCGCTGCAACATGACTAGTGACTACCATACGCGACTTCCTTTTAAAGTAGGTACACAATGTTATGTGAAAAAATTTAAAGTGACCCACATACAGTATATTTAGGCGGTCATTTACAGACATTGATCATGTTTCGAATAAGAAAAAAACTACAATGCAAGGCCAAATTATGAGAAACAGATATGATTAATTCATTGCTTAGCTGGGTCTTCAGGCTATTCAGTTTGTTACTTTGCCCCACCTCCAGATCTGAGTTGTTTGTTCATTTGTCACATCACACCCCCATAAGCTGAGCAATGCAGTCTGTACTGAAACATTGATTAATTCAGCTCTCGAGTCTTCGGGTTTGAGTCTTTTGTTCATCCCGTGACAGCCCCATAGGCTATATGCAGTCTGTACCCGATGCAGAAATGATGAGTCTTTTGTTATTTTGTCACGTAACTGTATGTTGTTTTTATATAGGCATTTTTGCTTTATCAAAGTGATTTTTCCCCATCATACGGATAAAGTTGAAATAATTACCAACTCTTCATTACCACATTCAATGTTATGGAAAAGAACCATCATGACAGAAATAAAAAATATATATATAAATTGTAATTTACGTAACTGTAAGATTGAAAGATCTGACTATGTGCTTATTTGTAAGGAAGTTTGGGAATTATTTACTAATTTCTGTATACAGTATGGCTACGACCCAGACCCGAAGAATCGGGAGGTGAACTAATAATTTATTTTACCGGTACAGACTGCATAGCCTATGGGCCTGTCAATTTAGTGTCCCCTAAATTACTTTACAAAAAAACATCTCTGTAACTCTGTCATATGATGTTTTAGAGAGAGACAGAAAATAATAGCAGAGAGAAATCATTAAAATAGGGTGAATTTGATGTGCCTGAGGTGTTGGAACATTTTTGAAATTCAACTAAGAAAAGATAAACCAACATAAGAGAAATATCAGACATCAGCTGTCCACCCTGCAGATGTGTGAATTAATGCAAAAACCCCAGAGAGTTAGTTTTAGTTTGATCCCTGTACCATTTTTACTCTAGCAAGTCTCAAGTCTAAGAAAGAATGTAGGTAAAGCTACAGAATCCTTCTGCATATGTTATCTGTTTTATGTTTGTTTTTGTGAACTGGATTCATATGTCAGATGATGATCTGTTTGACATCAAGGCATGAGTAATAAACAGTCAATATCCTATGCGTACTAATAAGGAACTAGTCATGTTAATTGTACAATCTTTGTATGTATACCACTTCTTGCAATAAAAAAATATCAAATATACTTGTAGATAGATACAGACTGTCACTAAAGTATGCAAAAACCTGTTGACTATAACTGCGCATTTAAACTTACTGTAAAAATACTTACCAATTTTTGAAGTTTGAAAGCTCTAGTCTGCTTTTACTGTTATTGCATGGAAAAGAACAACCGCTATAGTCTTCAGAATCTCTCCTTTTGTCTTCCAAAGAAGAAAGAAAAAAAAAGTCATACAGGTTTGGAATGACATAAGGGTGAGTAAATTACTTTTTCTCTTTAGCATTTAGTCAAAACGGAAGCAGAGATTTTCTGAGCACCTATCTGAGAGGATGAAAGCAGCAGGAGGGTCCTGAAATGACTGAGCAGAGCTGACAGAGCAGAGAATCCCAGCAGAGAGACACATCTCTACTCATTTGGCCAGTGATGTGCTCACACACAACACAAAACTAATGCTCTTCAACATCAGTGGAGGAGATGAAAGACAACGAACTTTAGACACACAGAGAGATATCAGACTGTGAATGAAAAGAGAGTTTCAGTGCTCTCTCTCTCTCTCTCTCTCTCTCTCTCTCTCTCTCTCTCTCTCTCTCTCTCTCTCTCTCTCTCTCTCTCTCTCTCTCACACACACACAAACACACACATACTTGTATATGTGGTTTACGTGGACTCACCATAGACATAATGATTTTGTATAATGTACAAACTGTATATTCTATCCCCTTACGAACCCTACCGCTAAACCTATACCCATCACAGAAAACTTTTGGCATTTTTTTAATTAAAAAATAATAATGAATAAACATTATTTAGTATGTTTTTTAAGCCTTTTGGTTTACATTGTAATTACACACATTTGTGTCCTCATAAACCATATATACTGTACAAGAACACACCATATATACTAAGGCTGTACGATATTGAAGAAAATTGCGATATGCGATAACTCATTAAATTTTGCGATTCGATAATGCTTAAAGTGTGTAAAATAAACTTAAATTATCTTTAAAATAGATTTAAAATGATATAACCTATGCGTGTTTCACATTCTTTTTGTGACAAGAAAACATCCCTACAACTTCTGAAAGTGAACAGCAGTGTTTTAACTGAAGCATAAAAAGTGTTATTTTAACATCAGTGTAAACCACGGGGTTTAGGGTTTCAGGAAGGCCTATGTTAGGTTTATTTAACAACAGAAACTGAATAATCAAATGTAAAAATAAAACATTGCTTAGTTTTCACTGTATGAATTAAATACTGATTCTTACTAAAGCTACAAAAGTTATTTAGCCAAGAGCAGTGAGTGAATTTTTCTTTGTCTTTTGTTCATGGCCCCAGTTATTGCAAGCCGTTGCGATATGCATAATTTGCGATATTTCGATAATTTCGATATATTGTGCAGCTGTACAAGAACACACACACACACACACAGAGACAGAGAGAGAGAGAGAGATTCTCTGTCAGTTCTTCTTATTCATCAATCATTTTTTTCCTTGATCTTTTGTGGTAGACGACGTTGTACTGTGAAAACATACTGACTTCAAAGCTTCCTTCCTAGTCCTAAAAGGGCACCCTTGTGTAAAAGAAGTGTTTCATTGTATTGAATGTGCACTTGTAGTATATTTAAAATAATGTGCACCCAGATCATTTAATATTAATTAAATAAAAAGGCCACTTAAAGTGATAGTTCACCCAAAAATTAAAATTCTGTCATCATTTACTCCAAACCTGTATAAATGATAACAGAATTTTCATTTTTGGATGAACTATCCCTTTAAGAGTTACACTTTATTCCAAGGTGCTCTTGTAACAGTTTAATTATACAAATAAGTACATAGTATAAATAATGTAATGTAATATAATATAATATAATATAATATAATATAATATAATATAATATAATATAATATAATATAACAACATGTATAATTAACAACATATACTTAGGCTACTATAAAATTAAAGGTCCCATATTGTCAAAACTGAAATTTCCTGGCTTTTTTCATGATAACAGAGGTCTAGGTGTTATGAAACTATCTTATAAGTTTCAAAACAGTCAATCCACAGACAAATGCACACAGTCTGCATAAAGTAGCTGTGCCTTTTCATAAGCCGTTGTGACTTCCGTATGTGATGTCAGAACTACTCAGTCACCACCCCTGCCCACTGTCAGGAAACTACATCATTGCACAGGCTTCCAAACAACATTAATATAAGAGAACAGTGCACTGTTAGACTTTTCAAGGGATTTTTACAGTAACTTACTGGCAACACTGTTGCCAGTAAGTTACTGTAATTAAGAGTTATAGTACCAAACCGTATTTCAGTTTTACAATACATGGTACTGTAATTGTGTAATACAGTGCATTACTGTAAAAACGAAGCTAATCAGTACACTACTGTAATTATTTTTATTTGTACTAAATATAAATTAGATTTCATAATTTTGATATATTAATTTATTTTTATCCTACAGTACTACTGACATACAAACCAATTAGACAAAGTTATCACAAAATACCTTTTTTTTTTTTTTTTTTTTTTAAACATTTCATATATATCACAAAATAAACAGTCTGCCAATGCTGGAAATGATGTGTGACATTTTTACACATTAATGGGTGAGTTTAGGGATAATGTTTTTTGTGTTAATTTTAACATTCAGAATATAAATACATTTTTAAGCAGTCAAAAATGAAATGTCCAACACAGGACAAAACACAGTTCTTTTCACAATACATGACACATAACCCCACCTTCAAAATAATTTCACTTATTTACAAAAATTTGTTGGATTCATGTACACTGGTGGCCAAAAAGAGTATTTAATTGTCTTAATGTTTTTGAAAGAAGTCTCTTTGATGCTCAAGAAACATTTCTTTTTATTATCAATGTCTGACTATCTACTCCATCTTTTCTACAGCATAGGAGTAAAAGTCATCATCAAAATAATCTTTAAAAAGCCAACACAATGGTTTTGTCCACCTTTGAATAAATTAACTTCTCCAAAGATTGGTTCCTGTTCAGATCTTGATTGACAATATCAGAATGTTCCCTGGTCTGTATGCGAGTCCACAAACACAAATATACTCAGTCCTTCAGAGGAGAGAAAATATTAGTGTCAAATTATTTAACCTCCTTTTTTTAAATTTTAATTATTATTTTCACAAAAACTTAAGAATATATATTTGTAAACAGCTTTTGTCAATAAATAGCATACAAAAGAACTAAATTAAATTATGCCAGATTAAATTTTAATACTTACAAATCCTAAATTCTGTCCAAAAATGCTGAGATCCATAGAGAGAAAGACTGAAATCGATGAATTTAGCCCATTTCAGCTTGTCTGCAGTGAAGGAGTACCTGTTTGAGACAAACACAAAGTAAGACACATGCAAGAAATCACTGAGTGATGATCGTTCTCCTTCCTACAGTGGTTAACCCACCTGTGCGCTGATATTAGGACCTTCCCGGTCAGGTGGGACTGCAATGGTAGAGAGTCTTCTGCCTAATAAAATATCAAAATAATGCAAAAATATAAACTTAAGTTGTTTAGAATGCTAGATTTGGTATGAATGAATTAGTGAGAGTTTTACTGCAGTGCTTACCTGGATACATTTCATCTGGTGAGACTGAACAAAGAAAATGGTCCATCTTCTGATTGGTTCATTTGTTGTGTAATAAATATAAAGTTAGACATGATGCAAAGGTCACTTATATGATATAAAGTTAGCCAATTTTATAAGATATTGTAAGCTACCTAGTCTGCACCAGTGGCTCCAAAGCACTTTTCACATATTGCTAATCATTTCAGCAAACTTATCTCAAAATATATCACAAATGGCCTACCTCCGGAATCTTGCTAGAAGTCACTGGTGCGAATTGGCGCTTTGTTGCAGTTGCCTTTAAACACATATAAAAATGGAAGTAAATATTAAATTTCATAAAAAAAAAACTATAATATGTTATAGTTTGCAAACTAATGCTAAAACTATAAAGGTTCTCATCAGTAGGCCAACATTATCTACAACCAAAACAGAATTTCACATTAGTTAATTTATTGTTAATGTAAACTAAGCGTTGCTCGTTGGCATATTTTAACTCGACAATTCAATAATCTAACAAAGTCTGTAAAATGAAACGTTAGCACAGTTTACCGTGGTAAAGTTCGTTATCGCCATATTGACGAGTAGGCTAACGTTATAACATAGGTTAAACTGGGCACAATCCTGTCAACACACACAGAATGTATTTTTTTACCTTGCTTGCTGGTCTCTCTCTCGGTGAAGTGAATTCCGTCTCTTCCCCAGGCTAGACACGAACGGCGCGATCCAACAAAAGACAGTCAGAACCCAGTGATATTACACTGGATGCTCCGGCGTGACACGACAAATCCCAAACAGTGTATAGTGATGCGCCGTTATATTTCTGACGTACTCCGAGTCCAAGCGCTCGCACTATTTCTGACAAGGGATAAACAGGTTTGCATTTTGTATTAATGGTCCGGTCGCTTCAATGTGTCTAGACGGCCTCTGGCTATTATAGCGTTGTAGACACGCGGTGTAAGGCAGAAATTAGGAAATAAAAAGCACGATGGAATGGTGCCAGCCAGAGAGGCCGTTACGTCAAATACAGTAATATACAGCAAATTTAAAAAATACAGTAAGTCTTTGTATGTAGTGTTAGACGTCACAGAAAATTCCCATGATGCAATGGGAATCACAGTTATTTACTGTAAAGAGAAATAGCAGTATAATCCTGGGGGATTTAAAGTAAATAACTGTAGAAATTACAGAAAAGTCTAACAGTGTGGCTAATGTTTATTTATTCAGAAATACCACAGCAATTTAGTTCGACCCGTCTGCTCTGCACATTTCACAAGTAACTGCTTCGTCAATCAGGCACAGTTCAATGACGTTTTTTCAAAGAAGCTTCTCCTCAAAGATGCTGCAGTCCCTACAGTTAATAGTTTTACAAGTTTACCTTGGGCGTCAATTGCAGCATGTTCTCGCGTTCTGTGGGCATCCTTGCAGATTTATCACAAGTACACCTTTTACAGAAAAAAGTAACATTGTAAAAGAAATTGTAGCACGTCAACTTACTGTATCAGTAGGAAAGCAATAGTTATATAGCTTACTGTATGCAGCATTGATGTAATGGTAATTATAATACTCTTACAAAACTGGCGAAAGTAAGGAGGTGGTTGTTTGTCTCCCGTCGTCACCGATTCGGGATTTGAGTCCGGCTTCAACATATAAGGCCGGATAATATTTCCCTCAGCAATGACCATCATTACAGGTGTTTTATTTACCACTGCCACAGCAGGCTACACGCATACATGACCCTATTACCTGTGGTTGGCCTGGCCGTGCATCATTCAGAAAACAACAGGCAAATCAGAAGAGAGGCTCATGAATATTAATGAGACAGGCCAAAATCTACCTGTTCTTAGCAGAGCTCCAGAAAGGAGCTATACAAATATATGGGATGATTTTTGGTACTTATACCGCAAATATATATTCTTAAGGACATCACAACCTAAAATAAAACTTCAGAAAGGTGTACAATATGGGACCTTTAAGGTTAGTGTTTGGTTTAGTGTTAATTTCTTAATTATGCATAATTTACTGATAATACGATAGTGAGTATACGTAAGATGTGTAACAGCAACACTGTAAAATAGTGTTACCAGTACTTGAATGCTTTTCGAATGTTTTTTAACAGTGTTAAGTACTTAAAGTATACTTTGTAAAAAATATCAAATTGTTTTACTTTAAAGTACTTTTTAAATAATTGTTTTAATAATCTTTTGTTTTAACTAACATGTAAAGAGGTTGATTATAGTTTTAACTGTAGTATTTTATGTGATACTAAAGTTAATATATTTTAAATGTACTAAATTGCTTCATCATTACAAATGTGTAATTACAAATATTTGAATACATGACATACAAGTTTCAATAGAAATTACATTTACAAGTATATTAGTTTATCATAAATGCTTATCAGTACATTCAGCTATACACTTTAACCATATTTTAAAGACAACAGAAGTAGCCAATTATGAAATTACATATAAATATGTACTTAAATCCTGCTTAAAGGGTTAGTTCACCCAAAAATAAAAATTCTATCATTAATCACTCACCCTCATGTCGTTCCAAACCCGTAAGACTTTCATTCATCTTCGGAACACAAATGAAGATCTTTTTGATGAAATCTGAGAGCTTTCTGTCCCTCCATTGACAGCCTACGCAACCACTTTCAAGCCCCAGGAAGGTTGCAAAGACATCATAAAAGTAATCCATGTGACTCCAATGGTTTAACCTCAATTTTATGAAGCGACACTAGTGCTTTGTATGTACAAAAACAAACAATTTGTTACTTTATTTGCAAAATATTAATCTCCAACATGTGTTCACGAGAGCCCCACGACGCATGCGTGTTGTGTTGACCTGAGGACAGACGTTGTTGCATGAACGTGCATTGGAGATTAATATTTTGTAAATAAAGCTATTTTAAATAAATTATTATTATTTGTATTTTTTATTTTATATTTCGCAAACAAAGATGAATGAATGTGTCTTACAGTTTTGGAACAATATGAGGGTGAGTAATAAATTACAAAATTTCTTTTTTGGAAAAGAAAATGTTTTCCCCGACATTACTTCCATAATAGGACTTTTTCCCTTTCAAGGGAACTCGAGCTGCGTTGAAACGCTGCGGGAACGCCCCTGCGTGAGTGCGTCATGAAGCACGTATGGAATCAGTCCAATGGCGAGACAGAACGTCATAGGCGGGTGACGTCATCGACCAGGAAACTATAAAGCGGGGTGCATGAATCACAACATAGCTTCTGTGCCTTCAGCAAGCACTCTGTGTGTGAATCATTGTCGAATATTGTCTCAAAGTGTTTTTGTCTGTCCTTAATTTTACTCGGCAGGAGTTTTTTCACATATACATACATACATGTTTTCCACTAAGAACGCTGCGCTCTCGCCGATCACTCTTCGAGGAGGGTTGTTTGGTTCGCGCTCTCCGCGGCTCGGGTCCCGCTTCTGTTGAGGCAGAGCAGCGACTTCAGTCATGGGGTTGGCAAATGGATCTGACAGAGGGGTTTGAGACGGACCCAGCCTCATCTCAGCCTTCACCTGTCAGATCCAGTGCCTCTGTCCCGGGTTTGGAAGCACACGCTGCGCTTTCTTCTGCCCAGGCTGAGGCACCAATACTGCAACTATCCAGTTCTGAGGAGCTGGATGTTGTTAGTATTGGAACAGGAGATACTGAGGACTCGTCACCCCAGTCTCCTGCAAGTGAGGAATTGATGGAGGTGCTCACTCGAGCGGTACAAAAATTAAAGGGATAGTTCACCCAAAAATGAAAATTCTGTCATCATATACTCACCCTCAAGTTGTTTCAAACCTGTATGAATTTCTTTTTTCTGCTGAACACAAAAGAAGATATTTTGAAAAATGTCTGTAACCAAACAGTTGATGTGTCCATTTACTTCCATAGTAGGAAAAAAAAATACTATGGAAGTAAATGGACACATCAACTGTTTGGTTACAGACATTTTTCAAAATATCTTCTTTATTTATTGGCCAGCAGATAGGCAGGAGTCTAGAATAAAGAGTAAACTAGATGAACACTTTCTGCCTTCTCGAATGCAGCCTCCACGCCGGTGCCTTCTGTTCTTTCCAGACCTCCACACCAAGGTGTCGAGGTCCTGGAAAAGACCGGTATCTTCACGCATTTATAGCCCTCAGACTTCCACATATTCAAATATAGTTGGGGCTAGTCAGTATGGTTATGGGGCGATGCCAAAGGCTGAAGAGACACTTGCCAGTCATCTCTCCTGAGTCAGCATCATCCTTCAAGGCACCAGTGTTACCCACCAAGCCGCTTTGAAACACCATCCTGGTGGCCACGGAGAGGCATCTCTGGCTAAATCTTTCGGGTATGAAAGAGAGAGAAAAATCTTTTCTCCTGGACGCCCCGCTTACCACTACGGGCCTATTCGGTGACTCAGTCAACACTGTCATTGATAGGTTCCAAGAAGAAAAAAAGCAGGAGGCGGCGTTCCAAAAATTCCTCCTGCTTAGAGTTCATGTTCCTGGGGCTGCTGGGCGAAAAGAGGAGTCCCAGCCGTCAGCTAGTTCCTCACACTGGGAGCAACAAAAGCAGAGTGTTGTGTCTCGCGCTCCCCCACAAAAAGATTGGGGTGCGGCGTGGCGCTCTCAGGCGAAGTCTTCGAGGGGTAAAACTGATCTGAGGACAGTTATTATTGCCAAGAAGGTGGGCTC